>CM045744.1:16468975-16473975 GCA_024760905.1 Plotosus lineatus
GTATGGGTTCTTGGTCAGTGGCATAGTTTAGTAGTTGGGTATGGGTTACATTACAGTACAGTAGTAATTTTCCTAGTGTGGTATAGAAGTTGGAGTTGGGTTCTTGGTGAAGTACAAAAGTTGGTTTGGGTTGCATGTAAAGTGAAGTACATTGGTTTGGAGAAAATGTTATTGCACTGGATAATTCAAAATAATAACCATTGCGGTGAGTAAACAAAATGGCTGCATGTCATCATTCCATGCTGTTCTTGACTTGGTTACATGGCTTCCAACTCATCAGGCAGTTGCTTGCCTGTGGATATCTATCCCAGCCCTGAAAAATCCCCCCAAAATAAATACATTGTTATTTTTTATTTTATTTTTATTAGTTTTGATGGGATAATTATTTGCCTGTCCTTCCCTCAGATTTTAAACCTACTGGAACATGAAGGGTGTAATCACACTAATCCAGTTTTTCTGACTGTTGTGATAGCTGTGTGCCATGCTTGAGTCCAGCAGACCTGCATGGGGGATGTGAACCTGGTCATGGTTTACCTGGACAAGGCAGCGTGATCATAAACTGTGGCTAAACACTGACATAAAATGCTATTAAATTCACATTTTAATCCCTAAACCCAATATTTTGGGTTAATGTCTGGCTGTGCTGATATTGTGCTGTATGCATTTTTCAACCCAAAATTTGCATCTTCATTACATTATGTCAAGCATACTTAATCCTGAAAGAATGAGAGTGAAGACAAAGAGACATGCTACGAGGCAATTATGTTCTAGTCTTTTAGTGATGCTGTTCATTGAATCCACAATGTTTTCAAAGTTTGAAATACACAGAGAAGATTTTATAATCTACACACATCTTGGCATATGGAAGACAGCCTCATCCAGAGGGATTTAGACTTGTAATTTATACAACTGAGCAACTGAGGGTTAAGGGCCTACAGAGGAGTTGAGGGTGGTGAGGACAGGGCTGAATATGTTGTTTAACTGATTCAACATTGTGGCTACTGCACAGCACCCCTCTAACTCATCAGGGGCAAGCTTGAACCCCACTGCCACGCCATTCTTGCTTCCTCTCTTTCCTTCCTGCTCCCTCTGCCATCTGTGATAGACCTGGCAACTCTCTCCCGCCTGTCAACTTCACTTACAATCAGGAGAAGAAACAACTAAAAAGACTCCACTCAGACAAGGCAGCAAGACCAAACATTCTAAGCCCCCATGTCCTTAAAGCCTGTGCTCCCCAGCTCTGTGGAATCGTATGCCCCAATTTCACTGGACTACGGCATGCAAGGATTGTAGCGGAAAGGCGCGGAATGCAGTCTACTGAAGAGCTTCAGCATTTTTACATGGAAAATGGGTGAAAACCCTACAGAAAAGTGAAAATTCTTACACTTTAGGAATACCTTTGGTACAGCATGTGCAGAACAGGTTCGGCAAAGTACGGCATAACTACGGTACAACTTCGGAATAAGTACAGAAAAGCCCACGGATGAATTGCGGAACAGATATACGAATAGCTACGGATTGCAAAGGAAGACTTTCGGATAATTCACGGATTGTTCACAGAAAGCACAGAACACTCGAGGAATAACTACGGCACTAAACCATTTGAGAAGGAAGAGCTTCGGAATGATTGCAGAAACACGCGGAATGAAAGCGGAGCATTTACGTTCAACACGGAATGACTGAGGAATACCCGGTGTTACCACGTTTCAATCCGGACAAAAGTCCCGAAGGACTATGGCTGCGCTCTGGCTGGTACCCCAGTTGGTGATACTCCCCAGTGCGCAGAGCCTGGGTAGGGAGTAATGAGGGACAGGCTGTTACCCAATATATATTATATATATATATTTTTTTTCTTTTTCTTTTCCCCGTGAACGTGCTTTTGAAAATGTTCAAAAGCATGTTCACGGAATATTTTGGCCTGCTGGAGGAAGACTTAAGGGATCACTGCAAAATCACGCTGAATGACACAGAAAATAAGGGAATAATTGTGGAACGTTGCTTCCATAAGTCTGCCATGCCCCAGTGAAATGGGGGTATAGCATTACATCTTCACAATGATTCTGAGTCTACAGAACGCCTCCTGGGTGAGAAGCTGACATTAATGCAGGTGGATGCCTCGTTTGTTTCCTGGATTGTGGACTATCTGACCAAAAGATCCCAATATGTGTATTTGCAGATCCGCTCCCCTTTCCTCTTGACCGTCTACAAAAAGGACTTCAGCTACTGCTCAGACACCTGCCATCTTCAGAAGTTTTCTGATGACTCTGTTGTAGTCGGATGTATCGGTGGAGATGAGGAGGTGGAGTATCAGGCTACGGTGGATTTCTTTGTCACATGGTGTGGGCAGAATCATCTGAAGCTTAATATGACAAATACCAAGGAATTAATTTTGAATTTTAAGAGATACAAAACACCAGTGGCCCCTGTTTCCATTCAGGGCATCAATGTTAAAATGTTGGAGGATTTCAAATACCCTGGAGTTCATATTGACAGTAAACTGGACGGTGTTAAGATCACTACTGCACTTACAAGAAGGGCCAGAGTCCTCTGTATTTATGAGGCAGTTATGTTTGTTTAACGTCTGTCAGACACTACTCAGGACGTTCTATGATAAGTCTGTTGTGGCTAATGCTATGCTATGCTGTTGCATGCTGGGGCAGAAGGCTGGGGGTTGCAGACACTCACAACTTGAACAAACTGATCCGCGAGGCTAAAAACATTATGGGGATGGAACTGAACTCTCCAGTGGTGGTGTTGGAGAGGCAAACATCTAAAATAAAGACAACATTGAACAATACCTCCCACCCGCTTCACAACCTGCTGATCAGTCACAGGAGTCGACTGATACCACCGAAATGCACCACTGAACCACACAGGAATTCATTCCTACCTGTGAACATTAAACTGTACAAACTCGTCCATATCACACCAACATCCACTGTAATACATTTATATTCTACTGTTTATCATATTGATAAAAATGTACATATCCCTCATTGAGTCCATTCATTCTCTACCTGATTATATACATATCAGACTGACCTACAGATATTTTATAGATAATGCAAATTGTATAAATATTTGTTTTTTTCCTAGATTTTCTTGATGTAGACTTTATCTCACTCGACTTGTATGGAGCAAAGGTAAAGGTCTGTTGGGCTTTTTGCACCCGAGTCATAGTGGCTCATCAGGCCGGTGCTTATCCCCGGTTTCCATAGCGTAAAGTGACTAGGAGTTCAACTCCTCCTGGATGGGACGCTAATCCATCGCAGGTTACCTTCCCAGTATATTTTTATTGGTACCCAGTTTATACTGCTGGGTGAACAGAGGCACACTTGTGGTTAAGACCTTGTCCAGGGGTCTTAGCACAGTGAGGGTCTAACTGGGATTTTAACACACAACCTCCTGATCATGAGCCCTAACCACTATGCCACCGGCCCCACTATGGAGCAAAGGTTTGCACACAATTTCCTCCTACAATTTCTGATTCAAAGACCCAACAGTGGCAGTTTGGTGGCACACCCTCAACCTTTGGTTCAGTAACCCAGAGTCTTCGTCACTATGCCACTCCAACACCATCACTGTGCCAATTCCTTCACAATAAGAATGGCTTCCCTATCAGATGACACAGTAGCACTATGGCTGCCAAAGTGGTGTAGTGGTTAGCTTGGCATGTGGCCACATAGCAAGAATTCCCTG
Organism: Plotosus lineatus; assembly: GCA_024760905.1. Lineage (NCBI taxonomy): Eukaryota > Metazoa > Chordata > Actinopteri > Siluriformes > Plotosidae > Plotosus > Plotosus lineatus. Next base: position 16,472,675 of record CM045744.1, read on the forward strand.
GGTTTTGATTATGGCTTGACCATGACGTTTCTGTGTGAGATCTCCCTATGCTTATGTGGGTTTTCTCTGGGTCTTTTGATTTCCTCCACATTTTTGTCAGGGAGCTCATAGCCCTTATTTCTCTGCGTCCGCCAATCGAGGTTTACTTCTGGAAACTCTTGGACGATGTTGCACCTTCTCACTGCACTACTCTTGAGCCCATCTCAAAAAATGTTACTAATCAGAACTTAATTTCCCCAGAGTGTGTTCAGGGTTTTTTTTTTTTTTTTTTTTTTTTTTTTTCTTCAGACGCCTTGGATTGATCCTCAATAGCATTTGAGTCAGGACTGTTGTCCAAACACTTTATTTTTGACAGTTTGTTATTGCCTGTCACTCAGTAAAACTCATTTCATGTTTTTTTTTTTTTTTTTTTTTTTTTTTTTTTCATGATGCCGAGTTGTACTGAGACGTCATTAGTCCAGCTGCCGTTCAATGAGCTTCTTTCTGTCAAGAAATCCCCAGACTACTGTTAGCAGTTAACCCCAGTTTTACGTGTGCTCTTCGGTGTACGGATGCTAGGCTACTGCCTTCACTGACTAAAACATGTAGAAAGCTATCAGAGCTTTTGGTTAAAATATACTCAGTGTGTTTGGTTCCCAGTTTATGTAGTGCACTCCAGAATCTAGTGGCTGCTGGAAGCATCGTGATTTTTTTTTTTTTTTTTTACTGAATGCTGCCTTAGTGATTTTCCTGTTGTTATTTTCAATCCTTTGACTGTAGCAATTTATTAAAAGTTTCAATTCCTATATGTCCTGGCATGATATTTTGTCAGGGTAAATTTGTGCTTCTGACTGTGCCATGTAACTAATGGGGCGCGAACTTCTTATAATGAAAACTACACCATGTAGAAAATGTAATGACATCTCATGCACTGTTCCTCTGAACACTCATCATTTATGAATGTGAGACGACAAATAGCGAGACCCCGCATAAATCTACTGTTTTATTTATTTTCAGTTCGGGGGAAAATGCAGAACATTTCCAGGTGCTAATTGAAATGTCATTGGTAAATGTCAACTTCTTCACCCGTGTTGCTTGGTGGTTTATTTCGAAGGGCTAAATTCACGTGTAAGGTAAGTTCTCCATGTATCAGTAGCTGTACTTGAAAATAAACCTCATGTGGGCGGGGCCTAAATATGAAGAACTCTATCACAATTCACTTGGAAAGATTGGGAAATATTGGATAAAGGGTAGTATGGCTAGTATGGTAATAAATACTACATGGGGCATGACATTACACCTATGTTTTTGGTACAGGATGA
>CM045744.1:16478975-16486475 GCA_024760905.1 Plotosus lineatus
TGTGTTAAGCACTATTCCACTGTAACTTCAGTCCATAAATCCAGGCATTGTTTATTCCGCTTATCAAGCAGGATTGTGGGGGAAGGTGGAGCCAATCCCAGAGCTCAGTTCAATTACCGATATTCAATATATGTTATGAATATTAACTAAAGTGCTTTACCTGCTCCCTTCATTAATATATTAGGACTGATTGTGCTGGTGCCACCTGATTGGCTGATTAACCTTCTAAACATCTGCTTCCACAATTAACTGAGATGTATTGAAATGTTCACTCTCTGGTGAAACACACTCCTGCATTGTAAAATATGTTGCGTTGCAGTTTGTTTGGACATGGGACATGTCTTTTGTTAGCCTGTTCTGTGATCCCTGACCGTGTCGGGTCAGGTCTCCTCTGCGAATTGATGATTTGAGTATAAAACAGAGGCACTAGCTCTTCATCATAAACGGCTTTGGACACCAGCTTAATAACGTCAATGTATCATGAGCCCGGGAGAGTGAACTGCTCTAGCCTTAGTCACTGGCCATAATCCAGACGTCCAGCCAAGTGACTTGTCCCTGATGGTCGAGGTTGCGGTCATGCCAGCTGCCTGGTTTAGAGTAAATCCTCATTTTGGTTGTACCATGATTAAAATATAAAACAAAAATGGCAAATACATTTAAATGATAAATTTATCACAGAAATGTCTTATCCAAACTTTATGACAAAATAATTATAACGTGCGAGTAATTGAAAGTCCTGGCACACCTGACTGACAGGTGTTTTCTTATTACATTCACATGATTTTGTTTGCGGATCGGTATCAAATGATCCACGGACTAGCAGAGGGCTGGGACTCTTGACTTATAAGATATTAGTCACAAGCTATCAGCACAATGCCTGGCTGTATGCATGATATCAGAATTGAATGCTAGAAATTGAAATAAATGAATAGCTCATTTTGATCACATACAGAATTTGATTTAAAATAAATGAATAAATAAGTAAATAAATAAATAAATTACCAACAGTAAGAACATCCAGGACTACCAATAGAGCATTTACAGAAAACGAGATTCTATTTCAGAGACAAAGCTCTACATCAACCTCAGGCACAAATATGCTCAAGAGGGGCGTATTACAAATGAAGCAACATAAAATGTCACCAGGACGGATGGAGCCCTGAGAATTTCTATCCATGCTTGAAACAAAATAAAATAAAAAAGGCAATGGCCAAATAATTAGAAACCAATATATATATATATATATATAGATGAGTTTTGTGTTTCCTTCAGGGCATGCCACACCTTACACCCTTGTGATTTGGACACAAGTGAGTAATGAAATCAATAAAAAAATATACTTTAAAAGAATTATTTTTAATGACACCTGCTTTAATATTAACATTAAGACATTTTGTTTTAATAATAAAAATGACATTGTTTTTCATAATATTTTATATTAAAATATAATTCAAAATGTCTGCATTTTTTTATTGGTCATTGGCTTTTGGACGACCACGCTGCAGTTTGTGATCAGCAAGAGCGTAGGCTGGTCTGACCGTGGGGGTGGGCGTGGGGGTGCACATCTCGGTTGACCGGAGCCTAAGCCTGAAAGGGAAAATGAGATGCCGACTAAATAAGTTGTCGGTAGCTTAAGTATAGTTTATTGAAGCGATTGTGGCTTAAATTTTATATCATAAATAAACCATTGCACACACAGCGGTCTTGTTTTATGTGCTTGTCATATAAGTTATTGACCCGAAAGCCGCCATTGCTAAGTGCCCGCCTACACAAAGTTACCGTGACGTCACTGAGTTGGTACAAAGTACCACATAAAATATAGTGCATGTATGTCACAGAATATGATATAAAGAAGATGGAATCTCACGCCAACAACACGCACAGTTTTTCAGCAGAAGACGATTCATCTATTACTCTCAGAAAATGAATCAAATATTATAGTTCAACCAAAAACATTCTCAAATATATATCAAACTACATCTGCAAGTACATGTGTTAAATACATTTACAAATTGAGCTAAAGTTATTTATCTATTCCAAGGCACAAACAAATATTAATATATATTTACAGCACAAAGACATACTATTAATTTTATAGAAGTACTGACCATTAGGCTGCAGATACAGGCTGGATGGCTTGTGATTATTTTCGCCATTCATTCTCTGTGCATTAATGTTTGTGTTCTAACACATGTGTAGGAGCCGGAGGCGGGACTAACAAACTGTGCTTTATTCTCACACTCGCACTTTGTTTGATTGACAGTGTTCAGCTATTATTGCTTCCTGATAATATTATGTTTGTTGATTGGTCAGCTCGGGCGTGCACATGAGCAGTGCCCGTTACACGTTAACTTTCGGTTTACTTCCTCACTCTAGTCATGTGGAACTTATCTCCAACTTTCTCTTCAATAACAGTCATTAAGTTTATGTATAAGATTGTGAATACATATAATTTCTTGTCCAACGGAACTCAACTCCTGCTGTGGGTGGGGTGCACGTGCACCCTGTGCACCCCCCCAGCCTACGCCCTTGATCAGCTGCCTTCTGATGTGTCAGCAGCTGATACCGGGTTGGGCTGCATCCATTGCAGACTTTGCGGATATGTAACACCGCAGGTGGTTGGCGAACCGCGCATTGAGAGTTTCAAACATACATGCACAAAAAAATAAAAAATAAAAAAAAAAATATATATATATATATATATATATATATATATATATATATATATATATGTATATATATAATATTCACGAGCGCATGTATTATTGTTGATCGACATTTTTATATGAAAAAGCATACACCGACATCTTACCCCCTCCCCCCTGGCGTACGTTTTGTACACTTGGGAAAATGTTGAAAATGTTGAATGACCCCTTACAGTAATTCTATTTTTTTTTTTTTTTCTCTGTAATAAGCTCATGTGCATTGTATAAGCATGAGCTTCATTTTCTCAGCCAGAAGATGGATATTGTTGTAATTAGGCACACAGGGAAACTCCAGTGAATAAGTCAAAATGAGTGATGGTGCGCTAATGCTATCTGCTAACTCAGACCCCATCATTCTCGGCATCATGCATAAAAACGCAAAAGGCCAGCTGCTATGCAAATTGACTTTGATTGGATCAGTCCACTCTTCATCACGATCATCTTCAGGATAAGTGTGTATGCAAATATTTGCAAATAATTGAACTAATGGATTTTTATTCAGTGTATTTGCCAGCATTTGAAGAGTTGTTATAAATTAACATGCTGGCATTTAGGACACAATTAGTAATCGGCTAAAATGTCAGAAAGAAAATCACTTTTTATTTGATAAAATAAATAAATAAATGTAAAATAATAATAATAATAATAATAATAATAATAATAATAATAATAATAATAATAATAATAATAATAATAATAATAACTCACAATTGATTCCTGTGATGATGTGAATCAGTTTTATTGAAATAAAGATGATGATTTCCATGATATACGTATAAAATAAAAGAAATGTCACTGCACTGAATAATTAAGCTGTTATTTAACTGAATACAATGATAGTTACATTTATTGTTGTCTGATATTCATTTGTTTTTGTTCAGTGCATTTGTGTGTGTGTGTGTGTGTGGGGGGGGGCAGTGTCTCTCCCTCACGCCGGTCTCAAGCCCGGATAAATGCAGAGGGTTGCATCATGAAGGGCATCAGGCATAAAACAAATGGCAAATAAAATATGCGAATCACAAAAAAGAATTTCATACCGGATCGGTTGAGGCCCGGGTTAACAACGACCGCCATCAGTGCTGTGAACCAACAGGGTGCTGGTGGAAATTGGACTACTGAAGAGGTCGAAGAAGGAGAGGTGGGAGGTGTGTCCATAGGCAGAACGAGAAGAGGAAAGGCATGAGTCTAGGACTGAAAGTAGGAATTTTGAATGTTGGAACTATGACAAGAAAAGGTAGAGAGCTGGCTGACATGATGCAGAGGAAGAAGGTGGACATACTGTGTGCTCAGGAGACCAGGTGGAAAGGTAGCAAGGCTAGAGGCTTAGGAGCAGGGTTTAAACGGTTTTTTCATGGTGTGGATGGGAAGAAAAATGGAGTAGGAGTCATCTTGAAGGAGGGGTTTGTCAGGACTGTTCTAGAAGTGAAACGAGTGTCAGACAGAGTGATTAATCTCAAGTTATAAATTGAAGGTGTGGTTCAATGTTGTTAGTGCTTATGCCCCACAGGCAGGATGGGAGCTAGAAGAGAAGGAGAGATTCTGGAGTGAGTTAGATGAAGTGATGCAGAATACCCCCAGAGGTGTAAGAGTGGTCATTGGGGCAGATTTCAATGGACACATTGGTGCAGGAAACAGAGGGGATGAAGAATTGATGGGCAGGTTTGGTATCTGGAACAAGAACGCAGAAGGACAGATGTTTGTAGATTTTGCAAAAAGGATGAAAATGGCTGTGGTAAATACTTTCTTTTCTTCTTCCAGAAGAGACAGGAGCATAGGGTGATTTATAAAAGTGGAGATAGGCGCACACAAGTAGGCTACATCTTGTGCAGGCGATGTAATTTGAAGGAAGTCAGTGACTGCAAAGTAGTAGCGGGTGAGAGTGTTGCCAAACAGCATAAGATGGTGATGTGCAGGGTGACACTGATGGTGAGGAAGGTGAAGAAGGCAAAGGCAGAGCAGAAAACAAAGTGTCGGGCTGTCTTCAAGGAGGAGTTGAAACATGCTTTGGGTGGTCAGGATGTGCTTCCAGATGACTGGACAACTACAGCTAATGTGATCAGGGAGACAGGTAGGAGAATACTTGGTGTGTCACCCGGAAGGAGAGTAGATAAGGAGACTTGGTGGTGGAATGAGGAAGTGCAGGAGAGTGTCTAAAGGAGGAGGAAGTGGGACATTGAGAGGACTGAAGAGAGTAAACAGGAGTACAGGGAGACACAGCGTAAGGTGAAGGTAGCAGTGTCAAAGGCCAAACAGAGAGCGTGTTATGACTTGTATGCTCGGTTGGAAAGTATGGAGGGAGAAAATGATTTATACAGGTTGGCACAGCAGAGAAATGGAAAGGACATGCATCAAGTTAGTGATAAAGGACAGAGAGGGAAATGTATTGACTGATAACAGAAGTGTGCTGGGAAGATGGACAGAGTACTTTGAAGAGCTCATGAATGAGAAAAATGAGAGGGAAAAAAGAGTAGAAGAGGTGACTGTTGAGGACGTAGCAAAGATTAGGAAGGGTGATGTGAGGAGGGTATTGAAGAGCATGAAGAATGGAAAGGCAGTTGGTTCTGATGACATACCGGTGGAGGTATGGAAGTGTCTAGGAGAGGTAGCAGTAGATTTCCTGACAAGAACATTCAACAAGGTCTTAGAGAGTGAGAGGATGCCAGAGGAATGGAAGAGAAGTGTCATGGTGCCCATCTTTAAGAACAAGGGAGATGTGCAGAATTGTGGCAACTACAGAGGCATAAAGTTGGTAAGCCATACAATGAAGTTATGGGAAAGAATAGTGGAAGCTAGACTAAGGGCAGAGGTCAGCATTTGCGAACAACAGTTTGGTTTCATGCCAAGAAAGAGCACCACAGATGCAGTGTTTGCTTTGAGGATGTTAATAGAGAGGTACAGAGAAGGTCAGAAGGAGCTGCATTGTGCCTTTGTGGACAACATTGTGCCTTTGTCCAACCCTGGTCCGGGTCAACCCACAACACCCTGGAGGGAATGTTTCTTGGCTGGTCTGGGAATGCCTCAGTATCCCCCCCAAGAAGAGTTGCAGAACATGGCTGGGGAAAGGCATGTCTGGACCTCACTGCTTAGACTGCTGCCCCCACAACTTATCCCTGGATTAAGCGGAAGATGATGATGATGATGATGATGATGATGATGACGATGACTATGACTATGACTATGACTATGACTACAACTATGACTACGACTATGACTATGACTATGACTACGACTATGACGACTACGACGACGACGACGACAGCTCCACACTAGTTTCACACATTGAATAAGCTATAAACCATTAACGATGTAGTCCAGGGTCATTATCTAATTTTCTCGGTTAAAAAAATCACAAATCTATTGATTTGTTTTTGATGGTTCTCTGTACTGAAGAAGATCTGTCCATGTATGCTGATGTTAAATGGAAGGCTACCACCAACAAATATGAGTTAGTGTTTCACACCAAATCAGCATCCTAAGCATCAAGTTCTCGTATTGTACACAATATCACCCCGCTGCGCTATCACAGTGCTCCACTCACCTTGTCTTCAAGTTGGCATATGAAGCTGGCGTCTCCTGTTGCGTGAGGTCACACTTGTCCTGCAGTCTAGCACGTTTGGAGTGAGCGTGTCTGTGGGGAGCGAGCTTTATTTTGTGTCCAAATTGATTTCCAAAGTTCCTGCAGGCCAGGACATAGTACAGGACATGTCTGTGGATGTGCTGTGTGAATTAACTTGGCCTGAAGGAGAAAACAAGCTATCCAAAGAGAAGCAGTGCTCATTGATTGCTGTGTGACAATTTTACAGCATTGTGAAAAGTTTTTGTTTTTTTTTTTCTAGACAGGATTCCAGAATAATACATGAAATCTCAGAACACTTTGGTTAACCACTGAAAATATTAATTAAACATTAACTCAAATGAAGTTTGCATCATGATTAATTTGATCATTAACATTTTTTGGATATATTAAAAACAATGAAATTATCAGTAAACTGATATTTAAACTCTGTGCAACTCCATTGCATGGAGCAGCGTGATTTTCTCCCACAGTTCAAAGATGGGCGCATTAGGCTAAATGACTGTTTCATGTTGCCTTTAGGTGTGAGTGGGAGTGTGAATTATTGTGTGTGTGTGTGTGTGTGTGTGTGTGTGTGTGTGTGTGTGGTAATAAAATGAATCATGTGTAAATATTATATTAAGACAAGTAACTCATATGTTTTTTATTGTAATAAAATTCATTAATTTTCAAGTTATTCTTTCAAATTATTCATGTATTTTTATTACAATTCCATGAAGGAATCATGTAATATGATTATAATAACAAATGAAGAATGTCATTTAGTTAAATTATCACAAAGCCACATGACACTGTTTCCTTGAAAATGTGATGTTTGTGTGGAGAGATGGAATAGTTCCTCCATTGTTTTTTTTTTTTTTTCCTCCCCATAAATGTTGTTACAGTGGTGAATGACTGTGTTCCATAATGCCAGATTGTCAGTGAGGTCAATGACCATGCAAACTCCACACAGAAATGATCTCTTCAAGCCTGTGACTTGCTGTAAGGCAGATAAGCAAAACAGTGTGCACCGTACAGATGGAAATGAAAAATAAATGACTGGGAAAACGTTACAGTATCTGACCTTTAACCCGGCTGATTCGATAATGTTGATGTTATTATTGCGTAATGAAGAAAGAAACCAGTGTATCAATGGGTAAAGTGCTTTGTGGATTTGTAGACTCTTTCTTTAGATGTCACAGGCATCATGGTGGTCATGAATCCATCGAGATTATTGTAATC
>CM045744.1:16491475-16521475 GCA_024760905.1 Plotosus lineatus
ATTTATTTCCCATAAGAAACCATTAAAATGAGAATAATCCGTTCCCAGGTCCCCATAAAACATAATTTTCTACTAAATAAGCCTTAAAACTACACAAAAATATACCTTATTTTATGTATAATAAATGTGCTATTGTATTGTAATTAAAGAAATAAACTGTACTGTATAATAAAGTCGTTTTATTTACCTTTGTGATGGTAGTTGATGGCTTGATGGAATGGAGTGGGAGGAGGAGGGAGGGAGGGACTTACTGTTTGGAAGGAGTGTTTGGAAACGCCTACTGTTTGGAAACACCCTTAGCCACACACACACCCTTAATAGCTTCCTTGTTCTTAAGGATGGTGGTAGACTTAGCGTACTGGTACTGGGACGCTGAGTCACACAAACGCACACCTCGTTCGTGTTTTTCAATGATCTCCGCCTGTGGTGGGTCTTTTTCGGTCCCATAATAGCAAAAGTACACTCAATATGGTCCAAAATGTCTATCAAACACAAACCACTTCCGCACTCAAAGAAAGGGTGTGATGAACTGTGACGCCATGAGCGTGCGTCAGCTTCTCGTGGCCGCCACCGTGGCGCTGTTCGACCGCGTGGTTTGATTCGTCCACCGAAAACTAGTTCGTCAGCAGAGACTATATGCTCGCAAATTTAATGTTCTTTAGACGAAAAGTTCGTGAGCTTAAGCGTTCGTCAGCAGAGGTTTTACTGTATGTATATATATATATATATATATATATATATATATATATATATATATATATATATATAAATATAAGAGAAAATACTATTCTGTACTTACTAATGTATCATGTATGCAAAATGGGCCATAGTTCATCATGGTCATGGGGTCATCATCCGGTCATGTAATGGAGTTGATGATAGACGACGAGGTGAAGGGAATAAAATCTTGAGGTCGCCTTGAGTGTTGTGGGAGGAAATGGTTCCAGTGAGCAGGTGGTAGGATTGCACAATGAGAGGACTTGTTGGATGTCTTCAAGTTGTGAGATTGCAAACTGTGCAAGGGAAGAAGAAGTGGAATCTACGCTGTGTAGTGTAGGAGTTGGGATGGGAGTGAATGTCTGACTTTCAGACATTTAGTTTGTCTTTACTTTTAGAGATTAGTTTAATCTTCCCATCAAATAAGTTGGCAAAGTCTTCAACGATCAGGAAGGATGGTGCAGGTGGTGCGGATGAATTGAATAAGAATAAAAACGGTGTTGTAGCATTTTGTGTGGGTCCAACTTTTTTTTTTTTTTTTTTTTCTAGAAAGCTGTCTTAGAAGATAAAATTGTAGATATGACAGCATGGAAAGAAGCCATATCTGATTCAAGCTGAGATTTCTTTCACTTTCTCTCAGCTGCTCTGAGTCATCTACAATTACTTTTCAGCACCTCGAAGAGCCAAGGAGAAGAAAAAGAAGACAGAATTAAGAAGAAAAGATAAAGTATAGGAAGCAACATATGAAGGAGATACAGTGTGGAGGTTTTGCTGAGTGTAATAGGTAAGGTGATAGTAAAGGAAACCAAGTGGTGGTCCAGGATTTAAAGTTTGGTGGATGCAATGCATGTTGCTGGGGAAGAACGACTGAAAACAAGATCCAGGAGATTCCCTCCATTGTGTGTGTGTGGAGAGCAGTTGTTAAAAGTTAAAGGAAATGAATAAAGAAGACGGAAAAGGCAACAAAACCAGAAGGGTCTAAGAAGTCTTCCCGAAGAGCGAGACGGGTGTTATCAGTGGGGAAAGCGCTGTTCTTCTAAAGTGTTCTAGAGTTTCAGGATGGTGATAAATGACAATTCTGAGGAGGTTGGTTGTAGATGAGACATTTTTGCTGTATGAAGCTCAAAGAAGGAGCTGCCTAGTTTAACCTTCAAGTGACCAAGTGGGGATCATATATGACCTCGGGCATATTTATCTGGGCGCTAATTTTCTAATTTTAATCGGACAATAGTTTCCTACCAAGAATTTGTCAATCTATTTGTTGAAAGAATTTTGTAAGGATCGGCCAATTCATGTGGCGAGTATGATCCAAACTTGTGCGGGTCACTTATGACCCCATGAAGATCTATCAAATTTTTGAGATTATATGTTCAGATGGTATTGATGGTTCTTCATTTTGTCAGTTTCATTTTCCGGATAGTTCAGCCAGATAATTATTATTCCTATTACCACATCAAAATTATCCTACCACATTGTAATACATATTTTATGCAAAGTGACTTTAATTTTTATGATTTGTTTTCATTTTTGATGCAAAGAACAAAAATGCAAATAAACAAAATGTAACATGCATATTAGAAGATGTAACAGACAAAGGTTGTGTAAATAAATGTAATATTGATTTATCATTGTGTGGTTTTGCTTTTTTGTAAAAATATATCAAATTCCATGTCTTACTACATGAGATGATGGCTGCAGCATACTTCTGTCCCTTAATAAAGGGCATCTGGTGTAAAAACCTATGCTAAATCAAATGTGTGAATCAGATGATTCGCTGTGGTGACCCCTGAAAAGAGGAACAAGCTGACAGGAAAAGACAAAATAAGAGATTACATAAGATGATGGACAAATATATTAGGGAGTGAAATAAATATGAAGAACATGGAGTATGAGGAAAAGAATAAGTGGAGGAAAGAGCTGCTGGTGTAGCAGAGTTGTGAGAGCAAAGCCTGATTTCAATTAGTGCAAGAAAGTCAAGAGAGTGGTGAGAAGCAGGAGATAGTTTTGCTGAGAGTATGACCTCTGGTTTGTTGGTAAGATCGTCTTGGTCTAAGAGATATGGGCAGTGGTGGTCTAGTGGTATAGGGCGCTGGATCGCTGATCCAAAGGTTGGGGGTTCGAGTCCCACTCCCCACAGGGTTGTCACTGTCCCCCCCAGTGCAGCTAACTGGGTTATCAAAGGCAAGCCATGTCTCTCACTGTCTATGGTGAGAGGCATGTAAAAGAACCATTGCTGACTTTCGTAAAGAGTAGGCTGCAAAGTCGTCAGCGTGTTTCTGTCCCTTGCTAAAAAAAAAAAAGGGTTGTGTCAGGAAGGGCATCCGACGTAAAAACCTCTGCCAAATCAAACGTGCGAATCAGATGATTCGCTGTGGCGACTCCCGAGAAAAGGGAAAAAGCCGAAAGGAAGACAGACAGACAATGGACTTAAGTCACATGACTGCAATCCGCCTTATGTTTGAGACTGCAGATCTGCTAATGCTAATTCAAACTCAAGAATACAGTGGTACCTCACCTTACGGAATCAATCCGTTCCAGAGCCTTTATCTTAACCTGCATTTTTTGTAAATTGAACCACATTTTACATGTAAAACGTGTGATTCGTTCCAAGGCCCCCAATACTACCCCCTAAACCCTTTCCAAATTATAAAAGCATACCTTTTAAGACCTCCTTCCGCTTCAATATCGTACCAGTGGTAGACGGGTTTGGTCATATTCCTTTGCGATATCACTTAGCCGCATGCCACGAGCTCGCTTCTTCTTTTCACTCGCACCAGAAATCACAAGCGCGTGCACGCGTGTGTGTGTGTGTGTGTATGTGTGTGTGTGTGTGTGCGCGCGCGCATGTGTTGACCATGTCTTCTTAGCAGTGTTATAATCTTACAAATGTTTATGGAAGGTTAAAAGCCTGAGCCAAAAAATAAAGCAATGAAATAACAGTAACTCTGTAGCGCACACTTGAAACAACAGTAACTCTGTCCTTTACACAAAAAGCATTATGGGAGATGCAGCACCATCACAGCCAATGGGAGGGATCTGCGTCATGTCTCCTAGCCAATGGGAGGCCAACGGAGCGAGATGTTGGAAGATAGTCAATGGGAAAGCAGCAGGTGCATTGTTTGAATGTTTGGATAGTGCATTGGATGTTTGAATGGCGCATTTGGCGTGTTTCATAATGAGAACTTGTTTCATATGCAGAGACAAAAAAATTTGGAAAATGTTTTCCGTAACCTGGATTTTTCGTTTGCTGTGACTATCATAAGGTGAGGTACCACTGTACTATTAAATCACCTCCTTATTCAAAGCACGTGTTTTAAATTGTGGTGTGTTGCAAACCAGTTCAAATGCAAATGCATTCCACTCCACAAGGAAGCCTAGAACTACTTCGGATTAAGCACTACAATAACAACAGAACCAGCTAAGAACCCTCTGCTTAATATATATATATATATATATATATATATATATATATATATATATATATATGTGTGTGTGTGTGTATGTCTGTCTTCCTTTCAGCTTTTTCCCTTTTACTCGGGAGTCACCACAGCGAATCATCTGATTTGCACGTTTGATTTGGCAGAGTTTTTTTACGTCGGATGCCCTTCCTGTCATAACCCTTTTTTTTTAGCAAGGGACAGAAAAACACTGACAGCTTTGCAGCTACTCTTTACGAAAGTCAGCAATGGTTCTTTTACATGCCTCTCACCATAGACAGTGAGAGACATGGCCCACCTTTGATAACCCAGTTAGCTGGACTGGGGGGACAATGACAACCTTGTGGAGAGTGGGACTCGAACCCCCAACCTTTGGATCAGCGATCCAGCGCCCTATACCACTAGACCACCACTGCCCTATATATATTAGTGACAACAACTAAGTCCAACTGAGTCAAATAGACAGTGGTACAAAAGCTAGAATCCTACCTTGGCAGTAGACAAGAAATCCAGTATAGAACTTCATATCATTCATTTATGTTTCCTATTTTATTCTTCTACATGATTTATTTATTATCACATATAATTGTTACATAACTGAATTGTTTTTGCTATTTTTTAAATCACCAAAAGTTTATTTCACTTGATTTTTTTAAGCTCATGATTCCGTTTTTATGCACACACACACACACACACACACACACACACACACACACACACACACACACACACACACACACACACACACACACACACACACACACACACACACACACACACACACTGTCAAAATGCACTGCTCTTTACACCCATTACTTCTATGGGAAAAGCTTCTGAGCGTGTCGATGGGAGTCTATTGAACTACTCTGAGTTTCCTTCACTGCTTCTTTAGCATCTGTGACCTGGAATGAACGAGGTGCTCTTCAGAAATGGCAGCTCTGAGAATAAGGGAGTGTGGTGATGGACGGAGAAAGAGAGTTAGAGGACATACTGCACTAGTGAGTTCCTGTTAGAGAGTTTGAGATGGATATAAAGATAGTATAACCTCATAACTCTTTCAGCCAATGTTGGTACTGCTGCTGTACGTATAGATGAAGCAAATAGATTACGACACAGAATTTCAGCAGGAATGCCGGCCATTTTCTGCTGTTTTACAAAACATCGAATATCCAACTGAACGGAGATGGTAATGGGGCATGTCTTTGCTGATGGACAATCACGTCTAGGACTTTACGTTTCACTCATAATTCATCACATGGCATCCTGCTTGATATTACTCCAGAAAAAAAGGATGCCTTAAAAAAAATCATAAGTGAATGTATATCATATAACACCAAGTGGACTTACTGAGACTTTAAATTTAAAAGACTATTATTTGCTCTTGCTTCTCTTATATAAACTAAATACCACCCAGACATTTATTTGTGGATTTGATTTAAACATTCACGGATCACGTGATAGCAAATAGGATTAAGATGTCTAAGCCTTCATATTGACCAGTGAGCTAATTTAATGGGAGACGTCTGGGGTTCCAGGTGGCACGGTGGTGTGGTGGTTAACACATCCGCCTCGTGGCAACAAGTTCCCAGGATTGGACATTTCTGTGTGAAGTTTACATGCTGTACCTGTGCTTGCATGGGTTTCCTCTGGGCACCCGGGGTTTCCTCAGACAGTCCAAAAACATGCACATTCTGTTACAAATTGCCCCTAAGTGTGAGTAAAAGTCCTTTCAGCTTTTTACACCCGAGCCCAGTGGCTCATCAGGCCGGCACTTATCCCGTTTTCTGTAGCGTGAAGCGACGAGGAGTAGAACTCCTCCTGGATGGGACGCTAGTCCATTGCAGGTTACCTTTACAGTATATATTTTACTGGAACCCATTGATATGCTGGGTGGACAAAGGCACAATTGTGGTTGAGACCTTGCCCGGGTCTCAAATTCGATTTTCTCAAATTCAAATTTGCGTGGGTCCCGATTCAAAAAACCCCTATGACACATGAGAGAGCACAGGAAGCAGTCTCCTTTGCCCGGACGCGGGTCACCGGGGTTCCCTCCTGGAGCCAGGCCCAGGGGAGGGGCTCGAAGGCGAGCGCCTGGTGGTCGGGCTTATGCCCATGGAGCCTGGTTGGGCCTAGCGCGAAAAGGAGACATGGGTCCGCTCTCCCATGGACCCACCACCCGTGGGAGGAGTTTTAGGGGTTGGGTGCAATGTGAGTTGGGTGGCAGCCAAAGGCATGGATTCTGTCGGACTGATCCTCGTCTACTTACTCTAACCCTCGGGACATGGAATGTCACCTCTCTGGCGGGAAAGGAGCCTGATTTGGTGCGTGAGGTGGAGAGATACCGACTAGATATAGTCAGGCTAACCTTAACGCATAGCTTGGGCTCTGGAACCATCCATCTCGAAAGAGGCTGGACCTTTTTCTATTCTGGAGTTGCTCATGGGGAGAGGCGGCGAGCCGGTGTGGGTATTCTTGTTGCCCCCCGTCTCGGTGCCCAAATGTTGGTGTTCTCCCTGGTTGATGAAAGGGTAGCTTCCCTACGTCTTCGGGTGGGGGGACGGGTCCTGACTGTTATTTGTGCTTATGCACCAAATGACAGTTCAGAGTACCCACCCTTTTTGGAGTCTTTGGGAGGGGGGGTGTTGGAGAACGCTCCCTTGGGAGACTTGATCATTGTCTTGGGAGACTTCAACGCCCATGTGGGCAACGATAGTGTGACCTGGAAGGGTGTGATTGGTAGGTACGGCCTCTCCAGTCTGAATCCGAATGGTGTTTCGTTGTTGGACTTCTGTGTTCGTCATAGTTTGTCTATCATGAACACCATGTTCGAAGATAAGGGTGTCCATAAGTGCACTTGGCACCAGGACACCCTAGGTCGCAGTTCAATGATTGACTTTGTAGTCGTGTCATCGGACTTGCGACCATATGTTCTGGACACTCGGGTGAAGAGAGGAGCTGGGCTGACTACCGATCACTACCTGGTGGTGAGTTGGCTTTGGTGGTGTGGGAGGTTGCCTTCCAGACCTGGCAGGCCCAAGCATGTAATCAGGGTCTGCTGGGAATGTTTGGCGGAGTCCCCTGTCCGAGAGGCCTTTAACTCTCACCTCCGGCAGAGTTACAACCACGTTCCGGAGGAGGCGGGGGACATGGAATCCAAATGGGCCATGTTTTGTGCCTCCATTGCTGAGGCGGCAGCCCATAGCTGTGGCCTTAAGGTCATCAGTGCTTGTCGTGGCGGTAATCCCCGAACCTGGTGGTGGACACCTGCGGTGAAGGGGGCCGTCCAGCTGAAGAAGGAGGCCTATCTGGTTTTGTTAGCCTGTGGGACTCCTGAGGCAGCAAACGGGTACCGGCAGGCCAAATGTGCTGCAGCCGAGGCTGTCGCAGATGCAAAATCTCGCGCGTGGGAGGAGTTCGGTGAGGGCCTGGAGAGTGATTATTGGTTGGCCTCACAAAGGTTCTGGGCCACCATCAGACCCCTCAGGAGGGGGAAGCAGTTCTTCACAAACACTGTTTGCAGTGAAGGTGGGGAGCTGCTTACCTTGACTGGGGATGTTGTCGAGAGGTGGAGGGAATACTTTGAGGACTTCCTCAATCCCACCAACACGCCCTCCGTGGAGGAGGAAGACCCTGGGGGTTCAGGTGAGGGAACGCCCATCACTGGAGTGGAGGTCACTGAGGTTGTCAAAAAGCTCATCGGTGGTCGAGCTCCGGGGTTGGACGAGATCCGCCTGGAATATCTCAAAGCTCTGGATGTTGTGGGACTGTCTTGGTTGACATGTCTCTGCAACATCGCGTGGTCATCAGGGGCGGTACCTCTGGATTGGCAAATCGGGGTGGTGGTCCAAATTTTTAAGAAGGGGGACCGGAGGGTGTGTTCCAATTATCGGGGAATTACACTCCTCAGCCTACCTGGGAAAGTCTATGCAGGGGTACTAGAGAGGAGGATCCGACCGATAGTTGAACCTCGGATTCAGGACGAACAATGTGGTTTTCATCCTGGCCGCAGCACTCTTGACCAACTCTATACACTCCACAGAATTCTTGAGGGGGGCATGGGAGTTTGCCCAATCTGTCCACATGTACTTTGTGGATTTGGATAAGGCTTTCGACCGTGTCCCTCGAACGATCTTGTGGGGCGTGCTCCGAGAGTACGGCGTTCCGGATCCGTTGCTACGAGCTATTCGGTCGCTGTATCACCGGAGCCAGAGTTTGGTCTGTATTGGTAACAGCAGGTCGGATTCATTTCCAGAGGGAGTTGGAGTCCGCCAAGGCTGTCCTTTGTCACCGATTCTGTTCATAATTTTTATGGACAGAATTACTAGGCGCAGTCGAGGCGATGAGGGGTTCTGGTTTGGTGGCCATCGGATATCGTCTCTGCTTTTTGCGGCTGATGTTGTCCTTTTGGCTCCATCAAGTCGGGCCCTCCAGCTCTCATTGGAGCGATTCGCAGCTGAGTGCGAAGCAGCCGGGATGAAGATCAGTACCTCCAAGTCCGAGGCCATGGTTCTCAGTCGGACAATGGTGGAATGCACCCTCCGGGTCGGGAATGAGGTCCTGCCCCAAGTGGAGGAGTTTAAGTATCTTGGGGTCTTGTTTACAAGTGAGGGAAGGATGGAGCGAGAGATCGACAGACGGATCGCTGCAGTCTCTGCTTTTAAGCGGTGCCTGTACCGGTCCGTCGTGGTGAAGAAGGAGCTGAGCCGCAAGGCAAAGCTCTCAATTCACCAGTCGATCTACGTTCCAACCCTCACCTATGGTCACGAGCTTTGGGGAATGAACGAAAGAACAAGATCACGGATACAAGCAGCTGAAATGAGCTTCCTTCGCCGGGTGGCAGGGTTCTCCCTTAGAAATAAGGTGAGAAGCTCCGCCATCCGGGGAGAGCTCGGAGTAGATCCGCTGTTCCTCCGCAATGAGAGGGGCCATTTGAGGTGGCTCGGGCATCTGGTCAGAATGCCCCCCGGACGCCTCCCTGGTGTGGTGTTTCGGGCATGTCCAACCGGGAAGAGACCCCGGGGTCGACCTAGAACATGCTGGAGGGACTATGTCTCTCGGTGTCCCCCCGGGAGAGTTGGAGGAAGTGGCTCAGGAAAGGGACGTCTGGACCTCTTTGCTGAGTTTGCTGCCCCCGTGACCCGACCCTGGACTAAGCGGAAGATGATGATGATGATGATGATGATGACCTTGCCCGGGTGTCTTCGCAAAGTGAGGGTCAAACTGGGATTTGAACTCACAACCCCCTGATCATGAGCACAGCACCCTAGCCACTACACCACCGGCCCCACGTGCGAAGTGTGAGTGTACGTGTTAATTGTTTCTGTGTGTGTGTGTGTGTGTGTGTGCGTGTGTGCGTGTGTGTGTGTGTGTGTGTGTGTGTGTGTGTGTGTGTGTGTGTGTGTGTGTGTTGCTCTGTGATGGTCGAGTGAGCTTTTCAGGGTGTATCTCACCATCATGCCCCTCCCTTACTCTTGCAATCTGGTGTAAACGGAACTCATGCACAGATATATATGGATGGACTTGGTGGATGAATGGATGGTGGAGTTGATAAGGAAAAAACTGAAGTTGCTGACAAACATGATTGTATATGTAAGAAGTCTGAAAAATAAACCAACAGATTATAAGACCTCAACAACAAAACAATATAAAATAGATTTCAGTCCCACCCACTTCGCTCCTATTGATTGACAAGAACTATGATTCATGTACTGGTTAGTTGAAATACCTCAAATCCTTCCTCATGTAGTGAATTGGATAAGTGTCAAAAATATTGATATAGGGAAACCACATATATTGGCACCCAGCTAGGTTAATTCTGAGTTATTATTAAATACATATGTAACTATTTCCATTTATTTATTTTCTGTTAGTCTTTTAATATCTTTATTATCTTGTCCGTATTTTCACAGACGAATTGTCCCATCACACATTGAAGCACCGCCTTCACATCCTGATATCTGGGGCGCACATTCAAGGAGAAGAGGATGCTCTTAAGCTGCAGGCGATTTCAGATTAAGATGTTCAGGAATGTAATTATTAACATCTTCCTCCCTCCATCTGTTGTGAAGCCTTAGTCATTTGCTTAATTAGAATGGAGCCTCAGGGAATTTAAAGCTAGCGGAAAAAAGGTAGCAGAACTGAACACATGGGCAGTCGAAGAATAGAAACAAAAAATTGGAGCAAAAGCACAACCATGGTAATGTTGTTTAAAACCAAAATAAAACAAACCATAGATTCTGATGTTCATCTGTTGTTCCTGCACACAAAACTTACACTCTGAGGATAAACAGGTGTTCATGAAAAAGTGGCCAGTGAGTGTATTTGAGTGAATGGGTCTGAATCTACTTAATTATGTATCATTATTTCATTTTATTTTATCTTCACTGCCTTAATATCATAGCGCTGATTTTATTAGCATGAACAAATCTGTAATACACAAGTAATAGCACTCACATGCAGAAAATCTGATCATTTCATCTTCTTTTTCATCTTATTCTGTTTGGTCAAGGGTCGGGTTCTGGGGCAGCAGCCTAAACAGTGAGGTCGCGATATTCCTCTCTCAAACCACTTCCTCCAGCTCGTCCAGCAGGACACTAAGGTGTTCCTAAACCAGCCAAGAGACAAAGCAGATCATTGGATGTTTTCCTTCTTTGCCATTTCTCTTTTTTACTTCCATTCTTTCAGTCTTTTCTGCTTCTTTATGATACACTTTTCAATTTTCCTTGCTTCCTTCTTTACCTTCAATATTTTTGTCAGATATTTATTTTTTCCTTCCGTCATTACATTCTTCTCGCTTTGAAACCCCTGAAGAGATTCAGACTGAATCAACTCTGACCCATGGTAACAATACATATAGACTTCAATTCACCTGCCAGCTTCATCTAGGAGTTGAGGACACCATCATGTACCTGCTGTCCACACACACATGGGCCAGCAAATAAGCACTGGGGAAGTCATGCTTTTTTTTTTACCTTTCCAGTGCATTCAGCACCATCAGGCCTACCTCCCTGGATAAGAAGCTGACAATAACACAAGTGAATGCCTGTCTTGTGTTCTGGATTGTGGACTTTTTACCCAGAAGACCACAGTATGTGCACCTGCAGCACTGAGTGTCGAAAAAGGTGGTCAGCAACACTGGAGCACCACAAGGGACAATGCAGAGAAGCAGCGGGTTTTCTCTGTGCTTCCTCCGAATAGCTGAGCTTATCTCCCATCTCTAAGGGAGAGTCCCGCCACCCTGCAAAGGAAGCTCATTTCCGCCATCTGTGTCGACAATCTTGTTCTTTCAGTCACTACCCAAAGCTCGTGACCATAGGTGACACTATACGTGAAACGTAGATCAACTGGTAAATTGGGAGCTTTGCCTTGCTGCTCAGCTTCCTCTTCGCCACTATGGATGGATACAGGCTACGCTTTACAAAAAAGGCTGCAGCGATCTTCCTGTCAATCTCCCGCTCTATACTTGCCTCACTCATGAACAAGACCCCAAGATACTTGAACTTCTCCACTTGGGGTAAAACTTCATTCCTGACTGGAAGGGTGCATTCCAACCTTTTCCAAGAGATAACCATGACATTGGACTTGGAGGTGCTGATTCTCATCACAGCCACTTCGCAGTAGACTTTGAATCACTCCAATGCCAGCCAGGGGTCCTAGCTTGATGAAGTTAAAATGGCAATCTTCTTCTTTTCCTTCCGGCTGTTCCCTTCAAGGGTCGCCACAGCAAATCATCTGCCTCCATCTCACCCTCTGCTCTGCATCTTCTTCTTTTACTCCAATGTCCTTCAAGTCTTCCTTCACCACATCCATAAATCTCTTCTTTGGTCTTCCGATTGGCCTTCTGCCTGGTAATTGCAACCTCAGCATCCTACTACCAATATACTTACTATCCCTCCTCTGTACATGTCCAAACCATCTCAATCTAGCCTCTCTGACTTTGTCTCCAAAATATCTTACATGGGCTGTCCCTCTGATGTACTCATTTCTGATCCTATCCATCCTCGTTACTCCCAAAGAGAACCTCAACATTTTCATCTCTGCTCCCACCAGCTCTGCCTCCTGTCTTTTCCTCAGTGCCAATGTTTCTAAGCCATACAACATCGCTGGCCTCACCACCATCTGGTACACTTTTCCTTGCATTCTTGCTGATACGCTCATATCGCACATCACACTGGACACTTTTCTCCAACCATTCCAACCTGCCTGCACATGCTTCTTCACCTCTTTTTCACACTCTCCATTGTCTGGATTGCTGAGTCTAAGTACTTGAAATCCTCCACTTTCGTTATCTCTGCTCCCTGCAACATCACTGTTCCTCCCGGGTCCTTCTCATTCACACAAATGTATTCTGATTTTCTGAGGTTAACCTTCATTCCTCTCGTTTCCAGGGTATACCTCCACCTATCTAGATTTTCCTGCACTTGTTCTCTGCTCTCACTTCTTCTTCTTTTCCTTTCGGCTTTTCCCTTCAGGGGTTGCCACAGCGAATCATCTGCCTCCATCTCACCCTATCCTTTGCATCTTCTTCTCTTATACCAGCTACCTTCATGTCCTGCTTCACTACATCCATGAATCGTCTCGTTGGTCTTCCTCTAGGCCTTCTGCCTGGTAGTTACAACCTCAACATCCTACTACCAATATACTCACTATCCCTCCTCTGTACATGTCCAAACCATCTCAATCTAGCCTCTCTGACTTTGTCTCCAAAACATCTTACATGTGCTGTCCCTCTAATGTGCTCATTCCTGATCCTATCCATCCTTGTTACTCCCAAAGAGAACCTTAACATTTTCATCTCTGCTCCCACCAGCTCTGCCTCCTGTCTTTTCCTCAGTGCCAATGTTTCTAAGTCATACAACATCGCTGGCTTCACCACCATCTGGTACACTTTTCCTTTCATTCTTGCCGACACCCTCCTATCACACATCACTCCGGACACTTTTCTCCAACCATTCCAACCTGCCTGCACACGCTTCTTCACCTCTTTTCCACACTCTCCACTTCTCTGGATTGTTGACCCTCAGTACTTAAAATCCTCCACCTTCCTTATCTCTTCTCCCTGTAACCTCACCGTTCCTCTTGGGTCCTTGTCATTCACACACATGTATTCTGTTTTACTGAAGCTAACCTTCATTCCCATCCTTTCCAGGGCATACCTCCACCTCTCTAGATTTTCCTGCACTTGTTCTCTGCTCTCACTACATATCACAATGTCATCTGCAAACATCATAGTCCATGGAGATTCTTACCGAACCTCGTCTGTCAGCTTGTCCATCACCATCGCAAACAAGAAGGGGTTCAGAGCTGATCCTTGATGCAGTCTCACCTCCACCTTGAGTTCATCAGCCTCACCGACAGCACAACTCATCACTGTCTTACATCTCTCATACATGTCCTGCACCACGCTGACATACTTTTCTGCCACTCCAGACTTCCTCATGCAATAACATAGTTCTTCTCTTTGCATCCTGTCATATGTTTTCCCCAGATCCACAAAGGCACAATGCAGGTCACTCTGACCTTTTCTGTATTTCTCTATTAACATCCTCCAAGCAAACATTGCATCTGTGGTGCTCTTTCTTGGCATGAAACCAAACTGTCGTTCACAAATGCTGACCTCTGCCCTTAGTCTAGCTTCCACTATTCTTTCCCATAACTTCATCATATGGCTCATCAACTTTATCCCTCTGTAGTTGCCTCAACTCTGCACATCTCTGTTGTTCTTAAAAATGGGCACCAGCACACTTCTCCTCTATTACCCCGGCATCTGCTCACTCTCTAGGACCATGTTGGAGGTCCATGTTAGAAAATCTACTGCTACCTCTCCTAGACACTTCCATACCTCCATAGGTATATCATCAGGACCAACTGACTTTCCATTCTTCATCCTCTTCAGTGACCTCCTCACTTCACCATTACTGATCTTTGCTACATCCTGCTCCTCAATGGTCACCTCTTCTACTCTTTTTTCTCTTTCATTGTCCTCATTCATCAGCTCTTCAAAGTACTCTTTCCATCTTCCCAGCACACTTCTGTCATCAGTCAATACATTTCCATCTCTGTCCTTTATCAATCTAACTTGCTGTACGTCCTTCCTATCTCTATCGCTCTGCTGTGCCAACCTGTATAGATCATTTTCTCCCTCCTTCCTGTCCAAACTTTCATACAATTCATCATATGCCCGCTGGTTGGCCTTAGCCACTGCTACTTTCACATTACGCTGTGTCTCCCTAAAACTCCTGTTTACTCATTTCGGTCCTCTCAATGTCCCATTTCTTCTTAGCTAACCTCTTCCGTTGTACACACTCCTGCACTTCCTCATTCCACCACCAAGTCTCCTTATCTACTTTCCTTCCAGAGGACACACCAAGTACACTCCTACCTGTGTTCCTGATCACATTTGCTGTGGTTGTCCAGTCATCTGGAAGCATTTCCTGACCACCCAAAGCCTGTTTCAACTCCTCCTTGAAGACAACACGACCCTCTTCCTTTTTCAATTTCCACCACTTTGTTTTCTGCTCTGCCTTTGCCTTCTTCACCTTCCTCAACATCAGCGTCATCCTGCATACCACCATCCTATGCTGTTTGGCAACACTCTCACCCACTACTACTTTGCAGTCACTGACTTCCTTCAAATGACATCGCCTACACAAGATGTAGTCTACCTGTGTGCTCCTACCTCCACTTTTATAAGTCACCCTATGCTCCTGTTTATTCTGGAAGAAAGTATTCACAACAGCCATTTCCATCCTTTTTGCAAAGTCTACCAACATCTGTCCTTTTGTGTTCCTGTCCTGGATAGCAAACCTGCCCATCACTTCCTCGTCCCCTCTGTTTCCTGCACCAACATGTCCATTGAAGTCTGCACCAATGACCACTCTTTCACCTCTGGGGGTACTCTGCATCACTTCATCTAAGTCACTCCAAAATCTCTCCTTCTCTTTTAGCTCACATTCTGCCTGTGGGCATAAGCACTAACAACATTGAACATCACATCTTCAATTTCTAACTTGAGACTCATCTCTCTGTCTGACACTCTTTTCACTTCTAGAACAGTCATGACAAACCCCTCCTTCAAGATGACTCCTACTCCATTTCTCTTCCCATCCACACCATGATAAAACAGCTTAAACCCTGCTCCTAAGCTTTTAGCTTTGCTACCACCTGGTCTCCTGAACACTTCGCCTTCCTCCTCTGCATCATGTCAGCCAGCTCTCTGTGTTTTCCTTGTATAGTTCCAACATTCAAAGTCCCTACTCTCAGTCCTAGACTCATGCCTTTCCTCTTCTCTCTCTCTGCCTATGGATACGCCTCCCCCCTCTCCTTCTTCGACGTCTTCGACCAACAGTAGTCCAATTTCCATCAGCACCCTGTTGGTTAACCTGGGCCTCGACCGATCCGGTATGGGGGTAATACTTCTGATTTGCATCATAAAAGTTTCGCATTGGTTTTACGTCGGATGCCCTTCCTGACACAATCCTCTGCATTTCTCTGGGCTTGGAACCGGCATAAGGGGGAGAGACACTGGTTAATGCCCCCCCCACACACACACACACCTCATGGCTGCATTTAAAATGACAAGGTCATCTTCAAAAAGCAGAGACGAGACTCGATGGCTATGAAAGCATAACTACACAACCTGTCAGCTGCGGCTTGAAACCCGATCCATAAAAATCATGAACAGAATCGGTGACAAAGGACAGTCTTGGGGAACTCCAACCCCGAACCCCAACCCTCACTGGAAATGAATGGACCTGTTATTCCCAATATGAACCAACCGGGTTGGGGGTTACCACCAAGACAGGCACTGATGACCTTCTGGCCAAAGCTATGGGCTGTCATCTCAGCAATGGAGGCACGAAACATGGCCCATTCCGCTTTCATGTCAGCCACCTCCTTTGGGACATGGTTGTAGCTCTGCTGGAAGTGGGAGTTCCTAGGAGACCCTTACTACGTGCTTGGGCCTGCCAGGTCTGGAAAGCAACAAGGATGCCCACACTGGATTGCTGCCTCTCCTCATGAGCAACTCCCGAATGGAGTAAGGTCCAGCCCTTCTAGAGATGTGCAGTTCCAGAGCCCCAGCTAGGTATTGAGGTGAGCCGGACTATACCTAGTCGTTATCTCCCCACCTCACACATCAGCTCATCCTCCTTTCCTGCCAAATAGGTGACATTCCATGTCTCAAGAGTCAGAGTCAGTAGCCGAGGATCAGTCAGACAGAACCCATGCCTCTGGCTGCCACCGAACTCACACCACACCTGACCTCTATAGCCCCTCTCACAAGGTGAGTCCATGGGAGAGCAGACCCATGCTTCTTTTTCAGGCAGGGTCCGGCCAGACTCCATGGGCAGAAACTTGACCATCAGCCTCTCACCTCTGAGCCTTGCCCCAGGCCTGGCTCCAGGGGGTACTCCAATGACCCACGTTTGGGCAAGGGAAACCGTGTCCTTGCTTTTTGTTGTTTTCATAGAGGTATTTTGAACCGCGCTGGACCTTCACCTAGGACCTATTTACCTTTGGTGTCCCTACCAGGTGCATAATACCACCGACAACATAGCTCCTAGGATCATTTGCACATGCAAACCCCTCCACCACGATGAGTTGGTGATTCAAGGAGACTTTTTTTCTCTTTTTTCAAGATTTCCTGACAAGTCCAACCTCAATCTCTGAATTTTGTAGATTATACCTTTAACACTGATTAAACTAATTAGATGCTTTGTACCAGTACCCCCAACCCCCTTATTTTAGCTGTATTATATTCTCTTTATGTGATATCAGTCACTTCCCAACACTGTTAAAACTCTTTCAGTTTTTTTGGCTTCAACTCTTCACCCTTGACCCACAGCAGCTGTACTTTCCACGTTAGATCTCCATCATCCTCTTGTCACTGCACATCTCATCATACTGACAAGCAGGGGTGTGAATCAGTTGAGATGGATGCACTCGGCACTTCTCACTCTGTATTTCTCTGTCTCACATTCACACAGTGGACAGACACTGTGAGTAATGATACTGAACAAAGGATCGGTAAAATAGTGAGAGAAGAGAAAATAGGGCAGGGCGGGCCGCAGCATGAGCGTAATTACTGCTATTTAACAGAAATCAGTATTTTATTCCAGCTTTAGGATTTATCTCCCCTGGAAGGTTCTGTATTGTTTCTAATGATAACAAAAAACCTGAGAAAACTCTTGATTTTTATTGCCATATATATATATATATATGTATATATATATGTGTGTGTGTGTGTGTGTGTGTGTGTGTGTGTGTGTGTGTGTGTGTATTATTTTAAGACAATAATCTGACCTGCTCTTCACCATACCCCCCCCCCCCCAAAAAAAAAAAAAAAAAAAGATGAATTAAGAGGGCATTGTATTCCATTTAAGACACCAAGGAAACCCTGGCATGACAGTTATCTTTACTTTTTTCCTTTATATCACCATGGCTCATTTAAAAGTCTCATCATAATCTTCATTTGATGGACACATCTCTTATCTGTTAATGCTAAATTCATACATAAGAACTGAACTGAAGAGATTCCGCTGTTGGTGTGTTGTTCATCTGTGCTCAGTCTTTCTGACTGCAGGATGTTAAGAAGTCCAATGTAAAGTTTTAGTGAGCAAATGAGCAGTGAAATTACCAGCTGGTTTATTGATTAGTGGTATAACGAGATTCACTGTACATCATGTGGATGTGAAGGATGTTTTTTTTTTGTTTGTTTTGTTTTTTTATTGGGGGTCCTCCACTGGATAGTTTTAACTCATAAAAATAAATAAGTAAACAAATATTTAGGCAGTGCCAAATTTACATTCTAATGTTTATCATAGTGAGATACACACACACACACACACACACACACACACACACACACACACACACACACACACACACACACACACACATTAATATATATAGAAATAAATGCAGCTGTGAGGGCGGGAACAAGCCAGTGCTCTCGACGATCATGCCAGACCCAAGCCCGGATAAATGCAGGAGGGACATCCAACTTAAAACCTGAGCCAGATCAAATATGCAAATCAGAAATATTACCTCCATACCGGATCGGTCGAGGCCCGGGTTAACAACGACCGCCATCAGTGCTGTTAAACAACATGGTACTGGTGGAAATTGGACTACTGTTAGCTGAAGAAGGAGAGGCGGGAGGCGTGGACATAGGCAGAAAGAGAAGAGGAAAAGCATGAGTCTAGGACTGAGAGTAGGGATTTTGACTGTTGGAACTATGACAGGAAAAGGTAGAGAGCTGGCTGACATGATGCAGAGGAGGAAGGTGGACATACTGTGTGTCCAGGAGACCAGGTGGAAAGGTAGCAAGGCTAAAAGCTTAAGAGCAGGGTTTAAGCTGTTTTATCACTGTGTGGATGGGAAGAGAAATGTAGTAGTTATTGTGAAGGAGGGGTTTGTCAGGAATGTTCAAGAAGTGAAAAGAGTGTCAGACAGAGTGATGAGTCTCAAGTTAGAAATTAAAGGTATGATGTTAAATGTTGTTTGTGCTTATGCCCCTCAGGCAGGATGTGATCGAGAAGAGAAGGATAGATTATTGAGTGAGTTAGATGAAGTGATGCAGAGTACCCCCAGAGGTGAAAGAGTGGTCATTGGTGCAGACTTCAAATGGACATGTTGGTGCAGGAAACAGAGGGGACGAGGACGTGATGGGCAGGTTTGGTATCTAGGACAGGAACGCAGAAGGACAAATGTGATCGATTTTGCAAAAAGGATGGAAATGGCTGTGGTGAATACTTTCTTGCAGAATATACAGGCGCATAGGGTGACTTATAAAAGCGGAGGGAGGAGCAGACAGGTAGGTGACACCTTGTGTAGACGATGCAATTTGAAGGATTTCAGTGACTGCAAAGTAGTAGTGGGTGAGAGTGTTGCCAAACAGCATAGGATGGTGGTATGCAGGATGATACTGATGGTGAGGAAGGTGAAGAAGGCAAAGGCAGAGCAGAAAACAAAGTGGTGGGAATTGAAAAAGGAAGAGTTGTACAACAACAGAGGGATAAAGTTGATGAAGTTGTGGGAAAGAAAAGTGGAAGCTAGACTTAGGGCAGAGGTCAGCATTTGTGAAAAACAGTTTGGTTTCATGCCAAGAAAGAGTACCACAGATGCAGTGTTTGCCTTGAGGATGTTAATAGAGAAGTACAGAGAAGGTCAGAAGGAGCTGAATTGTGCCTTTTCTGGATCTGGAGAAAGCATATGACAGTGTACCTGTGCACCAATGCACCAAACTGTGGTACTGCATGAGGAAGTCTGGAGTGGCAGAGAAGTATGTTAGAGTGGTGCAGGACATGTATGAGAAATGTAAGACAATGGTGAGTTGTGCTGTCGGTGTGACAGAAGAGGTCAACAAGTGCAGGAAAATCTAGAGAGGTGGAGATATGCCCTGGAAAGGAGGGGAATGAAGGTAAGCCTCAGTAAGACAGAATACATGTGTATGAATGACAAGGACCCAAGAGGAACGGTGATGTTACAGGAAGCAGAGATAAGGAAGGTGGAGGATTTTAAGTACTTAGGCTCAACAATCCAGAGCAATGGAGAGTGTTGAAAAGAGGTGAAGAAGCGCGTGCAGGCTGGTTGGAATGGTTGGAGAAAAGTGTCCAGTGTGATGTGCGATAGGAGAGTATCAGCAAGAATGAAAGGAAAAGTGTCCAAGACAGTGGTGAGGCCATCACATCCAAGGGACAGCACATGTAAGAGGTTTTGGAGACAAAGACAGAGAGGCAAGATTGAGATGGTTTGGACATGTACAGAGGAGGGATAGTGAGTATATTGGTGGTAGGATGCTGAGGTTGAACTACCAGGCAGAAGGCATAGACTATATATATAGGGTGAGATGGAGGCAGATGATTCCCTGGCGACCACTGAAGGGAACAGCGAAAGGAAAAGAAGAAAAAGAAGAAGTCTTCTTCTTCT
Organism: Plotosus lineatus; assembly: GCA_024760905.1. Lineage (NCBI taxonomy): Eukaryota > Metazoa > Chordata > Actinopteri > Siluriformes > Plotosidae > Plotosus > Plotosus lineatus. Next base: position 16,511,560 of record CM045744.1, read on the forward strand.
TGGCTCACCTCTTCCTTTGTCGACACTCCTGCACTTCCTCATTCCACCACTAAGTGTCCTTATCCCCTACCTGTCTCCCTGATCACATTAGCTGTAGTTATCCAGTCATCTGTAAGCACTTCCGGACCACCCAAAGCCTTTTTCAACTCTTCTTTCGAAGACAACACAACACTTCCTTTTTCAGCTTCCACCTGAAGAGAGAGGATGGTTTCACCACCCCTCGGAACAGATCTGTAGTGATAAATGGAGTTTCAATAAAAAGTCTTTGTCCTGTCCTTTTATTTTTGTATATATATATATATATATATATATATATATATATATATATATATATATATATATATATATATATATATATATATATATATCTTCTCGTCCTTTCGGCATTTCCCTTCAGGGGTCGCCACAGCGAATCATCTACCTCCATCTCACCCTGTCCTCGGCATCTTTTTCTCTTACACCAACTGCCTTCATGTCCTCCTTCACCACATCCATGAATCGTCTCTTTGGTCTTCTTCTAGGCCTTCTGCCTGGTAGTTCCAACCTCAGCATCCTACTACCAATATACTCACTATCTCCTCCTCTGTACATGCCCAAACCATCTCAATCCAGCCTCTCTGACTTTGTCTCCAAAACGTCTTACATGTGCTGGCCCTCTGATGTGCTCATTCCTGATCCTATCCATCCTCGTTACTCCCAAAGAGAACCTCACTGTTTTCATCTCTGCTACCTCCAGCTCTGCCTCATGTCTTTTCCCCAGTGCCACTGTTTCTAAACCATACAACATCGCTGGACTCAACACCGTCTTGTACACTTTTCCTTTCATTTTTGCTGATACCTTCCTATCACACATCGCACCGGAAACTTTTCTCCACCTTCCTTATCCACCTTTTCATCATCCTTCCTTTTCTCCACCTTCCTTATTCCAAAATCCTCCACTTTCCTTATCTCTGCTCCTTGTAACCTCACCGTTCCTGTTGGGTCCTTGGCATTCATACACATGTATTCTGTCTTACTGAGGCTAACCTTCATTCCCCTCCTTTCTAGGGCATACCTCCACCTCTCTAGGTTTTCCTGCACTTGTTCTCTGCTCTCACTGCAGATCACAATGTCATCTGTAAACATCATGGTCCATGGAGATTCTTGCCTAACCTCGTCTGTCAGCCTGTCCATCACCATAGAAAACAAGAAGGGGCTCAGAGCTGACCCTTGATGCAGACCCACCTCCATCTTGAACTCTTCTGTCACACTGACAGCACACCTCACCACTGTCTTACATCTCTCATACATGTCCTGCACCACTCTAACATACTTCTCTGCCACTCCAGACTTCCTCATGCAATACCACAGTTCCTCTCTCGGCACCCTGTCATATGCTTTCTCCAGATCCACAAAGGCACAATGCAGCTCCTTCTGACCTTCTCTGTACTTCTCTATTAACATCCTCAAGGCAAACGCTGCATCTGTGGTGCTCTTTCTTGGCATGAAACCAAACTGTTGTTCACAAATGCTCACCTCTGCCCTTCGTCTTGCTTCCACTATTCTTTCCCATAACTTCATCGTATGGCTCATCAACTTTATCCCTCTGTAGTTGCACATCTCTGCACATCTCCCTTGTTCTTAAAAATGGACACCAGCACACTTCTCCATTCCTCTGGCATCCTCTCACTCTCTAAGACCTTGTTGAATGTTCTTGTCAGGAAATCTACTGCTTCCTCTCCTAGACACTTCCATCCCTCCACCGGTATGTCCTCAGGGCCAACTGCCTTTCCATTCTTCATCCTCTTCAATGCCCTCCTCACTTCACCCTTACTAAGCTTTGCTACTTCCTGGTCCTCAACAATCACCCCTTCTACTCTTTTTTCTCTCATTTTCCTCATTCATCAGCTCTTCAAAGTACTCTTTCCATCTTCCCAGCACACTTCTGTCATCAGTCAATACATTTCCCTCTCTGTCCTTTATCAATCTAACTTGCTGCACATCCTTCCCATCTCTATTTCTCTGCTGTGCCAACCTGTATAAATCATTTTCTCCCTCTTTACTTTCCAACCGAGAATACAAGTCATCATACGCCCTCTGTTTAGCCTTTGACATCGCTACCTTTGCCTTACGCTGTGTTTCCCTGTACTCCTGTTTACTCTCTTCGGTCTTCTCTATGTCCTACTTTTTCTTAGCTAACCTCTTCTTTTGTACACACTCCTGCACGTCCTCATTCCACCACCAAGTCTCCTTATCTACTCTCCTTCCAGATGACACACCAAGTTTTTTCCTACCTGTCTCCCTGATCACATGAGCTGTCGTTGTCCAGTCATCTGGAAGCACTTCCTGACCACCCAAAGCCTTTTTCAACTTCTGCTTGAAGACAACACAACACTCCTCCTTTTTCAGCTTCCACAACTTTGTCTTCTGCTCTGCCTTTGCCTTCTTCACCTTCCTCACCATCAGCGTCATCCTGCACACCACCATCCTATGCTGTTTTGCAACACTCTCACCCACGACTACTTTGCAGTCACTGACTTCCTTCAAATGACATCGCCTCCACAAGATGTAGTCTACCTGTGTGCTCCTACCTCTGCTTTTATAAGTCACTCTCTGCTCCTCTCTCTTATTTATATATATATATATATATATATATATATATATATATATATATATATATATATATATATATATTTACCACAGCCATTTCCATCCTTTTTGCAAAATCTACCAACATTTATCCTTCTGTGTTCCTGTCCTAGATACCAAACCTGCCCATCACGTCCTCGTCCCCTCCGTTTCCAGCACCAACATGTCCATTGAAGTCTGCCCCAATGACTACTCTTTCATATTTGGGGGTATTCTACATCACTTCATCTAACTCACTCCAGAATCTCTCCTTCTCTTCTAGCTCACATCCTGAATGTGGGGCATAAGCACTAACAACATTGAACATCATGCCTTCAATTTCTAACTTGAGACTCATCACTCTGTCTGACACTCTTTTCCCTTCTAGAACATTCCTAACAAACTCCTCCTTCAAGATGACTCCTACTCCATTTCTCTTCCCATCCACACCATGAAAAAACAGCTTAAACTCTGCTCCTATGCTTCTCGCCTTGCTACCTTTCCACCTCGTCTCCTGAACACACAGTATGTCCACCTTCCTCCTCTGCATCATGTCAGCCAGCTCTCTACCTTTTCCTGTCATAGTTCCAACATTCAAAGTCCTAGACTCCTGCCTTTCCTCTTCTCTCTCTGCCAACGGACACGCCTCCCACCTCTCCTTCTTCGACGTCTTCGACCAACAGTAGTCCAATTTCCACCAGCCCCCTGTTGGTTAACAGCACTGATGGCGGTTGTTGTTCACCCAGGCCTCGACCGATCTGGTATGAATTTTCTTGATATGCATGTTTTATTTGGCATTTTTTTTACGCCGGATGCCCTTCCTGATGGAACCCTCTGCATTTATCCGGGCTTGGGACCGGCGTGAGGGAGAGACATGGGCTTGTGCCCCTCCCTCACGGCTGCATTTTATATATATATATATATATATATATATTCATTTTCTGTAACCCCTTAATCTTAATTTGGGTCGGAGGGAGGCTGGCGCCCATGTCAGCCAACTCTGGGTGAGAGCAGAGTACACACTAGACAGCTTGCCAGGCCATCACAGGGCAGAAATACGCTGACAGCTGTCCAGCTACTCTTGACGAAAGACAGCAATGGTTCTTTTACCTGAACCTCTCACCATAGACAGTTAGAGACATGGCCGGCCTCTGGTAACCCAGTTAGATAAGAAACAGCTTTATTAATCTCACAATGGAGAAATTCACTGTTACAGGCTCTTGAGGTACCATCAGTAGGGGGTGCAAAAATAGATACATATACAAACATACACACACACACATATATATTGTATAAGTAAATAAATAGATACATAAATAGTATAAATTAATAAACAATAAAAGAAAAGACGGGAACAACTTTGTCGACTGGCCTATATTCAAGTGTATATGTATCTGAGGGCAGAGTAGATGGGTTGATATGGTTCACAGTCAGTGGGGTAGATGTGGTTGATTAAAGTGCACGGGGTTTTTCTTGCACATAACCGGTATTTTCACAGACAGTTACAAAATGGCGTTGTACAGTCTGACAGCGGTGGGAATGAACGACCTGCGGTAGCGCTCCTTCCTGCACTGAGGATGTCTCAATCGTCCACTGAAGGAGCTACTCAGCTTCTCTACAGTCTGGTGCAGTGGGTGAGAGCTGTTGACCATGATGGATGTGAGCTTTGCTACCATCCTCCTCTCACTCACCTCCTCCACAGAGTCCAGTGGGCAGCCTAGGACAGAGCTTGTTCAGTCTCTTTCTGTCCCGCTCTGTGCTGCCCGGGGCCCAGCAGATGGCAGCGTAGAGGATTGCAGACGCTACCACAGAATCATAAAAAGTCCTGAGCAGAGGTCTGCATACTCCGAAGGACCTAAGTCTCGTCAGAAGGTGGAGGCGACTCTGGCCCTTCTTGTACAGGGCGTTGGTGTTGTGGGACCAGTCCAGTTTATTGTTAAGGTGAACGCCCAGGTATTTGAAACTGTCCACTGTCTCAATGTCCTGTCCCTGGACGTTCACTAGTGAGTGTGTGTGTGTGTGTGTGTGTGTGTGTGTGTGTGTGTGTGTGTGTGTGTGTGTGTGTGTGTTAGAGTGCTTCTTCTGAAGTCGACCACCATCTCCTTCGTCTTCCTAGTGTTCAAGCACAGGTGGTTGCGCTCACACCAGTCCATGAAGTCAACGATGACCGACCGGTACTCCTGCTCGTTCCCCTCTGACACACGGCCCACGATGGTGGAGTCGTCCGAGAACTTCTGGAGGTGGCAGCTGTCTGTGCTATAGATGTTGAAAAGGAAGGGTGAGAGGACGGTGCCCTGCGGTGCCCCCGTGCTGCAGACTGCCATCTTTGACATACAGCCGCGCAGCTGCACGTACTGTGGATGGTTAGTAAGGTGGTCAATAATCCAGGCAGCAAGATGCCCGTCCACTCCCACGTCCTCCAGCTTCCCCCGCAGAAGCGCTGGCCTCATGGTGTTGAAGGCGCTGGAGAAGTCAAAGAACATGACCCTCACAGTGCTGCCAGCGATCTCCAGGTGGGTGAGTGCCCGCTGCAGAAGGTAGATGACGGCATCTTCTACCCCGATGTTGGACCTGTAGGCAAACTGCAGCGGGTCTAGGGTGGGGCTCACCATAGAGCGGAGGTGTTCAAGGAGGAGCCTTTCCATGGTCTTCATAAGGTGGGAGGTCAGGGCGACAGGTCTGTAGTGGGCTGGTTCCTTTGCTTGAGCTGTTCTGGTCCTTCAGATTTCCTCTGATTTAGTCGCCTCAGCTGTCTCCTCACCTGATCTGACGTGAGGGGCTGCAGAGGGAGGGGATGTGTCTGTCGGGCTGTAGCAGTCAAGTGAAGTTGGCCTGGGGAGGGGGGAGGTGTCTGCTGGTCTGGAGATGTGTGAAGGAGGGGGGGGGGGATCAAACCTGTTGAAGTAACAGTTTAATTCATCCGCCCAGCGCTGGTCACCATCAGCTGTCCCTCTGACACTCTGCCCAAATCCCGACATGGTCTTTTGTCCTCTCCAGACCTCCCGCACGTTGTTCTGAGCCAGCTTCTCCTCCATCTTCTTCCCATAGTCCTTCTTGGCCCTCCTGATCCTCCACTGGAGCTCACGCTGGAGCTTCTTCTGCTCCTCTCTATCCCCCGAGATGAAAGCCCTCTTTTTCTGGTTCAGGAGGAATTTAAGCTCAGGGGTGACCCACGGGTGGTTGTTGGAGAAGCACCGTACCCTCCGTGTTGGCACAGTGCTATCCACGCAGAAGTTCATGTAATCGGTGATACAGTGTGTGAGGCCGTCGATGTCATCACCAAAGGAGACACAGAGCATGCTCCAGTCTGTGGTCTGGAAACAGTCCCTAAGCCTCTCATTGGTCTCCTCGGTCCACACTTTCACAGACCTTTTCTGCGCAGGTTCCTTTCGCACCCTGGGTGTGTATTGGGGGAGCAGGTAGACCAGGTTGTGGTCTGAGCGTCCCAGTGGGGGGAGGGGGGTGGAGCTGTAAGCGTCCTTCACATTAGCATACAGCAAGTCCAGAGTTTTATTGCCTCTTGTGGTGAACTTCACGTATTGTGTGAACGTCGGGCGAGAGGGGCGTGGTTCAAGTCTCCGCTGATCAGAATCATGGCGCGGGGGTGATGAGTCTGTGTCTGACTGACAGCGCTGTGGAGACGCTCACACGCAGCCGCCGCATCAGCAGAGGGCAAATGTACATGCAAAACACAGTCATGTGTGAAAACTCCCTCGGTAGATAAGATGGCCGCACGCTCACCGCGAGCAGCTCCAGGTCCCGTGTGCATAGCTGCTCCTTCACGTGCACGTTGGTCGGGTGGCACCATCGTTCATTCACATAGACCGCCACACCCCCTCCTTTCTTCTTTCCGCTCTCCGTTACACTCCGATCTTCACGTGCGAGTGTGAATCCGTTAAGAGAAACCACAGAGTCCGGTGTGAGTTCATTCAGCCACGTCTCTGAAAAACACATGAGGCTGCAGTCCCGGTACTGCCTCTGCTGCCGGGTCAGCGCCGCCAGCTCCTCGGTCTTGTTGGCGATCGCTCGGACATTTCCCATGATGACAGAGGGAACACATGTCCTCCGCGTCTTTCGTCCCCCTCTGCAGCCTCTCCTTTTCCTCCGTATTTCCACAGGAACAACGGGCTTTTCCTCATGAAGGAGGGCGGGGGCGCGCAGGCCGAGGAGGGTCATGTGTGCAAGACCTGCGTTGCTCAGAGCCGTCGGTGAATGAATTTCCTGACGCCGATCCAAAATGTGAAAGTAAAAGTGCACAGAAAAACAAAAGCATCATAAAAGTAGGTTTCCCAAATGCAGGATTGAAGAAAGAAAAAGAAAATTTGAAAAAAGATAAAGAAACACGCCTATATACAATAGAAAAGAGAAAAAAAAAGGAAAATAAACTGAAGAGCTCCTGTAACTGGCTGCAGGTCACCCGACACCATCTTTGAGGAAAAACAAACAACAACAACAAAAAAAAAAAACACTGCACTGGGGGGACAGTGACAACCCCTTGAGAGTGGGGCTTGAACCCCCAACCTTAGAATCAGCGATCCAGCACCTTACCACCAGACCAACCTTGCCTGTCCGGGGCATACCCTACCCTCGTCCAAAATCGGCTGAGATAGGTACCAGCCTCCTTCTGAAGCTAATTAGGATGTCAATGATGTTCGGGGATTTTATTAAGTTTGTGTAATTTTTTATCATTGTGACATTTACTTAGCCCATGATTTTTTTTTTTTTTTTTTTTTTTAAGTTGGGCTTTTTTTTTTTTTTTTTGGAATCTTTTTCAGTTATGAAATATGAAAGAGGCTCAAATTAAAAGGTAGCCTTCGGCTATCTGGTGAAATCTCCGAGTGTATTTTGTTGCATCAGCAGAGAGAAAAGAGCAGCTGGATTATCGCAATAATTAACCACGAGAATGTGGTATGAAACGATGCAGAATGTTCAAGCACCAGATGGTTTGGGTTATCAGAGAAAACACTCTTACAAAGACGGGTAACGATCTTAAAAGGGTAATGAAGAAATAATTGCTTCATTTGGTGTTCATGGGGTTTCACATGGGTCATGTATTAATTTTTAGTAAAATAAATCACTTTTCTTCAATATTAATTACTTCAGTAATGAAGTTTGTCAATACTAACACGCCAGTATAATATAATTATTTTGGACTGCAGAAATCTTGTATAACATTCTTCTTAAGGGCAATCAAACCTGCTGCTGGAGTTGAAGTGAAGGCTTTGATCCAGTTTAATGCAATGCCATTGTTATATATACCATTGATACCTTTAAGTGTGTAGCATGGAGCATTGTGTAAGCCTTTCCTCCCCGTATGGTTGCTGGGTTGCCGAGGTCAAGAAATTGTATTCTTAGAAAGGACTTTTATATTACCGTTTTCAACCACTTCTGTAAATATTGCATTGTTCAGGTTAAAAAGACTTTCAGTCTGAATTCATCATGAACAAGTCACCAAAGTAATACTCAACCATTTATGTTGCCTCACTGAGTGATTGGTCCAAACACCCTGAATAAAAATAGTGTCACTGCAAAAAAGGCCACAAAAACATTAAACTTGGCCATATTGGTAATGGGGGAAAGTCTACTCTTGAATATTTGAAGTTTATAATCAGGCCATACGCAAACACAAAACTCACACTGTTTGAAGAATCAAAGAAATATTCAAAGAGTAGAAAGTAGACATCAAACAGAGGAATTTAACCATTGGACAAGTCAACAAGAAAAAAAAAAGGAAGAAAAAAGAAAAGATCTCCCTTGATAAACAAAGAGAGACACCTCTGGAATTCTGAGAATCGACAAGACTTTGAATTGTGTTGAGTATTTATTCCTTACGGCAGAGCCTAGTGTATATCAGGAATAATCAAAATGTTTTATCTGCAGGTTTAAGACATTTCATCTTTAGTCGCTGCTTGGTAAGATTCATGTGGCTGCAATCAGGCTTATTTATTTATGTTTTTTAAATACACATAGAAAGATCTACGCCTACTAGATTTCCCACATCCGACCATCCCACGGTCGTCCTTAGCCAGAAGCCCAATGAGAAATTATTGGCTGCGCGCTCAGGAAGGAAAAGATGGTCGGTACCAGTGGTGACCAACCCCGTCCTTGGAGATATAATGATGTGCTCCTGACAGATGTTTTCATCTGCAAGTCTCATTTCAAAGTCTTAAGTCTCAATTTGAAGATTGGATTGGCAGATGGGAATGAACATATTTAGGGAGATAGATCTAGAACAAGCTTTGGCACCACTGGCCAACACCAATGTATTACTGTGAGTACTAGCGAATCATGGGCATCTGCGAGCTCATGCATACCAGGGTTGGTGAAGAGTGCTTTGCTTTGAGTGTGCTACACACCTACTGAGGTTTCATGAGCAGTGGCTCTCACTGTGGCCTTCATATGGCTTCAGGAACAAAGCAATTACTTTCTCACTACAGAATAGTTCGTAGCTATCATAATAATGTAAGAGATGTAGGAAAAAAATCAGGTGAAAATACCCAATAACACATTTCTTGATTTTCACTAGAGGAACAAAGGTTAGGTTGAGGTAGTGCCAAGCCCAGAATTCTTAAATAAAGAAACCATTGTTGATGGTGAAGTTTGAAAGGCATCACATAGCAGCAGAATCAACCAGCACGTACACTGTATCCAGTACTTCATCTGTCCCAGTAAATCTATGTGAAAAATGCCCAAGGCAAATCCGCAATACTCAAAACACTCCTGTCATCTCCCTCCATCTGAACAGCCACAGGGAGAATAAAAACTTCATCTAAATTTGTTTAGACTACAGCCCCAGAAAAAGTTATAGAATCACCACTCTGTGAATGGTTGTTATCTTTATACATTTATTCATTTATTTATTGGTTTGTTTGTTTGTTTTTACAAATTACATTAAATTCATAACCTAAACCATTTGTGTATTTGTTGACCTTTTTGGTTTTATTCATCTGTTTGTTTGCTGGATGCTTAATCCCGTGGGGAGGTTGGTGTCCATCTCAGCTGACTCTGGGGTACACCCTGTACAGTTTGCCAGTCCAACGCAGGGTCAACACTCACACCTCGGGAAGATTTGAAACAGCCAATCTGTGCATGTTTTTGGTTTATGGGAGGAAAACAAAAGAAACACACGCATGCACATGGAGAACATGCAAACTCCACACAGAAACACCCAAACTGGGAATTGAACTCAGGACCTTCTTTCTGTGAGGTGAACATGCTAACCAATACTTTTCAAGCATGCCACTGTTTTCATGTTAAGAATAAAATTATGAAACCATCATCATCACTACCACAATCCTCAGAGAGAGAG
>CM045744.1:16526475-16658975 GCA_024760905.1 Plotosus lineatus
ATTATTTTAATCACAATTTAAAGTAAGGGAAATGGTGGTCTGGGGGTAAGGTGCTGGATCACTGATCCCGAGGCTGGGGGTTCAAGCCCCATTCACAATGGGTCACCACTGTCCTCTCAGTGCAGCTAACTGGGTTATCAAAGGCTAACCACTGTCTCCCACACTGCCTGTGGTGTGAGGTTCATGTAAAAGAACCATTGCTGACATCCATTAAGTGTAACTGCATAGCTGTCAGGGTGTTTCTGCCCTGCGATGGCCTGGCGAGCTGTCTAGGGTGGACTCTGCTCTCACCCAGAGTTGGCTGAGATGGGCACCAGCCTCCCTACGACTCTAATTAATTAGGATTAATCTATGTGTTCGACGTAATAAGCGCCCTGCTCCAATACTCCAATAACCCCCCACCACCACCACCACCACCAGTGTTTTTGATCTTGCGTCTATAACCGCCCATGTGTATTGGGAGCAAAATTGTAGATCAAACTTACCAATTTTACCATCTTACCAACACCTACCATCAGCGTGTTTCTGCCTGGCGAGCTGTCCGGGGTGTACACTGCAATCGCCTAGCATCGGCTGAAATGGGCGCCAGCCTCCCTCCAACCCCAATTAGGATTAGGTGGTTCAGAAAATGAATGAATAAGAAATGGAAGTGATTTATGTGTATTTTAAGATTGCATGTTGCATTTGTGTGAATCATGAACACATTCCATGAGGAAGAGTAAGACACTCTCTTAGTTTCAGACTCGCTAATGGACATCAATAAACTCTTCGCCTCTGTAAATTGGTCAACTTTTATCGAATGTGCTATTTGCATAGCGAGTGTCTTGTTATTGGTTTTCTTTTTAAATATGCTATATATTTACCGTGATGACTGCAGATACTGCATATGAAGGCTTTGCTAGAGGTTAAAGGTGATACGATAGGGAGCGCTTCAGTTTAAGTGGAGATTATATTTCATGTGTATTTCCACTCACACAAACACACACACACACACACACACACACACACACGCGCACACACGCACACACACACACACACACACACAAACATGTTTCTGAACCACTTAATCCTAATAACGGTCGCGGGGAGGCTGGTGCCCAAGAGTATACTGTGGACAGCTCGTGTGGCCATTGCAGGACAGAAACATACTGACTGCGATGCAGCCTTCTCTTTTCAAAATTCATTTATATAATTAAATTCCTTAATTGGGAGCTAATCAAATCTGCTTGGTGTTTCACACATCACCGAACACCAGGAACCGGTGAAGCTTAGAGTATCATCTCAGTAGCATGAGTAGTTAGTGATAAGCGCAGTCGCGTAGTGATTAGCATGTCTCAGGGCTCGGCGAGGGCGATTCTGTGAGAAATTTGCATGTTTTTTCTGTGCTTGCGTGGATTTCCTTTGGCTACTCTGGTTTCCTCCCACAGTTCAAATACACATTAGGTTAAGTGGTTGTTTTAAATTTCCCCTAGAAGTGTGTCTGTGTGTTTGTGTGCACGTGCGCGTGTGTGCATGTGCGTGTTTGACCTATAATGGGTTGGAAGCTGTTCGGTGTGTACTTCATCTTAGCCTGTATCAGCTGAGCTAGGTTTGTAAATAACAACATTGATATGATTATGTGATTTCTGTAATATGTTATACAGGGATCCCTCGCTACTCCACGCTTTAATTCGTGCGGCTTCAGTGCATCGCTGATTTTTTTTTTTTTAAATCATCAAATGGAAAAAAAAAAAAAAAAAAAAAAAAAAAAAAAGGAAATGAAAGAAGAATAGGGGAAAAGGTTAAGGAAAATGCCGCAAAACAAGGCCAGAGTGCAGAGGAGCTGCAAAGCCGTCAGCGTGTTTCTATCCCTTGCTAAAGGGTTGTGTCATGAAGGGCATCCGACGTAAAAACCTATCCCAAATCAAACATGCAAATTATTTTCTGTGGTGACCCCTGGTAAACAAAAAAAAAGCCAAAAGGAAATCTCTCTAAAACAAGGACAATTATGCAAAAAAAACAACCAAACAAACAACCCCCCCAACAAAACTACTTACAGTTTTATGTGAGTTGTGCATCTGAGTGCATGCACGCGCATCTCTCTCTCTCTCTCTCTCTCTCTCTCTCTCTCTCTCTCTCTCTCTCTCTGTGTGTGTGTGTGAATTTATATTTTATTTCCTTCTTATGCATTATTTTTGAATGCTTAATCGTTATTATAAGCATCTATAGCATTGAATATGTATTTATTGATATTATATACTCATATACATGTACGTTTACATCAGCCAGGGGGGGTTGATCCTACTTCGCAAAATTCGGCAGTCGCTAGGGGATCTCGGTCCCAATTAACAGCGGGAAGTGAGAGATCCCTGTATATATTTTATTCCCAAAAACAACTTTCTCAGTAGAAGGTTTATGAAATCGGGCAGTCGTGGCCTGGTGGTAAAGGTCCTGGATCACTGATCCCAAGGTTGTAGGTTCAAGCCCCACTCTCAGCAGGTTGTCACTGTCCCCCCCGTGCACTAACTCGGTTATCAAAGGCCGTCCATGTCTCTCACTGTCTGTGTTGAGAGATTCATGTAAAAGAACCATTGCTGACTTTCGACAAGAGGAGCTACATAGCTGTCTGCATGTTTCCGCCCTGCGATGGCCTGACGAGCTGTCCAGGGTGTACTCTGAGCTCACCCGGAGTTGGTTGGGATGGGCGCCAGCCTTCTCGCGACCCTGATTAGAATTAAGCAGTTATAGAAAATGAACAGATGAATGAATGAATATATTGTATAAGGTAGACAGGCAAGCACAAGATTAGGTTTAGCATAACCCTTTATCATATAAAGTAAAAAAAAAAAAAGCAGAAGAGGCTGACAAAGACAAATGAATAATAAAAAGGTTAATATAACCCTGTATTACACAGAAAGGTGAGCACATGGCTTGAATTTGTAAACCTCTATTTTATATTCAGTAGAGAGTCTAATGCAGAATTAGAATTAACATATAAGTGTGCTATATACAGCACACATCTCAAGTGACCCACATCTATCGGGTCAGGACCACAATTTGACCACAAAACCAGCTGATCCGCCTGCATAATGAAAACAAACCTGGCAGAGGCTGTCCAAAAATGACAGTTCTTTCAATCATGTTTCTGAACTTTTTCACAACACGGACTACTATTAATCAAACCAAACACAGTGGGAACAATGATGTTAGCAAAGCTTTAAACTAGCATGTTTGTGTCACGCCATTTGATTTGTTAATGTGCCTGAGACACAATGTTAAGAGCCAATCAAAAAAGCTTTTTAAAACCTAACACATTTTAAATTCTGGTAGCTTTTTAATCACATTATTTTATAAATCTCATATTATCTGTTGACAGATTAATATTATTACTATTATTATTATTATTATTATTATTATTATTAGTACTAGTAGTAGTAGTAGTAGTAGTACTAGTAGTATTAGTAGTAGTATTGTTATTTTATATATAAATATCTGTCTGTCTGTCTTCCTTTCGGCTTTTTCCCTTTTACTCGGGAGTCGCCACAGCGCATCATCTGATTCGCATGTTTGATTTGGCAGAGGTTTTTACGTCGGATGCCCTTCCTGTCACAACCCTTTTTAGCAAGGGACAGAAACACGCTGACGACTTTGCAGCTACTCTTTACGAAAGTCAGCAACGCTTCTTTTACATGCCTCTCACCATAGACAGTGAGAGACATGGCCCGCCTTTGATAACCCAGTTAGCTGCACTGGGGGGACAGTGACAACCTTGTGGAGACTGGGACTCGAACTCCCAACCTTTTGGATCAGCGATCCAGCACCCTATACCACGAGACCACCACTACCCATATATATATATATATATATATATATATATATATATATATATATATATATATATATATATATATATATATATATATATATATAAAATAACAATACTCCTACTACTACTACTACTACTACTACTACTAATAATAATAATAATAATAATAGATCAACTGTTTACCAATAAACATCAACAATGTCAGATAAATTAAGACTCGATGCTGTTAAAGGCAAAAGTAAATCTGTTCTTAATCCTGATCCTGACTCCGGTACTGATGCTGCTGAAAACGATCGTGATCCAAAACACCCCAAAGAAGAAAAATAACGTTTCATTCCAAACCGGTTTTAAGCCCGGTCTCAGTCATGTCACAGTATTCGGAGTGTGAAAGGGCAACTATACAAAGCACACTGCATGGTTAGTATTATACCAGTTTCTGGCCAAATACCAAGTTTGGGGCTAGTATTACTGTACATAGAATCGAATCAGAATCAGGACCCTCAGAATCAGAACAATCACGGAGGAAATTGTGTAAAGTCTGCACTGCGGTCACAACTCTCAATGTCAGTAAATGTTACACAGCAAGAAAAAGGACAAAAGCCTTCACAAAGCACATATTTCATTTACTGAACCGTTTAATCCTGTGGTCATGGGGAGGCTGGTGCCCTCCTCAGCTGACTCTGAGTGAGGGCGGGGTACACACTGGACAGCTCACCAGCCCATCACAGAGGGAAGCTACTTATAAACAGTAAAATAATAAGTACAAGAAAAAAGTTAGATGAACAAAATAGTTTAAAAGAATATGAAAGGCAGGAGCATCTGAAACTGGCCACACACAAGCACACTCAAATAAATAAATAAAAAGTTTAAACCTGTAAGTTGTATGTGTAGTATTTATACTGTACATTATTATTAGATTACTGTGAACTTTTGAACTTTTATATCTATAGAGGAAAAATGTATAAATGCAGAAACAGGACTTTATAGAGTAGAGGTGTATAGGGAATGATTTAAAAAAATAGCATTCATTTATTCGTTTTCTGACCTGTTTTGTACTAATTAGGGTCACGGGGAGGCTGGTACCCCTCTCAGCCAACTCTGGTCATGAGAAGAGTACACCCTGGACAGCTCGCCAGGCCATCGCAGGGCAGAAACACGCTGATAGCTAGGAAGCTGCTATTATCGAATCAATGGTTCTTTTACATGAACCTCACACCATACACAGTGACAGACATGGGCGGCCTTTGGTAACCCAGTTAGCTGCACTGTTTGATTAAAAAAAAAATATATATATATATATATATATATATATATATATATATATATATATATATATATATATATATATATATATATATATATATATATATATATATATATATATATATATATATATATATATATATATATATATATATATATATATATATATATATATATATATATATACATACATACATACATACATCAAAGCTTAAAACAATATAGAATTTATCGAATGTGGTTATTCAAGATTCAAATCTTTATCATTATGTTCACAACAAAATTTTGTATTAGGCTTTCAGCATTAAAAGGTGCAAATGAAACAATAAACTGCAATTAACTTGGTTGAGAGCAGAGTATAAGCACAATTAATTCTGTTAATTCTGTACACAAACTTTTAAGTAACATAAAATAAAAATGTAAACTCTGCACCTATGAATGAGAACCAACACTGAGAGATACAATATGTACATTGAGGCAGTGTGGAGAATAACAAATTAATAAATTAATAGTAGCAATGAGGTGGATAGAGTAGAATGCAAAGGAGGTAAAAAGTGGCAGTGCAATACAGTCACATGTTTGTGTGAAAGAGAGCAGAATTTTGTGTGTGTGTGTGTGTGTGTGTGTGTGTGATTGCGGGGTGGTGGAGGTAGTTTGGTGATGACTTTCGCTGCTCTCGGGTAAAAGCTGTTTTTGAGCCTGGTTGTGCTGTTGTTGATGTTACCATTTACCTGAAGGAAGAGGTACAAACAGTCCATTTCCCAAGTGTGTAGGATCTGTCTCGATGCGACTGGCCTACGCCAGGACCCAGACACCGTGTATATGCACGGGTCTCTTGCGTACTTCACGCTTCAATTCATGCGGCTTCAGTACATCGCATTTTTTTTTTTTTTAATATGCATTGAATTAAAAAATAAGGAAAAAGGAAATTAATGAAGAATAGGGGAAACGTTCAGGGAAATGTTGCAAAACAAGGCCGATTATGCAAAAAAACAAAAAAAAAAACAACCCTAAACAAACATAAAACAACAAATACCCAAAACCTCCCATCAAAACTATTTACATTTTTGTGAGGTGTGCATCTGACTGAGTACACGTGCATCTGCGTGCATACGGCGTCTGTATGCGAATGTATTTATATGTGAGCCACTCCACCCAAAGTAGGCTCTTGGGTCCAAAAAATGAAAAATAAGATTTTTTTTTTACACAGTCAGATAGAGGAGGTCCAAAGCTGCAAAATGCAGCAAAACGTTTGTCAATACTTCAAGAACTGAACGAGTTATGCCATTTCTTGTGTCAGCATTCAACGAAAAATTTCAAAAGACGTTTTAGAGAAAAATGATCACAAAGATTGCACTTCTTCCAAGATAATCAGTCCTTAGCAACCAAACATTTTTATGCACTTCAGCCATATAAACTTTTAGAAAACATGTCTAGGAAGAGTTTTATGAAGAGATGATAAAAGAAATCATGCTCATTGTATTTCGACACGCTCTTTTTAAACCAATCAGTCACCGTGGAAAGCCACAAAAATTAACAAAAAACGACTTTTTTTTTCCATTTCTGTTTCTTCCAAAAAGATCAGTATGTATCTTTTTGACCATTATATAAAGGTTGAAATGCCTTCAAATGATACTAAATGGAAAAAAAAAAACACTGTCAGGTTCAAACAATCACACTGAAATTAAGAAAAACGATATATATATATATATATATATATATATATATATATATATATATATAAGAGAACCATATAACAAAACTCTCTGATCTCTTTATACAAGTAATCTTCATCAACTCTGCAGTCAGCATTATTATCTTCATCGATATCCTGCTCAGCAGATAAAATCTTCTTCACAAACACCAGTCATCACACTTTCATTAACAGATGCCTCTTCTTCATCAACATCAAAATCAAAACCTTCATCAACACAGCTGGCATCATCATCATCATCAGTTTGTTTATATGTAAAAGGTATGAAACATTTAAGTATTTTTCAGGTCTTGACCAATTTTCATACAAAACTAAACAACCCATGATCCAGCATGTCCAGTCCAGACAAGATTACACACAAATCAAATGATCAAAAAAATTCCATAATCGAATTTTGCATGCAGAGAAAAATACCAATACTCGTACAATACTCATATTAAGTTTCTAAAGTACGTAATACTGAGCATATGGGATTTTCTTTGACTGAATTGCAATGGGGTCATGTCTTTCTGAATATTCCAGCAGACCTGAGGTATCTTTCTCTCTCACACACCCACCCACACACACCCACCCACCCACACACACACACACACACACACACACACACACACACACACACACACACACACTGTAAAACTGGGCTACTGATAATTTGTGCATCTATCACACCATTTGCACTCATTTGCCCCACTCCCTTCATATACTGTATTTTCTTCCATTCAAATTGCACCAGTTCATCTGGTTGCTGCTAATTTAACCGTTTGCACACTGTCTGTGTGTGTGTGTGTGTGTGTGTGTGTGTGTGTGTGTGTGTGTGTGTGTGTGTGTGTGTGTGTGTGTGTGTGTATGAGACACAGACACAGAGACAGAGAGAGAGAGAGAGGGAGAGAGAGAGAGAGAGAGAGAGAGAGAGAGAGAGAGTTGTCTTCAAAGCCGAATTTCAGGGTCGAATATAACATCTATACTAATGCTGCTAGACATCACAGATGACATTTCACTCTCGTTTTCCAGAAATTATGTGTATTCAAAATCTTATAAATAAACTTACTTACTGTTATTGAAGAGAAAAATGCAGCCATGAGGCGGGGGGTGGGTGGGTGGGGGTGGGGGGCACTAACCAATGTCTCGCCACCTGATGCCGGTCCCAAGCCCGGAGAAATGCAGAGGGTTGTGTCAGGAAGGGCATCCGACGTAAAACCAATGCCAAACTTTTATGATGCAAATCAGAAGTATTACCCCCATACCAGATTGGTCGAGGCCCCGGTTAACAACGACCGCCATCAGTGCTGTATCAACAGGGTGCTGATGGAAATTGGACTACTGTTGATCGAAGACGTCGAAGAAGGAGAGGCGGGAGGCGTGTCCCTAGGCAGAGAGAGAAGAGGAAAGGCATGAGTATAGGACTGAGAATAGGGACTTTGAATGTTGGAACAATGCAAAGAAAAGATAGAGAGCTGGCTGACATGATGCAGGGGAGGAAGGTCGACATACTGTGTGTTCAGGAGACCAGGTGGAAAGGAAGCAAAGCTGAAAGCTTAGGAACAGGGTTTAAGCTGTTTTATCATGGTGTGGATGGGAAGGGAAATGGAGTAGGAGACATTTTGAAGGAGTGGTTTGTCAGGAATGTTCTAGAAGTGAAAAGATTGTCAGACAGAGTGATGAGTCTCAAGTTAGAAATTGAAGGTGTGATGTTCAGTGTTGTTAGTGCTTATGCCCCACAGGCAGGATGTGAGCGAAAAGAGAAGGAGAGATTCTGGAGTGAGTTAGATGAAGTAATGCAGAGTACCCCAGAGCTGAAAGAGGGGTTATTGGGGCAGACTTCAATGGACATGTTGGTGCAGGAAACAGAGGGGGATGATGAAGTGATGGGCAGGTTTGATATCCAGGACAGGAAGACAGAAGGACAGATGTTGGTAGACTTTGCAAAAAGGATGGAAATGGCTGTGGTGAATACTTTCTTCCAGAAGAAACAGGAGCATAGGGTGACTTATAAAAGTGGAAGTAGGAGCACACAGGTAGACTACATCTTGTGGAGGCGATGTCATTTGAATGAAGTCAGTGACTGCAAAGTAGTAGTGGGTGAGAGTGTTGCCAAACAGCATATGATGGTGGTATGCAGGATGATGCTGATGGTGAGGAAGGTGAAGAAGGCAAAGGCAGAGCAGAAGACCAAGTGGTGGAAGCTGAAAAAGGAAGAGTGTCATGTTGTCTTCAAGGAGGAGCTGAAACAGGCTTTGGGTGGCCAGGAAGTGCTTCCAGATGACTGGACAACCACAGCAAATGTAATCAGAGTCACAGGTAGGAGAGTACTTGGTGTGTCCTCTGGAAGGAAAGTAGATGAGGAGACTTGGTGGTGGAATGAGGAAGTGCAGGAGTGTGTACAAAGGAAGAGGTTAGCTAAGAAGAAGTGGGACATTGAGAGAACTGAAGAGAGTAAACAGGAGTACAGGGAGACACAGCGTAAGGCAAAAGTAGCAGTAGCAAAGGCCAAACAGAGGGTGTATGATGACATGTATGATAGGTTGGACAGTAAGGAGGGAGAAAATGATCTATACAGGTTGGCACAGCAGAGCGATAGAGATGGGAAGGACGTGCAGCAAGTTAGATTGGTAAAGGACAGAGAGGGAAATGTATTGACTGATGACAGTAGTGTGCTGGGAAGATGGAAAGAGTACTGTGAAGAGCTGATGAATGAGGAAAATGAGAGAGAAAAAAGAGTAGAAGAGGTGACCATTGAGAAGCAGGATGTAGCAATGATTAGTAAGGGTGAAGTGAGGAGGGCATTGAAGAAGATGAAGAATGGAAAGACAGTTGGTCATGATGATATACCTGTGGAGGTATGGAAGTGTCTAGGAGAGGTAGCAGTAGATTTTCTGACAAGAACATTCAACAATGTCCGAGAGAGTGAGCAGATTCCGGAGGAGTGGAGGAGAAGTGTGCTAGTTCCCATTTTTAAGAACAAGGGAGCTGTGCAGAGTTGCAGCAACTACAGAGGCATAAAGTTGATGAGCCATACAATGAAGTTATGAGAAAGAATGGTGGAAGTTAGACTAAGGGCAGAGGTCAGCATCTGTGAACAAGAGTTTGTTTTCATGCCAAGAAAGAGCACCACAGATGCAATGTTTGCTTTGAGGATGTTAATAGAGAAGTACAGAAAAGGTCAAAGGGAACTGCATTGTGCCTTTGTGGATCTGGAAAAAGCATATGACAGTGTTCCAAGAGAAGAACTGTGGTATTGCATGAGGAAGTCTGGAGTGGCAGAGAAGTATGTCAGAGTGATGTAGAACATGTATGAGAGATGTAAGACAGTGATGAGGTGTGCTGTTGGTGTGACCGACGAATTCAAGGTGGAGGTGGGGCTGCATCAAGGGTCTGCTCTGAGCCGCTTCTTGTTTGCTACGGTGATGGACAAGATAAAAGACGAGGTTAGACAAGAATCTCCATGGACTATGATGTTTGCAGATGACATTGTGATATGTAGTAAGAGCAGAGAACAAGTGCAGGAAAATCTAGTGAGGTGGAGATATGCCCTGGAAAGGAGAGGAATGAAGGTAACCCTCAAAAAATCAGAATACATGTGTGTGAATGACAAGGACCCAGGAGGAACGGTGATGTTACAGGGAGCAGAAATAACGAAGGTGGAGGATTTTAAGTACTTCGGCTCAACGATCCAGAGCAATGGAGAGTGTGGAAAAGAGGTGAAGAAGCGTGTGCAGGCAGGCTGGAATGGTTGGAGAAAAGTGTCCGGTGTGATGTGCGATAGGAGAGTGTCAGCAAGAATGAAGGGAAAAGTGCACAAGACGGTGGTGAGGCCAGCGATGTTGTATGGATTAGAAACAGTGGTGCTGAGGAAAAGGCAGGAGGCAGAGCTGGAGGTAGCGGAGATGAAAATGTTGAGGTTCTCTCTGGGAGTAACGAGGATGGATAGGATCAGAAATGAGTATATCAGAGGGACAGCCCACGTAAGATGTTTTGGAGACAAAGTCAGAGAGGCTAGATTGAGATGGTTTGGACATGTACAGAGGAGGGATAGTGAGTCAGTAGGATGCTGAGGTTATAACTACCAGACAGAAGGCCTAGAGGAAGACCAAAGAAGAGATTTATGGATGTGGTGAAGGAAGACACTCGTTGGAGACAGAGAAGAAGATGCAGAGGACGGGGTGAGATGGAGGAGGATGATTTGCTGTGGGAACTCCTGAAGGGAACAGCCGAAAGGAAAAGAAGAAGAAGAAGAAGAAGACTGTTATTGAAGAGAAAGTCGGAGATAAGTTCCTCATGCGGTATACTAGAGTCAGGAAGTAAATAGGAAATTAACGTGCGATGGGCACTGAGCACGTGCAATGTGAGCATGTGACCAAGTTCTCCAATCAGGGTGCTCGTTTCAGACCTTCCTTAGCAACTACCCTGCATATCATCTTTATAACCTTTATTTTATTCACTGAAACAGCATTTTAATATTAACAATATCCAAAATAGAGATACGACTTAACGACCGTTCTTCTGGTGTATGGATTATAGTGTCTTGTACAGAACTCGGTGAATAATTGAAAAGAAAACCGGTAAGTTTGCACTGTTTTTAACTAGTTTTATGAGGGTACTCGACAGAAAAATGGAAATAAAAGACATCTTTAGTGAGTTTTAGTTGATTTCACTTCAGCAAGTGATAGTTGAATACTTGTTTTAATGGTTTATGCAAAAATCCAATTTTCAATAAAAAATGACTACTTTTACTTTTTTGGCCATTTTCTCGAAAATAGTCCGTGCGACAAGCGCCTACATTCGGTGGAGCACCTCACATGTTTTATCTTGTGAATTATTTTAAAATGTTTATTTGTTATTATAACCATTTATAGCACTGAATATATACTTACTGATATTATATACACATACATGGATACATGGGGGTGGTGGTGGTGATGGTGGGGGTGATCCTACTTCGCCGAATTCGGTGATCGAGGAGGATTTCGGTCTCAATTAATCATGGAAAGTGAGGGATCCCTGTATTTACAGTTATACCTTCGCTTATATTGTTAATTCGCTCCAGGATAGACGACATTAGTCGGAAAACGACTTAAATCGAATTAGGTTGTCTCTAGGCTAGTCTACGCTAGATTACGCCAAATTTACTTTTATATAAATATATATATATATATATATATGCAGTGGTACCTCACCTTATGAAAGTCCCAACTAACGAAAAATCCAGTTTAAGAAAAGCATTTTTCTAAAATATTTGTCTCTGAATGCGAAACAAATTCACGTTCCGAAAGCGGCATCTCAAAAATTCAAACAATGCACGAGTTGCTCTCCCATTGGCTATCTCCCAACATCCCGCCCCGCTGGAATGAAGTGAAAAGAAGTGGGCTCATGGCATGCAGTTGAGTGATATCGCAAAGGAATATGGCCAAACCCGTCTGCCACCGATACGATATTGAAGCAGAAGGAGACCTTAAAAAGTATACTTTTATAATTTTAAAATGGTTTAGGGGTAGTCTCGGGGGTCTTTGAATGAATCACAGGTTACAAAAGCACTTCTGGAACGGATTAATTTCATAAGGTGAGGTGCCACTACATATATATATATATATATATATATATATATATATATATATATATATATATATATATATATATATATATATATATATATATATATATATATATATATATATATAAGTTTTCTCTGTCTCAGTGCAACAGTTATAGCAGCTGCACCGCTAAGGACAGAAAGGACTTGGCCCAGGTAGTGAGAACCACACAGGGGGTCGTGGGCTGCCATCTACCAGATCTGGACAGAATATATATATGTATAAAAAAAAAAAAATAAAAAAATAAAAAAAAAATATATATATATATATATATATATATATATATATATATATATATATATATATATATATATTAGTGGTATAGGGTGCTGGATCGCTGGTCCAAAAAAGTTGGGGGTTCGAGTCCCACTCTCCACAAGGTTGTCACTGCCCTGCTAACTGGGTTATCAAAGGCAGGCCATGTCTCTCACTGTCTATGGTTAGAGGCATGTAAAAGAACCATTGCCGACTTTCGTAAAGAGTAAGCTGCAAAGTCGTCAGCATGTTTCTGTCCCTTGCTAAAAAGGGTTGTGACAGGAAGGGCATCCAACGTAAAAACCTCTGCCAAATCAAACGTGCGAATCAGATGACTTGCTGTGGCGACTCCCGAGTAAAAGGGAAAAAGCTGAAAGGAAGACAGACATATATATATATATATATATATATATATATATATATATATATATATATATTATGTCCAGATCTTGTAGATGGCAGCCCACGACCCCCTGTGTGGTTCTCACCTGCAGCTGCTGTAACTGTTGCACTGAGACAGAGAAAACTTGAGCAGCTGAGAGGACAGCCCAGCGTGTTTCAGCTTCCTGAGGAAGAAAAGTCTTTGTTGAACTTCTTCACCAGGTGTGAGGTGTTATTAGACCAGGACAGCTCAGATGAAATGTGGATGCACAGGAACTTAATCCTGTCCACACACTTCAACATCTTCCCATGAATACAAAGAGGAGCGTATTTTGTTTTCCTGGTCCTCCTATAGTCCACTATGACCTCTGTATTCTTGCTGGTGTTAAGTATGAGGCTGTTGGCTGAACACCAGTTTATCAGGTGCTGAAGCTCCTCTCTGGAGTCTCGTTCATTGTCTGATACTTACACAGGCCTTACACAGTGATGCTGTCGGCAAACTTCACAATTGTGTTTGTGGGAGAGGTAAGCACAGCAGTCGTGTGTAAAGATGCTGAAGAAGGCTGGGCTGAGCACACAGCCCTGTGGTGTTCCAGTGCGGATGGATGATGTAGCATTTCCTATCCTCATCACATGAGGTCAGTTGATGAGAATGTCCTTGGTCCAGTAACACAAAGTGGCTGACAGTCCTAAACCTGTAGAACTTCAGTACCAGCTTCTCCAGGAGAACAGTGTTGACAGCTGAAGTGAAGTCTACAAATAGTAGAAAAAAGTGGTGCTGTTGCACGCTTTAACTACGTAGAGCCTGGCTAATGCTTCGCTATGACAAGTATCAGATTGTTGGGAACTTGCGATCTATGTATAATGCAGAGAGGGTAGCACAAATTTTGATTATGTATATCATGGTAATATAGAAAGAAGAAAGATTAGGCAGGATTAGAATTTACATATTGGATTATACAAAGTAGAAAGGCTAAAATGGGGAAGGAATGGGATATCACTGTATTGTATAAACTAGAAAGGCAAGCACAAGATTACAATTAGCATAACACAATTATATAAAGTGGGTAGGCTAGCAGAGGATAAGAATTCAATTATAGCTGTATTATATACAGTAGAGAGGCTAGCACAATATTAAACGTGGGCTATTACTCAGCATTATATAAAGTAGACGTTAGCGTAGCATTACAATTGAAATATTAATGTATTAATGTAAAACAACAACAAAAACAACAAAAACAACAACAATAACACAAAATTAGAATTAGCATGGCACTATTATAAAGAGGGTAATCAGACATAGGATTAGAATTACATTATGATTGTATTATATAAAGTAGTATGGCTAGCATATGACTGAAATTACGATACCGTACAAGGCAAAGTAAGGCCCAGCAGAGTACACAAACATAAGCAGTTCAAAATAATTACATTTATATTTTGAGAGGACACAAAGGTCATGTTTTTTTTTTTATGATTCTTCTTACAATATCAGGGTGTAGATATTGTCATTTTTAAAATTTATATTCTTTTGACTTTATGATTTCCAACTATATTACTTTGCCCTCGTGTCCTTCACTACAATGGAAACTTTCTTTTACTGCTATCGGGTCTTTCGATATGTTTTGGTTCATTTAGCACGAATCCAACAATCGTGTATAATGCTCGCCTAACGACCCCGGATGACTGCTGTTGTGGTTTATGAAGCAGATCAGGTCCATGCAGCAAAAGATTCAAGAAGATCTCACACTTTCCTCAGAGTTTACTCTTGATCTTTGGGACCAAAGTCTTGCCGAGACTGCCGGGTCCAAGATTCTTCATTGAATACGATAAAATAATATAATAATAAAATATTGATGTGTTGCCTCGATGAGAGTGATTCGTAACACTCTATAAAGATGCTGTCGTGTGTTGTTGTAGATGGTTTGGCAACAGGAATAACTATCTGCTAGAAACACATTATGTCCAGCAGACTAAATTTCCAGCATTCTAGCTACAAGCACACACACACACACACACACACACACACACACACACACACACACACACACACACACACACACACACACACACACACACACACACACACACACGTGTGCGCGCACACAGACACAAACATCCAAAACACACAAGTACACGTGCGCACACAAAACACACAAAACACACACACACACACACACACACACACACACACTCTGTTGTCTGTGTGCGTTCCCATCCAGTACAAACAAAGCCTGCGGTCTGCACTGACCAGCCTTTCTTTCTAGTTAAAGGTC
Organism: Plotosus lineatus; assembly: GCA_024760905.1. NCBI lineage: Eukaryota > Metazoa > Chordata > Actinopteri > Siluriformes > Plotosidae > Plotosus > Plotosus lineatus. The sequence goes on from CM045744.1 coordinate 16,541,758, forward strand.
AGGAAGTATTGTTTGGGCATGACACACACATTCTGTAACTTCTCACAATGCTAGCTGAACATAAAGGTCATATACTTTGGACTTTGCTATGCCTTTTGTTCCTTGTAGTCTTCTGTTGAAGCTTACAGGTTCCCAGGCACGAAGGCCCTGCTACATATGCTGCACAACATGCACACAATAGTAAACTCCAAGGAGTTTCACAACTCTTAAAAAATAATAATAATAATAAATTCAAAAAAATAGTATATCAAACCTTGAAATCTATAGACTTGCTGTAGATGACTCACTTTAAAATTCGGAGTTAAAAATGTACATATACACAGATACATATTGAATTCTGTGGGTCAGTCCCTTCTTCTTCTTCTTCTTCTTCTTCTTTTTTTTTTCCTTTCATCTGTTCCCTTCAGGGGTCGCCACAGCGAATCATCTGCCTCCATCTCACACCATCCTCTGCGTCTTCTCTTACACCAACTACCTTCATGTTCTCAGCATCCTACTACAAATATACTCACTATCCCTCCTCTGTACATGTCCAAACCATCTCAATCTAGCCTCTCTGACTTTGTCTCCAAAACATCTTACATGTGCTGTCCCTCTCATGTACTCATTCCTGATCCTATTCATCCTTGTTAGTCCCAAAGAGAACCTCAACATTTTCATCTCTGCTACCTCCAGCTCTGCCTCCGGTCTTTTCCTCAGCGCCACTGTTTCTAAACCATACAACATCACTGGCCTCAACACCGTCTTGTACACTTTTCCTTTAATTCTTGCTGATACCCTCCTATCACATATCACACCGGACACTTTTCGGACCGGAGTGGGTCAGACCACTTACTGCATAAAAGTTCTGTATTTGTATGACACTGTGGAGTCCATGCTAACATCATTGAGATCATAATGAGAGCACCTGGGCCCTGAGTCTGTAACCAGGCTATGATAGCATGAACTGTGTCACATGCAGTTGTGGGGTTGGCAGAAGTTTGAACATAAAGAACCACAAACATAATATATGGAAATTCCCTAGGCAAATAATTACGATTTAGTCCAACAGCACACAGTTCAATGTATGGTCCATAACACCACTCTTTGTTATGTGAGTGAGGTTACACCACTGGTTATTGACATAAGGGTTAAGACCCTCTCCTTTCCTAATGGAACTAGAGCAGACAGAGTAAACCCACACAAGCACAAAGAGAACATGTAGACTCCACACAAAAAAACATTATTGCTGAGGCCATGACTTGAGCCAGGGGCCTGCATGCTGTGAGACAAATGTGCTAACTTATAAAAGTACATAGTTAAAAAAAAAAAAAAAAAAAAAAAAAAAAAAAAAACATAAAAAAATATATGCCAGCCATTGTATTTATACATGCACACATATATATATATACACATGCACACACACATGCACTATATATATATATATATATATATATATATATATATATATATATATATATATATATATATATATATATATATATATATATATATATATATATATAGAGTGAAATGTTTTTTGTTTGTTTGTTTTTTTTCCCTATGGGGGGCATCACAGAAAATAATTGAGAAGCACTGCGCAAGGCATTCTCAGAGTGTGGAGGAATACACGTGGAGGAGTACAAAGGTAATCGGCCCGGAAAAGCAATTTCTCCAGCTGAGCTCGTAAATCAAAAGTTTGCATGTTGGATGGGGAACATTTTTGGTGGGATCGAATCATGAAGCTCGTATCATGAAAAATTCGTTATAAGGGACACTCGTAAATCAAGGTACCACTGTATTTATAATTTATCATCTCTAAATAATTTCATACAGTTTGCTGTGCCCAAACAAGCAAACAGAAACATAGCTGTGTTTACACAGCACACATGAATCAAAAGCGGATTGTTTTAATGCTGTCCTGTATGTGAAATTGTTTCATGAGGGAAGATGTTGGCGTCTATCAATCAACTGCATGTTGAACTCTGATTGGTACTTACTTTTAACATGTTGAGTAGAAGTTCAGCTGATTGTGTGCTGTGTGGATGCAGCTTAAGAGCATTTTGGAGGTAATGCTGCTTAAACGTAGCACGTTTAATATATAGGTTCATATATAAATAATATACTACCAGAGTTTCCACACTGTATTTTAATACAGCTATAATTTTACAAACGGTGAAGGTTATCCAATTATACTCAGGGTCTCTTGTGAGCAGTTCCTAGTGTTGCAGCACAAGGATTCGATAAAGAAAAGCGGCTCTTTCACAAGTCTGTGATGACAGAATCAATAAGAACTGTATATGAGACCATTTATTACCGTTGCTGCTGTAATGGTGTGTGTGTGTGTGTGTGTGTGTGTGTGTGTGTGTGTGTGTGTGTGTGTGTGCGCGTACAGGTGAAATGTTTAGTGCCTTTATTTGTCAGCACATTTCTCTTTGAAGTTTGCTGAGTAGCAAAATAGCACCTTACCACTATTTGTTGTCATTGTTGACAAGGCCATGCTGTTTCTGTTGATACACTGATTTTTTTTTTTTTTTTTACATAAATCAATCCTTCATTTACATAATATGTAAACTCATGTACATATATATCTTCATCTTCCTCTACTGGGCGGGCGCAGCAGCCTAAGCACTGAAGCCCAGATGTCCCTCTCTCCAGCCTCTTCCTCCGGATCTTCCAGGGGGTGCCAAGGCGTTCTCAGACCAACCAATACATATAAGCCCTCCAGTGTGTTCTAGGTCAACCCCGGGCTCCCCTCCAGGTTCAACATTCTCAAAACACCACACCAGGAAGGTGTTCAGAAAGGATTCTAGCAAGATCCCCGAGCCACCTCAACTGGCTCCTCCCAGTGTGGAGTTACAGCGGTTCTACTCCAAGCTCCCCCGGGATGGCTGAACTTCTCATTCTATCGCTAAGGGACAGCCCGCCACCCTGCAAAGGAAGCGCATCTCAGCTGCTTGTGTTCTCGTTCCTGTTCTTTACTATCCAAAGCTCGTGAACATAGGTGAGAGTTGGAACGTAGATTGACTGGTAATTTGCCTTGGGCCTCAGTCCCTTCTTCACCACAACATCTCAGTACAGGCTCCACGTGGCACCACCAAGCCAGAACAATAGGCGCTCCACCGAATGTAGGCACTTGTCGCACGGACTACTTTTGAGAAAATGGCCAAAAAAGTAAAAGTGGTCATTTTTTATCGAATTTCGGATTCTGCATAAAACATTAAAACAATTATTCAACTATCACTTGCTTAAGTGAAATCGACTAAAACTCACCAAAAATGTCTTTTATTTCCATTTTTCTGTCGAGTACCCTCATAAAACTAGATAAAAACAGTAGCAAACTTACCGGTATTCTTTGTAATTATTCACCGAGTTCGGAACAAGACACACTATAACCCATACATCAGAAGAATGGTGTGAAGTTGTCTCTCCATTTTGGATACAGTTTTAATAAAAAATGCCATTTCAGTGAATAAAATAAAGGTTATAAAGACGAGATGCACGTAAACAATGCAGGCTAGTCGCTAAGGAAAGATCTGAAACGAGCACCCTGATTGGTGAACTCGGTGGCATGCTCACATTGCACATGCTCAGTGCCCATCCCACGTTAATTTCCTGGTTATTTCCTGACTCTATTATACCGCATGTGGAACTTATCGCCGACTTTCTCTTCAATAACAGTTTATTTATAAGATTGTGAATACACATAATTTCTGGAAAAGGAGAGTGAAATGTCATCTGTGATGTCTAGCAGCATTAGTATAGATGTTAAATTTGATGCTGGAATTCGGCATTCTCTCTCTCTCTCTCTCTCTCTCTCTCTCTCTCTCTCTCTCTCTCTCTCTCTCTCTCTCTCTTTGTCACATACACACACCCACAGTGTGCAAAAATGAGCAGCATCCAGATGAACTAGTGCAATTTGAATGGAAGAAAATACAGTATATGAAGGGAGTGGGGCAAATGAGCGCAGATGCACAAATGAGCACACACTGCTTACAGTCTCTCTCTCTGTGTGTGTGTGTGTGTGTGTGTGTGTGTGTGTGTGTGTGTGTGTGTGTGTGTGTGTGTGTGTGTGTGTGTGTGTGAGTGAGATACCTCAGGTCTGCTGGAATATTAAGAAAAAGACATGATTCCATTGCAATTCAGTCAAAGAAAATCCCATATGCTCAGTATTATGTACTTTAGAAACTTAACACGAGTATTGTATGAGTATTGGTATTTTTCTCTGCATACAACATTCAATTATGGAATTTTTTTGATCATTTGATTTGTGTGTAATCTTGTCTGGACTGGACATGCTGGATCGTGGGTTGTTTAGTTTTGTATGAAAATTTGTCAAGACCTGAAAAATACTCAAATGTTTCATACCTTTTACATATAAACAAACTGATGATGATGATGCCAGCTGTGTTGATGAAGGTTTTGACTCTGATGTTGATGAAGAAGAGGCATCTGTTAATAAAAGTGTGATGACTGGTGTTTGTGAAGAAGATGTGATTTTATCTGCTGAGCAGGATTTAGATTAAGATGATAATGCTGAGTGCAGAGTTGATGAAGCTTACTTGTATAAAGAGATCAGAGAGTTTTGTTATATGGTTATCTTATATATATATATATATATATATATATATATATATATATATATATATATATATATATATATATATATATATATAGCTTTTAATTTCCTTGTAATAGTTTGAACCCGACAGTGTTTTTTTTTTTTTTTTTTTTTTTTTTTTTTTTTCAATCAGTATCATTTGAAAGCATTTGAACCTTTATATAATGGTCAAAAAGATACATACTGATCTTATTGGAATAAACAGAAATGAAATAAAGTCGTTTTTTGTTAATTTTGGGAGTTACCATGATGACTGATGGATTCAAAAAGTGCCTGTCAGATTAAAATGAGGATGATTTCTCTTATCATCTCTTCCTAAAACTCTTCCTAGACTTGTTTTCTAAAAGTTTATATGGCCGAGGTGCATAAAAATGTTTGGTTGCTGAGCACTAATGATCTTGTAAGTGCAATCTTTGTGCACATTTTTTCTCTAAAACGTCTTTTGAAAGTTTTAGTTGAATGCTGACACAAGAAATGGCATAACTCACTCAGTTTTGAAGGTATCGACAAACTTTGTGCTGCGTTTTGCAGCTTTGGGCCTCCTCTGTCTGACTGTGTAAAAATCTCATTTTTCATTTTTGGGCCCAAGAGCCTACTTTCAGTGGAGTGGCTCACATATATTACATTATTTACATGCAGAAAATATTTCAGAAAGACATACTGATATAATTATTGAAAAATTAATTCATCCTAAGAGTCACTGATTCATGACTAAATGATTCACTGATTCATTACTGAAATATTTACTGATTCATTACTGAATGATTCACTGATTCATTACTGAGTGATTCACTGATTAATTACTGTTACAGCTTTACATATTCAAACACTGACTCACTGAATACAACAGACTCGTTGGCATTGGGTAGCACGGTGGTACAGTGGCTGGCATGTTTACTTCACAGGAATAAGGTCCTGGGTTCAGATTCAGGGATTGGTAAGTGCATTTCAGAGTGAAGTTTGCATGTTGTCCCAATGCTTGTGTGGCTTTTCTGCAGGTGTTCTGGTTTTACTCCAACAGTCCAAACACAAGCATAATGGCTGCTCAAAATTGCCCCTAGATGTGAAAGCTTGTGAGTATGTTGACTGCACAATGGTCTGGCGAGCTGTTCAGGTTGTGCCCCTCCTTTGCTCTAGCATATGAACATGAAGCGATGAAGAACATGAAGTGATGCATTACATGCACCGTGGCTACTGTAAAAGCCTCTGGAGGCAATCTTATGATTTAGGGTAGATCCAGTTAGTCAGACCGAGGCTCAGCAACATTATGTGGCAACAAACTGAAGCCAGATGTTCAGAACATTAGGTCAGACATTGACGACTTCAATGTACCGGATGACCAGGTTATCAATGGATTTTACTTATACTGCTCTGGCCAGAATGTAAGTTGTGACACGGTAAGCTTCGAAACAATTCCAATGCTAATGCATCATTGAAGAAGGGGAAAAAAAAAAAAAAAAGGAAGCAATTCAAACATTAGGATTTGTTGAATAGCATCAATTTGTTAACAGTAGAGTCAGTCAGTGGTGAGTCTATTGAGTGTCACCGCAAATCCCATGAAAGAAAACACCAGCACATGGCAGTGACTGGTACTGATGCATTCAATATCAGGGCTTATTGACTCTATGAGAGCCCAAATTATCCATTCATTCATTTTCTCTATCCGCTTAATCCTGATTAGGGTCACGGGGAGGCTGGTGCCTATCCCAGCCGACTCCGGGCAAGGGCAGAGTACACCCTGAACAGCTTGCCAGGCCATTGCAGGGCAGAAACATGCTGACGACTATGTAGCTCCTCTTGTTGAAAGTCAGAAATGTTTTTTTTACATGAACCTCTCACCATAGACAGTGAAAGACATGACCGGCCTTTGATAACCCAGTTAGTGCACTGGGGAGGGGGGGCACTGACAACCTTGTGGAGTGTGGGGCTTGAACCCCCAACCTTAGAATCAGTGATCCAGCACCTTTTAGCACCAGACCACGACTGCCCCGAGTTCATATTATTTGTGAATAAATTAAACTGTAGAATGAAAGAGCAACATGTGGAGTTTTAACTTTTTTTTTTCATGTCTTTTTATTATTTTATTATGGCTTTATTTTAGACATTATTAGTGAGAGTTCTCTTCAAGCTTGGAGCTCTGTTAACCAAGTCCCTTTCTAATTGTGCTAAAATTAGTTCCACGTTGGTTTTAATACAGGGTGAAGATACAAATTGTCATGAATGCGTTTGAACACTGGCGACGTGTAATCTGTACTGAAGATTCATTGAGACACACATCCAGTCTCTAAAGCTACAAGAGGATCTGGGTTATTCAGTCCTGCTACTAATCCAGCAGAAAACGGATCTGAATGAAAAAGATTTTAAAACCGTGCCGTTTGTATTGTATTTGTAATTAGCTCTTTTTTTAAATCAGCACATTGTCTCTTCTCAGCATGGCAACTTTGGATGGTTTTGAGTTATAATCCTCTTGCATGTCATCTCTGAGTTTAATTTAAAATAATCCTGATACAAAAAAAAAAAAAAAAAAGTTTTTTCTGTTGCAATTAGTAAATGTGTTTCCTTTTGTCTTTTTTTTTTTTTTTTTTTTTTTTTGCCTGCTGCTGTTTTGGGTCATTACGGTAATTGTGACTTTAATCAATTTGACAAGCAGCCCGGAAGCGAACCTTATCGCTGCACTCTGTTACATTGCATATGCACTCCAGCTAACGCAGATACACCTCGAAACATTAGCATCGATTTCGCCTCATCTCTCCCATATGGCTCTCAGTCAGGGAAGGTTTCAGGGAGTGAACAAACCTGCACAGTGTGCTTCACCTTTGGCGTATCCATCTCAAACTCAATGGGAGAGTAAGTACCCATGTTCCGTAGATTATAACTTATTTATTTATTTAACATTTATCAAGGAAATAAATATGGCTCAGAACTCACATGCACTCTATTACAGACTAAAAGTGCTGAAAAACCATTGTCTGATGGGATGTTCAGCTATAAAACTCAAGCACATGTGGATAAAAACAACAAAACAAAAACATGAGACCATGAAGACATGTCTTGAAGGTCAACTCCACCAATGACTAAACATTTGGCTGTAACGCTGCCGTTAGAATCCTACAGTAATGTGGTTCAGGAATGACGCGTCAGTGATGTGTGATTGGGAAGGTGACAGTGAAAGTCATTCCAAACAGCTGTTTTGATAAATTAAATGGAAGCGATCAAGTTTTGATGGAAATTTCCTGCAGCCATTTCCTGTCAAGTCCTGAGTGAGCAAGTGAGAGAGAGAAAGAGAGATCTACTGTGCTGGATATTCCAATTTTCCATCTGACACAGTGGACAGCCGTCTCCTATAATGAATGTAGACATTTCAATTAGCCTGTCAAGATAAACAATTTCCGACAAGCTTTGTTGGTTCTGAGCAACAGCAAGACACATTTGTTGTTGGCAATAGAATGGAAATTACTTTGATTTTTTTTTTTCTCAAGCCAATTTGTTTGCATAAAATTTATGACCCATAGTGATTTTCTACCCACCCTCAAAAAAAAAAAAAAAAAAATCCCACCAAGCCTGTTTGGAAAACGCCTGTTTAATGGACACAATAATTCAAAAACAAGGTGAGTGTTTAGATCCCATGTATCAACTCTTCAGTATGATCGGGAAACACACTCCCAGCTTCATCTGTGGATGTAAATCTTACTGGAACTGTCAGCAATGGTTGAAGGCAGTATGTGACGAGATGCTTCCGGGGTGGGGTGGAGTGGGGTGGGGTGGGGTGGGGTGGAGTGGGGTGGGGTGGGGTGGGGGGTATATGAGTATACATGAGTGACAATGACTTGTTATGGACTCTTTCAGGGACACAGAGGGATGAGTTCTGAGGTTGTGTGTGTGTGTGTGTGTGTGTGTGTGTGTGTGTGTGTGTGTGTGTGTGTGTGTGTGTGTGTGTGTGTGTGTGTGTGTGTGAGAGAGAGAGAGAGAGAGAGAGAGAGAGAGAGAGAGAGAGGGATACTATTGCCACCATCATTTCAATTATTTTTACATTAAAGCAATGCTTTGTAGTTTTTTAATTTATTTATTTCTCTTATTCCACAATTTTATTCGTATTTTATCTATCAACCATTGTGCATAGGCCAGACTTCCCTTACTGGGAATGATAGAACCTCAGGGCACACATCCTTTACTTGGGCTCAGTAACTCAAGCCAGGCCTTCTTTACTGAGACTGACAGACACAAAATCAACACCTTCTTTCAGGAATTGACAGAAACATGGGCGCTTTAAAGAAATCGGCAGATACTCAGGTGAGACCTTCACTGTGCATGACAGACACCACAGCCACACCTCATTTACTGAGACTGACAGTAACACAGAAGCCAAATCCTCTATAAACGATAGAAATGCAAGCCACACTATTTCACCATTACTGACAGATACCCAGATGACACCTTCTCAGTGACTGACAGACATGGAAGTCCCATTTTCACTGGGACTGACAGATACATGCCTTGCCTCCTCTGCTAGAACTTCCGACACGGAAGCTGCACCTTCTTTCCAGGAAATGATAAATACACACGCTACACCTCTGTGATTTTTGAACCTACTGTACATTCATCCTTTCATTCATTTATTTTCTGAGCCGCTCGATTCTAATTAGTGTCGCAGGCAGGCTGGCACCAATCTCAGCCGATTACGGGCAAGGGTGGGGCACATACTGGACAGCTCGCCATACAAACATTCATACTGACATCCACAACTAGGAGCAATTTGGAACAGTCAATTAACGTACTGTGCATGTTTTTGGACTGTTGGAAGAAAGCGATGTCCCCGGTGGAAACATGCACAAGCACAGGGAGAACATACAAACTCCACACAGAAACGTCCGAGCTGGGAATTGAACCCAAGACCTTCTTACTGTGAGGTGGACGTGCTAATCGCTACACCATCATGGTGTACATTATAATTTCATCCGTTTTCTGAATTGTCAGACCTCCTTAAACCCATCAGCCACCTTAATCCCTACTTTTTATATCACTTAGCATCGTTGTCATGACAACACAAAAGATGTGAGTGACGAGTCGCGCACTCTTCTGTAAACTCCTATAGTTAAGACATGTCCAGGTGGAATGCTTGAAGTGCCTCGGATGCTTTTAGCTGTATTAAAAATGGGGGGGGGGGCAGCATTTGAAGTCTGACAGACTTCTCAACCGTCTTCTACAGGGCTGCCACGCTACAAGTGGACACAACATGAAGTGTTGAGTAATTGCAGCTCTGATCTGCTTAAGATAGGAAGTTGAAAGAGGGCCTTTTCATTCATCCACCCATCCACCCATCCCAACACCCATCTTTCTTTTCTCTTGCAAACCCAGACCTCCATTATAAGACACGTAGAGCTTAAAACCCCAAACTTGTTAGGAAGTAAGTTTGTTTTTTAAAGGTTTGAGATTAAAAAAGCATGAAATGTAAACAAATGCGTCGCCGCATAAACCCACAGCAAGCACTTGGCTGATTAGTATTAATAGCAGTAACTTCACAGAGATTGCATTCAACATTCATCGAACAGTTTTGTATTATTTATAACTGAAGTGAAAGTCTAAGAGCTTTGAGAAATGCATTCAAGGGAATTGCAAATGATTTAGCTGGAGTTATTCAGGACAGCCTGTGAGCTGGAGGGAAAAGATATCAAAACATCAGCAACATTTCTGGATCATTATGACATTTTTCCCCTCTGTACAATTTTACCCGTACTTGCTTGTAGTCCATTGATACGTGTTGAAGGGAAGCAAGACTCTTGCATTCTGAGCAGCTGGCAATGTGAGCAGCGAGCTTTAGAGTTAAACAACAGTCAGTATGTTTTACATTGTTTAAATTAAATCCTATTTTCTTACTGTTTATAGGCTTCTGTAATCAGAAAATAATGCAATGTTTATCTTAGTTCAATAATGTTTTGTTATTTGTAATGTACTATAATTTACTCCTGTAATTTAAGAGGTTTTCAAAGCCACTTGTACACACCATGCCCCCATTTTCACAGGCTAGGCTCAAAAAAAAAAATAAATAAATAAACCCAACCCCCCAAAAAAACAAAAAACAACAAAAAAAAAAAAAAAACAGACAGTTGACTGATGAGCATTTTCGTGGACAGTTATGGTCTGTTTCCTCCTCATTTCAAAACAAATTAAAGGGATATAATGTCTTAAATTGATTATAAGTGTTGACTCTGGATTTGGTGGCTGTGTACGGAAACTTCCAATTTTATGTGTCAAAACAAGTAAAGGTGAAACAATAAACACGCTCAGCAGAGGGAAATCAGAAACTTTACAAATGGACTAATTAACAAGTGTCAGCTTCTTAAAATGATGAAATACACAGGTGAATTGTGCAACACCAAAAGAGCTCAAAGACCACAAAAGACAACAGGACTTGATGACCATAAGGTTTTTATCTACCATAGGTTGTAAATGAAGGGCTGAGAACCAGAGTGGTCTAACCTCAGGTTTACACCAGTGAAGGGTGTCTGCGATCATTAAAGCTTCATAAAAGCATGCTGCAAGATTTATGACAACACATGAGCTAGATTGGGTATGAAAAGGAAGCAGGGTGCATCTAAGTGATTTCACATTCTATGAGGATTGGCATCAAATCGTAATACATTTTAATAATTAGAGCAAAATTTTTGACAGGCAAGGAATTTGCCACAAGCAGCATGATCATCACGAATCCACCAAGTTCCCTGAAGATCATCAAAAATCCGTCAAGTCCCTCAAGATCATCATGACCCCAATATTCATCACAAATTGTGGACACCGTGGCCAGTGTTACCTACAGTCTTCTTCTTCTTATCCTTTTGGCTTTTTCTCTTTTTCAGGGGTCGCCACAGCAAATCATCTGATTTGCACATTTGATTTGGCATAGATTATTACGTCAGATGCCCTTCTTGACACAACCCTTTTAGCAAGAGACAGAAACACGCTGATGGCTTTGCAGCTACTCTTTACGAAAGTCAGCAATGGTTCTTTTACATGAACCTCTCACCATAGACAGTGAGAGACATGGCCGACCTTTGATAAACCAGTTAGCTGCACTGGGGGGGGGGGGGGGGGTACAGTGACAACCTTGTAGAGAGTGGGACTCAAACCCCCAATCTTTGGATCAGCGATCCAGCGCCCTATACCACTAAGCCATTACTGCCCCCCAGTGTTACCTATACCGTTGGTTAGACCGTTGTGGCTCAGAGACCTTCAAATGGCTGTAATTCCTAAAATATATTTTTCAAACACCTTAAAATTAAAGCTGTACATCTACATGTTCATCAAGTCTCGATTGCCTTGTTTCAAATTTATTGTCTGAACAGAGAGAAAATTATAAAAATTGTGACACTGGCCAAAACCTTCTGCCATTAACTATGAATGTGTCAAATCATCAAATTTCCATCCTGCTTGAGATTCCCAACAGAGTTTATTCTGGGAATTAAAAAAATAAAAATAAAAAATAAGTCTGCAAAACTGTGGAGTCAAATTATCACCCTGCAAAATGTTTCACTTTTAGCACAAAAAAAGAGAGAAAAATAAATTCAGGATGGGAGAGCTTCTGCATTTTAGTTGCCCGTGCACTTTCAAAAAACATAGAGTGTATTAAAGTCGCATTTATCTCGACAGCTCGCAGTTGAGAGGTCACTGAGGCCTGGCAAAAGCCTTTCTCTTCGACGCGGAACGACCTCATGAGAGCCTGTAGCGCTTCTTTTAAAAATAGGGTTTTTTCAACATCTTAGAGTTCATCTAGGAAAAAAAAAAACAACAAAAAAAAAAAGAAACATGAGACTCTAGTTGATGTCTATGAAAAGAGAAATTCATAGAACCCAAAAAACACACATCATGTTCAGAGTTTAAACCTTTAACTCTGAAAAAGACTGTGGGTCTGACAACACAGATGAAAGAGTAGAAAACCAAACTGATGCTTTGAACGAAGTGATCTTACAGGAATCAGGGCACCTTTTATTCATGATCAAAGCAGGTGCATCAAGGAAGATGTGAAGGAACTCAACTTCAGACCCTGACATCGCAGGGATTGTGAAACCATCAAGATATTTTCACGACACATGACCGTGTTCTTTTTGAGGATCCATTCGATATTCAGTTAAAGAAATCTCCAGGAAGGAAGCACGACCTCGATTCTATATACACTTCGTACATTAATGAGTATTAATCACTTTGTGATGAGGTACATTACAACAATTTTATCCTCGATAATGGAGTTTGAATTCTGTAATCCCCGCGAAGGACTGGCGAGTTCTCCAGAGTATACTCTGCCCTCGCCAAGAGTAGGCTGAGATGGGCGCCAACCTCCCCGCAACCCTGATTAGAATTAAGCGGTTCAGAAAATGAATGAATGAATTGCGCAATCCTCTAGTTACTGTAAATCACACATAAAGGACACAATGACTAAAGTGTATCAATGACGAAGAAATATATCCCCATCCTTTTCATAGCTTCACATTTTTATCTATTCTGTATAAAGTAAAATAAAAATACAAGAGAATGAACATCAAATAAACACACTGTAAAATCTCCAGAGCTATTACTACCCCCCCACCCCCCCCATATGTTTATCATCATTTTTTTGTAACCGCTTAATCCTAATTAGGGTCATGGGGAGGCTGGCACCCATCCCAGCCAATTCCAGGCAAGGGCAGAGTACATCCTGGACAGCTCGCCAGGCCATCGCAGGGCGAAAACACACCGACGGCTTTGCAGCCTACTCTTGTGGAAAGTCAGCAATGGTTCTTTTACATGCCTCACACCATAGACGGTGAGAGACATGGCCGGCCTTTGCTAACCCAGCTAGCTGCACTGGAAGGCGGGGGGCAGTGAAAACCTTGTGGAAAGTGGGACTCGAACCCCCAACCTTTGGATCAACAATCCAGCGCCCTATACCACTAGACCACCACTGCGCCATCCCATATGTTTATGTATTTATTATTTGTTGGTTTGTCTCTGAATAAACTCTTGACCACACCCAGAGATAAATTTGCATCACAGATAGGGTGGTATGAGGGCAGTGGTGGCCTGGTGGTAAAGTGCTGGATCACTGATCCAAATGCTGTGGGTTCAAGCCCCACTCTCAATGGGTTGTCACTGTCCCCCCAGTGCAGCTAACTGGGTTATCAGAGTCCAGTCATGTCTCTCACTGTCTGTGGTGTGAGATTCAAGTAAAAGAACCATTGTTGACTTTCAACAAGAGGAGCTGCATAGCCGTCAGCATGTTACTGCCCTGTGATGGCTCTGTGAGCCTTCCAGGGTGTACTCTGCCCCTGCCCGAAGTTAGCTGAGATGGGTGCCAGCCTCCCCATGACCCTAATTAGGATTAAGAGGTTCAGAAAATGAATGAACTTGGTGGGAACACTACCTGACCAGAGTCCCGCGGATACCACGTTTCTGAAAGATAGAGCACCTGAACTTCAAAACGTGTGGAATGCTAATGGGAAAGTATATATGGACTTTCAAATGAGACAGTTACTTTTGACCTTAAGTAACCCTGAAAGGAAAGGTCCCAGCCATGGTGTCAAACCTTTTAAATGAGAGTGTTTTTCCCTAATTTGGTCAGATTCATGTACTATAGAACATGTAAGAGGAACTCATGGGTAATTCAAACCAGCATTGATAGCATGCCTGTTTGTTACATTCTCCATGCTGCATGGCAGAGCTACTGCACGCTCGACCAGTTTTGTCTGAATATCCTCCAGAATTGTTTTCTAACGTATACCTCTAGGAATCAGCACTTGGATGCACGAGTGTGTTCTTTAAGAATAACTGCTTCACACAGGCTAAACCTTGTAATTCCTCTTTGCCAACAGAGAGTGTTTACAGGGGGAATGTATTAATCATGGTGACATCTTGCTACTTACCTGGATGACTGGATCTCTCTCGGAGGGTCTTTCACCACTGCACATCTAAAACTCCGTAACATCCAAACACAAAAAATAATATGAATAATAAGGAAATAAACTAAGCAATCACCAATGTGGTTTGACATTCAGCAAAAATTGGATATTTCTATTGTTTTACAATAACTTGGACAACTTGGAATCCTTCTTAAACAAGCATTTTAGTATGGATAGATTGTGTATATGGATATTTGAATCTGGTAATTTTGAAGATTATGCCTTGAGGGAAGTAATTCTGGAAATATCATATTTTAATCTTGGTAAGCCATTTTCAGCTTTGGCTCATTCTCAAAACACTATGTTGTGGCTTAATCTGATGAAGCGGACATAACTGGCCTGGAATTGGTTGTGAATAATACATTGCGGGTAGCCCTGCGATGGCCTGGCGAGCTGTGCAGGATGTACTCTGCCCTCGCCCGGAGTCGGCCAGCATGGGTGCCAACCTTCCTGCGACCCTAATTAGGATTAAGCGATCACAGAAAATGAATGAATGAATGAACATTGTGGGTAGATATGCACTTGAGTTAGAGAAATGCTAAAAATAAAATATATTTTTCTTAATTTTTGTTTCTTATACAGTTCCGGTCAAAAAAAGGGAGACATCTAAGGATTCACACAGCTGTACATTGTATTGTGCCTATAGATATCCCCCACTTCTGGTTGTTTCAGGGGTTTGTTATTATGTTTGTGGTGGACTGCATGAGTTGTATAAGATCACAAACTACTACTACTACTGCTGCTGCTATCACTACTACTACAACCACTACTACTACTACTACTACTACTACTACTACTACTACTACTACTACCACCACCACCACCACCACCACCACCACCACCACTACTACTACTACCACCACCACCACCACCACCACCACTACTAATACTACTACTACTACCACTACTACTACTACTACTACTACTACTGCTACCACCACCACCACTACTACTACTACTACCACTACTAATACTTCTACTACTTCCTCCACCACCACTACCACTACTATTACCAATACTACTGTACTACTACTACTACTACCACCTCTACTACTACCAACATCACCACTACTACTACTCCTACTACTACTACCACAACCACTACTACCACTACTACCACTACTACTACTACTACTACTTCTACTAACTACTACCACTACTACTACTACCAGCACTACTACTGCTACTACTACTGCTACCACCACCACTACGACTACCACCACCACCACCACCACCACTACTACTACTACTGCTACCACCACCACCACCACCACTACTACTACTACTACTGCTACTACTAATACTACTCCCACCACTACCACTACTATTACCAATACTACTGTACTACTACTACTACTACTACTACCACCTCTACTACTACCAACATCACCACCACTACTACTACTACTACTACTACTACTACTACTACTACCACCACCACCACCACCACCACCACTACTACTACTACTGATACTACTACTACCACCACCACCACCACTACTATTATCACTACTACTGTACTACTACTACTACTACTACTACTACTACCACCTCCACTACTACCACTACTACTACTACGACTACCACTACTACTATCACCTCTACTATTACTACTGCTACTACTACTACTGCTACCACTGCTACTACTGCCACCACCACCACCACCACCACTACTATTATCACTACTACTGTACTACTACTACTACTACCTCTACTACTACTACCACCACCACCACTACTACTACTGCTACTACTACTACCACCAACACTACTATTATCACGACTACTACTACTACTACTACTACTACTACTACTACAACTAATAATAATGATATATTATTATTATTATTATTATTATTATTATTATTATTATTATTATTTTAATAAACAAAAAAACTGAACCCATAACATATGTTGGCAAATGTTTCCAAACAGGATTCATCAGTAAAAATATTCGATCATTTTCTGTAACCGCTTAATCCGAATTAGGATCGCGGGGAGGCTGGCGCCCATCCCAGCCAACTCCGGGCGAGGGCCGAGTACACCCTGGACAGCTCGCCAGGCCATCGCAGGGCGAAAACACACCGACGGCTTTGCAGCCTACTCTTGTCGAAAGTCAGCAATGGTTCTTTTACATGCCTCACACCACAGACAGTGAGAGACATTGCTGACCTTTGATAACCCAGTTAGCTGCACTGGGGGGGACAGTGACAACCTTGTGGAGAGTGGGAATCGAACCCCCAACCTTTGGATCAGCAATCCAGCACCCTATACCACTAGACCACCACTGCCCCATAAAATATTAGATTACATATTTAAATTTTTGATGACTTTATCATTCATGACTTTATTGCCTAAAAGAGGACTATATGCATTAACATGAATCTCCCCATTTCCACCCCGCCCAATTTTGCTGCAGCAATGAGCTGTGACTGTAAAATGGTCGTACAGTCCTGAGTCCTGAGAAACACAATTTGTTATTAGCTCCATAAAAAGCTAATTTATTTTTCAGTTTGGGATTTACCTCTTTTCCCCCTCCCCCAAGAGTGCATTTCAGATGCAGATGGCTATCATGCTTGGTGTTCTTGTTTATTCCTTCCTTTAAATTTGGCATGATTACATAAACGGTTGTGTTCAGAATTTCCTAAAATGTTTTACCAGAGACATTGTTTTGAAAACAGAAGACTACACTACATTCGATAGGGTCAAGTTCTGGAATCAGGTTTTTTTTTTTTTTTTTTCTCAAGATTCTTTAACCTTGTGGGATAAGCTAAAGTCTGGTAGCACAGTAGGCCCATCAGGAGGTGTTGTGAACTTTGTTTTTTTTTTAACAACTTGGCACAGGTTTGCACTCTCTGAGAAACTCTTTCTCCCTTTTGTGTCACATTGTTCTCAAACATAACTCAGCCAACATCCACCATGATTAATAAACCACACAGAGCTCAACCCTGAAGGTGTTTAATCAACCAATTAAAACCAGACATGTATTGGTGAAATTAAGTTTGTTCATGTGTCCATTCTTTAAATAAACACAATTACAGAGCATGAGAAGAAGTAGATTTTTCCCTCTTCCCAAAGGTTTTCTTTAAATTATTATTATTGTTACAGTGTGTTTTGCAATTATTTTTAAGACAATTACACATGGAAATTTTGCAGAGTAATGTTAATTATTTACATCAATGAACTAAGTCAGAAATTAAGGTCTATTGAGAGAAGAGTGAAAAATAGTCGATTAAAGAAAAAGTAAAAGAAAAGAACAGAGTTGTCCTCGGGACATGATTTCCTTCCCTTTTTTTAATACAGAACACCCTGCTAGCACTTTTCTTCTCAAGACAGGAAAGGAAATTTATAGGAAAATGCACAATGATTTAAGTACATTGCATGTTCAGTGCTGAAGCTGAAACAAGAAAAAAAGGGATTTTATCTATCACCAACCATCTTTTATTGTCACCACTCAACACAATTTATAAAGCCAGACAATATCATAACATCTGCAAGGTCAGGCCTGGTAAAGTATCAGCACACACAACCCGTTTACACTTTAAGGACTTTTTCATATTGTATGCAATTCAAATAGATTAAATACATGTAAATAGATTAAATACATTATTAATAAAGTAGTGACATGGTTCCAGAGATGTAAATACAGTAAATAGCACAAATTCAAATCTACTGAAAGCTGAGTTGCTCATCTATGGGTCCTAATTACTGAACATATTCGCAAACCATCTACATTTTTATACACATTGCTGAGGGTGGTATCCGAATTAGCAGATAGCATTAATGCGCTATCATTCATTCCAGCTTGCTTACAGGTGATAGTGATGATGGCTGCCCTGTGTACCTTATTATGACAATGCCATTTTTCGGGCTGTAAGAAAAAAAAAAAAACTTTGATGTTAAGTTGTATGATGCAGAGGGGCTTGTTAGAGAAAGGGGTAAACACACACACACACACACACACCTTCTTCTATCCTTTTGGCTTTTTCCCTTTCTCAGGGGTCGCCACAGCGAATCATTTGATTCGCACATTTGATTGGGCATAGGTTTTTAGGTTGGATGCCCTTCCTGACACAACCCTTTTAACAAGGGACAGAAACACACTGACGGCTTTGTAGCTTACTCTTTACGAAAGTCAGAAATGGTTCTTTTACATGCCTCTCACCATAGACAGCGGGCCTTTGATAACCCAGTTCGCTGCACTGGGGGGACAGTGGCAACCTTGTGGAGACTTGAACCCCCAACCTTAGGGTCAGCGATCCTATGCCCTAACCACGAGACCACCACTGCCCTTATATATATATATATATATATATATAAAATGCAGCCGTGAGGGAGGGGCACAAGCCAGTGTCTCTCCCTCACGTCAGTCCCAAGCCCAGATAAATGCAGAGGGTTGTGTCAGGAAGGGCATCCGGTGTAAACAAATACAAAATAAATTATGCGGGTCACAAGAAAGAATTTCATACTGGATCGGTTGAGGCCCAGGTTAACAATGACCGACCTCAGTGCTGTTAACCAACAGGGTGATGGTGGAAATTGGACAACTGTTGGTCAAAGACGTCGAAGAAGGAGAGGCAGGAGGCGTGTACGTAGGCGGAGAGAGAAGAGGAAAGGCATGAGTCTAGGACTGAAAGTGGGGATTTTGAATGTTGGAACTATGACAGGAAAATGTAGAGAGCTGGCTGACATGATGCAGAGGAGGAAGGTGGACATACTGTATGTTCAGGAGACCAGGTGTAAAGGTAGCAAGGCTACAAGCTTAGGAGCAGAGTTTAAGCTGTTCTATTATGGTGTGGATGGGAAGAGAAATGGAGTAGGACTAATCTTGAAGGAGGGGTTTGTCAGGAATGTTCTAGAAGTGAAAAGAGTGTCAGACAGAGTGATGAGTCTCAAGTTAGAAATTGAAGGTGTGATGTTCAATGTTATTAGTGCTTATGCCCCATAGGCAGGATGTGAGCTAGAAGAGAAGGAGAGATTCTGGAGTGAGTTAGATGAAGTGATGCAGAGTACCCTCAGAGGTGAAAGAGTGGTCATTCAGGCAGACTTCAATGGACATGTTGGTGCAGGAAACAGAGGGGACGAGGAAGTGATGGGCAGGTTTGGTATCCAGTACAGGAATGCAGAATGACAGATATTGATTGATTTTGCAAAAAGGATGAAATGGCTGTGGTAAATACTTTCTTCCAGAAGAGACAGGAGCAGAGGTAAGTGGAGATAGGAGCACACAGGTAGACTACATCTTGTGTATCTTGTAATTTGAAGGAAGTCAGTGACTGCAAAGTAGTCGTGGGCGAGAGTGCTGCCAAACAGCATATGATGGTGGTGTGCAGGATGACGCTGATGGTGAGAAAGGTGAAGAAGGCAGAGCAGAAGACAGTGGCAGAAGCTAAAAAAGGAAGAGTGTCGGGTTGTCTTCAAAGAGGAGTTGAAAATGGCTTAGAGTGGTCAGGAAGTGCTTCCAGATGACTAGACAACTACAGCAAATGTGATCAGGGAGACAGGTAGGAGGATACTTGGTGTGTCATCTGGAAGGACAGTAGATAAAGAGACTTGGTGGTGGAATAAGGAAGTGCAGGAGTGTGTACAAAAGAAGAGGTTAGCGAAGAAGAAGTGGAACATTGAGAGGACCGAAGAGAGTAAACAGGAGCACAGGGAGACACAGCGTAAGGCGAAGGTAGCGGTGACAAAGGCCAAACAGAGGGCGTATGATGACTTGTATGTTCGGTTGGAACGTAAAGAGGAATAAAATGATCTATACAGGTTGGCACAGCAGAGAAATAGAGATGGGAAGGATGTGCAACAAGTTAGAATGATAAAGGACAGAGAGGGAAATGTATTGACCGATGACAGAAGTGTGCTGGGAAGATGGAAAGAGTACTTTGAAGAGCTGATGAATGAGGAAAATGAGAGAGAAAAAAAGAGTAGAAGAGGTGACCACTGAGGAGCAGGAAGTAGCAAAGATTAGTAAGGGTAAAGTGAGGAGACAATTGAAGAGGATGAAGACTGGAAAGGCAGTTGGTCCTGATGACATACCGGTGGAGGTATGGAAGTGTCTAGGAGAGGTAGCAGTAGATTTCCTGACAAGAACATTTAACAAGGTCTTTGAGAGTGAGGGGATGCCAGAGGAATGGAGAAGTGTGATGGTGCCCTTTTTAAAAACAAGGGAGATATGCAGAGTTGTGGTAACTACAGAGGGATAAAGTTGATGAGCCATACGATGAAGTTATGGGAAAGAATATTGGAAGCTAGACTAAGGGCAGAGGTCAGCATTTTGTGACCAACAGTTTGGTTTCATGCCAAGAAAGAGCACCACAGATGCACTGTTTGCCTTGAAAATGTCGATAGAGAAGTATAGAGAAGGTCGGAAAGCGCTGCATTGTGCCTTTGTGGATCTGGAGAAAGGATATGATTGGGTGCTGAGAGAGGAACTGTGGTATTGCATGAAGAAGTCTGGAGTGGCAGAGAAGTATATTAGAGTGGTGCAGGACATGTATGAGAGATGTAAGACAGTGGTGAGGTGTGCTGTCGGTGTGACAGAAGAGTTCAAGGTGGAGGTGGGACTGCATCAAGGGTCAGCTCTGAGCCCCTTCTTGTTTGCGATGGTGATGGACAGGATGACAGACGAGGTTAGACAGGATTCCCCATGGACTATGATGTTTGCACATGACATTGTGATCTGCAGTGAGAGCAGAGAACAAGTGCAGGAAAATCTAGAGAGGTGGAGGTATGCCCTGGAAAGGATGGGAATGAAGGTTAGCCTCAGTATGACAGAATACATGTGTATAAAGGACAAGGACCCAACAAGAACGGTGAGGTTACAGGGAGCAGAGATCAGGAAGGTGGAAGATTTTAAGTACTTAGGCTCAACACTCCAGAGCAATGGAGAATGTGAAAAAGAGGAGAAGATGCATGTGCAGGCAGGTTGGAATGGTTGGAGAAAAGTGTCCGGTGTGATGTGTGATAGGAAGGTATTGGCAGGATTGCATGGAAAAGGGTACAAGACGGTGTTGAGGCCAGCGATGTTGTATGGTTTAGAAACAGTGGCCATGGGGAAAAAATAGGAGGCAGAGCTGGAGGTAGCAGAGATGAAAATGTTGAGGTTCTCTTTAACAGGGATGTATGTAACAGGGAGTAACAGGGATGGATAGGATCAGGAATGAGCACATCAGAGGGACAGCACATGTAAGACGCTTTGGAGACAAAATCAGAGAGGCTACATTAAGATGGTTTGGACATGTACAGAGGAGGGATGGTGAGTATATTGGTAGTAGGATGCTGAGGTTGGAAGTACCAGGCAGAAGGCCTAGAGAAAGACCAAAGAGAAGATTTATGGATGTGGTGAAGGAGGACATGAAGGCAGTTGGTGTAAGAGAAGAAGATGCAGAGGATAGGGTGAGATGGAGGCAGATGGTTCGCTGTGGCGACCCCTGAAGGGAACAGCCGAAAGGAAAAGAAGAAGAGCTATTAAACTAATCATCTGAATCAACCAATTAACTCGAAACACCTGTAGAAGATTCCTGAGGTTTTTAAAAACTCCCAGCCAGGTTCATTACTCAAATCCCCAATCATGGGTAAGACTGCCGAACTGACTGCTGTCCAGAAGGCCATCATTGATACCCTGAAACAAGGGGGTAAGACACAGAAAGAAATCTCTGAGCGAATAGGCTGTTCCCAGAGTGCTGTATCAAGGCACCTCAGTGGGACGTCTGTGGGAAGGAAAAAGTGTGGCAGAAGACGCTGCACAATCAGAAGAGGTGACCGGACCCTCAGGAAGATTGTGGAGAATGCCGATTCCAGACCTTGGGGGACCTGTGGAAGCAGTGGACTGAGTCTGGAGTAGAATCATCCAGAGCCACCGTGCACAGGCGTGTGCAGGAAATGGGCTACAGGTGCCGCATTCCCCAGGTCAAGCCACTTTTGAACCAGAAACAGCGGCAGAAGAAAGTACTTTTTTCGGATGAAAGCAAATTTTGCATGTCATTCGGAAATCAAGGTGCCAGAGTCTGGAGGAAGCCTGGTGAGAAGGAAATGCCAAAATGCCTGAAGTCCAGTGTCAAGTACCCACAGTCAGTGATGGTCTGGGGTGCCATGTCAGCTGCTGGTGTTGGTCCACTGTGTTTTATCAAGGGCTGGGTCAATGCAGCTAGCTATCAGGAGATTTTAGAGCACTTCATGCTTCCATCTGCTGGAAAGCTTTATGGAGATGAAGATTTCATTTTTCAGCAAGACCTGGCACTTGCTCACGGTGCCAAAACCACTGGTAAATGGTTTACTGACCATGGTATTACTGTGCTCAATTGGACTGCCAACTTTCCTGATCTGAACCCCATAGAGAATCTGTGAGATATTGTGAAGAGAAAGTTGAGAGACACCAGACCCAACACTGTGGATGAGCTTAAAGCCGCTATCGAAGAATCCTGGGCCTCCATAACACCTCAGCAGTGCCACAGGCTGATTGCCTCCATGCCACGCTTTTTTATTGGTCAAATGAAATATGCTAATTTTTTGAGATAGGGATTGTTGGTTTTTCTTTACTTTTTTTGTTAAAATTATCAATATTAAAACAATAAAAGGCTTGAACTCGTTCAGTTGTGTGTAAAACATATGAAAGTCTAATATTTAGTTTATGAACGTTTAATTTTCATCAGTACATTACCGAATATAATGAACTTTATGACAATATGCTAATTTTTTTAGAAGGACCTGTGTGTGTGTGTGTGTGTGTATATATATATATATATATATATATATATATATATATATATATATATATATATATATATATATATATATATATATATATATATAATTTATATTTCTTTTTTTTTCTTTTCTGATTTTTCCCTTTTCTCGGGAGCTGCCACAGCGGATCATCTGATTCGCACATTTGATTTGGCAGAGGTTTTTACGTCGGATGCCTTTCCTGTCACAACCCTTTAGCAAGGGACAGAAACAAGCTGATGGCTTTGCAGCTACTCTTTCCGAAAGTCAGCAATGGTTCTTTTACATGCCTCTCACCATAGACAGTGAGAGACATAGCCTGCCTTTTATACTTTGATAACCCAGTTAGCTGCACTGGGGAGACAGTGACAACCTTGTGGGGACCCGAACCCCCAACCTTAGGATCAGCGATCCTGCGCCCTATCCACTAGACCACCACTGCTATATATATATATATACCACCACTATATATATATATACCACCACTATATATATATATATATATATATATATATATATATATATATATATATATATATATATATATATATAAAGGGAAAATACAGGGCTCACAAAACGCAGGGGATGAGTCACTGAATTGTGGGTCCTAAGTCAAAACTAATTTAAATATATGAAATCAGGCTTATTATTTACCCAGTTATTAATATTCATTATTTACCTTCTCGGATTTGGTGTGAAAGTCACTAGACACAAGATATCCTGATCTTGAAGAAAGCAAGATTCATTTACCGGGTTTCCTTGAAAATAAGACCTCACCACAAAATAAGACCTAGTGTGATTTTACAAGATGATTTTAATATAGGCCCTCCCCTTAAAATAAGCCCTAGTTGAGAGCATGACATCACAGGATCACATGACTTATTTTTACATGCCATATTGGACGGCATGAACCGGACAATGCTCGCTCATTCAACATTGCTAAACATTTTTAAAATAGCGTGTTGTGCTGTTGGCTGTGCAAATAGACAGAGGAGTAAAGCCTGCACTGTCATTTTATCGTTTTCCATCTGACCCGGAGAGAAACGCCAAGTGGATCGCAGCGGGAAATAGGAAAGGCTGGAATCCTACAGAATACAGTAGAATATGCAGCGAACACTTTGTATCAGGTAAATATACATTATTATATTATTATATGTATAAATAAAATATGTGAATTTATATAACCATTATAAGCAGTGATAATTTTAATTGATTATTGCAAAGCTCTTGTTTGTGTAGCTCTATTTGGGGATAGAACACGCACCTTCGCTGTTATGAGGTGGTCGTCCCTCTTCCCGGTTTCTGGCTCTCATTGTTGCATACAGCTTACAAGTCCGGCAACAAAATACTTGTAAGCTTCCATTGATTTGTAAGCTTTTAACTATTTGCCAGTCAATGGAGACGGGCCGTGGACAAGATATGTACAAAGATCCAAGTCGGCAAAAGCAGGAAGGAAGAATGGTTGCATTCGAACACATTCCTAAACATTGACTGTGACATGAGATATGTATGGATCGTCAATCCCCAGCTGCTTTATTTTACTCAGATACCACACCCTCTGCTCACCTGTCAGATGATTGACAACGTCTGACAATATTATAGTGTCATTGCTTTTGCCTTCGACACTTTTAGCATATTTTGCTTTCACTGTCATTTATTGGTTGTTGTTGAAGGCATACTTAGTGAATCGTGTTTGTGTGTGTGTGTGTGTGTGTTCTGGATCACGCTTGCCGTCCAAGATGGCACATGAAGGTATTGGGGTCACGTGACTGCAAAACCTCAATTCATTGGCCTGCTACTCGCTCAATCTAGGGCTCTAGGTGAAAGTGCTGACTCATCTATTAGGCAGCTTTACCTATGGTACGCTGTCAAAGCATCAATCCTTGCACGTTGAGGCTCAGTCGATGACATCAGCGACTGCTTTAAAACGAGGACATACACTTGCATCCATAAAAATTGCTAAAATCGCTCAATTCGGTTCTGGTTAAAATATTGAAAAAATTAAGAAATGAACAAAATAAGAATATATAAAGACAAAGATATATTATAAGACATGTAAGAGAGAAAAATGTAAAATACATCATCACCTAAAAATAAGGCCTGGTATCATATTTCGGTATCTAAATTAATATAAGCCATGTCTTATTTTCGGGGAAACACGGGGAAAAATTTTATATATATATATATATATATATATATATATATATATATATATATATATATATATATATATATATATATATATTTTTTTTTTTTTTTTTTTTTTTTTGTACAAGTGATCCCTTGTCTACTGTGCTTGTAATTTCATCAGTGTATTCACAGGTGTCTTTACGGTTTGAGAGTTAAAGAACTAGAGGTTTAAAAATCCGATCTTGGCTGAGACATAGGTGGACAGAACTTTCTGTATGCCAGGCTCTGTGTCAAATCAGTCCAAGACCAACACAGCAAAATTTGGAGCGGGAGAGGAGATGAATAAGATGTGGGACATTGCAAGGCAAACTCAGCAGGGTTTCATCATAGATCGTTTGGGAAAGCAGGGAGGTCCTGTGGAGTGGAAAAATCAAGTGTCTGAAGGGCTGGTAAACAACTTGTGAACCTGCTTGATTTGGTAATTAGACAAGCACAAGGTGAACCCCTTGGTTTGATTTGGGATCTTTCTTTGCATGGGATGTTTCGTTTCATGAATATTTTTAAATTCCATGCAAGGCACATACCAAGGGATTTCCATGATTTAGATTTATTTTAGACTGTGTAACTCTTAAACAACAACAACAACAACAACAACAACAAAATTAGACTGTACATTATTATCATCATCATCATCATCATCATCATCATCATCATCATCATCATCATCATCATCAAATACCACAAAATGTGCATTTCATAATTAACAAAAATGTACAAGTACAAGTTGTATTGAAAAAGTACAATTCCAGGCCCTTGAAAAGGCTGAAATGTTAATGATATGTCTTGAAGTACTTGAACGTCATTGAGCATAACCCTGCATCTCCTGGCAGCTGTACAGCGATGTTTTTAATACGCACAGTTACCCCCTCTTTTAAAATTTATTTTATAATTATCATCATCATCATCATCATCATCATCATCATCTACCTGCATTTAATCCGGGGTTGGGTCCCGGGGCATCAGCCTGAGCCAGGGGTCGGGAACCTTTATGACTAAGAGAGCCAAAAAAAGAGATATATTTTAAAATCTAATCCTCTGAGAGCCATATATATGGACATTTTTCCCCCAGCAGTCTTCAAGCACAGTTTAGCAGTTTTAAAAGAATAGTTTTAGTGGTTAGACTATTGATCCCACGGTCAGGGCTTCAAGCCCCATTATCAACAGTTGCCGCCCAGTGCAACTAACTTGTTAATGAAAGGCCGCCCATGTCTCACTCTCTGTGGTGAGAGGTTCATATAAAAGAACCATTGTTGACTTTTATCAAGAGTAGCTGCATCGCCGTCAGTGGATTTCTACCCTGCGAGGGCCTAGCAGGCTATCCAGGGAGTACTCTGCTCACAGACAGTGAGGCAGATATGCTACCCATTGTGGCACTGCGTCACTTTCTTATACTTTCAATATTTAAAAAAAAAAGAAAAAAAAAGAACTATTCGATACCATGGCATTGGAATAGATTTTGGTTAATTTACTCAAAAAGCTGTGAAGGGATTGTTATCATTTTTTTTTTTTTTTCAGTTGGGTAGAATACAGCCCAAATAACACTACATTAGACTTTCATGATGATCCAGAACAAATTCCTGATTCAGCAGGTTTTTATTTTTTAAATATATTTTTTAAACATTGTGAGATGGAGCAAGGTGTGATATTACAGCAGGTTCTGCAAGGGGTGCTGTGTTGTTGCTGTTTTTCCTGGATTGGTAGAAAGTTGTGTTCCATAAATACTTCTATGATTTTATATTACAATAAGAAAAAAAAGCTGATCATTTCATTTCTTTGAAACATATTTGCTTTGCTTTTTTGGGGGAAAACGATTGACCTTACTTTGGGAAGAGGAGCAAAAAGAAGGTTGGCATTTCTATAATTTTATTTTTAAATGGATAGTAACTTCTGAACAAAATGCACAATGATTAGCAGCTCAGTACAGGAAGTAATCCATCTCTGAGGTTAATTTCTCTAGAGTGTCTTCCTGTTTCAACTCCCTGGCCTTTGGATATGTTTAACTTGGTTTATTTATTTATTTAGTTTTATTTATTTATTTTTTTCACCTGCAGGCCCATAATGCTTTTTGCTTCATTGACACCTCTTCCTGGATGTCATTCAGGAAGATTGTCAGAATTTGTATTGTATTTCATTCCATTGCCTTTTGAATATCTGATGCCCTTCAGAAGTTCAACCCCCCACCGGACTGAGACCAGAATGTCTCTGGAAGTCACTTGTGATTTTAGTACCTTGTTTGAAGTGCTTTGTTTCTATAGTAACAAGTTACACAGGGGCTTGTTTGTCATCTGTTGCTTGAGTGGTGACAATCACTGTTTGTTGTTTTCCCATTACTCAACACACACACACACACACACACACACACACACACACACACACACACACACAAACACACACACACACAAACACACACACATGTTGCCACAGTGAATCATCTGCCTCCATCTCACCCTATCCTCTACATCTTCTACTCTTACTCCAACTGCCTTCATGTCCTCCTTCACCACATCCATAAATCTTCTCTTTGGTCTTCCTCGAGGCCTTCTGCCTGGTCGTTCCAACCTCAGAATCCTACTGCCAATATACTCACAATCCCTCCTCTATACATGTCCAAACCATCTCAATCTAGCCTCTCTGACTTTGTCTCCAAAACCTCTTACATGTGCTGTCCCTCTGATGTGCTCATTCCTAATCCTATCCATCATCGTTACTCCCAAAGAGAGCCTCTGTCATGGTCTGTGCTGGCTGGAGACACTAACCTTTCCTCAGTTCATTGCAGGTGCGGGCAAGGGGCGTGGCGGTCGCCGGTAGAGGAGTTTCGGAGCAGAGCGCACCTGGTCCTAATCGGCAATCAGTGGCAGCCAGCTATAAATGGGATGCTTCCCTCCGCTGTCAGAAGATTGATTCCAGTGACTCTGTTCCTCGACGTTCTCTCTGATCCCTGGCCCGCGCTTCGTGCACGACCAGTTCCCACCATTCTGGGTTTTCTAGCGATTTCCAGTTCTGAACGTTTAATAAATTGTTGAACCTTCCTTCGGTCTCCTGCATCCTTGGGTCCTACGCAAACAATCCCATCATGACAACCTCAACATTTTCATCTCTGCTACCTCCAGCTCTGCCTCCTGTCTTTTCCTCGGTGCCATTGTTTCTAAACCATACAACATCGCTGGCCTCAACACCATCTTGTACACTTTTCCTTGCATTCTTGCCAATACATTCCTATCACACTGGACACTTTTCTCCAAGCATTCCAACCTGCCTGCACACGCTTCTTCACATCTTTTCCACACTCTCCATTGCTCTGGACTGTTGAACCTAAGTACTTAAAATCCACCTTCTTTTTCTCTGCCCCCTGTAACCCCACAGTTCCTCTTGGGTCCTTGTCGTTCACACACATGTATTCTGTTTTACTGTGGCTAACCTTCATTCCTCTCCTTTCTAGGGCATACCTCCACCTCTCTAGATTTTCCTGCACTTGTTCTCTGTGCTCACTACAAATCACAATGTCATCTGCAAATATCATAGTCCATGGAGATTCTTGTCTCACCTTGTCTGTCAGTCTGTCCATCACCATAGCAAACAGGAAGGGGCACAGAGCTGACCCTTGACGCAGTCCCACCTCCACCTTGAACTCTTCTGTCACACCGACTGCACACCTCACCACTGTCTGACAGCTCTCATTCATGTCCTGCACCACTCAAACATACTTTTCTGCTACTCCATACTCATGCAATACCACAGATCCTCTCTTGGCACCATATCATATGCTTTCTCCAGATCCACAAAGGCACAATGCAGCTCCCGCTGGCCTTCTCCGTGCCTCTCTCCTCAAAGCACACAGTGCATCTGTGGTGCTCTTTCTTGGCATGAAACCTAACTGTTGTTCACAAATGCTGACCTCTGCCCTTAGTCTAACTTCCACTATTTTTTTCCCATAGCTTCAGCACATGGCTCATCAACTTTATCCCTCTGTAGGTGTCACAACTCTGCACATCTACCTTATTCTTAAAAATGGGCACAAGCACACTTCCCCATTCTTCCGGCATCCTCTCACTCTCAAAGACCTTGTTGAATGTTCTTGTCAGAAAATCTACTGCCTCTTCTACTCTTTTTCTCTCTCATTTTTTTCATTCATCAGCTCTTCAAAGTACTCTTTCCATGTTCCCAGCACACTTGTGTCATCAGTCAACACATTTCCCAAACTTTCCTGAATCACTCTAAATCGCTGCACGTCCTTCCCATCTCAATTTCTCTGCTATGCCAACCTGAATAAATCATTTTCTCCCTCCTTAGCATACAAGTCATCACACGCCTTCTGTTTGGCATTTGATATCGCTACCTTCGCCCTATGCTGTCCTTCAAATTGGATTGCTTACACAAGATGTAGTCTACCTGTGTGCTCCTACCTCCGCTTTGATAAGTCACCCTATGCTCCTGTCCATTCTGGAAGAAAGTATTCACCACAGCCATTTCCATCCTTTTCGCAAAATCTATAAACATCTGTCCTTCTGCGTTCCTGTCCTGGATACCAAACCTGCCCATCACTTCCTCGTCCCTTCTGTTTCCTGCACCAACATGTCCATTGAAGTCTGCCCGAATGACCACTCTTTCACCTCTCAGGGTACTCTGCATCACTTCATCTAACTCACTCCAGAATCTCTCCTTCTCTTCTTGCTCACATCCTGCCTGTAGGTCATAAGCACTAACAACATTGAACATCACACCAAGATGAGTCCTACTCCATTTCTCTTCCCATCCACACCATGAAAAAACAGGTTAAACCCTGCTCCTAAACTTGTAGCCTTGCTACCTTTCCACCTGGTCTCCTGAACACACATATGTCCACCTTCCTCCTCTGCATCATGTCAGCCAGCTCTCTACCTTTTCCTGCCATAGTTACAACATTCAAAGTCCCTACTCTCAGTCCTAGACTCTCTCTGCCAAAACTCCTCCCGCCTCTCCTT
Source organism: Plotosus lineatus (assembly GCA_024760905.1). Classification (NCBI taxonomy): domain Eukaryota; kingdom Metazoa; phylum Chordata; class Actinopteri; order Siluriformes; family Plotosidae; genus Plotosus; species Plotosus lineatus. Next base: position 16,572,159 of record CM045744.1, read on the forward strand.
CTTCGACCAAGAGTAGTCCAATTTCCACCAGCACCCTGTTGGTTGACAACACTGTTGGCGGTGGTTGTTAACCCGGGCCTCGACCGATCCGGTTTGAAATCAGGATTGGCACTTTGCATAGTGTATTTTGGCAAAAGTTTTACGCCGGATGCCATTCCTGTCGCAACCCTCTGCATTTATCCAAGTTTGGGACCGGCGTGAGGATGGACATTTGTTTGTGCCCATCCTCACAGCTGCATTATATATATATATATATATTATATATAATATATATAAATATATATATTTATTACACAGAATATATATATATATATATATATATATATATATATATATATATATATATATATATATATATATATATATATATATATATATATATATATATATATATATATATATATATATATTCTGTCTAATAACTGCCCATGTGTACTCAGAGCAAAATTGTAGACCAAGCTTACCAATTTTACTCGATCGGTCTCTGTAACGATAAGATGAGGCATTCACTGCCTGTACAACTGAGTTTACAAGGCATTTCAAGACCCCTTGCCACTGGGGAACGTCTATAATGTTTATCAGTAACAACACATTTGATTGTTCTGTCGCACTTTTAAAAAACAGGAACACATTTTGCTGTGTGTTCTTGCTAAATGTCTCACAACCGATGAACCATTAGAACCTGCTACAGCAAAACTATGGGATGCTCTGAATGAATGGAGCAATGAGCCAGATATGGACCAATCAGAAAGTGTTGATGAGGATTTTTCACCCAATTCGCCTGATCAATAACTTCATAAATTTAAAGACCTTCCTGGCCATGTGCTTTTGTTTAGGCTTGTGTTTATTGGTCCAAAATGTCATGTGCTTAAGTTGACATTCTTATGCTGTTTTCTGTTTATTTTTCAGCTTCAATGTAAGTAGTTTGGTTGATACTACAAAATGAATACACAAATACCAGTCAAACTCTTTTATTGTTCTATCATTATTCATGTTTTCCACCTTGATGGTAATAATCAATTAGTGTTCCACTCTGCTGGTAATCATTTTAATAAGCGCCCACCCACCCCAATTTTTAAGTGCCCTGGGCACTTATCACGTCGAATACAGTATGTGTGTGTATGTGTGGAAATATATATGCCAATGGAGATGTAGAGATTAAACTGTTCTTGGATAGGTATGGCAGGAAGTGATTTTAAATACATAACGAACATACCTCATGTTTTCGAAAATAAAAAAATTGAAAAGTGATATCTATTTTTTTGTAGAGTTAAAGGGAATGTTCTTACTGTGCTCTCAGTGAGGTTTCTTCAGTTACTTCTACATTGATCCAAGTGTACAAGGGTTAAATGGCATCAACTCTGCATTTTTAATCCTTTGTTGTTTTTTTTAAATGTATATATTATATTCTAATTTAATAATCTGTTTTTTTTTTTTTTTAGTAATTTTTTTGCATGCCCTTGGCAAATGTTTTGAAAAGAAAATCTCCTAAGCTTCATAAACTAGAAAAAAATAAATCCACAAAAATCCCTCTTTAAAAAAGTTTGGATATAAAGACAAAGTCTCAGAGGACACTTATTCAGGACAAAGACGAGCTCTGCTAGCATTTAGTGAAGTGCGTAGAGATCTGAAGATCTTCCGCATATGATTCTTCCATTTTCTTTTTTTCTTTTTCCTTTCCGTTCTTGTGACATTCATAGGTCAACTTACATCACACTGTCTGTAAAAAGAAAAAATATTGACACCTTTCCAAAGAAAAGGAAGAAAGGAGGAAAAGAAGAAAGAAATCAAGGGTGTACAAAAAAAAAAAATCCCATAAATCTTCACTGGCATTTGAATGAGATCAGTGAGTACATTAGAGGAAAGTAGGAATGAAAGATGGGCTTGTCATCACAGCAAAATTAAAAGGCTATACATGAGCAAAAGAAGGCAGCAAAAATAAAGAGTTGAAGCATGTTATGAAGTCATTTGAAGGTTAAAACTCTGGGCCTTTAAAGGGCTCTTTTACAATAAATATTTGTAAAATGAAATGATTATGTCATACTATGCTAAACAATGTGACCACTTGCACTGATAACAACAATCAAGTAAGGGATAATAGACAACGAGGTAGACAGTGAGGACTTAGTTACAGTATTTGGCAGATGCTTATTCATACACATATATACACATATAAACACATATGTTTTTTAATATACAATTGAACATTTGATGATTAAGGGCCTTGCTCAAGAGCCCAACAACAGTGACAGTGGTGATTAAACCGCTGACCTATGGATTAGCAACCCATTGCCTTATCCACTAAGGCACCACTGCATGCACTTGACTCACACACTCAGATTTTTCAGTGATATTTAAATAATGACCGCCCGGTTACTACACTTTCCTATTCTTTCACTACAATTTAAGTGGTTGTCCCAAAATATTGGTTTACAAAGGATTGCATGGCTTCCACCAATGAGGCACTCCAGAGCAACATTATCTTATGCCTAAAGGGCAGTGTCTGTCATTGTTGCTCAAAGAAAATCTTTAAAAAAAATGTTATAAAGCAAGAGATCATGATTGATATGAATGGAAATTTGGTTTACGAAAGATTCATGTCATGGATTAGATTTATGGGCTCCTGAGTGTCACAGCAACAAGGTGCTCTTCTATTATTCTTGAGATCATAGGTTTGATTTCAGGTTGATACTGCAGCGATGTGAAAGTGGGAGTCTATGGGGGCTAATTGGCCAAACTCTCATGAAAGTAAGGAATACCATTTGCCTCCCTGTGAGTCACAACAATCCTCAGCCAACCATATGAATCTGTGAGCTTATTCGTACAAAGTGGAACATATTTTCCTCTTATCTTCGTCTGTCTGTCTGTCTGTCTGTCTGTCTGTCTGTCTGTCTGTCTGTCTATCTATCTATCTATCTATCTATCTATCTATCTATCTATCTACTTACTTGTGTGAGCAGGAGCTATACAGGTTCCACCCCAATGACTTCTACAGAATGCTCTGCATACACCTACTGTTCCAAATACTAAATTAACATCACAGCCAGGCAAAGATTATGACAGTTCCCCCCTCAACAGTTGTCTCCAGGGCATGCTGAAAGGCTTAAGCCAGCCTGACACGAGTACGCATTCATGGTACTCCACGGTACGCCAAAGTGAGTACCTTCACAGGAATTGTGAGCGCCATCACGGGAACAATGTGGAAACTATGACGAGATGAGTTCCATTGAGGGGCATTGCTGACCCAAAAAATGAAACATGTTCATTAATTTTGTCACGCACTCTTTTGCATACCTTTCGGCAAACTATAAGAAAACTGTGAGGAAACAGTGAGGACGTGTAAATGCCCACCACATCATGGGTAGTTAATGCCACGCAACATTACATGTGTATCCTCAATGGTGCTCTTGTGTCCTCCATGGTGTTCATTGACTGCTCAGTGTTTCCTCTTATACACTACGCATTGTCCAACATTAACTGTTGGTGGACCAGGGACCAGGGAATCACTCACTTGTTTACTGCAAAATTAAGCTACATCCGAGGAAGTCCCATTGCTTCAAACCAAAGGGAAGTCCCTGTAATGAGGTTAGTAACATGTCCCTGCCAAACTTTGTGGATGATTTTTCTTTAGCTTTCTCTCAGAATCTTGAGCAAATTATGCCAGATGTGAACACCACTGGGAAATGGAAACATCTATCAGACACAATGCACCAGACAGCTCTGGAAACCTTTGGTCATGACAAAAGTCAAATAACTAGTTTGAGGCAGAGTCCCAGGAAATGACTCCAAGCATACTGGCAAAGCCAAGGCTCTATCAGCATACAAGCAGCATACAGGCAAGAGAAATCTCCAATCTCTACATGCTGCAAGAACCAAAGCCCAGACAACCACACATCATTGCACCAATGATTACTGGACTAAGATCAGTGATAACATCCAAGAGGCTGCTGCATCCAGCAACATGAGGGGCATGTATGATGGCATAAAGAAAGCATTCATACAAGCCATAGGAGTGACTGCAACAACTCCAGAGGAATTTCCCTCCTTGTTACTGTTGAGAAGGTGTATGCTCAGCTTCTTCTTTCATGGCTACAGCTGTGAGTGTATTCCCTGAAAAGTGCTCCACAGTTGATATGGTATTTTTTTCTATTATAGCTGTAGGAGAAATGCAGAGAACAACACAAACCACTCTACATAGCCTTTATTGATGTTACCAAGGCTTGTCAGCAGAAGTGGTTTTTCCAGATATTACAGAAGATCAGTTGCCCATCAATGCTTCTGAAGCAAAATGTCAGGAATAGGTAACAAGCATTGAAGTTCTGTCTCGTGCAGGCCTACCATCATCATCATCATGTTTCCCCTGTGGCGTCGTGGACAACCTTGGGGTGCTTTTGCTGGAATCGGGTACCCAGCAATCGCAGGAAATCGGTTTTCGCCATCTATGAAGACTTGCATTACCTTTTAAAGCACTATTATAAAATCACTTAAATTAACTAGGAGAAAGAGGTTACTTCACTTCCTAGTCGCCAGTGACTCCGTTGGCTCACTCTGCCGCAAGGCCGAGCTACCCAGGTTGCACCTGTCCTATTGACGGAGGTGGAGTCTGGCTTGAGTGTGATAGGCGTTTAGATTTAGCAGGGCTTACAAAGTCTAGCGGATAAATCCGAAAGTTGCGCTTCAACACTCCATGCACCCCATGCTACCCAGCGTGTACAACCTTTTGATGTAGATTACGCTGGCTTGGCCATGTCCACTGCATGGAAGACGGCCACATCCTCTATGGGGAGCTTTCCTCAGGGCAAACCAAAATGGTACAAAGATGTCTGTAAGAGAGATATGAAAGCTGTTCACATCAATACAGGGTCCTGGGAACAGGTAGCAATGGAGCAAACAAGATGGCAGAACAGTATACAAGGGACTGTTAAAAAAGGAGAAGCTGACCACATTGACAGAGCTAATGTGGGGAGAGCCAAGAGAAAATTAGTCTCAGCTAGCAGCTGATCTACACAGATGCGAGAAATGTGTCAGACTCTGTGCACCTCGCATTGGCCTTCTGAGTCATTAACAATGATGTGTCAGGATGTGATGTTACCTATGACCTTGAATTGTATTCTAAGAAAAACTTTTTTTTTTTTTTTTTCAAACAGCTGAGACTTATTTTATATTTTCTCCCTTTCATTACCTTTCTTAAGATTTAAGTTCCAGCTGGATGATCATCCCATTATTCAGGGCAATGATGCCATGACATGGCAAAACTGGACCCCAATTAATTATTTCAAGCAGTGCATCGCTGACTCCCTGCTTGAAGATATGGCAGTGTGCACAAATCAGTGTGATGTCCTTGTGTCTGGAACAACATTAAATATCACACATTGCACTGTATCACGCTGAAGACATTCTTTGGAAATTCTATTTAAACTGGCTGTCTAGGATATTGAAATATTCAAATGTATTGAGCCAGAGTTCCAATTGTGACATAATCCATCACTAGAAATTCCGTTTTACAAGCTAAGAATTTTCACTAAGGTCATCAATGATCTTGATGTTTCAGATGATGCATAAAGAAGAGATCTCTGGCTGCACCAATTTGTCTTCTACCAAGGCAAGACAAACTTAAGAGTTACAAGTGGACAGGGAATTGGAGAATAAGCTGTTCTTCACTTGGCTGAGTCTGTTCCCCAAGGAACCCAGCTGTTCTTTGACAGGTTCTTTACAGCTGTCAACATCCTTGACACCTTGATGATAAAAGGGCTGGCAGGGACTAGAACCATCATGAATAACAGGGTTCTAAGAAGTGCAAGATCATATGGTATAAGTCCTTCTAAAAGAAAGGAAGAGAGGCATTGGAAATGATAGATGAATCCCTTCTAAACGTGCCGTCATAAAGTAGTAGAACACACACAGAAAGTGGTTGAAGAAAGACAAAAAGTTTGTCCAGTTGTCAAAATCACTGCTCATTGCTGAGTACAACATCAACATAGGTGGTGTGGACTTAGTTGACTGAATGATGAATTTCTAAAGAATGGCCTTTTGTACTCTCAAATAGACAGTGTGTACAGTTTTTTACTTTTTTGATTAGGTAATCATCAACTCATTGCCTCCATCTACGAGTGCCTGTCAGCTTCTGACGAAGAAACCAAGACTTACAAGTGGCAGCACGGATGACTACACTCCCTCACATCAAAAGTGGAAACAGCAGACAAGTGCAGGTCTAAGACACTACGGTGCCAACATTCTTCCAGAGATGGTGGATGAAACACTTGCTTCAGGGTGTCAGAGATCCAGTATTCCTTTCTGTTTCAAAGATGGGCAATTGCACTTTTGAAGTAACGTACCAAATAAGCACAAAACAGTGATGATCACGTTTCACATGTTGAGTGCATATGTTTACTTCTTTATATGTTCATCATCTACAAAATAAATATGTTGAAGTTAAACTCATTCTTATGTTGATTTTTTGGAATTTTCTTTGATACTTAATGATTTCTAGTTTGACCTTGTTGAATGTTCTTGTCAGAAAATCTACTGCTACCTCCCTAGACACTTCTATACCTCCACAGGTATATCATCAGGACCAACTGCCTTTCCATTCTTCATCCTCTTCAGTGCCCCTCCTTGAAAACAACACAACCCTCTTCCTTTTTCAGCTTCCACCACTTTGTCTTCTGCTCTGCCTTTGCCTTCTTCACCTTCCTCACCATCAGCATCATCCTGCACACCACCATCCTATGCTGTTTGGCAACACTCTCACCCACTACTACTTTGCAGTCACTGACTTCCTTCAAATTACATTGCCTACACAAGATGTAGTCTACATTTGTGCTCCTACCTCCGCTTTTATAAGTCACCCTATGCTCATGCTTCTTCTTGAAGAATGTTTTCACCACAGCCATTTCCATCCTTTTGGCAAAATCGATCAAATCAACATCTGTCCTTCTGTGTTCCTGTCCTGGATACCAAACCTGCCTATCACGTCCTCGTCCCCTCTGTTGCCTGCACCAACATGTCCATTGAAGTCTGCCCCAATGACCACTCTTTCACCTCTGGGGGTACTCTGCATCACTTCATCTAACTCACTCCAGCATCTCTCCTTCTCTTCTAGCTCACATCCTGCCTGTGGGGCATAAGCACTAACAACATTGAACATCACACCTTTATTTTCTAACTTGAGACTCATCACTCTGTCTGACACTCTTTTCACTTCTAGAACATTCCTGACAAACCCCTCCTTCAAGATGACTCCTACTCCATTTCTCTTCCTGTCCACACCATGATAAAACAGCTTAAACCTGCTCCTAAGCTTTTAGCTTTGCTACCTTTCCACCTGGTCTCCTGAACACACAGTATGTCCACCTTCCTCCTCTGCATCATGTCAGCCAGCTCTCTACCTTTTTTTTCATAGTTCCAACATTCCAAGTCCCTACTCTCAGTCCTAGACTCATGCCTTTCCTCTTCTCTCTCCGCCTACGGACACGCTTTCCGCCTCTCCTTCTTTGACGTCGTGCTGATGGATAATAGCTTATTGTTCCAGGGAGGCATGGGTAGCTTTAATATGTTCTTCTAGCATTAGCAATGTCTGAAGACCATCATCTTAATGGTGTCTGTAGAGTTTATGTGGGGTTAGATTATTCTGTCATGGGCCACACAGGCAGAGACTCAAATGTGGACTCTAAAACAGAACATCAAAAGCTGATAAGGTGAAAGGATGGTTAATTAAATAGATAGGTATAGTGATCAAGTCAGGAGTACTGGTGGAATCTAGGAGGGTTTGAGCCTTGCTAATACAAATTCCAGGCACTGACTGTTGTGAAAGGAGCTCAGCCATTGGCTGAAGCGCAGGCATGTTGGCTGTAAAGGCAAGTCTTTCCAGAGGCTCTGCAGTGATAGTCTAGAGCACAGCAACTTGGACAAAACTGCTTATAGGAAACTGCATTGAAGGATAATGGGTGATGAGAAAAAAGAGGACAGAGTTTACAACACAGAACATTTCGAGTTTCCACAGGAGACAGGGTAACCAGATTAACATGTTTGAAAGCAGATAATCCTGTGAAGACTGAGTGCTCCTGCTGCTCCTTTCGTAGGTCTTCCTGATAAAGGCAGATGGAGCTCAAGTGTGTGAGCAGGAGCTAGCCAGGCTCTTCCCCAATGGCTTCTGCAGCATTCTCTGCCTCCACCTTCTGTTCATGCACTAAAGAAACACCATGGCCAGGCAGATGGCATGACAGGGCTAACCACTGCGCCACTGTGCTACACCAAACCACATATTACAAATATTCAACAATTGCCCACATTTTAAAGAGACAAGTTAGCATTACAAACCCCATGGTACAGCTAGCATGAAATAAAATTGATATGAATTTTAATAATTCATAATCATGTTTATATTTGAATAAGTTTATAAATAATGATTGTATGGTTGAGTTTCACGATATAATTGGTCATCAAGTTAATAGCTAGCATCTTACACATAGTACTTGTGCAGTAAATAGAGAGAGAGAGAGAGAGAGAGAGAGAGAGAGAGAGAGAGAGAGAGAGAGAGAGAGAGAGAGAGATTACATTTTCATTACCATAAAAACTGCTGTATTTCATCAATCAGAATCACATAAGTAATAGTACTGATTATGACATTGAGAAATATTTCCAATTTTGAACACATTTCTATTAAATTCTTCCCTACGGTTTTATTCTGCCACTAAACCGCTCGTCACTTATGAAGTCATTTAGAGAGAAATCACTTCACAAAGTAACAGTAGGACCAAATTAAATCAGGAACTGCATGGTGCCAATTTCCAGGCGTATATCTTTCAGGGTCTAATACAAGACAGTATTGCATTTTTTTTATTTATTGTTTTAATTGTTGCTGCATGATGTATGACTCATAAAGAAAACCAAAAAAAAAAATAAATAAATAAAAAAAAATAAATAAAACAACAAAAATAAAAAAGCAAACAAAAAAAACAAACAAAAAAAACAACATAAAACAACCCATGAATTAAACATTGCTACTGAAATAAAACATCGCTACTGAAATGGCATCCATAAAAGAAAAATATCGGATTGCCCTCTGAACCCTTAAGCGTCTTTTTCAGTCGGTGAACAATCTCGGTTATGAGGAATCTCATAATCCTTTAACACACAACATTTTTCATCCTGGCTGTGAAACAATGTGATTTGGGACAATCAAAATGTAATGAGATTCCAAAAACACAATTACAGTTCAGGAGGCTTGAGGATGAAGAGCTGCTCACACACACACACACACACACACACACACACACACACACACACACACACACACACACACACACACACACACACACACACACTCACAGTGTAGTTACACAGTCCTACATTTATCTTATATCTGTAGACTGAGGAAGCTTTTCGAAGAAGATTGCTGCTTCCCTCTAAGAGTTTTCTGTCCTGCTGAGGTGTGGCACACATACGATCATTCACACTCACATCTAAAAGAAATTTGGTAGTCAATTAGCTGACTCTGCATGTTTATGGACCGTGTGAGAAACCGCAGCACCTGGAAAGCAATGCAGGCACAGCGAAACCATACAAATTCCACACTAAAAGTCCCAAGCCTGGGAACCCAGGACCTTCTTACTGTGAGGTGAGTGTGCTACCATTGTGCCGATGTGCCCAGTGTGCTGTTATTTTAATATTAAAACCAAAAAGCTGTGCATATCTAAAAGCCAACTACTTGACTGTACTTATAACTCAAACTGACTACTCTACTGCACAAACCATGCCTTCAGTGCCGCACAGTGAATCAAACTAGACTGTTTTACTGAAGACAGAACTCAACTAGACTACTGTACTGTACTCATAATTCCAAACCAGATACTTTAGTTTACTTTACGTAGTGCACAAACACGACCGCTTAAATGCACATCAAGTGAAAACTGACTACTGTACTGCACAGAGTACTCAAACCCGACAGAGCTCAACCTGGCTGCTTTACTTCACATATAATTCAAAGCTGACTTTTCTGCACACAGAGCTCAAACCAGCCTACTTTACTGCACTCATAATTTAAAAACAACTACTTTTTTTTTTTTTTTTTTTTTTGCGCATAGAACCCAAACTGACTACTTTATTGCACAGAGTACTCAACCCCGGCTATTTTACTGCACATATAATTCAGAACCAACTACTGTTCTGCATGCAGAACTCAAACCAGACTACTTTTCTGCACGTAGCATTCAAATACAAGTATTATACTGTACCTAGAGCTCACCCTGACTGCTTTACTGCATATATAATTCAACGATGACTACTTTTCTTCATATAAAGCTCAAAACAAACTACTGCACTCAACTACTTTACTGCTTAGAGAACCCAAATCCAACTCTGGTATTTCACCCCTATACCCCAAACTCAACGGATTTTGTGCTTTTTAAATTTGCTGAAAAAAGGTTTTATTTATTTATTTATGTATTTTAGTGGATTCATTGTTGATTCATTAATCAGGCTAAACTTCACTTGTTTTTTTATACTTGCCCTTCTCTTAGGGGTCGGTTTTTCATTAAATTTACTAGCCCATATGATTGGTGTACACCACTTCCCATTTATTTGCTTTGAATAATAGAAACCCCATTCATTCAAGGACTATTATATTGAAATTCAGAGAGCGCAACTCAGAGGCGTGAGGCTCATTATTATATTTTACAAGGCTCCATGTACAAGGCTGGAGACTGACTAAATTAGTACCTTACAGCAGTTTTGGTTCCAAGGTAGTGCACAACAAGGCCATTGCATTAATTTTACAGCGATGTGGTCATGAATGCATATAAGCAAGCAACAAGGATGACATGTCAGAATGCACGTAAAGACATGGTCATTGTATTCTTGTTCTGCACACACACACACACACACACACACACACACACACACACACACACACACACACACACTCACAATTTTACTCTTGCTAATAGTCTTATTAATGAAATTGCCAATCAGAGACTATGTAAAAATCAATTCCCAATACTAATAGCCATCACTTCCCTCCTTTCCACAATGAAAATTCATTCAGGCTCCAGTTAGTGCTGACTAGTTAACTGTTGAGTAAGTTGGAGCTTTGAGATCAATATGAAATTATTATTATTGAAATAAAAAGTCAAACACCAACAAGAGGTGCATTGCTCCATTACTTTGGAATTAGACCATTTGTTTGTCAGTTTGCCTTTGAACAACATTGTCTTATTTACCACATCATTCTTTTCCTTTCGGCTTTTCCCTTTTTATGTTTTTAGTTTTTTACGCCGGATGTCCTTCCTGTCACAACCCTTTTTAGCAAGGGACAGAAACACGCTGATGACTTTGCAGCCTACTCTTTAGTATACGAAAGTCAGCAATGGTTCTTTTACATGCCTCACACCATAGACAGTGAGAGACATGGCCCGCCTTTGATAACCCAGTTAGCTGCACTGGGGGGGCAGTGACAACCCTGTGGAGAGTGGGACTCGAACCCCCAACCTTTGGATAGGCGATCCAGCGCCCTATACCACTATACCACCACTGTCCCTATATATATATATATATATATATATATATATATATATATATATATATATATATATATATATATATATATATATATGATTTTCTGTATATATAGGTATATATATATATATATATATATATATATATATATATATATATATATATATATATATATATATATATATATATATAGATATATAGATATATAGATATATAGATATATATAAATAAAACATAATAATACTTCAAACCTCACCTCATTAAACGGCAATAAAATGTTCCAGACCTAAAAAAAAAAAAAAAAAAAAAAAAAGAAAGACAAATATCGACTGAAAAATTACTGAGAACAAATTCCATGAAACAGATTTCATATGAGATCAAATACTGTATGTTTACAGATAAAGCTACGGCTCCTATAACCTTTGGATAGGCGATCCAGCACCCTAGACCACCACTGCCCCCTATATATATATATATATATATATATATATATATATATATATATATATATATATATACACACACACACACACACACACACACACACACACACACACACACACACACACACACACACACACACACACTAGTATATATAGTATATAGGGATCAGGGATCTCTCTTTCCACGGTTAATTGGGACCAAGATCCACCAAATTCCGCGAAGTAGGCTCATCCCCCCACCTCCCCCGACTGATGTATACGTACATTGATATGTGTCGATAATATCAATAAATACATATTTGATGCTATAAATGCTAAAAATAACAATTAAACATTAAAAAAATAATGCATATGGTGTAAATAAAATATACAGACACACATATAGATGTGCACGCACTCAGATGAACACCTCACAAAAATGTAACAGGTTTTGATGGGAGGTTTTACTTTTTTTTTTTTAAGGGTTTTTTATTTATTATAATTGTATTTTGTTTTGTTTGTTAGTTTTTTGCATAATAGGCCTTGTTTTTGTGGGATTTTCCATAACTTTTTCCTTTATTCTTTCTTCATTTTCTTCCATTTGAATTTGATGAATAAAAAAAATAAAATAAAATAAAAATAAACAAAACCTGGTGCATTGACTTCTTCTTCTTCTTCTTCTTCTTCTTCTTCTTCTCCTCCTTTCAGCTTTTCCCTTCAGGGATCGCCACAGCACACCATCCACCTCCATCTCACCCTATCCTCTTCATCTTCTACTCTTACTCCAACTACCTTCATGTCCTCTTTCAACACATCCATAAATCTTCTCTTTGGTCTTCCTCTCAGCCTTCTGCCTGGTAGTTCCAACCTCAGCATCCTACAACCAATATACTCACTATCCCTCCTCTGTACATATCCAAACAATCTCAATCTAGCCTCTCTGACTTTGTCTCCAAACCTCTTACTTGTGCTGTCCCACTGATGTACTCATTCCTGATCCTATCCATCCTCATGACTCCCAAAGAGAACCTCAACATTTTCATCTCTGCTACCTCCAGCTCTGCCTCCTGTCTTTTCCTCATTCTTGCCGATACCTTCATATCACACATCACAACGGATACTTTTCTCCAACCATTCAAACCAGCCTGCACATGCTTCACCTCTTTTCCACTCTCCATTGCTCTGGATTGTTGAGCTGAAGTACTTAAAATCTTCCACTCTCTTTATCTCTGTGCCCTTTATGCTCCTCTTGGGTCCTTGTCATTCACACACACGCATTCTGTTTTACTGAGGCTAACCTTCATTCCTCTTCTTTTCAAGGCATATCTCCATCTCTCTAGATTTTCCTCCACTTGTTCTCTGCTCTTACTACAGATCACAATGTCATCTGCAAACATCATAGTCCATGGCGATTCTTGTCTAACCTCATCTGTCAGCCTGTCCATCACCATCGCAAACAAGAAGGTGCTCAGAGCTGACCCTTGATGCAGTCCCACCTTCACCTTGAACTCTTCTGTCACACCGACAGCACACCTTGCCACTGTCTTACATCTCTCATACATGTCCTGCACCACTCTAACATACTTCTCTGCCACTCCAGACTTCCTGATACACTACCACAGTTCTTCTCTCGGCACCCTGTCATATGCTTTCTCCAGATCCACAAAGGCACAATGCAGCTGCTTCTGACCTTCTCTGTACTTCTCTATTAACATCCCCAAAGCAAACACTGTATCTATGGTGCTCTTTCTTGGCATGAAACCAAACTGTTGTTCACAAATGCTTGCCTCTGTCCTTAGTCTAGCTTCCACTATTTTTTTTTCCATAACTTCATTGTATGGCTCATCAACTTTATCCCTCCATAGTTGCCACAACTCTGCACATCTCCCTTGTTCTTAAAAATGGGCCCCAGCACACTTCTCCATTCTTCCGGCATCCTCTCACTCTCTAAGACCTTGTTGAATGTTCTTGTCCTAAAATCTACTGCTATCTCTCCTAGACATTCCATACCTCCACCGGTATGTCATTAGGACCATCTGCCTTTCCACTCTCCATCCTCTTCTATGCCCTCCTCACTTCTCCCTTAATAATCTTTTCTACTTCGTGGTTCTCAACAGTCACCTCTTCTATTCTTTTTTCTCTCTCATTTTCCTCATTCATCAGCTGTTCAAGGTACTCTTTCCATCTTCCCAGCACACTTCTGTCATCAGTCAATACATTTCCCACCCTGTCCTTAATCACTCCAACTTGCTGCACGTCCTTCCCATCTCTATTTATCTACTGTGCAAACCTGTATAAATCCTTTTCTCCCTCCTTACTGTCCAAACTAGCATACAAATCATTTTTCTGAATCCGCATGAATTGAAACGCGAATTAGACAGGGATCACTATATTTTATATCTATATATATATATCTATATATCTATATATATATCCATATCTATATAATATATATATATATGTATATTATATATATATATATATATATATATATATATATATATATATATATATATATATATATATATATATATATATATATCTATATATATATATCTATATATCTATATATATATCCATATCTATATAATATATATATATATATGCACACAGACACGCACATATGCATTCCAAGCTGCAACATTAGTAAATTAATTAATTGCAACATAATCAGCATAATTGCTGAATGAAAATAAACAAAATCAGATGTTGAATAATTACTCACTGCATCGATTGGTCGGTCTCTGCCATACCTTTTTAAGTGTGTGCTTGAACTAGGACCGTTGGCTTATGTCCTTAAAACCTGTATGAGTTCATGGATACGTAATTGGTTACTGGGGAAAGTTTTGTTTGGTTTTGGTGTGCACAAGATTTTTCTAAGTTGTCTTCATGTGAAATTGACCTTTCGACTTTGAGTAATGAGTTATTGGTGAAAGTTTGTTTAAAATTTGACGCGGTATTCACAAAAAGTTCGGATGGAGTCATGCACACGTACACAGATAGGGCAAAACATAATCTATCCGACAGTAACACGATGGGCAGAGGCATACGAAATTACTTAGGGACGTACTCTGCTCTGAAAACCATAACAGCAACATCACATCACCTGGATCATTGATTATTTTGCTCTACCAGTATGTCCCTCTGAGCTTCATTCCTTACTTAAGATTCACTACAGTGAAAAAAAGCAGAGGAATTGAATGGAGTCGAATACAGAGTGTGCAAACTGGTTGGACCCTTGTGTGATAAATATTTCATGTTCTTTGGGGTTTGATCATTCCTTATTTGAACTGTCTGATTCCTGACTCAGGACTTTTAATGTGCAGTACCACATAATAAAGCATATTAGTCCTAAACATCTCGTATATATTTTATAAATAAAAAGTCAGTGTTGGTATTACTTTAGAGGCTTTCTTAAGACACCCCCCCCCCCCCAAGCACTGTTATATTGCATGGTTCTCAGGAGAGCGTGGGGGGTGAGGTGGGGTGGGGTGTGGAGCTGGGGGCTGTGGCAAATTGTGCTATTCTTTCAAAGTCTACTCCTTACAACATAATAAAAAGCACAAACAATCCTGCAAACTGGAAAAGCAGCAGTGTGCTAAAAATTCCGTTTTTGTTGTTGTTTTTTTTTTTTTAGATTAAGCACCAAAATGAGTGATCTCAGCGTATTGAACCGCAGAATAAAGATAGACAAATACATTCATCAATTCATTCATTTTCTATGATGCTTAAGACTAATTTGGGTCACAGAGAAGCTGGGACATTCTTAACTGACTCTGTGGCAAAGGCCGGGTACACCATCAACAATTTGCCAGACCACTGCAGGGTCCAGACACATACAACCATTCACATTTATATGTAGGGTTCATTTGGAACAACTAATTAGGCGACTATTTTTGGTTTGTGGGAGGAAACCGGGTTACCTGAAGGAAACGGTGAAGAACATTCAAAGTCCACACACTACTAAGGTCATGTGGGGGCCATCACAGCCAACTCTGGACAATTGCAGAGTACCCCCTGTGCAGATCGCCAGGACATTGCAGGGTGGAAACACACTGTCGGCTATGCAGGTACTCATGATAAAAAACAGCAATAGTTGACAACATATTAATTTTTCTCTCATTGAGGACTATTATAATGATATTTATTAAAGAGAAACAAAGAGGAGTTTCTAATAATAAATGGGTTTTAAAGATTCTCATTTATTCCTTCATTTACATCACTGTTTATTCCTCCTGGTGTTGTAGGGAGGCTGGAGGCTGGACCTGTACTGGGAAACATTTCAAAGATTCATCATCAAAGATTCATCATCATCATCATCATCATCATCATCATCATCATCATCATCATCATCATCATCATCATCTTCTTCTTCTTCTTCCTCCATTTAATCTGGGGTCGGGTTGCAGGGATAGCAGCCGAAGCAATGAGGTCCAGATGTCCCTCTCTCCAGACTCTTCCTCCAACTCTTCTGGGGCGGAGGCACCAAGGTGTTTCCAGACTAGCCGAGAGACAGTTTCTCCAGCATGTTCTGGGTCGATCCTGGTGTCTCTTCCTGTTTAGACGTGCCTGAAACACCACCCCAGGGAATGTTCAGGAGGCATTCTATCCAGATCCCTGAGCCACCTCATCTGGCTCCTCAACGTAGAGGAGGCGCGGCTCTACTTCCAGCTCCTCCAAGATGGCTGAACTTCTCGACCTATCTCTAAGAGAGAGCCCCGCCACCCACTGAAGGATGCTTATTTCAGTAACTTGCATCCGAGAGCTTGTTCTTCCAGTCAGTCCCCAAAACTTTTGACCATAAGTGAGGGTTAGAATGTAGCTTGACTGGTAAATTGAAAGCTTCACCTTATGACTCAACTCCCTCTTCACCACTATGGACTGGTACAAGTTCCACTTTACAGGAGAGGGTGCAGCAATCCGCTTGTTGATCTCCCGCTCCATCCTTCCCCCATCCGTGAATAAAACCTTGAGATACTTGAACTCCTCCACTTGAGGCAGAATCTCATTCCAAACCTGGAGGGTGCATTCCACACTGTTTCCAGCTGAGAACCATGACCTCAGACTTGGAGGTGCTGATTCTCATCCCAGCTACTTCGAACTCAATTGTGAATTGCTCCAATGAGAGCAAAAAGCAGGAATGAGATACAATGTCCATCACACTCAAACCCCTCAATGCTTCGACTGTGGCTCGAAATCCTGTACATAAAATTATGAACAGAATCGGTGACAAAGGACAGCCTTGGGGGACTTCAACCCTCACTGGAAATTAATTTGATGTGTTGTTACCAATGCGGACCAAACTCTGGCTCTGGTGATACAGAGACTGAATTGCCCATAGCAAGGGGTTCGGTATACCTGATTTTCGGAGCATGCCCCACAAGATAGCCCAAGGGATACAATTGAAAGCCTTTGCTAAATCCACAAAACACATGTGGACAGACTGGGCAAACCCTTCAGGACCCTGTAGTGCATACAGAGTTGGTCAGGAGTGCTGTGGCCAGGACAAAAAACATATTGTTCCTCCAGAATTCGAGGTTCAACCATCATCCTCTCTAGCATCACTGCTAGTCCTACAACACAGTCCTACAACATCTATTTTATTCCTAACATATCTGAATTTAAGTTTAAGGAATGGAATTTGACTTATATTATTATATTTCAAATTTTAACATTAAATAGTTCATAAAATTGTCAAGAATGTGCATTGAAGTGCTACACATATTATTAATTTATTGATTTGTAGTTAATGAAACAATAACCAATAAACACCTTGGGTTATTTTTATCATCTATTAGATTTGAGAGATACACTGGTCTAGCAGCACTAAGAGCGTTTCTGTAGGAGACTGTCCTTAATTTCTAGTTGGAAAGCCATTAATTTATTTTGACATCATTTTCACTGTAATTTCATGGTGATCATTATACCAGGCTACTGTTTTTTTTCTCTCTCTGGTTTTCTTTAAAAAGGAGCTACATTATCCAGAGCGTAGTGCAAATTTTACTCAAAGCACTCAGTCACTTGATCGAGTTCTGTGGAGTCTGATGGTGAGCCATGTTCAAAAGCACGTACATGGAAAAAAAAAAAATTGAGAGTGTTCCCTCACGTTCTGCAGTCCTTCCGCAAATGTTCAGTCCTTTCCGCAAACATTCTGTGATCGCTCCTTTTATTCCACAAGTCTTCCATGGATGTTCTGGAACATTCCTCCTTTTTCCAGGTGATCAAGAGCAACGATGGAACATTTGTGTTCGTCTTCGGAACCCCAAGGAATACTCTCGGAAGACACGGAATACATTCAAAACAGTAGAGAAACAATGCATTATCTAAACAGAACGTTTGTCGAACGATGGCGGAACGTTTGAGGATTGGTCTCGGAAAACACAGAAGACTTTTAGAACACTCACAGAACTCACTTCCAATGTAAATACAGGTGCGTGAGACAAAGAGCCATTTATTTCCATTCATCCATTGAGAGAGACGCCACAATGCCCCAATCAAAGAAGGCGACATCGATCAAGAGGCCATGGCCACCAGTGCAGTAAAGCCAACCTGAAGAGCTGTCCCAGGATGCCGAGGTAGACAAAGAGCTTGATGTCGCTTCTGCCAATATCGCCACAGAGATCAAAAAGGCTCGCGTCTACATCAAGCTGACTGACGACGAGGAGCAGCTCATGGTCGAGTTCATCCAGGAGAACGAGTGTCTTTATAACAAGAAACTCCGCATCTGGATGAACAAGGCACTGAAAGCCAAGCTGTGGTCTGATCAGTCCATGTGCATGGGGAATAGTGAGGTGGAGCTGAAGCAATGGTTCCACAGCATGCGCAAGAGGCTGGGCAAGCTTCGACGGTGGAAGTCGGGCCAAGGTGATATTGCTATGTCACAGAGGGACCAGTGTATCTTCGACAGCTTCAGCTTCCTGTGCCCACAAATAGTAGAGGTACAGCGGAGGAACCTGGTGTCTCTGAAGGTGAAGGTCGCTGCTGCCGCAACTGGCTCCGGCGGCTCCACACCCACCACCACTGGAGGAATTCCACCGCAAGCACAGCCGGACGGTTCACAGGACAGCGTGAACACAACAGCGCTCAGCACCCTTGACACAACGCCTGCCACCGCAGCATTGACGCCCCCCTCAGGAAGGTTTGAAGCTCCGGCATCCAGCCAAGACAATCAAGCAGACTGTATTCTGGCAGTAGCCAAACAGCCGGTGCACTGGTGGAAGGTGCCTCGCATGGCTGACGACTTCGAGAGGGTGAGCTTCACCAGTTGGGCGTCAGCTGTGCTCCAAAATCTCCCGAAGCCGCTGTACAGGCACGCAAATCTTAAAATCCAGGAGCTTCTGACTGACTGCCTGGACAGGGCTGAACCATTGGAGACGCAGCAGTGAACCTAATGTTCATCAGTGGGCGCAGCAGCTCCAGCCTCCTCTGCAGCAGCTACAATGATAGTCTGTCAGCCCTGACCCGCATCCAGTCCGCATCAAGTGGAGAGCTTCTTGGTGTTTCCAGTACTGGATCGATTGGCAGACTGGCCTTCCGTGGTGGAATCCTTGTATTTATAGGCGGAATCTGGAGCAAATCCTTTGATCTTTGCTGATTTTTCCGTGTTGAAACATGGTTACGCCGGCTATTCCTCAGTCATTCCTCCATCATTCCGTGTTAAACGTGAATGTTCTGCCTTTATTCCGCCTGTTCCGAGATCATTCCGTGGATTTTCCTTCTAAAACGGAGTAATTCCATGGTCGTTCCACAAACGTTCCGCCCTTTCCGTGAACATTTCATGAATTATCCGAAGGTTTTCCTTTGCTGTCCGCACTGGTGATCCGAGCGCTTTTATGAATGTATTCCGACATTGTACCGCTGTCTTTCCATGTCCTTTCCATGATTGTTCCGAGGGTGTTCCGAAGGTGCAATTTTCTGTAGAATTTTCCGTAGAACGTGTAAAAATGCCAAAGCTCCTCCCTAGAGTGCATTCCGTGCCTTTCTGCCATGATCCTTGCATGCCGCGCTCCAGTGAAATGGGGGGTATGAGAGAATTTCTGACTGTGGAACTGTGACTCTATTTTCAATACCTAAAAAGTTAGTATTAAATCTTGAGTGTGGTCAGCTTTGTGAGTGGGTCCTACTAAATTCTACTGAATCTAGAATAGACATGAATGCTGTTCTTAAAAGATCCTCTGGGTTATCGAAATTAATATTAAAGTCACCAACACATAAAGCTTCATGTAAAGAAACAACCAGGCTTGCGAAGAAGTCTACAAATGCACAGAGGGATTCAGAGTCTGTCCCTGGGAGTCTGTAAATAATAATCAAAGGAATCAGCTGGAGTGACATATTTTGTTTCTGTCAAAATATGCCATATTAATATACAGGATTCAAACAGACAGACAGACAGACAAATGCGACTGGCACCTCCACCTTACCAGTTGGTTCATATAACTGTGTCCACAAGGACTCGGTTTAATGATACATGCGCATTGGGTTTAATCCATGTTTCTGTTAAACATATTACACAAAATGCCTGATTAGTAATGATTTCATTAATAATAAGTGCTTTGGATGTAAGAGGTCTACAATTTGAAAACCATATCTTTAGATTAAAGGAGAAGGCTGTGGAATCATTCTCATTTAATGTAATAATATTACTAAACCAAACTCACTGAGTGTCTTTACATTTTTCTTAAGTTCAGGGAGCAGACACACTGACGACAGACGAGTCTGTGCAGTGAGCAGATGCTCAGATTAGCCTTTTAGTCTGCTCTATTGCCATGGCTCAGGATAATGACTAATTAACTGGTCCTATTCTAAGACTGTGAAATACTTCAATTAATAAGAGCAGCACCTTACTGAGCAGAATATATATATATATATATATATATATATATATATATATATATATATATATATATATATATATATATATATATATATATATATATATATATATTCTGCTCATAAATCATGTTCTTCCTCTCTTCCTCCTTACTGTCCAACTTAGCATCCAAGTCATCATACGCCCTCTGTTTGGCCTTTGACAACACTACTTTCGCCTTACGCTGTGTCTCCCTGTGCTCCTGTTTACTCTCTTTGGTCCTCTCTATGTCCAATTTCTTCTTAGCTAACCTCTTCTTTTGTACACACTCCTGCATTTCCTCATTCCACCACCAAGTCTCCTTAGCTACTGTCCTTCCAGAGGACACACCAAGTACTCTCCTACGTGTCCCCCTGATCACATTAGCTGTAGTTGTCCAGTCATCTGGAAGCACTTCCTGACCACCCAAAACCTGTTTCAACTCCAGGTTTCAACTGAGCTAACTGGGTTATCAAAGGTGAGCCATGTCTCTCACTGTCTATGGTGAAAGGCATGTAAAAGAACCATTGCTGACTTTCGTAAAAAAGTAGGCTGCAAAGTCGTCAGTGTGTTTCTGTCCCTTGCTAAAAAGGGTTGTGACAGGAAGGGCATTCAACGTAAAAACCTATGCCAAATCAAACGTGCGAGTCAGATGATTCGCTGTGGTGTGTGGCGACTCCCAAGTAAAAGGGAAAAAGCCGAAAGGAAGACAGACAGTCTCTGTAATGGTAAAATGAGGCATTCACTACCTGTAAAAGTGAGTTTCCACAGTATTTCAAGACCCCCTGCAACTGGGGAATGTCTATAATGTTCATCAGTAAGCACACATTTGATTGTTCCGCTGTGCTTTAAAAATAAGCACCCACTCCATTTTTTTAAGCGCCCTGGGCGCTAATCACGTCGAATACAGTATTAGATGAAACAGGGCTTATCCGCAGTAAAAATGTCCTTTCACAGACCCAATGTGCTTTTCATGTACCCTTTTATTGTTCTGCCGTTCATGCATTTTCTCAATCACTTCATTTCTAGTTAGGACCCTAGAACTCTAGCGCCCCTCGGCTGACTCTGGGCCAACACTGACTTACACCTGGAGGTGATGTGGAATAGCCAAGTAACCTCATATGCATGCTTTTGGACTGTGGGAGGAAACTGGAGTACCCAGAGGAAAGCCACACAAGCAGTGGGAGCACATGCAAACTCCTATTTTTGTTCTTTGATAATTTTATGAAGAGCTCTTCCCCTTTGAAAAAAAAGTAATCATTCTCAATCGAAGCTTTAATTAATTAGTTTAGAATGAAAACAACAACAACAATAATGAAAATGACAAAACAAAATATTTTCCTTCCTCTTACTTGCACCTTTCTTTCATAATTCCTATTTACTTTTAATATTCCACTTTAAAAATTAAATGTCCCTTTTTGTTCATGCACATTTTACTTAAACTATCCTATGTACATTTTTAAAACATATCTAATAAAATATAACTTGGCCATAGATAGGGATTTTTGGAAGTATTCCTGAGCCCACCTAGTGATTTCCTGACAGAATGTAGTGCTGCCCGAGGGCCTGAACATCATTTAATATTGATTTCCGGTGTCGTCCCATCTGCACCTCAGATTTCTCCAGATTCGTATCTTTTGATGCTATAATGATTGATGTAGTGTAGTTAAAGAGATATTTTAATTTCATTTTTTTTTTTTTTTACCTTAATGAACTTTATTCTGAAAAATATCTGCGAAGTGTTCTGAAATGTTAACAACTTACCAAATTAGCTGCAAAATATTGTTTCAGCTGTTTCTTTTTAGTAAGATGTACTGTTCCAGCCTTTTGATGCCATATCCTAAATTTTTTGGGTAAATATTGCAGCCATCATATTTCAAACAAGATCATTTATTCCTAAATTACAGTTTAATTGTTTGATTTGTGTTGTTGTTCTGTTGTGAATAAAATACATGTTTATGAAATTGCATTTTTTAATTTTCATTTTGCATGGCATCCCAACCTTTAAAGAATTGGTGTTGTTACAAAAAAAAAAAAAAAAAAAAAAAAAAAAAAAAAGATTAAATGAGGACTATTTTTATTTTTTTATTTGTTCTTTTGGTGATTTTAATACATATTAGTTTATGGTGGGCAGTGGTGGTCTAGTGGTATAGGGCGCTGGATCACTGATCCAAAGGTTGGGGGTTCGAGTCCCACTCTCCACAAGGTTGTCACTGTCCCCCCCAGTGCAGCTAACTGGGTTATCAAAGGTGAGCCATGTCTCTCACTGTCTATGGTGAGAGGCATGTAAAAGAACCATTGCTGACTTTCGTAAAGAGTAGCTGCAAAGTCGTCAGCGTGTTTCTGTCCCGTGCTGAAAAGGGTTGTGAACGGAAGGGCATCCGACGTAAAAACATCTGCCAAATCAAACGTGCGAATCAGATGACTTGCTTGTGGTGACTCCCGAGTAAAAGGGAAAAAGCTGAAAGAAAGACAGACAATATATAATTTGCATTGCTATCGGATTTTGTACATTTTTTTGTAATCCTGCCTAAAGGCTACAGTTCAACCCAGATATGTATTTATTTTTTGCATTTATACTTATACCTGTCTGAAATTTACATGTAGACTCCGAGCTACAGTGTCAGTCTGAATGCATCTCGCAGCAGCAGCTTGTTGGATTGTGCTTGACGTGCCCCCAAAGGTGTTTGTTACCCGTTGTGAAAAAATTTAAGCACCAAAAAGTGTACGTTTTTCCCCTGTAGCTGTATTTCACCTTCACCTTAACATGCTCTGATAGCCATCACATGCTTGTAATAATTAGACTGAAGATCAAGAGCAAGAAAAGCAATGTTTGTTGAAAATCGAACCAATGCTTTCTGTTCTTTCTGAAGTCAAGGAACACTAAAGCAGTGCTAATTAAACCAACCCAAGTTGTCACTGTGGGATTAAAAAGCCACAGAGGAAAGTGATTCTGAGAATCTAACATGAACATTCGTGAAGCCCCACTTTCATATTTGTTGCTTGAAGTAACAACTTTTAGTTTTTCCCCTTAATCCCTCATTATGAAACCTTTCTAAGCTTTGTTCATCATTGTAAAATGAAAGGATTTAAAGAGTAGTTTATGGAAAGGTGAAAATATATTATATGGATAAAAAATTTCAGTTTAGTGGTTAATGATTAGAGTCAAGATGAAACAAAATAATATTCACCTTTATGCCAAATCCATCATACTGTTTCTCATTATTTAAATCGAAGCATTTCACTAGGAACAGATCAATCACAGCTATAAATAAAATTAATCTCCATATATTCTCAAGCAAATATTACAGAGTCCTGTCATGGCCTTGCAAGCTGTCCAAGATATACTCTGCCCTCGTCCGGTGTCTGCTGAGTTGGGTGCCAGCATCCCTGTGACTCTAATTAGGCTTAAGCAGTTCAGAAAATGAACGAATGAATGAGTTAATTATTAATCTATTGACAATAAATGTATTTGTTTTGTCAATGCTGGAGTTCCTGTGAGGTCTTTGCAAGTTTTTTTTTAAATTATTATTATTATTATTTTTTTATGTTTTTGTGTTTATGCATATACAGGTTATGGTGTCCTTGACAACCATCATGAAGTCAGGGATGTGTGGACGTGGGACAAATATCCAAAACTTGACAGGTTAGTTCTGTACAGAGATGCACAGACACAGGATGGAAAAGGTCATGGGGCAGATAGATGGAAGGATGGACAATGGATGCACTGAAACCTCAAGAGAGTAAAAGTGGAAAGAGAGCCAGAAAAATAAAAGGGGGAGAGAGAGAGAGAGAGAGAGAGAGAGAGAGAGAGAGAGAGAGAGAGAGAGAGAGAGAGAGAGAGAGAATGGAGAGCCTGAATACTGATATCATACTCTCTGCCTCAGGGTTACTGTTAGAGAAGAAGAACAAAGTGCAGAAACTGGATGATAGAATGATTGTTCTCTGTCGGCTATCACTGGGAAATAAAATAGAAACCCGAGCCACCTCCAGCTTTTTTTCTCAGAGTTCACTAGGAGAGAGAATCACACTGAATAAAGTTTCATCAGGAATTATTCTGAGATTAAAAGTTGAAGTTGTGTTGATTAAAAATAATATACAGTAGGCCCTTGACATTCGCGGGGGTACGGTTCCGAGCCCTCCCGCGAATCGAGATAATCTGCGAGCTCTGTAAAACCCCATGTATGACGTCATATGCGCGAATGAGCAGCCGTTATCCCAGCTAACAAAGAAGCCGAGGCGGGAAGGAGCCGAACGATGACTCCGGCGCTTGGGATTGCAGGGGATGAAGGCTGTGTAGCTGGCTGGTATAATCGCCTTATCGGGTGTACCCTCCTCGAGCCATGTTTCACAGAAGCACAGTCCTGTAGATCCCTCTGCGCTGCAATCTGAGCATGAAGCTCTTCCATTTTTTTTCGCAGGGACTGAACATTTTCAAGTAGTATGGCCGGAAGTGCGAACCAAGCCTCTCAGAGCTCCGGGTTTAGCCGGTAGCCGCTACCTAACTGCTAGCTAACCGCTAGCATGGAGCTCCGTAGCATAGAATAGATAGAAGATAGAATATTATTACATGCTTAGTTGCCCGAAACTGCTCATAGACGAGCATATTGCAAAACATGAACAAACAAATAAAACAAATTAAACGAACAAAGAAACAATTTGACTCTGAGAACTCCGCGACGTCGGCCTCTGGGCAGCGTTATCTTAGACACATTACTCCAACTTCAATGTAAAAGGACATGAAGAGTACTGTTAAACATACTACAGAACATAAAATCTCATGCATAAATATGAACTTAGAAAAAGATTTTAATACAACAGTTCAGAGAAAGGAGAAAGTCTTATTTCTTCAGCAGAGACAGCCACCATTTTCTATTGCTTAGCCAGAGAAGACACTGTGCTTGAGTGGTATCATAGAGCTTAACTGGTAATTAAAACAGAAAAAAGAGGCTCATTGACAACTTGTGCAGGAATGAGTTAAAAGGGGCGGGGCATCAGCTCAACCAATCAGCAGAAAGGAGGACAGCCATTGGCTGAATTTGAATCACGTGCCGGTTGCTGGGCAGAACGCGTGTATTCAAACCATGAGTGCAAAACCGCAAATAGTCAAGGGCCTATTTTATATATATAACCAGTGTCTCTCCCCCTTATGCCGGTCCCAAGCCCGGATAAATGCAGAGGGTTGTGACAGGAAGGGCATCCGGCATACAACTTCTGCCACATTAAAAATGCAAATGGTCAAAACAAAATTCATACCGGGTCGGTCGAGGCCCGGGTTAACAATGACCGCCATCAGTGCTGTCAACCAATAGGGTGCTGATGGAAATCGGACTGCTCTTGGTCGAAGACGTCGAAGAAGGAGAGGCAGGAGGCCTGTCCGTAGGCAGCGAGAGAAGCGGAAATGCGTGAGCCTCGGACTGAGAGTAGGGACTTTGAATGTTGGAATTATGCAAGGAAAAGAAAAGAAGGAGAGATTCTGGAGTGAGTTAGATGAAGTGATGCAAAGTACCCCCAGAGGTGAAAGAGTGGTCATTGGGGCAGACGTCAATGGACATGTTGGTGCAGACCACAGAGGGGACGAGGAAGTGATAGGCAGGTTTGGTATCCAGGACAGGAACACAAAAGGACAGATGTTGATCGATTTTGAAAAAAGGAAGGAAATGGCTGTGGTGAATACTTTCTTCAAGAAGAAACAGGAGCATAGGGTGACTTATGAAAGCGGAGGTAAGAGCAGACAGGTAGACTACATCTTGTGTAGGCGATGTAATTTGAAGGAAGTCAGTGACTGCAAAGTAGTAGTGGGTGAGAGTGTGGCCAAACAGCATAGGATGGTGGTGTGCAGGATGGCGCTGATGGTGAGAAAGGTGAAAAATGAAAAGGCAGAGCAGAAGACAAAGTGATGGAAGCTGAAAAAGGAAGAGTGTCGTGTTGTCGTCAAGGAGGAGTTGAAACAGGCTTTGGGTAGTCAGGAAGTGCTTCCAGATGACTGGACAACCACAGCTAATGTGATCAGGGAGACCGGTAGGAGAGTACTTGGTGTGTCCTCTGGAAGGACAGTAGCTAAGGAAACTTGGTGGTGGAATGAGGAAGTGCAGGGGTGTGTACTAAAGAAGAGGTTAGCCAAGAAGAAGTGGGACACAAATAGGACAGAAGAGAGTAAACAGGAGTACAGGGAGACACAGCATAAGGCGAAGGTAGAGGTGTCAAAGGCCAAACAGAGGGCGTATGATGACTTGTATGATAGGTTGGACAGTAAGGTGGGAGAAAATGATTTATACAGGTTAGCACAGCAGAGAAATAAAGATGGGAAAGACGTGCAGCAAGTTAGAGTGAAAAAGGACAGAGAGGGAAATGTATTGACCGATGACAGAAATGTGCTGGGAAGATGGAAAGAGTACTTTGAAGAGCTGATGAATGAGGAAAATGAGAGAGAAAAAAGAGTAGAAGGGGTGACCGTTGAGGACCAGGAAGTAGCAAAGATTAGTAAGGGAGAAGTGAGGAGGGCATTGAATAGGATGATGAGTGGAAAGGCAGTTGGCCCTGATGACATACCAGTTTAGGTATGAAAGTGTCTAGGGGAGGTAGCAGTAGATTGTCTGACAAGAATATTCAACAATGTCTTAGAAAGTGAGCACATGCCGGAGGAATGGAGGAGAAGTGTGCTTGTGCCCATTTTTAAGAACAAGGGAGATGTACAGAGTTGTGACAACTACAGAGGGATAAAGTTGATGAGCCATACAATGAAGTTATAGGAAAGAATAATGGAACCTAGACTAAGGGCAGAGGTCAGCATTTGTGAACAACAGTTTGGTTTCATGCCAAGAAAGAGCACCACAGATGCAGTGTTTGCTTTGAGGATGTTAATAGAGAAGTACAGAGAAGGTCAGGAGGAGCTACATTGTGCCTTTGTGGATCTGGAGAAAGCATATGACAGGTTGCCGAGAAAAGAACTGTGGTATTGTATGAGGAAGTCTGGAGTGGCAGAGAAGTATGTTAGAGTGGTGCAGGACATTTATGAGAGATGTAAGACAGTGGTGAGGTGTGCTGTCGGTGTGACAGAAGAGTTCAAGGTGAAGGTGGGACTCCATCAAGGGTCAGCTCTGAGCCCCTTCCTGTTTGCTATGGTGATGGCCAGGCTGACAGACGAGGTTAGACAAGAATCTCCATGGACTATGATGTTTGCAGATGACATCGTGATCTGTCGTGAGAGCAGAGAACAAGTGGAGGAAAATCTCGAGAGGTGGAGGTATGCCCTGGAAAGGAGGGGATTGAATGTTCGCCTCAGTAAGACAGAATACATGTGTGTGAATGACAAGGACCCAAGAGTAACGGTGAGTTTACAGGGGGCAGAGATAAAGAAGGTGGAGGATTTTAAGTACTTAGGCTCAACAATCCAGAGCACTGGAGAGTGTGGAAAAGAGGTGAAGAAGCACATGCAGGCAGGTTTGAATGGATGGAGAAACGTGTCCGGTGTGATGTGTGATAGGAGAGTATCGGCAAGAATGAAGGGAAAAGTGTAGAAGACGGTGATGAGACCAGCGATGTTGTATGGTTTAGCGACAGTGGCCCTGGGGAAAAGACAGGAGTCAGAATTGGAGGTAGCAGAGATGAAAATGTTGAGGTTCTCTTTGGGAGTAACGAGGATGGATAGGATCAGAAATGAGTACATCAGAGGGACAGCACATGTTAGAGGTTTTGGAGAAAAGTCAGAGAGGATAGATTGAGATGGTTTGGACATGTACAGAGGAGGGATAGTATATTGGTAGTAGGATGCTGAGGTTGGAACTACCAGGCAGAAGGCCCAGAGGAAGACCAAAGATATTTATGGATGTGGTGAAGGCAGACATGAAGGTCGTTGGAGTAATAGTAGAAGATGCAGAGGATAGGGAGAGATGGAGGTAGATCATTTGCTGTGGCGACCCCTGAAGGGAACAGCCGAAAGGAAAAGACAAAGGATATATATATATATATATATATATATATATATATATATATATATATATATATATATATATATATATATATATATGTCTGTCTGTCTTCCTTTCGGCTTTTTCCCCTTTTACTCAGGAGTCGACACAGCGAATAATCTGATTCGCACGTTTGATTTGGCAGAAGTCTTTACGTCGGATGCCCTTCCTGTCACAACCCTTTTTAGCAAGGGACAGAAACACGCTGACGACTTTGCAGCTACTCTTTATGAAAGTCAGCAATGGTTCTTTTACATGCCTCTCACCATAGACAGTGAGAGACATGGCCCACCTTTGATAACCCAGTTAGCTGCACTGGGGGGGCAGTGACAACCTTGTGGAGAGTGGGACTCGAACCCCCAACCTTAGGATCAGCAATCCAGCGCCCTATACCACTATATATATTATATATATATTTTTTAATAAGTCTTCTTGAACTAATATTCTGTCGCTCATTCATTAATTTTCTGAACCGTTTAATCCTAATTAGGGTCACGGGGAGGCTAGCACTCATCACAGCCGACCCTGGGCAAGGGCAGCGTACACTCTGGACAGCTCGCCAGGCCATTGCAGGGCAGAAACACCCTGACGGCTCTGTAGCTACTCTTGTCAAGAGTCAGGAGTGGTTCTTTAACATGAACCTCCCACTATAGACAGTGAGAGACATGGCCGCCCTTTGATAACCCAGTAAGCTGCACCGGTGGACAGTGACCACCTGTTGAGAGTGAGGCTCGAACCCACAACCTTAGGATCAGTAATCCAGCACCTTTACCTCCAGGCCACCACTGCAAATATTCATATTCATAATAACAAGCATTTATCAAGTCATCCATATTTTCAAGAGGTCCACATGTTGTAATGGACTCCTTGAAGAAATGCTGTCTGTTTACCATATATCGGTCACCTGACCAAAATGGCTTTATAATACAAGTATACCTTGACTTAAATTGTTTTGAGTTAGGTTGCTCTCGATTATTTGTCGGTTTTCAAAAAAAACATGGAAAAAATAAAGTTTACGTCATTATAATCATCTGGTATATCTTATTTTCCTTTCAGGCTTTTCTCTTTTTCAGGGGCCGCCACAGCGAATCTAATTCGCACATTTGATTTGGCATAGTTTTTTATGGCGGATGCCCTTCCTGACATAACCCTTTAGCAAGAGACAGAAACACACTGACAACTTTGTAGCCTATGTTTTGTTTACATGCCTCACATTGTACACAGTGAGAGACATGGCCAGCCTTTGATAACCCAGTTCGCTGCACTGGGTGGGGGCTGGATGAGGACAGTGACAACGCTGTCTGGAGTGAGACTCTAATCCCCAACCCTAGGATCAGCGATCCATCGCCCTATACCACGAGGCCACCACTGCCTCTTATAATCATCTGTTATATATTATACATATTAAGTACATTAGATATTATATAAACAGGGATCTCTTGCTACTTCGTGCTTCAATTCATGCGGCGTGAGTGCATTGTGTTTTTTTATTATTATTTTTTTTAAAATATTCATCAAATAAAAACATAAGGAAATTAAGGAAGAATGGGGGGGGGGGGGTTTCAGGAAAATGTCACAAAAACAATGCCAATTATGCAAAAAAAAAAAAAAAAAAAAAAATCCCATCAAAACTAGTTACACTGTTGTGAGATGTGCATCTCAGTGCATGCACGCACATCTTCGTGCGCGTTCGTGTCTGTATGTGTGAGATTACCTTTTTCCCTTTATCAGGAGTTGCCACAGCGAATCATCTGATTCGCACATTTGATTTGGCATAGGTTTTTACGTCGGATGCCCTTCCTGACACAACCCTTTAGCAAGGGGCAGAAACACACTGACAGCTTTGCAGCTACTCTTGTCGAAATTCAGCAAGGGTTCTTTTACATGACTCTCACACCATAGACAGTGGGAGACATGGCAGGCCTTTGATAACTCAGTTAGCTGCACTGGGGGGACAGTGACAACCCTTTGGAGAGTGGTACTCGAACCCCCAACCTTAGGAGCAGTGATCCAGCACCCTATACCACCAGGCCACCACTGCCTTCAATGGCCTATGTGTGTGTATTTATATTTTATTCACATCTTATGCATTATTTTTTAATGTTTAATTGATTTTTATAAACATTTGGAGTATTGAATACAGTAGACCCTTGACTATTTGTGGTTTTGCAACCACGGTTTGAATATTCACTGACTGCCGAGCAACCGGCACGTGATTCAAATTCAGCCAATGGCTGCCCTCCTTTCTCCTGATTGGTTGAGCTGATGCCCTGCCACTTTTTCCTCATTCGCACACAAATTGTCAATGAGCCTCTTTTCTGTGTGTTTTTTAATTACCAGTTAAGCTGTATGGTACCACTCTGGCTAAGCAATAGAAAATGATGGATGTCTCTTCTGAAGGAATAAGACTTTCTTCCTTTCGGCTTTTTCCCCTTTCTCGGGAGTCACCACAGCGAATCATCTGATTTGCATATTTGATTTGGCATAAGTTTTTATGTCAGATGCCCTTCCTGTCACAACCCTTTAGCAAGGGACAGAAACACGCTGACGGCTTTGCAGCTACTCTTTACAAAAGTCAGCAATGGTTCTTTTACATGCCTCTCACCATAGACAGAGAGAGACATGGCCCACCGTTGATAACCCAGTTCGCTGCACTGGGGGGGACAGCGACAACCTTGTGGGGACTTGAACCACCAACCTTAGGATCAGTGATCCTGTGCCCGATCCACTAGCCCACCATTGCCCCAAGACTTTCTCCTTTCTCTGAACAGTTGTATTAAAATCTTTTTCAATTGTTTGTTCCAGTACAGTACCTAAGTTCATGTTTATGTGTGAGATTTTATGTTCTGTAGCATGTTTAACAAACGATACCAAAAGGATAAACTTTATTACAGTACTCTTCATGTCCTTTTACATTGAACTTGGAGTGACGTCTTGGAGTGACGTGTCCAAGATGGCGCTGCCTAGAGGGCAACGTCATGGAGTTCTCAGAGTCAAATTGTTTCTCTGACTATATATACCAGTCCTTCTCAAAAAAAATAGCATATTGTGATAAAGTTCATTATTTTCGGTAATGTACTGATAAAAATTAAACTTTCATATATTTTAGATTCATTGCACACCAACTGAAATATTTCAGGTCTTTTATTGTTTTAATACTGATGATTTTGGCATACAGCTCATGAAAACCCAAAATTCCTATCTCAAAAAATTAGCATATCATGTTCAGGTAGTCTAAACGAGCTATTAAGCTAATCATCTGAATCAACCAATTAACTCTAAACACCTGCAAAAGATTCCTGAGGCTTTTACAAACTCCCAGCCTGGTTCATTACTCAAAACCGCAATCATGGGTAAGACTGCCGACATGACTGCTGTCCAGAAGGCCATCATTGACAACCTCAAGCAAGAGGGTAAGACACAGAAAGATATCTCTGAGTGAATAGGCTGTTCCCAGAGTGCTGTATCAAGCCACCTCAGTGGGACGTCTGTGGGAAGGAAAAATTCCGGCAGAAAATACTGTCACACTTGGACCGGACCCTGAGGAAAAAGAAGAAGAGGATTGTGGAGAAGGGCCGATTCCAGACCTTGGGGGACCTATGGAAGCAGTGGACAGTGGACTGGGCTACAGGTGCCGCATTCCCCAGGTCAAGCCACTTTTGAAGCAGAAACAGCGGCAGAAGCGCCTGACCTGGGCTACAGAGAAGCAGCACTGGACTGTTGCTCAGTGGTCCAAAGTACTTTTTTCGGATGAAAGCAAATTTTGCATGTCATTCGGAAATCAAGGTGCCAGAGTCTGGAGGAAGACTGGGGAGAAGGAAATGCCAAAATGCCTGAAGTCCAGTGTCAAGTAGCCACAGTCAGTGATGGTCTGGGGTGCCATGTCAGCTGCTGGTGTTGGTCCACTGTGTTTTATCAAGGGCAGGGTCAATGCAGCTAACTATCAGGAGATTTTGGAGCACTTCATGCTTCCATCTGCTGAAAAGCTTTATGGAGATGAAGGTTTCATTTTTCAGCACGACCTGGCACCTGCTCACAGTGCCAAAACCACTGCTAAATGGTTTACCTCCATGGTATTACTGGGCTCAATTGGCCTGCCAATTCTCCTGACCTGAAGCCCATAGAGAATCTGTGGGATATTGTGAAGAGAAAGTTGAGAGACACCAGACCCAACACTGTGGATGAGCTTAAGGCCGCTATCGAAGCATCCTGGGCCTCCATAACACCTCAGCAGTGCCACAGGCTGATTGCCTCCATGCCACGCCGCAATGAAGCAGTCATTTCTGCAAAAGGATTCCCGACCAAGTATTGAGTGCATAACTGAACATAATTATTTGAAGGTTGACCTTTTTGTATTAAAAGCCCTTTTTTTTTTAATTGGTCGGATGAAATATGCTAATTTTTTGGGATAGGGATTTTGGGTTTTCATGAGCTGTATGCCAAAATCATCAGTATTAAAACAATAAAAGACCTGAAATATTTCAGTTGGTGTGCCATGAATCTAAAATATATGAAAGTTTATTTTTTTCTCAGTACATTACAGAAAATAATGAACTTTATCACAATATGCTAATTTTTTGAGAAGGACCTGTATGTGTGTGTGTGTGTGTGTGTGTGTGTGTGTGTGTGTGTGTATATATATATATATATATATATATATATATATATATATATATATATATAAATTTTTTTTTTTTTCTTTTCCCTTTTCGGGAGTCGCCACAGCAGATCAGCTGATTATTCTAGTAAATTTGGCATAGCCTAGCCTAGAAATACACTAATTTGATTTTTGCCATTTTTCGAATTAAGCCGTCTCTCCTGGAACCAATTAATAACGCAAGCTGAGGTATACCTGTACTGTATTATAACATTTGGCCAATTTTTATTTTGTCTTGTTACAACTACAAACATAAAATAATTTAAAAGTATTTTATGTTATAGGCCAACACAAAGGAGACAATAACTGTATCGAGAAATGACACATGATTTATTTATTTTTTTCCATATAAAAATCTGAAAAGTGTGCTGTTCATTTGTATTCAGCCCCTTTTACTCTGATATAAAATAAACGTTTCAATAAAATTAAATGTAAATTTTATTTTTTCGTTTAAATAAAGTGAAAATACCGGTTATGTGCAATAAAAACCCTGTGCACTTTAATCAGCCACATCTACCCCACTGACTGTGAACCATATCAACCCATCTACTCTGCCCTCAGATACATATACACTTGAATATAGGCCAGTGTACAAAGTTGTTCCCTTCTTTTCTTTTATTGTTTATTAATTTATACTATTTATGTATCTATTTATTTATTTACTTATATAATATATATGTATGTGTGTATGTTTGTATTTGTATCTATTTTTGCACCCCCGACTGATGGTACCTCAAGAGCCTGTGACAGTGATTTTTTCCATTGTGAGATTAATAAAGCTGTATCTTATCTTATCTTACCAGGTTTGTGATTGAGGAAAATAATTTGACACGTGAACATCAACAAACTATATTTTATAGCTGTACCGTCCCGCTGCATAACGACAGTCAGACATCCCTGAGGCTTGGCTACATGCAGTATGAACTCCTTTCACCAGTGTCAACTTGGTATGGAAAACAATGTCAGTGACACATGTCCAACAATAGAACTGAGAACAGCAGTGATTTTTTTCTTTAAATATTTTTGTGGGTACCATTCAGTGGAGAACAGAAGTTTGTTCCCGGTAATCTGAGCATCGGTAACTGACACATAACAGAAACGGCTGTTTGACGATCATTTTACTTCCTGGGTTAGACTCTATAAATATAGATCCCAAGCTTTGAACGTCACACAGAGCACTCTTAAACCCATTAACCAAAAATAGAAAGAATATGGCATGACTGCAAAACCTACCAAGACATGACTGTCCACCTAAATGGATAGGCCAGACAAGGAGAGCATTGATTAGAGAAACAGCCAAAATGCCCATGGTAACTCTGCAGGAGGTCCAGAGAACCACAGCTCAGGTGCGAGAATCTGTCAACTATTAGTCATGCACTCCACAAATCTGGTAGGAAGAAAGACATACAATTCCTGTATGCAGACACAACATCCATGTGGAAGAGGGTCCTCTTTTCAGATGAGACCAAACCTAAACCCTATGGCCTAAATGCAGCTAATGGTGAAAAAACTAGCAATACCCAACACCCTGAACACACCATCCCCACCATGAAACATGGTGGTGGAAGCATAATGCTCTGGGAATGCTTTCCTTTTTATTTATTTATTTATTTTTACTAAGAATAAAATTGCAGGTCAGAGTTGATGGGATGACAGACCAACAATGGAATGGTTTACTTTAAAACGTATTCGTGGTTTGAATAGCTTATTCAACGTCCAGACCAAAGTCCATCTCAGAACCTGTGGATCGGGTGCTCTCTCCAGCTAAACTGACTCAGATTAAGTAAATGTGGATAAGGAAATCCACCTTGCCTTTGGTGAAATAAAAAGCTCAAAGCCGCTGTGTGTGCTGTGTGCATGTAAAGTACTAACCAAGCTAGCAGTTTTGAAGATAGACAAATGTAGGCCTATGATTACGCTCAACAGAAAACCTTTAACTTGTTGGTACATAGCATGGGTTATGTTGAATATTCCCTCAGTGAAGCTACCTGGGTTATCAAAGGCCGGCCATGTCTCTCACTGTCTGTGTGAGAAGCTGTAAAAGAAGCATTGCGGATTTTCCTCAAAAAGTAGCTGCATAACTGTCAGCATGTTTCCACCCTGCGATGGCCTGTCGAGCTGTACAGGGTGTACTCTGCCATCACCCAGAGTCGGCTGAGATGAACATCAGCCTTCCCGTGACCATGATTAGGATTGCGTAGTTCAGAAAATTAATGAATGAATATTGGCTGTATTAAATCCTCCTTATTTACACTATAAGTTTGTTTTAAAATGCTCGGCTTTGCACAACCTTTTGCATTCACATCTGTTCATCCTCTAAATGCTGAGCTATGAGACTAGGACAAACTTTTAAAAGCACCAGGGCCATTACTTTTAAAATACAATAAAATCTGAAAAAAGAACTGCAGAGAAAGAGCTCCATATGCTTTAAGGACACCGTACTCACCACACTTCAGACCAAAGCACTACTTTCTTATAGCAGAGATTGTGAAGCCTCAGCCTGTTCTGCACAATTCAGCATTTTATTCCTCCTCAGCCACACATTCACCTCAGCAGCTAATTACCAGGGCCTTTGTAAACCCAACTAGCTGTGGGGCAGGAATGGGGTGCTGAATATGCAATGGCAGGAAGCTCTTGAAAATAGCAGCATTGAAGCTAATTAACGACAAATGCTGAGCGCATACTCAAGTGGACTGTTGATTCTGGCTGTGCTTAATTGGAAATAAAATGCTCCGGACTGAGATGTGACCTGAAGGAAAAGGCTATGTAGGAAATAAAAGACAGTGGAGTGTGGCATTATGGGAAAATAATCAATGACAAAGTGAGGCAATGAAGCAGAATTAATTTCATGTACACCAATTGAGATTAGTTAGATATAACGGCACCAAAGTGTTTTATTTCTACTTTACCAAATTGATAGAAACACACACACACACACACACACACACACACACACACACACACACACACACACACACACACACACACACACACACGCACACACACACACACACACACACACACACACACACACACATATATAGGGGCAGTGTTGGCCCAGTGGGATGGTGCTGGATTACCAATACTAATCTTGGCGGTTGAGGCCCCGCTGTCAACCATTGTCACTGCTGTCAGTCCAGTGCAGCTGACTGGGTTATCAAAGGCCAGCCATTTACATCATTGTCTCTGCTGAGAGGTTCATGTAAAATAGTCATTTTATGTATAAATAAAACACATTATTCTTTATACCACTCAATCACTCATTTGTAAAACTTCTTAATCCTACTCGGGACGAGGGGAGACGAGAGCGTATCTCAGCTAAAACTAGTCAAAGAGAACGACTTCATGTCCAAAACTCGAGACAGTCTGGCACAGCCAAATAGCCAAATATGCATGTGACTGTGAGAAGAAACTGAAGTACCCAGAGAAAACCGATATACATACAAGGAGAATATGCAAACTCCACACGGAAATGCTGGAGCCCGATAGGACCTTTGTGCTGTTAGGTAATGTTATGGATTTGCAAAAAAAAAAAAAAAAATTACCCGTGTCTAAAAAGACAAAAACTCTAACAACATGAAAACAACCTCCTAAAATTCAGGATGACTTCCACGTAATACAATTGTAATAAAAATATAAAAATGTTATTATAATATAAATATATGCGTAGGCCTCTGTCAGTCCAGAAGGACTATGGCTGCGCTCTGGCTGGTGATACCCCCCGGTGCGCAGAGCCCAGGTAGGGAGTAATGAGGGACAGGCTGTTACCCAAGCAGCAAGTCCCCCGTCTCAGCGCCACCGGAAGGATGCAATGGAAAGGCAAGTGCCGATACAACTGGGTTCCGGTGCCGTTGCAGGAGAGAATCTACGGTCAATTTAGGACGGCCAATTAACCTACAGTGCACGTCTTTGGATTGCGGGAGGAAACCAGAGCACCCGGAGGAAACCTGCACAAGCACGGGGAGAACATGCAAACTCCACACAGAAACACCCAGGCCGGGAATCGAACCCAGACTTTCTTGCTGTGAGGCGGACGTGCTAACCACTACGCCACCGTATATATATATCATACTTTTATCCATGTTCTATAACCACTAATTCCTAATATCCTAATTAGGGTCATGGGGAGGCTGGCACCCATCTCAGCCTACTCTGGGCGAGGAAATAGTACACCCTAGACAGCTCAGTGACTCATTGTAGGGTAGAAACACTCTGATGGCTACACAGCTGCTCTTGTTGAAAATCAGCAATGGTTGTTTTACATGAACCTCCCATCACAAACCGTGAGAGACATGGCCAGTCTTTAATAACCCAGTTAGCTGCACCGAAGGGACAGTGACAACCTGTTGAAAGTGGGGCTTGAACCACTAACCTTGGGATCAGTGATCCGGCACCTTTACCACCAGGTCACCACTGTCCCTGTTAAATTTAAAATAGCAAATGATCTTAATCAGCTCTGTTTCATTCAAATTATAGTTGCCTTTACAGAAATAAGATTTTTTTTTAAAGGTACAGTGTGTAAGTTTTAATGGTATCTAGCGACAGGTAGGTATGAGGTTCCAGATCCCTCCCCTTTGGGGTCTTCTGAGCCGCACTTACTCTGGACCTTCACTTAATACCTGTTTGCCTTGGTTGTCTCTATTAGGTACATAGTGTTCCGGACAACATAGCTCCTAAGATCATGAGGACATGTAAACCCCTCATCACAGTAAGGTGGCATTAAATTCCAGAAGACACCAATGGATAAAAGATACAAGGTCACAGTTTCCCTTTACCAGATGTCAGTCACTGGGGTCCCACTGGCCAGCTCTGGTGGTGGGGAGGCCACCCTCCAGACCTGGCAGATTTTGGATATTGGCAGATATTATACTGGATATAGATATTGGTGGAATCTCCTCTCAGAAGGCCCTTTAGCTCCCACCTCCGGCAGACCTACCACCACATCCCGAAGGAGGCAGGGAACACGGGCTATGTTTTGTGCCTCCATTATTGAGGCGTCAGTCCACAACTGGACAAGGTCATCAGTGCCTGTTGTAGAGGTAACCCTTGAACGTGGTGATGGACACCTGTGGTAAGGGGCCCTGTCCAGCTGAAAAAGGAGGCCTTCCTGGTCTCATAGCACTTTTTACAATTGAAATTGTTGCACAGCAGCTTTACACAGTAAAGTGGGATTTTACAAAGAATAAACAAGTTTAAGTATTTTCTACAACCCCTACGCATCCCTAAGGATCGTCACCCTTGGCGACGGTGGCAAAGGAAAAACCCTGTCAGTTGATGTGAGGAAGAAACCATGATAGGAACCAGGCCCAAAAGGGAAACCCATCCTTACTTGGGTGGAACCATAAAGATACAAAACTATATACGAGAAATTCATGACAGTCAAAATGTAGTCTGGTTGGTTATAAAACAGATTTTAAGTCCTAAATTATTGAGGGAAAATAGTTTATATCACTAGCTGTGAAAAATCATGTTAACAGTCTATGAGTGCACATATAAGTCCTTATAGATCTTTCTCAGCAGGAGGGAGGGGCTTCTGAGATGAGAACTATAGCCAGCATCAGAACACCAGGACAGACCACATCATTCAGAAAGCAGAATGATCAGGAACATCGGCATACCAGAAGAAGAATATGTACCTCAACAAAGAGAGAGAGAGGAGGGGGGGTCTTTTTTCGTTCTTCTCAATGATATGAACCACAGCAAAGCATCTATTTGACATTTTTTTTTAATTATTATTACTGAAACAGGAGCAAAGCAAAGAGCCAGAAAATTATTCATACAGAGACAGAAGGAGAACCAAACTTCTGTGCTCTTTATTCTAACTGATACTTTTTATCCATCCTCCAGCTCCCTGAGTGTCATGTTAATGACACCGTGACTAATGGAAATGTTTAACTTTATTCTGAAATGAAAGAGTGGAACTGATTTGCAGCTAATTAGGATAGACATGGGACAAACCAAAGAGGAAATTTGGATGGGGGTGCAGTGGGGGGTAAAAATAAAGACAGAAGCGAATTTAATTGAGGCAAATGACAAATCAATTTTCAGATAAATGAATGGATGGATGGATGGAAGGATGGATGGATACTTTATTAATCCCAAATGTAAATTTACAAGATCACATTATGGCATAAAGTGCACATTATAATTATATGAATAACCAGACACAGATTCTATATATTTTACAAGATATTTTGCCTGAAAGAGAATAATGTGTCCTAGATTCTCAAGAGTTACCTTATGAGGAAGATGTGACCTTGGTCGAGGTAATACATTGAACAGATTTCTGCTTAAAAATGATTTTTCAAGTTAGTGCGGCTCATTTGTGTGGGTTTTCTTCTGGTACACTGGTTTCATTCCCAAGTCCAAAAGCATGCACATTAGTCGAAATGGTGTGTTTCAAATTAACCCTAGGTGTGCGTGTGTGTGTGTGTGTGTGTGCTCAGCTGGTCAGAGTGCACCTCTCCTTAATTCTGTGGTGGATGAGATAAGCTCCACCCTCTCTATGACCATAGTAAAATTAGTGGCTTAGAAAATGACTCGAATTTTCTAAATGAGTTTGTTACATTTGTTACTAAGTTGATAATAAGTTTGTTAAGTTAGTTAAGTTAAGTTAGTTGTATAAGTTTGAGCGCTTTTAGGTTAATGTTATAGGGTTCAAGTTAGAGAGCAATGTTGGTGAAACTGACCTCGAGAGATGTTAGAAATACCAGGTTCTAGTGGGTGATGTGTAGGTTAAAAGGTTAATATTGGTGAGACTGGCTTTTCAAGGCTGCACTTGGTTAGGGTTAAATCTAAAACTTAATATCCACGTGGCCCACCTTGTAGAAGTTGAGTTGGTGACTGTACTCAATGGTGGTGATGTTCCAGATAGTGTGTGAAAGGAGCCAAACAAATTTCTGTCCATTAAAAATTTACAATTAGTGTTTGAGATTTTTTTTTTTTTTTTAATATAGCTGCTTAATATAGCTGCCATTCATTCTCTTATGAAGAAAAAACAAAAAAATCCCTGCCAGTGCATCCTTACCACCATCAAATCTCTTTAAATCTGTTTATAAGCCAGATCCGTGTTATTTAAACATATCCACACTTCTTCTCTATTCCAGTGGGGCTCCAAATAAGAATTTGTAAGAATGTCTAGTCAGCAGAGCATTGGTGTTGCTTCTACTTCGAGATTTTCATTCCATATGTGAGCCTGTACAATAAAACCCAGAAGCAAATGAACAAATTACCGTTTTATCAGCTCTGGGTTGTTTCAGCCCAAATATCATTCATTCAGTCATTCATTTTATGAACAGCTTAATCCTAATTAGGGTCACGGGAAGGCTGTCGCCCATCTCAGTATAGCAGCTCGCCAGGCCATCGCAGGACAGAAACACTCCAATGGCTATGTGGCTACACTTGACTCTGGGATGGAATTAATGAATGGATGATCACCTCTTTTAAATACTGGACCAGGATTATTTGACTTCACACACACCTTCAGGTGGCACCTTACGACTGTTGAAGGTTTCATCAGAATTCTTCAAACAATTCATGAGGAGTTGTACATACAAGCCTATCACTATATTCTAAAATTCAGAATGCTTAAATCATGTTTCTGTCACTTGCTAAGGGTTGTGTCGGAAGGGCATCCGACATAAAAACCTATGTGATTATGCAATGATGCGATGATATCAAACATGCGATGATTCACTATGGCGACCCCTGAGAAAAGGAACAGTCAGAAGAAAAAGAAGAGGATGCATACATTTTGAGGGCAGTGGTGGCCTAGTGGTAAGGTACTGGATCACTGATCCCAAGGTTGCAGGTTCAAGCCCCACTCTCAGCAGGTTGTCACTGCCCAACACACACATGTTTATCAAAGGCCAGCCATGTCACTGTCTATGGTGAGAGGCTGTAAAAGAACC
Organism: Plotosus lineatus; assembly: GCA_024760905.1. Classification (NCBI taxonomy): domain Eukaryota; kingdom Metazoa; phylum Chordata; class Actinopteri; order Siluriformes; family Plotosidae; genus Plotosus; species Plotosus lineatus. The sequence continues at coordinate 16,613,480 of CM045744.1, forward strand.
ATCGCTGATGTTCATCAAGAGTACATGCATAGCAATCAATGTGTTTCAGCCCTGCGATGGCCTGGCGAGCTGTCCAGGGTGCACTCTGCCCTCGCCCAGAGTTGTCTGAGATTGGCACCAGACTCCCCATGACACTAATTGTGATTAAGCGGTTCAGAAAATGAATGATGAATACATTTTTAGTTGAAAAAATACTTCACGTACATCTTCAGGTCATACACTGCAAATCAGTGAAGCTTCATCAGTATCCATCAGGTGTTTTGGGAGAAGTTGCACTTACAGGCTTACATGGTAGACAGACAGGGTGATTCCTATATACTCCCCAAAACTTTCCTTGCTGGGAGTACGCAAATATAAATGTAATTAATCTAACATCTTTATGGCCAATGCGCACTCTCCTGATTCTGGATAAAGCCACCAGCCCAACAGCTGGACTAAAGAACAAAAATGATAGGAAATACAAACTCACAGAAAAATCATCTATACTCTAGAGATATAATTCTATATCGCTTGGTAAGAAATTAAATGATGGGATGATGTGTAATATTAAAATAGTGAATGAATTGTTCTGGAGCATCCAAATAAACGGACATAGGTGTATCAGGAAATCTTACTAACAAGTTAAAAATAAATAAATAGATAAAAATCCATTTGTCCTGCCATGGGCTGGCGAGCTGTCCAGGGTGTACTCTGCCTTCACCCAGAGTTAGCTGAGATGGGCACTAGCCTCCTTGTTGCCCAAATTAAGATTAAGGGATTCAGAAAATGAATGAATGATAAACATCCACTCCACTGTACACTTTTCCAGAATTTACTGAGATCTGAGATTTTTATGGAGATTTTTTTGCAGACATATGAGTGCAGGTGTGCAGACAGTCTCTCGAAGTCTTTGATAGAATTAAGTTTTTTTTATTTGTTTTGTTTTGTTTTTGGCGCATCAGTCATGGCTCTTTGCCTGGATCCATATGCATGGAAGAGTCCAGCTCTACTTCCCTGAGTGCCACAACCGAGTGGATTAACATGCAGCACCACTGATTTCTGGCCCTTCAGCTAATAGAGGGAAGAAACCAAGGCTGTCAGCACACATTCAGCTCATTTATCAGACTTCTGCTTGAGCTCTAATGGCTTCACTCTCAGGGCATGACTGCCACTGACCAAGATTTAGTGCACTGAATACATGACCTACATGTAGACAAAAGTGATAAGTAAAATACCTATTTAGGTGTTTGAAAAGCAGGCACTGTGGTGCCGCACTATGATATACTTACCTTTTGGGTGGAACTCAACACGAAAGAGAGAAGGTGAAAATGTGAGTCACTAAATTATAACCTGAAATCTGTTGTATATTTTAATAAAGTCTTTAAAAGCTATATTCCCAAGTTTCCTCCCACAGTGTCAAACGCTAAGGTCCACCAGAACACTAACACCAGAGGTAAACAGGTCTATGGACAATCTGAGAAGATCCACTAAAGGAAAAAAATAAATAATATAAATAAATAAAAGCTCCACCAGCCATCACCCCCCTCTCCACCCCTCTCTCTCTCTCTCTCTCTCTCTCTCTCTCTTTCTGTCATGGTGTCCTGCCAGTACGTCACATAAACTACACCGTGATGATGTCACAAACAAAAGCACTACAAATCCTTCATGCTATAAAATGTTATAAAGCATGCTACATTGTTTATAATTTCTCTCTGACTCACTCATTTGCCAAACCAACCGCTTAATCGTACTTTACTTGCAGCAAGGCTGCAGCCTATCTCCTCTGGCATTGTGTGAATTCGAAATACACTCTGGACACCTCGCAAGACCGTCGCCCCCAGTGCAGCTAACTGGGTTATCAAAGGCGGGCCATGTCTCTCACTGTCTATGGTGAGAGGTATGTAAAAGAACCATTGCTGATTTTCGTAAAGAGTAGCTGCAAAGTCATCAGCGTGTTTCTGTCCCTTGCTAAAGGTTTGTGACAGGAAGGGCATCCGACGTAAAAACCTCTACCAAATCAAACATGTGAATCAGATGATTCGCTGTGGCGACTCCCGAATAAAAGGGAAAAAGCCGAAAGGAAGACAGACAGACACCTCGCAAGACCGTCGCATGGCCAGCACACACAACCATTCACCTTCACACCGAGGGGCAATGGAACAGTCACTTAACATAATGTTCACGCCCTTGGACTGCGGGAGTGAACACATACAAGCATAATCAAATACAGAAACCCTTTCCATGCCAGGGACTCAAACCTGGCATCTTCTCTCTGTGGCATGGACATGCTAAAGACTACGCCACCATATTGCTCTGTTTACAATCTTACTAAGGTTGCAGGGATGCTGGAGCTTGTTTACAAATTGGTAAACTTAAATGATTGCACATTGTGGCAATGAACTCAGCTGCTGCTTGATGAGACATCTTGTCTTTTTTTTTTTCTTTTTCTCTATCTTTGTTTTGTTGTAAGGATGCAATTCGATTATCACTTGACTGCCCAAACCCACAAAATAAGAATAGTATTGAAAAATTCTCACAAAAGATTTTGGCAATGATAAAGTTGGAATAATATGCCCTTTATGGCGGAACGGGAAAAAGGAAAACTGATCTCTCTTTTCAATATGATAATAAATCAAATATTGTAGTAATGAAATATTTCTTTATCCTGAGAATTTCTTGAGTAACATCCACAAAATGCACTACAGCTTCAGCACTGAGGACAGTTCAACAATCTAAACTAATAATGAATGCACATGGGCTCGAAGCACAGCACAGCTGGAGTTCACTGATTACCCTGACTCCCCAGCTGGATGTGGCTCAAAGGGAAGATAAAAACAAATAAATTAATAAATAAACCCTTTCTTATCAAGAAAGACGTCAACATCAGGGGGGGGGGGGGGAAGAAAAAAAAAAAAAAAAAACTCTCATTGCCTTACAAACAGTACGATCCAGAAGGGGGTCTTCAGCATGACGTTGAGATTACATTCATCTCAGAGCTTATCTTCTTTTTTTGGAAAAAATCAAAAAAAAAAAAAGACTTGGGAGAAAGAGAAAAAATATTTCAGTTTTCTTGCAGTCTCCGAGTGACTAAAGTTTGCTTTCCTCTTTTCTATTTAGATCACCTTAAGGTAAAGAGCTATAAATGTACAATGCTAAAGAGAAAGTCATGGTGAAAGCTTTTAGTGGACAAATAACAACCACCACAATCCATAAAGAGTAGTAGAGCTGTTTTGTTCCTGCAGTTCATAACTCGACGTTGTGCACGGGGGAGCAAAATACAGATGAAGAAAAAGAGTGGAGATATTTTTGTTTAAATCATAAACCAAATGTAAACTTAAAAATAATAAAATATTTGTTTAGAAAAAACAGATGCATCTTTAAAAATGACCCACTAGTTTCAAAAGTCCACTCGAGATTTCTGTTTGAAGCTAGCGTTGCATGTTTTGTGCTTCTTTGTCTTTTGTTTTTCTATGCAAATTTGAACCTCATCAGCCAATTCCCCAGCACAGCATTTTATCAGAAATCAATGTTTTTAAAAATGACTGGATTTCAGTAATGAGGTGTAAAAATAACTTTTGTTCCTCAACTATTTAAACGCGGCACCACCCAGCTGAGTACCTGTCACAAAATGAGGCAGTGCAGCGTGTTTGGTTTGGTGTGGGTGTATGACAGCATAATCATCGGCCTTTAATAGCGTCTTCATTGGGAGATGAGTGGCAATGTGTGACAAGAATGTTTTTTTTTTTTTATTTGAACAAAAACAAAAGATCATTTGTTCACCATCAAGTCAAAACAAGATTTCATATATGGAAGTGCATGTGTGTGTGTGTGTGTGTGTGTGTGTGTGTGTGTGTGTGTGTGTGTGTGTGTGTGTGTGTGTGTGTGTGTAAAACATTTTCGCACACTGAGCAAATTACAAATAAATGGACATGCTATTTTATTCCAAATTTATATCCAGTGCCTTCCCACCATACAGTCCCCTCCCCCTCTCACAATGGATACCAGTCAGACAGAGTGAAGGTCATTACACGGTTTCTTCGAGACACATGATGTCAGTTGACTGAATGTTCCTTAACTGCTGGTGTGTCATAGTAAAGTGTGGTGTAACACCCTCAAAGGAAAGCACTATCTGGCTCTGTAAGTATGAACTGAGAGACACCCATCATGAGGTTAGTATTGCTTTTGAATAACGGAAGACGGGAATTCATTTACCGCTTCCTGAGTGCTCCGTCAATTAGAGTTCATGGCCTTATGGTGACAGACAGCTGAATTCTGGATGATGCGTTTTTAGTTGCACCACTGGGAAACATTTTTTAAAGCAAATTTAAAGTAATCTAAAGCTGTTAAAACAAGTGTGTGCAGCTAACACATGTATACATCCCATTATATGCATATTATATATATATATATATATATATATATATATATATATATATATATATATATATATATATATATATATATATATATATATATATATATTTATATATATGGCCAAACGCACCATTCAAAAAACTTCAAATGCAGCATTCAAAAATTCAACTAATCCGCAGGTTGCTCTCTCATTGGCTGTCTCCCAACATCCCCCCACTGGCCTCCCATTGGCCAGGAGGGAGCTGAATCTCCATAGTACTGCACCCATAAAGCTTGTTTGTCATATGCGGAAAGGAGAGCTGTACTTTTGATTCATGAGTTTCGAAAGTGCTCATTGCAGCTTCTTTTTCATTTTTTAAGTTGTTTAATTCAGTAAATGTTTAATAAATGTGGCCCGCCCCACTGAATGTGGGCAAAACATGGCTCATCCGGACCTCCGATACCTCAAGCAAACAGGTGAATGTTGAGTACTAAACAAATGTTCAAAGCGCACTTACCTGCTTCACAGATCGGAGTGTGTGCATGTGTGTGTGTGTGTGTGTGTGCATGTGTGTGTGTGTGTGTGTGTGTGTGTGTGTGTGTGTGTGTGTGTGTGTGTGTGTACGTGTGTTAATAAAAAATGTTTAATAATAGTTTAATTAGGAAATATGTTCATAGAATGGTTTAATATGTTAATACAATGTTTAAATTGTTTAATAATTGATTTTCTTTTACTTTTAAAACATATTTCATACAACATTGGTGTACCTTTATAATTTTTAAAGGGTTTTTGGGGTAGTCTTGGCAGCCGTGGAACATCTTGTGTAGGCAATGTAATTTGAAGGAAGTCAGTGACTGCAAAGTCATCGTGGGTGAGAGTGTTGCCAAACAGCATAGGATGGTGGTGTGCAGGATGACTCTGATGGTGAGAAAGGTGAAAAAGGCAAAGGCAGAGCAGAAGACAAGGTGGTGGAAGCTGAAAAAGGAAGAGTGTCGTGTTGTCTTCAAGGAGGAGTTGAAACAGGCTTTGGGTGGCCAGGAAGTGCTTCCAAATGACTGGACAACCACAGCAAATGTGATCAGGGACACAGGTAGGAGAGTACTTGGTGTGTCCTCTGGAAGGAAAGTAGATAAGGAGACTTGGTGGTGGAATGAGGAAGTGCAGGAGTGTGTACAAAGGAAGAGGTTAGCCAAGAAGAAGTGGGACATTGAGAGGACCGAAGAGAGTAAACAGGAGTACAGGGAGACACAGCGTAAGGCGAAAGTAGCAGTAGCTAAGGCCAAACAGAGGGCATATGATGACTTGTATGATAGGTTGGATAGTAAAGAGGAGAAAATGATCTATACAGGTTGGCACAGCAGAGAAATAGAGATGGAAAGGACGTGCAGCAAGTTAGATTGATAAAGGACAGAGAGGGAACTCTATTGACTGATGACAGAAGTGTGCTGGGAAGATGGAAAGAGTACTTTGAAGAGCTGATGAATGAGGAAAATGAGAGAGAAAAAAGAGTAGAAGAGGTAACCATTGAAGGGCAGGATGTAGCAAAGATCAGTAAGGGTGAAGTGAGAAGGGCATTGAAGAGGATGAAGAATGGAAAGGCAGTTGGTCCTGATGATATACCTGTGGAGGTATGGAAGTGTCTAGGAGAGGTAGCAGTAGATTTTCTGACAAGAACATTCAACACGGTACTAGAGAGTGAGCAGATGCCGGAGGAGTGGAGGAGAAGTGTGCTGGTGCCCATTTTTAAGAACAAGGGAGACGTGCAAAGTTGCAGCAACTACAGAGGGATAAAGTTGATGAGCCATACGATGAAGTTATGGGAAAGAATAGTGGAAGCTAGACTAAGGGCAGAGGTCAGCATTTGTGAACAACAGTTTGGTTTCATGCCAAGAAAGAGCACCACAGATGCAATGTTTGCCTTGAGGATGTTAATAGAGAAGTACAGAGAAGGTCAGAGGGAGCTACATTGTGCCTTTGTGGATCTGGAAAAAGCATATGACAGGGTGCCAAGAGAAGAACTGTGGTATTGCATGAGGAAGTCTGGAGTGGCAGAGAAGTATGTTAGAGTGGTGCAGGACATGTATGAGAGATGTAAGACAGTGGTGAGGTGTGCTGTCGGTGTGACCGACAATTCAAGGTGGAGGTGGGACTGCATCAAGGGTCAGCTCTGAGCCCCTTCTTGTTTGCTATGGTGATGGACAGGCTGACAGACGAGGTGAGACAAGAATCTCCATGGACTATGATGTTTGCAGATGACATCGTGATCTGTAGTGAGAGCAGAGAACAAGTGCAGGAAAATCTCGAGAGGTGGAGGTATGCCCTGGAAAGGAGAGGAATGAAGGTTAGCCTCAGAAAATCAGAATACATGTGTGTGAATGAGAAGGACCCAGGAGGAATGGTGATGTTACAGGGAGCAGAGATAACGAAGGTGGAGGATTTTAAGTACTTAGGCTCAACAATCCAGAGCAATGGAGAGTGTGGAAAAGAGGTGAAGAAGCGTGTGCAGGCAGGCTGGAATGGTTGGAGAAAAGTATCCGGTGTGATGTGCGATAGGAGAGTGTCAGCAAGAATGAAGGGAAAAGTGTACAAGATGGTGGTGAGGCCAGCGATGTTGTATGGCTTAGAAACAGTGGCGCTGAGGAAAAGGCAGGAGGCAGAGCTGGAGGTAGCGGAGATGAAAATGTTGAGGTTCTCCCTGGGAGTAACGAGGATGGATAGGATCAGAAATGAGTATATCAGAGGGACAGCCCACGTAAGATGTTTTTGGAGACAAAGTCAGAGAGGCTAGATTGAGATGGTTTGGACATGTACAGAGGAGGGATAGTGAGTATATTGGCAGTAGGATGCTGAGGTTGGAACTACCAGGCAGAAGGCCTCGAGGAAGACCGAAGAAGAGATTTATGGATGTGGTGAAGGAAGACATGAAGGTCGTTGGAGTCAGAAAAGAAGATGCGGAGGACAGGGTGAGGTGGAGGCGGATGATTTGCTGTGGCGACCCCTGAAGGGAGCAGCCAAAAGTAAAAGAAGAAGAAGAAGAAGAAGCATGTGAAATGCACCTCTATTGACATTATATAAATATATATATATACATACACACATACACAATACACAAGCCAGTGTTCATCCTCACGCCGGTCACAAGCCCAATAAATACAGAGGGTTGTGTGAGGAAGGGCATCCGCTGTAAAACCAATGCTACATATAACATGCGAGTCAATAATAAGAATTCCATACCGGATCGTTCAATGACCACCATCAGTGCTGTTAACCAACAGGGTGCTGGTGGAAATAGGACTACTGTTGGTCAAAAAAGGAGAGGCGGGAGGCGTGTCCGTAGGCAGAGAGAGAAGAGGAAAGGCATTAGTCTAGGACTGAAAGTAGGGACTTTGAATGTTGGAACTATAATAGGAAAAGGTAGACAGCTAAGTGACATGATGCAGAGGAGGACAGTGGACATACTGTGTTCAGGAGACCAGATGGAAAGGTAGCAAGGCTAGAAGCTTAGGAGCCAGGTTTAAGCTGTTTTATCATGGTTCGGATGGGAAGAGAAATATAGTAGGAGTCATCTTGAAGGAGGGGTTTGTCAGGAATGTTCTAGAAGTGAAAACAGCATCAGACAGAGTGATGAGTCTCAAGTTAGAAATTGAAGGTGTGATGTTCAATGTTGTTAGTGCTTATGCCCCACAGACAGGATGTGAGCTAGAAGAGAAGGGGAGATTCTGGAGTGAGTTAGATGAAGTGATGCAGAATACATTGGTCATTGGTGCAGACTTCAATGGACATTTTGGTGCAGGCAACAAAGGGGACGAGGAAGTGACGGGTAGGTCTGGTATCCAGGACAGGAACACGGAAGGACAGATGTCGACAGATCTTGCAAAAAGGATGAAAATGGCTGTGATGAATACTTTCTTCCACAAGAGACAGGAGCATAGGGTGACTTATAAAAGTGAAGTAAGGGGCACACGGGCAGACTACATCTTGTGTAGGCGATGTAATTTGAAGGAAGTCAATGACTGTAAAATAGTAGTGGGTGAGAGTGTTGCCAAACCGCATAGAATGATGGTGTGCAGGATGACGCTGATGGTGAGGAAAGTGAAGAAGGTGAAGAAGGCAAAGGCAGAGCAGAAGACAAAGTGAGGGAAGCTGAAAAAGGAAAAGTGTAGTTTTTATCTTCAGGGAGGAGTTGAAACAGTCCTTGGGTGGTCAGAAAGTGTTTCCAGATGACTGGACAACTACAGCTAATGTGATCACGGAGACAGGTAGGAGAGTACTTGGTGTGTCCTCTCAAAGGGAAAAAAAGATAAGGAGGCTTGGTGGTGGAATGAGGAAGTGCAGGGGTGTATACAAAGGAAGAGGTTGGCTAAGAAGAAGTGGGACAAAGAGAGGATTGAAGAGACTAAACAGGAGTACAGGGAGACACAGCGTAAGGTGAAGGTAGCGGTGTCAAAGGCCAAGCAGAGGGTGTATGATGACTTGTATGCTAGGTTGGACAGTAATGAGGAAGAAAATGATTTATACAGGTTGGTACAGCACAGAAATAGAGATGGGAAGGACATGCAGCAAATTAGAGTGATTAAGGACAGAGGGGGAAATGTATTGACTGATGACAGAAGTGTGCTGGGAAGATGGAAAGAGTGCTTTGAAGAGCTGATGAATGAGAAAAAAGGAGGAAAAACAGAGTAGAAGAGGTCACCGTTGAGGACCAGGAAGTAGCAAAGATTAGTAAGGGTGAAGTGAGGAGGGCATTGAAGAGGATGAAGAATGGAAAGGCAGTTGGTCCTGATGACATACCGGTGGAGGTATGGAAGTGTCTAGGTGAGGTAGCAGTACATTTCCTGACAAGAATATTCAACAAGGTCCTTGAGAGTGAGAGGATGCAAGAGGAATGGAGGAGAAGTGTGCTGGTGCCCATTTTTAAGAACAAGGGAGATGTGCAGAGTTGTGGCAACTACAGAGGGATAAAGTTGAGGAGCCATATCATGAAGTTATGGGAAAGAATAATGGAAGCCAGACTAAGGGCAAAGGTCAGCATTTGTGAACAACAGTTTGGTTTCATGCAAATAAAGAACACCACAGATGCAGTGTTTGCCTTGAGGATGTTAATAGAGAAGTACAGAGAAGGTCAGACGGAGCTGCATTGTGCCTTTGTGGATCTGGAGAAAGCATGTGACAGGGTGTTGAGAGAGGAACTGTGGTATTGCATGAGGTTGGAACTACCAGGCAGAAGGCCTAGAGGAAGACCAAAGTGAAGACTTATGGATGTGGTGAAGGAGGACATGACGGTAGTTGGTGTAAGAGAAGCTGCAGAGGATAGGGTGAGATGGAGGCAAATGATTCGTTTTGGCGACCCTTGAAGGGAACAGCCGAAAGGTAAAGAATAATAATATATAGAAATAGAAGAGCATGATTCTGGTAAATTCTGAGCAAGTATTTATAATCAAGTTTTACCATGTTTAATATCATCCTTGCCTTTTTTAATTTATTTGTTTAAAAATTTTACAGTGTTACCAGAAGTTTTTGAGCATATGTAGATGGTATAAGATACTTGCATGCAAAATTAGAACGAATTCTACTTCTAATAGCTTCTTAAAGCTGATTTATATGTAAGCGATCTTATCTGAAAACTACAAGCAGATTTTATTCAGAAGGGATTTGAATAAACTTCAACTGGAATTTGACAGAATCAGTCAGTTGAATTTGAGGTAAATAATCCATATTTATGACCTCGGTGAAAAGTTTTGGACCTGCACAAAATTTTGGTGCAAAATTAGAATGAATAGATATTTTTGTTATTGTTTGATATTCAGAAATGTTCAACTGTTTTTTTTTTTTTTTTTAACTGACACATTTTGAGCATGATAGTGGCTGATTTTTGGCTGAAACCAACTAAAAATGAGGTTGCACTATTTCAGGGATATAGTCATTTGACACACACTGATGGGGCATTGTGGTGGTGGGTGGGGATGGGGGGTGCAGAGAACCACAAATAGGTGTGTCCATTATATGGAAGATCCTACAACTATAAGTGGATTGAAACTATGCTATCTTATTGTCATTATCATTTTATTATTCTTAAATATTCTTGCTCTTGGCAAAATGATGGTGTATTAATGGAATAAATCACGTCATGATGCACTGCTGGAAGATGAGATCAATAACATGAAAGGAAGCTATTCATTGTAATCACACACACCGCCTTTGTTGATTGTTTTCCAAGAACAGCACACCACATTGCGGACTGCTATATGCCTTATGAATCAGTTTTACGTGATACTCTTAAACCAGTCACCTTCAGTTGCTCTCATTATAAATCTGTCTCGTGAATCATTGTTATTATTCAGAAGCTTGACCTTGTCCAGGCTGTGTCAGTTTAATATGATGAGGATGACTTCACCCATGAAAGATGGGGAGACCGTGTTGGCAAATTTCTGAGAATGAACCTTATTTTAATTTGCTCATGCTCACTTCAGATAGCCTCCTGCCTGTCAGCACTTTGCCGTTTATCCAGCTGAAGCCTGTATTTTAGTTATAATCCTACTCCCTTTGTAAAATCTGAGAAATGCATCTTCATTCATTTTCTGAACCGCTTACTCCTAATTAGGGGGAGGCTGGCACCCATCTCAGCTGATACCAGGCAAGAGTGGGGTGCACCCTGGCAGCTCGCAAAGCCATCACGGGGCCAACACTCACACAAATAATCATACTCACACTCACGGATAAAGTCAATTTGGAACAGCCGATTAACCTGCTGCGCATGTTTTTGGACTCTAGTAATTAACCGGAGAACCCACGAAAGCATGGGGAGAACATGTAAAAACGCTCAAGCTGGGAATCAAACCAAGGGCATTTTTGCTGTGAGGCGGACATGCTAACCACTGTGCCACTGTTCCACAAGAAATGTATCTTCTCGTAAAATATCATACTAGAAGTAATTTTGTTCTTTTTTCCCCCCTGTTTCATGTGTCTGCAAACCGCGGAAGTCCATTCAGAGAACTGCAAAGCATTTGAGCATGTACAGTGTTCATTTTCACCTCATGAATCTTCAACCAAGTCTTCAAGTACAGAGATAAAAAGTGAACTTGAATAATTTAGTTTAGCTCAATGAGGTGCTATATTAGGAATGGAGCATGTACCCAAGATTTGTACCAGAAGTGCTGAAATTAGAAGGAAAAGCATAGAAAAGATGACAGAAAACCCTCTTATTTTTACTCTTACACATTGCCATGTGTTCTAAACGTTATGTTTAATATTTATTATTTATATAATATTCACCACATTTATATATATATATATATATATATATATATATATATATATATATATATATATATATATATATATATATATATATATATATATATATATATATATATATATATATATATATGTATATATTGTTCATTTACTTCTGTATTTTGGATCATTGTCTTGTTGCAGCATCCATCCTCTTTTTAGCTTCAACTGTCTGACAGACGCCGGCGGCCTCAGGTTTTCCTGCAAAACATCCTGATGAACTTTTGCATTCATTTTTCCATTAATGATTGCAAGTTGTCCAGGCCCTGAGGCAGAAAAACAGCCCCAAACCATGATGCACCCTCCACCATGCTTCACGGTAGGGATGAGGTGTTGATTTTGGTGAGCTGTTCCATTTTTCCTCCATACATGATGTTGTGTGTTCCTCCCAAACAATTCAACTTTGGTTTCATCAGTTCACCAAACCAGTTTGCCAAAACTTCTTTGGAGTGTCCAATTGCCTTTTTGCGAACATTAAACGAGCAACAATTTTTTTAGACAGCAGTGGCTTCTTCCTGGGAGTCCTCCCATGAACACCATTATTGGCCATTGTTTTACATATAATTGATGTGTGCTCAGAGATATTGGACTGTGCCAGTGATTTCTGTAAGTCTTTAGCAGACACTCTAGGGGCTTTTTTTTACCTTTCTGAGTATTCTGCGCTGAACTCTTGGCGTCATCTTTGGTGGACGACCGCTCCTTGGGAGAGAAGCAACAGCGCCAATCTCTCTCCATTTGTAGACAACTTCTCTGACTGTCGATTGATGAACATCATCATCATCATCATCTTCTGCTTAGTTCAGGGTCGGGTCGCGGGGCAGCAACCTAAGCAAAGAGGTCCAGATGTCCCTCTCCCAAGCCACTTCCTCCAACTGTCCCAGAGGGACACCGAGGCAGTCCCAGACAAGCCGAGAAACACAGTCCCTCCAGCGTGTTCTAGGTCGACCCCGAGGTCTCTTCCCGGTTGGACATGCCCGAAACAACACACCAGGGAGGCGTCAGGGGGGCATTCTGACCAGATGCCCGAGCCACCTCAACTGGCCCCTCTCAATGCGGAGGAGCAGCGGATCTACTCCGAGCTCTCCCCGGATGGCGGAGCTTCTCACCTTATCTCTAAGGGAGAACTCCGCCACCCGGCGAAGGAAGCTCATTTCAGCCGCTTGTATCGGTGATCTTGTTCTTTTGGTCATTACCCAAAGCTCGTGACCATCGGTGAGGGTTGGAACATAGATCGACTGATAAATTGAGAGCTTCGCCTTGCGGCTCAGCTCCTTCTTCACCACGACGGACCGAGACAGGCACCGCTAAACAGCAGAGGCTGCAACAATCCGTCTGTCAATCTCTCGCTCCATCCTTCCCTCACTCGTAAACAAGACCCTAAGATACTTAAACTCCTCCACTTGGGGCATGGAGCAATTTTTTCTCAGTAGAAGTTCCTAGTTAAATCTGCACGATCTGGATTCCTGTATCTCAACGTCTGAGAGCGCTCCGGGAGCAACAGACAAGCAACCACACGAGTGAAATCAGTCTGGTTTATTCATCGGAAGCTCTTCGAACACATGCAGTGTCCGCTTATTTATACAGAGGGATATGCGTGCAATGCAGTAATTGCATGTTCATAAAGCATCGACATATATGTTTGTGCACTGCGGTACGTAACACTTGGGGATGTGCATGCAGAGTTTGTCACAAAGCATTTCCATATACATGTTTGTGCCCTGCGGCGCTTAACACTTGGCTAATTACATTTCAAAGCAATTCCTCATTGTTATACATTGTTACTTTCCGAATCCCACACCCAAACCGAAACACAACACAGGAACACCCACCCAACAGTTTCATGTGCCTAGCGCACATGTCACAATTACAAGTAGAACAGGAAGCTTTAGATACACAGAAGTTACAATACACACATAGTTGCATCTCATTTACAATACACACATAGTTGCATCTCATTTATCCTATCAATTTATTCCTTCAATCCCCTCTTTTTAGACTATGAAATATGTATAAATTCTGTAGCGGCACGCCGGATCCCTCTCTTTCTTGTGGCATTCCAGAGGTGTTTTTTTTCTTCGTGTGGAATGTTGGACACCGTAGGGAAGAAACCAGGCCGTGGTTGCGCCGAGGCTGGTGCTTGAAGGGCAGGCAGAGCCCCATCGCCCTTCGCCCACGTACCTCAGGGCTCCGGAAGCCTTCCCGTCCGGATGTATCCAAGCATTACACACGCACACGACGTATTCTTGGGTCCGTAGTCATCGCCGGATGTATCCACACGACGCACTCTCGGATCCACAGTCATCGACAGAGGCGGAGGGCAGGCGGGCACATCGGGGTTCGCTGAAGGAACTGGCCAGGACCCAGATTCGAGTCATCAAACACCTAAAAATACAGGGTCCAAACACGCAAACCAACAACAAACATATACATACGGGAACAAGCATGGTTAAATACGGGGTAAACATGCCGAAAAGAGAGTGGAGGAATCCCCAGCCATAGTTTGGACTTTCGTCGTGTCGCAGTTGGTCCGCTACGTCACGCATTTTTTGTAAGTGGTGTAATTGTCCCGTGCTGGGGTATAAACATAACTTGGATTTTAAATGGGCGTTATCCGACCCGTGTGCGAGAGGATGTGGTGGTGATACTTAGGTATCTGGATCAGGTCAAGACAAGTAAGTCATTCACCCCAGAAGGGCTGGGATCTTGAGACCTGAAAGAGAGGTAAATGAGGACAAAAAATTTCACAAATACAAAGTGCACTTAATACATCATTGCAGACTTTTCTTCAGTCTGGTAGCATGGATCCACTGTGGAAAGAGGTCAGTTAGTACGGCGGTATGAGTAACAGCGAGTATCTCCGTGGGCTCACTGAAAGGAGTGTCTCCCAAAGAGGAATTTAGTTTTGCAAATTTCTTGACCAGCACCTTGTCTCCTACCTTGAAGGCAATACAGAAGTGCTTGCATCGGCCGGGACCGAAGTATTCTGATTAGTGCGTTAGGTCCTGGGTTAAGCGCCACAGAGCACAAACATGTATATGGAAATGCTTTGTGACAAACTCTGCATGCACATCCCCAAGTGTGATGTACCGCAGTGCACAAACATATATGTTAATGCTTTATGAACATGCAATTACTGCTTTGCACACATATCCCTCTGTATAAATAAGCGGACACTGCATGTGTTCGAAGAGCTTCCGATGAATAAACCAGACTGATTTCACTTGTGTGGTTGCTTGTCTGTTGCTCCCGGAGCCCTCTCAGACGTTGAGATACAGGAATCCAGATCGTGCAGATTTAACTAGGAACTTCTACTGAGAAAAAATTCTTACAATTTGGTGACCCCGGCGTGATACTCCTGATCAGGTAAGACGAGATTTGTTTGACTACCTGATTAGCAGTATTTGAGCGTCTGTTATCCCCTTTTTATAAGGGACGGTTTATCCCCTTCTCTAGAAGGGACGGTTATCCTCAGTTGCTATAACTGGGATGGTTATCCTCAGTTGCTATAAATGGGACG
The DNA here is from genome assembly GCA_024760905.1 of Plotosus lineatus. Lineage (NCBI taxonomy): Eukaryota > Metazoa > Chordata > Actinopteri > Siluriformes > Plotosidae > Plotosus > Plotosus lineatus. The sequence goes on from CM045744.1 coordinate 16,628,623, forward strand.
GTTATCCTCAGTTGCTATAACTGGGAAGAGCGCTATACAAATACAAAAAAAACTAAAAACGAAGAAAGAAAAAATAAGGTGCCCCTGTATTCCTGTATGCCAACGTATTTTTTTCTGTTGTTTTGTTGTTAGAGGGTAAACAATGGGAAATTCCTACCCAAAGCCTAATCCCGGGGAAAACCCCCAAGGAATGGATGAATAAATGTGGTCTTGCTTATTATACTGAACCATGGCTTAGTAATCTAGCCGGATGGACGGAGGGACTAAGTGCCAAACTTCCCTAGAAATGGGACTTTTGATGCAGGATTTCTGACATCCGCGCATCGCATGATTTATGATGGATTGGGCAACCCCTCCTGGGATTATGAATACATGAAGGAGGCTTGTGTAAAATGGTATGAGATGCGCTCGTATTGGTTACAACTTAAAAAGCTCTTCGAGCCCAAGAAAGTGACTGAGAGTGTCCCCAAACCTATATTAATGAGTAAAGAAAAGGGAAAGGGAAAAATACCAAAAGTCCAGCTTGCTGTGTACAAACAGTGTCCCCCGTGACTCCCCCGTCGGCTCCCCCACCATATCCCGTAGGGTCGGGGGACACGGCCCCGCTGCTCCCCGCTGATCCTAAACCAGCGGAGGTCCCCGTCCTCTACCCAACCCTGCTCAAAAAATAGAAGAGGGCGGGGAGGAAAAGGGGCGTCGTCAGACTCGTTATCGTTCCTCGCTCTATTGGAGGGATAATCCCGACGCGTTAGAAACCTTGCGCGCGCAACTTACGGCTTATCTAGTCTCCCGACGGGAGGGAGCTTGCGATCTTTCACATGTAACTAATTGTAAGCAGAAGCGGGGCGAACCAACTTCGGTATTTTGGAATCGCTTTACTGAAACTTGGCGTCATGTAGGAGGATTTGATCTTCGTACCGAAGAGGCAAATTCTATGTTCGTGTCCAATTTTTTAAGTAATTGTCTCCCAGAGGTCCAGAGCGCACTTAAACCGCATTTCACAGATCGTCAACGTCTCATCGTTAGAACTGCCAGAGAAAGGGTTCGTATGTTAGAATCAGATGGACTATTGAATGTGAAGAATAGGGTTCTGCTGGCGATGGCCCTCCAGGGCCCTCGTGATAAGAATAGGGGAAGGGATTCGTATAGAAAGACCGGAAAGTGTCATTATTGTGGTATAGAAGGGCACTGGAAAAAAGAGTGTAGAAAGAGACAGAGAGAGACGAACGTAATTCTGCCTCTTGGACCCACCAGGGAGACAACCCGTCTCGCCCCCCCTCAGATTCCACAGGCGAATCGCCAACACGGCCATACCCGCGGGAGCACGAATAGGGATGCCCGCGGAGTAGGGACCCCGTGACCTGTAGCTTAATGCACCTAGTGTTTAACTCGCCCTGCAATGATAATCTGCCCCTTCTTCCTGTTGTTCTAGAAGGGGTAGAATATCTTTTTGTTATCGATAGCGGTGTGACCCTATCCTCCCTAGGCAGGGACGATCAGGGTGCTGTCTCCCCCAGGTCTACCAGCTCTGTGGGTATAGATGGGGTCCCCTTCTCCTCCCCATATACGCCGCCCCTTCTTTTATGTTTTCTTGATGACCCTACGCTTGATACATTGCAAATATCCTACTCATTTGTACATATGTCCGAATGCCCTTTTAATTTGCTGGGCCGCGATCTCATGAGCATTCTGGGGTTTCAAATCTCTTTCCAGGGCTCGAGCATGACCATTCAAACGTGCGACACCTCGGTTTCTCTGTTGTCATTGCAAGCGCAGCCCTTGCCTTTTAACGTTAATTCGGCGTGCGTGGCGAGTTCCACCTCGCCCCCTGTACTCGACACGTTGCCCACCAATCTTTGGGCAGAACATAAGAATGACGTGGGTTGTGTGGACTGCGTCCCGTATGAAGCTACCGTGAAGCATATTTCGCCCGTGTACATCCGACAATACCCCTTATTGCCTCAAAAAATGTTGGGTATCGACACCATTTTGGCCGCTCTTCTGGAACAGGGTATCATCGTGCCGTGCACAAGCCCTTATAACACTCCTGTGAACCCGGTTCCCAAGCCGGACGGTTCTTGGCGCCTAACCCAGGACCTCAGAAAAATTAATGAGCTCATCATCCCAATCTCGCCGGTTGTCCCGGACGTGCCCTCTATTATGGCTTCCATTCCTTGCGACCATACCCATTTCTCCGTGATTGACCTGTGCGCGGCGTTTTTTAGTATCCCTGTTGAGCCCAACACACAGCCCCTCTTCGCTTTCACACACCGGCAGCGACAGTACACGTGGACTAGATTACCTCAAGGGTTCATAGACTCTCCTGCTGTTTTCTCGGCTGTGGTTAGGGATGCACTGGGGTCTCTCGACGTTCCCGTGGGTTCCTGTGTCCACTCCTACGCCTACGACCTCCTGGTGTTCGGCCTAACTTATGAACTGTGTCTTGGTGCAACCGTTCAACTGCTCCTCTTACTGGAAAAGAAGGGTTTCAAGGTTTCAAAGCCCAAGCTACAGTTTTGCCTACTGACTGTCATATACCTGGGCTACGAACTCTCTCACGGGACAAAACGCCTTACTCAGGATCGCGTCAAGATCATAGTGGACACTCAGAAGCCTGCCACAAAACAGGCGCTCCTTGCTTTCCTGGGCCTCATTAACTACTGCCGCCAATGGATCCCAGACTGTTCCTTTTATGACAAACGTTTACGCTTTACCGTGGCTCACACTGACCCTCTCCACCAACCCTTGGTCTGGACTGAGGACATGCTGGACGCGTTCAAAGTCCTGAAGTCGGCCCTATGCTCCGCGCCGGCTCTCGGACTCCCGGACTACACCAAACCCTTTCACCTCTATGTCGCGCACCAGGCCGGCACGGCTTCTGGGGTTTTGGCTCAGGACCACTGGGGGCTGAGACCCTGTGCTTTCCTCTCCAAAACTTTAGATACTGTAGCTCAGGGTTTACCTGCTTGCCTTCGCGCTGTCGCTGCCAGTGCGGTGTTAGTTCTCGAAGCAGAAAAAATTGTGCTCTCCCATCCACTCGTTTTACACACCAGCCATCAGGTTAGGCATATCCTTAATACTCTGTCCACACAACACATGTTTTCTCAACGTCGCTCAGGTTACGAGGCCATCCTTTGTGCTACTGATAATCTAACCACCTCTTGTTCCTCTTCCCTAGATAATGTGGCCCAGGCCCTACAGCGCCTGCTTAATGCTCAAGATGACTGCGAACCGTTGGAACATGACTGCATGGACACCATTGTCCATGACACCAGTATTAGGTCCGAATTATCATCCACGCCTCTCTCCACAGGTCTCTCCCTGTTTGTAGATGGGTCATGCTCGAAACCCTCCGATGGAGTTTTCCTGTGCGGCTACGCGGTATGTTCCTTACCGGACCAAGTTTTGGAAGCGTACTCGCTCCCCTTTAATTCCGCCCAAGCAGCGGATTTATACGCGCTCATTCGGGCATGCACTCTCGCTTCCGACCAGGATGTTACTATATACACTGACTCTCGTTACGCTTTCGGGGTGGTGCACGATTTCGGCCGTATCTGGCAATCTCGTGGTTTCACTGCTGCTGATGGTAAGCACATTTCACATTCCACCTTAGTCCAGGATCTTATTGTGTCCTGCAATCTCCCGCTCCGTTTAGCGATCGTAAAGACCCGCGGTCATTCCTCTGACCACACTGATGAGGCACGAGGTAACTCTTTGGCTGACCGCGCAGCGAAACAGGCTGCCTTGCTCGGCTCCATGCCGCCGTTCCTGCAGCCCGCGCTGGTGTCAACCTCACACATGCTTAGCGCCCTCCTCCCTGACTTGGATCTGAAATCCCTTCAGTCCTCGGCATCCACAGAAGACACTGAGTTTTGGTCGTCGCATGGCTCTCAGCCCTCGGGGGACGGCATTGTACTCGATTCGACCGGTCGCTTATGTCTGCCCACGCACTGTCTTCCTTTCCTCGTCCGCAAGTTTCACGGGCCTACACATCGCGGTCGAATAGGGGTGGTGACAGATATGGAAAAATATTTTTGTATACGACAACTAGCCTCTACGGTGCACAGCATTCTGGACAAATGCCTGATTTGTGCACAGAACAATGTGTCCAAACCACATGCATCACATCAGCATCTGCCGAAACCAGATACTCCCTTCCAGGAGTGGCAGATAGATTTTACTCACATGCCCCGGCAGGGCCCCTTTAAATATCTATTGGTTATCGTGGATAAATTTTCCCGGTGGGTCGAAGCTTTCCCATGTGGGAACGAAAACGCCCGAGTAGTGGTTCAAAAGTTATCACAGGAAATTATTCCCAGATATGGCCTCCCGTTGGGAATTGATTCGGACAAAGGCACACCATTCACCTCAAAAGTCACTCAACTGTTGGACCAAGAGCTAAAGATCAATTGGCGTTTCCATATCCCATATCACCCTCAGTCCTCCGAATCGTGGAACGAACAAACAGAACAATTAAAGGGAAATTACGGAAGGCAATACACGCCACTGGATCAAAGAATTGAGTTTCAGTACTACCCGTGGTTTTGGCGGATCTGCGAATGACCTCACAGGTGGCCTTAGGGAATCTATCCCCTTACGAAGTGGTAATGGGGAGACCCTTTCCCGCGCCTTGGAGGAAGGGAAAACAGGCTTTGGGGACGGAAGATTTAGATATACACATGAGCGAGTATGCCGTGGGCCTTGTTAAGATCCTAAATGACTATTGGGAACGTACTAATCAGAATACTTCGGTCCCGGCCGATGCAAGCACTCATGCCGTCAAGGTAGGAGACAAGGTGCTGGTCAAGAAATTTGCAAAACTAAATTCCTCTTTGGGAGACACTCCTTACAGTGAGCCCACGGATATACTCGCTGTTACTCATACCGCCATACTAACTGACCTCTTTCCACAGTGGATCCATGCTACCAGACTGAAGAAAAGTCCGCAATGATGTATTAAGTGCACTTTGTATTTGTGAATTTTTTTGTCCTCATTTACCTCTCTTTCAGGTCTCGAGATACCAGCCCTTCTGGGGTGAATGACTTACTTGTCTTGACCTGATCCAGATACCTAAGTATCACCACCACATCCTCTACTTTGCACGGGTCGGATAACGCCCATTTAAAATCCAAGTTATGTTTATACCCCAGCACGGGACAATTACACCACTTACAAAAAATGCGTGACGTAGCGGACCAACTGCGACACGACGAAAGTCCAAACTATGGCTGGGGATTCCTCCACTCTCTTTTCGGCATGTTTACCCCGTATTTAACCATGCTTGTTCCCGTATGTATATGTTTGTTGTTGGTTTGCGTGTTTGGACCCTGTATTTTTAGGTGTTTGATGACTCGAATCTGGGTCCTGGCCTGTTCCTTCAGCGAACCCGATGTGCCCGCCTGCCCTCCGCCTCTGTCGATGACTGTGGACCCGAGTGCGTCGTGTGGATACCTCCGGCGATGACTACGGACCCAAGCATACGTCCTGTCCGTGTGTCATGCTTGCATACATCCGGACGTCAAGGCTACCGGAGCCCTGAGGTACGTGGGCGCAGCGCGAAGGAGCTCTGCCTGCCCTTCAAGCACCAGCCTCGGCGCAACCACGGCCTGGTTTCTTCCCTACGGTGTCCAACATTCCACACGAAGAAAAAAACACCTCTGGAATGCCACAAGAAAGAGAGGGATCCGGCGTGCCGCTACAGAATTTATACATATTTCATAGTATAAAAAGAGGGGATTGAAGGAATAAATTGATAGGATAAATGAGATGCAACTATGTGTGTATTGTAAATGAGATGTAACTATGTGTGTATTGTAACTTCTGTGTATCTAAAGCTTCCTGTTCTACTTGTAATTGTGACATGTGCGTTAGGCACATGAAACTGTTGGGTGGGTGTTCCTGTGTCATGTTTCAGTTCGGGTGTGGGATTCGGAAAGTAACAATGTATAACAATGAGGAATTGCTTTGAAATGTAATTAGCCAAGTGTTAAGCGCCGCAGGGCACAAACATGTATATGGAAATGCTTTGTGACAAACTCTGCATGCACATCCCCAAGTGTTACGTACCGCAGTGCACAAACATATATGTTAATGCTTTATGAACATGCAATTACTGCTTTGCACGCATATCCCTCTGTATAAATAGGCGGACACTGCATGTGTTCGAAGAGCTTCCGATGAATAAACCAGACTGATTTCACTCGTGTGGTTGCTTGTCTGTTGCTCCCGGAGTGCTCTCAGACGTTGAGATACAGGAATCCAGATCGTGCAGATTTAACTAGGAACTTCCACTGAGAAAAAATTCCGACAGGGCAGGACCTCATTGCCGACCGGGAGGGTGCATTCCACCATTGTCCGACTGAGAACCATGGCCTCGGACTTGGAGGTACTGATCTTCATCCCGGCTGCTTCGCACTCGGCTGCGAATCGCTCCAATGAGAGCTGGAGGTCCCGACTTGATGAAGCCAAAAGGACAACATCATCCGCAAAAAGCAGAGATGATATCTGATGGCCACTAAACCAGAACCCATCATCGCCTCGACTACGCCTAGAAATTCTGTCCATAAAAATTATGAACAGAATCGGTGACAAAGGACAGCCTTGGCGGACTCCAACTCCCACCGGAAACGGATTCGACCTGCTGTTACCAATATGGACCAAACTATGGCTCCGGTGATACAGCTACCGAATAGCTTGTAGCAATGGGTCCGGAACGCCGTGCTCTCGGAGCACAAGATCGTTCGAGGGACACGGTCGAAAGCCTTCTCCAAATCCACAAAGCACATGTGGACAGATTGGGCAAACTCCCATGCCCCCTCCAGAATCCTGTGGAGCGTATAGAGTTGGTCAAGAGTGCTACGGCCAGGACGAAAATCCTCCTGAATCCGAGGTTCAACTATCGGTCGGATCCTCCTCTCTAGTACCCCTGCACAGACTTTTCCAGGTAGGCTGAGGAGTGTAATTCCCCGATAATTGGAACCCACCCCCCTGGTCCCCCTTCTTAAAAATTGGGACCACCACCCCAGTTTGCCAATCCAGAGGTACAGCCCCTGATTACCACACAATGTTGCAGAGACGTGTCAACCAAGACAGTCCTACAACATCCAGAGCCCTGAGATATTCCGGGTGGATCTCGTCCAACCCCGGAGCTCGACCACCGAGGAGCTTTTTGACAACCTCAGTGACTTCCACTCCAGTGATAGGCGGACCCCTACCAGAACCCCCAAGTCTTCCTCTACCACGGACGGCGTGTTGGTGGGATTGAAGAGGTCCTCAAAGTATTCCATCCACTTCTCAACGACATCCCCAGTCAAGGTAAGCAGCTCCCCACCTCCACTGTAAACAGTGTTTGTGAAGAACTGCTTCCCCCTCCTGAGGTGTCTGATGGTGGTCCAAAACCTTTTTGAAGCCAACCGATAATCACTCTCTAGGCCCTCACTGAACTCCTCCCACACCCGTGATTTTGCATCTGCGACAGCCTCGGCTGCAACACGTTTGGCCTACCGGTACCCGTTTGTTGTCTCAGGAGTCCCACTGTCTAATAAAACCCGATAGGCCTACTTCTTCAGCTGGACGGCCCCCTTCACCGCAGGTGTCCACCACTGGGTTTGGGGATTACCACCACGACAAGCACCGACGACCTTACGTCCACAGCTATGGGCTGCTGCCTCAGCAATGGAGGCACGAAACATGGCCCATTCGGATTCCATGTCCCCCGCCTCCTCCAGGACGTGGTTGTAGCTCTGCGGGAGGTGGGCGTTAAAGGCCTCTCGGACAGGGGACTCCACCAAACGTTACCAGCAGACCCTGATTACACACTTGGGTCTGCCAGGTCTGGAAGGCAACCTCCCTCACCATCGAAGCCAACTCACCACCAGGTAGTGATCGGTAGACAGCTCAGCTCCTCTGTGCACTTATGGGCAACACTTATGGTCGAACATGGTGTTCGTGATAGACAAACTATGACGAGCACAGAAGTCCAACAACGAAACACCATTCGGATTTAGACTGGAGAGGCCGTACCTACCGATCACACCCTTCCAGGTCACACTATCGTTGCCCACATGGGCGTTGAAGTCCCCAAGACAACAAGTGAGTCTCCCGAGGGAGCGTTCTCCAACACCCCCCCCCCCCAAAGACTCCAAAAAGGGTGGTTACTCTGAACTGTTTGGTGTATAAGCACAAACAACAGTCAGGACCTGTCCCCCTGCCCGAAGACAGAGGGAAGCTACCCTTTCGTCAACCGGGGAGAACCCCAACATTTGGGCACCGAGACGGGGGGGCAACAAGAATACCCACACCGGCTCGCCGCCTCTCCCCATGGGCAACTCCAGAATAGAAGAAGGTCCAGCCTCTCTCGAGATGGATGGTTCCAGAGCCCAAGCTATGCGTTGAGGTGAGCCTGACTATATCTAGTTGGCATCTCTCCGTCTCATGCACCTGATTTCTCTGGTGGGAAAGGAGGTGACATTCCATGTCCCGAGGGTCAGAGTCAGTAGCCGAGGATCGGTCGACAGAACCCATGCCTTTGGCTGCCACCCAACTCACATTGCACCCAACCCCTAAAACTCCTCCCACGGGTGGTGGGTCCATGGGAGGGCGGACCCATGTCTCCTTTTTGGGCTTGGCCCGGCCAGGCTCCATGGGCATAAGCCTGACCACCAGGCGCTCGCCTTCGAGCCCCTCTCCTGGGCCTGGCTCCAGGAGGATTCCCCGGTGACCCCCGTCCGGGCAAGGGAGACTGCTTCCATTGTTTCCTCTGAGATGGCATAGGGGTCTTCTGAATTGCACTTTGTCTGGACCTTCACCCAGGACCTGTTTGCCTTGGGTGACCCTACCAGGAGCATTATGCCCCCGACAACATAGCTCCTAGGATCATTAGGTCACGCAAACCCCTCCACCACGATAAGGTGGAGATTCAGGGAGGGGGTGGCAATTCACATCAGATGGATGAACATCCAAACTTTTAGAGATGGTTTTGTATCCTTTCCCAGCTTTATACAAATCGACAATTCTTGATCGCAGGTCTTCAGACAACTCTTTTGAGTGAGCCATGGTGCACATCAGACAATGCTTCTCATCAAGAAAATTCTTATCAGTTGTGTGTGTTATGGCAGGGCAGCTTTAAGCCACTCATCAGTGATTGGGCACACACCTGACTTAAATTGTTTGGTAAAAATTGGTTTCAATTGCTCTTTAAGTCTCCTTAGGCAGAGGGTTCAGTTACTTATTCCTCCCCCTTCTGTTATTGTTTGCATGCTATCCTCATTAAAATATGAAAACCTATGAATGTTTGGGTGGTTTTAGTTAAAGCAGACACTGTTTTTTTTTTTTTTCTCTGTGATTTTGACAAAGATCAGATCACATTTGATGGTGATTTTATGCAGAAATGTGAGGAATTCCAAAAGGTTCAGATACTTTTTCATACCACTGTGTATATATATATATATATATATATATATATATATATATATATATATATATATATATATATATATATATATATATATATATATATATATATATATATAGCATGACCTATACGATTTTATATATATATATATATATATATATATATATATATATATATATATATATATATATATATATATATATATATATATATATATATATATATATAAAATCATATAGGTCATGCTATATATATATATATATATATATATATATATATATTCAATCTGCAAAAGCCCACAACTATAACTATGCAAATTCTGGCACAAAAATGAAATAATCAACAAAATTAGCTGTTCGCTGATCACAATTGAATGAAATTGGGGTGTTTTAAATAGCAGTGGCCCAGTGGTTTGCATGTCTCTTTCACAGCAAGAGGGTTGCAGGTTTCGAGTCCCAGGCACGGGTGTTTCTATGTGGCGTATGCGTTAGGTTTCTTTTGATAGGCCCACAGTTCCATAGGCTTACACATTAAACTAACTACTTGGTTCATACAAATTGCCCCTAGGTGTGCATAAGAGTGTGAATAATTGTGTATGTGTTTTCCCCTGTGAAGCTCTGGCGAACTGTTCAAGATGTACCCTGCTTTTGTTTAATATCAACTGAAGTAAATGCCAGCCTCCTCATTGCTCTAGTAGCACTGGCAAGTGGTTGCATGTTCTTTCTGGGTTTGCACTGGCTTCTTTCAATCATCCAAAGACAAGCATCATGACTTAATTAGTTACAATAGTCTGCACATATGGTGCCTGCCCTTGATGTTCTTCCCCAGCTTACACAATTTTTATTTAAGGTCCAAGAAATTCACTCATTCATTTTCCGAACCGCTTTATCCTATTAGGGTTGTGAAGACTTGGGGAACACATCTCAGCCAATACTAGAAGACGACACCGTATATCCTGAAAAGCTCACCAGACCTTCACTGGGCCAACACATAAACAATCATCCACACTCCCACTTTCTCTAATTTGAAGCAGGCATTTAGTCCCTGTCTTTAGACTAAAGGAGGAAACTGGATTACCTTTAGGAAACCCATGCAAGCACGAATAGAACATGCAAACTCCACACAGAGACATGTGACCCTGAGAATCCAAACTAGGACCTTCTTGCTGTGATGCAGATGTGCTAGTCACTATGACACCATGCAGTCCAATTTGGTAAAGTCCATAACCTCATTTCAATACAAACGCTCCCCAACATATGTTTAGTTCGGTTCCAGACAGCCGAACGTAAGGTGAAAAAAAAACGTAAGTTGTTACTGTATGTTCCAGTGAAGTATGATGCTCATACTGCACTATACATCCATAAATACCATTACCGCATCTCATAAAACACCCCTAAATCAATTATTATAAACATAACATTGTGAAATAATATCAAATATATCAAATAAAATCAACATTAATTTCAAATAAATTAATTTCAAGCAAAATAATTTCAAATAGATAAATTTTAATCAAATTCACTCATCAAATACTGTATCAAATATAACCTTTAACATTCTCTATGATGCAATCTTTCTGCTTGTAAATGGTTCCGGTGGTCGACGGATGGTCACTTTACATGAAGCTGAGCCGAGTCACTTTACATTAAGCTTAAACCAGCCAATCAGCGCTTACAGTATGTGAAACACTCCATTGAAAGTAGTTCACTTGCTTGTGCTTGAGACAAAGCGCGGGTTAGCCGGACTTCCATTCTTTCAAGTGAGCAAAGGTACCGTTGAATATGTGTTTAGTACTCAGCCTGCACTGATGTGAATTACCAGCAGAGCAGAGAGTTCTCTTTCTTTTCTGGATTCGGGTTTTCATTAATTTTACAACTCTCTTTGCTTAACTGAGTATGCATGGTAGATTGCTCCAATCCTATCAGATAGTTAATTCAGTCTTGGGAAAACCGGAAATTCTGGCATATGCCATGAAACTTGCATCCATGCAAGTAGGCTTATGCTTCTGACCAACCATATTTGCTTAGGGTTACAAAAATCAGCAAAATGGTGTAAACACAAATATCACAGAGACGGTGTCTTAACACAAGGGTAACACGCACTGAACTGGGGATGTTCAGTCTGTCGTTTGTAAACAATAGATGTAGCGTCATGTCATTGCGTCATTTCATCAGTGTACTATGTACGTACGTCTCGTACTACAGAGGGCACACTCAACTCAAAATTTTATATATATATATATATATATATATATATATATATATATATATATATATATATATATATATATATATATATATATTCGGGAAAAAAAACAAACGTAAAATCGAAAAAAAATGTAAAACAAAACATTATAAGTCTAATCTTTTTTTTTTCTCTATCTGGTAAGCTACTTATTCAAACATTAGCTTATGGAGACTACATACTAATGCTTTTTAAACTCATGTAGTTACTGAATCTCTATGCACTGGATAACAGTCCACCTTTTTTGGCATTCTGCACAGACACCCATGAGAAACGAGTGATTAATGAACCCAATTAAGAGTGTGAATTACGCCTCTAAATCATCGCTCAACACACTGCCCATAGACTTGATGGACTGAGCTTCAGCCAAACAGCTACTCATAAAAGAATTCACTGCTCTTGAATGTGTAAATGAATCTGCAGGGTATGAATGGCCATTTCTCATCCATTTCAACCCATCCATAACAGTCAACAGCAGTTTCTAATCACATAATCATATGAAGATCAGTCAAGGTCAGCAATTAGCAAAAGTTTTTTTTTCAAACTATAAGCCTACAACTGCTTTGATTTACTCTTGCATAATATTTGACAGAACGTAACAGTGTGTATTAGCTATTTCCATCTCTCACTGTCTTTGGTAGCCATTGCTGACTTCTGTCAAGAAAAGTCATTCATGCATTGCCATCAGTGTGTTTCTGCCCTGTGGTGGCCTGACAGGCTGTCCAGGGTGTATTCTGCTCTTGTCCAGAGTTGGCTGAGATGGGCACAAACCTTCCTGAGATAATTAGGTTTATGCTGTTCAAATAATAATAATAATAATAATAATAATAATAATAATAATAATGAAAATTTATTTAAAGGTTAATAAAATAAAAGGTTAAAATAGTTCCATATGGCTAACATTGCTATTGTTGAACTTCACAGACTGTGGGAATCAATGCATTCATCTATCCACCCATCAGCCATCCACCCAGCTATCTGTTCATCCTTCCATTAATCTATTCACACACTTATTCTACCATCCATCTACCCCTCCATCCACAGATTCACACACCTTCCATCTATCTATACATCTCCTCATTCTATATTCATGCATTGATCCATCTATTGATCCATCCATCCATCCATCCATCCTTCAACTTGCATACCCTTCCATTTGTCTATCCACCCATCTATCCATTCATTAAGCCATCCTTTTTCACTGATGTAGGGGGAATTGGAGCCAATTGACTTTGGGGAAAAAGGCAGAACACCACAGTCTCCCTTCCATGACATCACTGAAGCTGTCAATCACTCAAACCATGCATGCCACTTGGCTTGTTACCATTAGGCAATTCGATTTTGTTTAGACTATTTGAGCTTTGATGGCAGACAGTTTAAATAGCTCCATGGAAGGAGGACCTTTCACAGTTTCTTGGATAGTCATTGTAACTTTGAGTTTGTGGATGTTGCTACATTTCACAGCTAAAAGTGAAGCCCATAGTCATCCATCCTTGGGAGCTGATCTCCATTCAGAAGGAACAGACAAGACCAATTTAAAGATAACATCTTCACCTTCAGCACCTGCCCCCTTGCACTACCAGCATCCCATAAAACACCATGTGGAGGGGATTTATTTCACCTGGGTAAGGAACTGTCACCTCTTGTAATGACACTAGATGTTTCAGGTGGCTTTTTTCATGACCATGACAGTGTTATTAGTGGGGAACACCCCCCCCCCCCACACACACACACACACACACACACACCACTCCCACCCCCACAAACATAAAGTTCTCAGGCAGCTTAACAGTGATAATTTGGACTATATAGTTCTGTACATGCATAAAGAAAAAGAAAAAAATATCCATCCATCACTGCTTCTGATAGCAGCAGGAAAAGAAAAGAAAAAAAAAAAAAAAAAAACATTGTAAACAAGTAAGATTAGCAAGAAATGGGGAGGGGAAAAAAGAGAGACCGGGAAATAGACAAATGTAGAAAGAGTCCTCTTCTCTGTAAACTGGATTTACAAGACAGATGCTGTGTAAGAATTTATGGAATAAAAGTGAGCTAAAAGTGCACAAGTGTCGGGCTCTAGGGTGTTAGCCAGACATAACAGACACCATCATGACATCAGCATTCAGTCATGGCTCAAAAAAAATCAAATGAACCGGAGCAGTAGTGGAGGATTCTGGAAGTGAGAAAATAAACACACTGCTACTCAATCCAGGAGACCGCAGAGGTACCCCCCCACACACCAACACACACACACACACACACACACACACACACACACACACACACACACACACACACACACACACACTCCCTTCCATCGCTTTATTTCTCTCCGTATGGTGTCTTTACAAAAATGTTGGCAATTTCCTTCTGTTTGTCCATCGGGTCTCTCCTTTTTAAACTTTCTTTTCTACTTCTCCTTTTTGGGTGCATCATTCTCTTTTATCTCTGTGTCTTTTAGTTTTTCTCTCTGTCTGTCTGTCCGTCTGTCTGTCTGTCTGTCTGAAAGCTAAGACGTTGATAAACTACAATATGTAAACAAGAAACATGAACATTTACAGTTATTTCTCAAAAAGTGATCTGTCTTCTTTTTTCACAGTTTAAGGATTAATTGCATTCATTCATTCATCTTATGTAACTGTTTAATCCTAATTACGGTTGTGGGGATGCTGGCATTCATCTCAGCTGACTCCAGGCAAGGGCAGAGTACACCCTATATAGCTCACCAGGCCATCACAGGGCAGAAATACGCTGACAGCTATGCAGCTACTCTTGTCGAAAGTCAGCAATGGTTCTTTTATGTGAACCTCTCACCGTCTATGGAGACATGGCCGGCCTTTGATAACCCAGTTATCCCCGGGGGGGGCAGTGACAACCCGCTAAGAGTGGGACTTGAACCCCCAACCTTAGGATCAGGGACCCAGCACCTTCACCACCAGGCCACCCCTGCCCAGGATTAGTTTCAGCTGAATATTTTAATTTGCCAGTGCTCCCAGAGCGATTGTATTATATGAGATTTACATAGTGCTCAATCCACACTGAATAGCATGCTCAAAACACTCCCCGGTGCACCCTGCACACCGGCGCCACTGTATGGCACCAGTTATTGCATTGTTCTATCCTTTTGATGCTGAGCGTGAAGCAGAAGGCAACAACTCCCAAATTTTAATGTCTTACGGTATGACACGGCCGGATTCAAACTACAACCTTCCAGAGGATAAAATCGACGCTCTACCACCTGAGCTAAATCCCCGGAGATGACGAGATGGAGGGATGGAGGGATAACAGATAGAAATAATGACACAACATTGTGTTTATGCCTGCTTCACTGTTTTCACCTCTAATCGCTATGGCATTTAATCAGAGACTCGATTGACAGAGCCTTTTTCAAACCTTGCATTGGCTCGAACTGATTTCTCCCCTCTGCAGACGAGTCTCGGGTAAAAAGCCAGAAAGTAAAAGTAGAAGACTTTTGGGCAGAGTGAGAAAAACTAATATGCAGATCCTGTTCAGCGTTTGTGATTGAATTATTACAAATGATCTCATTCGCTTTTATTCAAACCACAATAAATCTCTCTTTTTAAACAACTGTTTTATGAGTGCTTTATGTGTCTAAGCTCACCACAAGGTTAAAAAACAAACAAACTGCTAGCAATCATTCACTTAATAGGTGCTTGATGAAAAAAAGAGAGAAAGAGAGACTTTTCTAACCAGCACAAGGCTGACCCATGCAGCTTAATCCTATTGGGACCATGAAGAGGCTGAAGTCTATCTTTGCCAATTCTTGGTGAAGGTGGGGTACACCTTCAACAGTTTACCAGTTCATTGAAAGGCAAACACACACACACACACACATTCACACTCACACCTGGGGGCAATTTAGAAAAGCGAATTAGCTTGATATGCATTTCTTTAGACTTTACCACCAGGCCACCAGTGCCCTCTAGAGTGAGCATATAACAACTTTCCTTTAAGTCGTTAATCGTGTGCTTTGAGCTGTGAGAAATTTAAAATAAATAATTAAATAAATAAAAAATCAATAAAAATTCAATATTGAACATAATTGAAGATACTCTTCAGTGTCACTGCTTTGTCCTGTTTAAAGTTAACTACTGTATTGTATATTGTATTCTATTTATAAAAAAAAAAAAAAAAAAAAAAAAAAAAAAAAAAAGGTATGAGTGTGGAGTGTGGAGTAAACTAAATTGTTCCATTTCTGTAGGCTAAATGGGAAAGTGGTTTTATTTAGTGTACAGTCTGTCCAAGTCTCTATGTTTGCTTTCTCTTCAAACAGCTTCAGATAATAAACACATGCATCTTGTTCATTAAGCCAAAGCAAGATGTCTGGAGTTTAAGGAAATAGGTTATTTAGTTCTTTAATTGAGAAAAAAATAAATAGATCTGCACAGATGAAACATTACTTGGAGGGAAATAAAATTATAAAATAATTTGCACAATAGTAATGCATATAG
Source organism: Plotosus lineatus (assembly GCA_024760905.1). Taxonomy (NCBI): domain Eukaryota; kingdom Metazoa; phylum Chordata; class Actinopteri; order Siluriformes; family Plotosidae; genus Plotosus; species Plotosus lineatus. Next base: position 16,644,749 of record CM045744.1, read on the forward strand.
CTCATAAAATGCTGTTTGTAAATCTACAGAAAGGACATACTGTTTTAATAAAACTTAAGTCTAGAAACAACTTTCACTTTATTATTATTATTATTATTATTATTATTATTATTATTATTATTATTATTCATTCTTTTTCTATGCATTTTCCAAAACAGGGGCTCTTTAAAGTAGGTGAATAAGGGAAGTAACAAATTACACTCCAACTGATGGCTGAAAACCAGAAGAAGGTGAGCAGCCTACTGCCAGCTCATAATTTCCACTGTTTGAAATCTCATTAAGTATTGCTTGCACAATCATGCTCAGCATGGAAAAGTCATCACCAACAGTGAACGTCTGAGGTGAGCAAAACAGAATCTAAATTAGCCTGAGGCATTTTGGAAACAAATCTACTGGATTGATGAATAAAATTGTCTTACTGAAGTAATGTAAATGGATGAGAAGTACACCTTGTTAATCATTAACTGTGAGAGTGGAGCTATGATAGCTAAGGGTGCTCAGGAGCCAGTGATGAAGGATACGGTGGATATGAAACAAAACAAAACAAACAATTAAAAGAAAGGGACATTGGTTAAGACAGTAACGCGATGAAGAGGCATTTGGAACAGAACTTCAAGCCATTGGGATGATCTCACAAACTTGCACTGAACGATATCTTAAACACGCTGTGTATTTATAACAGTCAAAAATATATCAAAACTAGAGGTCTACTTGAACAAGTGAGTGAAATTTCAATAAAATGGATGTGGTATGGGTATTTTTATTGTTTTGAAATATGCTGACATTACTTGGTGACATTCTGGGATGTTTGAAGTAGAGTGTTATCTTCCCTTTATGGAATGGCTAATGAACTGATCTTAGAAACAAATAAATAAATAAATAAATAATAATAATAATAATAATAATAATAATAATAATAATAATAATAATAATAATAATAATAATAATACAATGGGATATTTTATTATTATTATTTTTTAATATATATAAAAGGACACGAACTGAGTACATACAATACAGCATCTTCAATTAAACATAGAGCACTGTAGTTTTCAAAAATGCCCACTAGGGGGCATTGCATTAAATCAGAGGTCGGAAACTCGTGGCTCATGCGGCTCTTTCACCTCTCTGGTTTCCAGGTGTTCGAGAGTTAAGCCAGCTTTCACCTGAATGATGGGAGAATCTGCCTAAGGCAGAGTTTTGCAATGATCGGGTACCCAGTGGGTACCCTTCCAAAAATGCTCTTTTAGGATTGAAAGTTACATAGATGAAAATTAACAGTCACGGGTGTGGGCGGACATTTATTTGGTGTGGGCGGGGTGATTTTGTGTGCATGTTTTTGTGGACATGCCTATCAGCTACATTGAGAGTCTCAGTGTTTTTGATCTTCTGTGTTTGTGGATTTCCAAATTCTTATGCTCATGGTAAGGAGTGCTCTCACCATCAGCAGCACGGCGAGCGACAGTTTTTTCCGCCACCAGGGTTTGTAATGAAGGAACGGAAATCACAGCAGAAGTAAGAGATGGTGAGATTTGTTTATACAGTAGGCCCTCGATATTCGCGGGGGTTCGGTTCCGAGCCCTCCCGCAAAAAGGAGATAATCCGCGAGTTCTGTACCCGGAAGTAAAACCCCACGTAACACGTCACATGCGCGAATGAGCAGCCGGAAGTAAAATACTATGTATCTATTACATGCATTAAAATATGCTTCTTAAACACATTGTATAGACAGTCTTACTCATTAATACAGTATTAATGTCGTAAAATATAGTAATGATTGAGAAAAACTTTTTAATTTTTACTTATTTTTATTGATGATAAAATATAAACATTATACAGCATATACTGTTGTAAAGCACTCGTTTTAAAGTCTTTGTCAATTATTATTCCAGTACAGTACCTCAGTTAATTCTGAGAATGTTTGTGCGTGAGATTTTTATGTTCTGTAGCATGTTTAACAAACGATACAAAAAGGATACACTTTATTACGCGGGCAACGTCGCAGAGTTCTAAGGGTCAAATTGTTTCTTTGTTCGTTTTAATTCGTTTTATTTGTTTGTTCATGTTTTGCACTATGCTCGTCTATGATCGGTCGACCCTACTACAGCTATGGGCAGCTTCAGCTTCGGGCAACTAAGCACGCAACAACTTATATATTGAGCTTATATGCTATGGCAGCTCAATGCTAGCAGTTAGCTAGCAGTTACCAGCGAAGCCCAGGCAGAGTTCTCAGAGGCTTGGTTAGCACTTTCAGCCATACTTCTTGAAAATGTTCAGTCCCTGCGAAGCAAGCTGGACGAGCTTCATGCTCAGATTGCAGCGCAGAGGGATCTACAGGACTCTGTTTCTGTGAAACATGGCTCAAGGAGAGTACACCCGATGAGGCGATTGCTCCAGCCGGCTACACTAGCATATTAGCTCTGCTAGCCGCATCCCGGCTAACAAGCCCAGTTGAGTGTGCTTAGTTATACACGCCCAAAGATACTCCAATCTTAAAGCTGTAGTAGAGTTGACCAGTCGTACACGAGCATAGAGCAAAACATGAACAAACAAAACAACAAATTAAAACGAACAAAGAAACAATTTGACTTTGGGAACTTCTATCGTGAGCTACTATGCTATGGGATCTCCATGCTAACCGCCCAGGCGGAGTTCTCAGAGGCTTGGTTAGCACTTCCGGCCATACTGCTTGAAAATGTTCAGTCCCTGCGAAAAAAGATGGATGAGCTTCATGCTCAGATTGCAGCGCAGAGGGATCTACAGGACTGTGTTTCTGTAGAACATGGCTCAAGGAGAGTACACCCGATGAGGTGATTGCTCCAGCCGGCTATATGGCCTTCATCCCCTGCAATCCCAAGCGCCGGATTCGCTGTTCGGCCCCTTCCCGCCTGGACTTATTGCTAGCTGGGATGCGGCTCACATTGAGCTTCCTACCATAGCATGTTAGCACTGCTAATAGCATGTTACTCTGCTTAGTTATACACGCCCGAAGATACTCCGATCTAATAGCTGTAGTAGAGTCGACCGGTCGTAGACGAGCATAGTACAAAACATGAACAAACAAAACAACAAATAAAACAAATTAAAATGAACAAAGAAACAATTTGACTCTGAGAACTCCGTGACATCGCCCTCTGGGCAGTGCCATCTTGGAGACGTCACTCCAACTTCAATGTAAAAGGACATGAAGAGTACTGTAATAAAGTTTATCCTTTTGCTATCGTTTGTTAAACATGTTAAAATGTTTAGATTGTTAGAACATAAAATCTCACGCATAAACATGAACTTAGGTGTTGTACTGGAATAATAATTGAAAAAGATTTTAATACAACAGTTCAGAGAAAACTGTCGTTTCTCAGGAGAAAGTTTTATTTCTTCAGAAGAGACATCAGCGTTTTCTATCGCTTAGCCAGAGAAGACACATTGCGTTTGAGTGGTATAGAGCTTAACTGATAATTAATACACACACAAAAAAAGACGCTAATTGACAACTTGTGCAGGAATGAGGAAAAGGGGAGGGGCATCAGCTCCACCAATCAGGAGAAAGGAGGACAGCCATTGGCTGAATTTGAATCACGTGCTCGTTGCTCGGCAGTCAGCGAATACTCAAACTGTGGGTGCAAAACCTCAAACAGTCAAGGGCATACGGTACACAGCAATTTCCGAATTAACTAATTCTCCTCCCAGTGACACAATAAATGACTGGGTGTGGTTCAGTCTCCACTCTGAGAATGGGTCGTCAGTGTAGCAGTAAGCGTTAAAATTATTTAAACTAATGTTGAGCAGGTTCCTTTTTAAAATAAGTCTTCGTAAACTTGTCTGTGTTGCTGTCATTTTTTTGGAAATTTAAACTATGACAAAAAAACATTAAAAGAACGAATAAAGAAAAAGAAAATACCACGAAGGGATGGTGACATAGACTACCCAACCCGTTAACACATCTGGCTGCAGCCCGTCCCTTGCTTCGTGGGATAGATATTCTTTTTCTTTATAAAGATACAAGAAAGACTCGAACACATTCATTCATTTTCTGAACCGCTTAATCCTAATTAGGGCCGCGGAGAGGGTGGAGATTTTTTTTTTTTTTTTAATCTAAATGTTTTTGTTGCAAGCAGAATTGTAATTTAATTGTCTCTGCAGTTGTTTAAATCAGTGCAACACATTGTTGTTTTATATTAACATGAAGGAAAAAGGGGAAAACATTATATGCAGTATTATTTGATTTCAAACGTCAAAAAAGGATTTGTGGCATCAGTGTTTTCTTTAATATGGAAAACGGGTCCAAATGGCTCTTTGAATGGCAAAGGTTGCTGACCCCTGAACAAGAAGTATCCAGAATACTAAGGCAGGTTCCATTCTGATGATGACCTTGTTTCATACAACATTCACCTTCTTAACACTTCTGCAGCAAAACATTTACCTTCCTGGATCATATCAAGCAGTTCTACTTTTTCATGTAGTTCATACCTTTTTCTGGTGCTTCGATAACTTACCAGAAGCCTGAGAAGGTGTGCAGCGTTTGGGTGGCATGATGGAGCTTAACAGTCATTAAAAACACACACACTTAAAAAGCACAAGCACAAAGTGCGTGCAAATGAGGGAAAGGGGGCGTTACATCATCTCAACCAATCAGCAGGAAGAAGGACAGCCATCGGCTGAATTTGAATCACATGACAGTTGCTCGGCAATCCGCAAATATGCAAACCACGGGGGCAAAACCGCGAATAGTCAAGGGCCTAATGTATATCGAAATATATACCATGCGACCATCGAAATCCGCAAAGTAGGATCACCCCCCGCAGTCCCCCCCTGACTGACGTATATGTACATGTATATGTGTATATCATATCAATAAATACATATTCAATCCTATAAAAGCCTAGAATAACAATTAAACATTAAAAAACTATCATAAGATGTAAATTCAATATAAATACACACACATGCAGATGGTATTGCATGAGAAGAAGACGACACACATACATACATGCGCACAGAGGTGCATGCACACACAGATGCAACAATGTAACTAGTTCTGATGGGAGATTTTGGGTTGTTTTTTGTTTTATGGGTTTTTTGTTTGTTTGTTTGTTTTTTCCTTCATAATTGGCCTTGTTTTTGTGGCATTTTCCTTAACTTTTCCACCTATTCTTCCTTAATTTCCTTATTTTTTTATTTCGATGAATATTTATTTATTAAAAAAACAAAAAAACGTGATGCACTGAAGCCGCATGAATTGAAGCGTGAAGTAGCATGGGATCCATATGTGTGTGTGTGTGTGTGTGTGTGTGTGTGTGTGTGTGTGTGTGTGTGTGTGTGTGTGTCCACACACACATTACATAGCTAAAACTATTCACTTGTCTGCCATCCTTTGCACCTATAACAGCTTCATTTCTGTGTGTTTATGGGATTCCCCCCCCAAATACATTTGTGAGGTAAGCCACTGATGTTGCACAAAAAAGTCCTGGCTCACAGTCTCCATTCTAATTAATCCCAAAGGTATTCTGTTGGGTTGAGGTGAAGCCTTCCACACCAAACTTGCTCGTTTATGTCTTTATGGACCTTGCATTGTGCACTGATGCACAGTCATGTTGAAACAGGTAGGGGCCATTCCCAAAATGTTCCCTCAAGGTTGCGAGCATGGAATTATTCAAAATCTTTCGGTATGCTGAAACATTCAGAGTGTCTTTCCTGGAACTAAATGGCCAAGTCCAGATCCTGAGAAACAAGCCCACACCATTCCTACCACCACCAAACCCCTACACCAAACTTTACTCTTGGCACAATGCAACCAGACAAGTACCATTCTTCTGGCAATCACCAAACCCAGACTCATCCATCAGATTGTCAGATGGAAAAGCATGATTCATCACTCCGGAGAATGTGACTTCACTGCTCTAGTGTCAAGTGGTGGTGTGCTTTACACTACTGCATCCGACGCTTTGCTTTGCACTCGGTAATATGTTTCTTGGATTCAGCTACTCGGTCATGGAAACATGTTCCATAAAGCTCAATATAAACTGTTCTTAAGCTAATCTGAAGGCTACACAAAGGTTGGAGATCTGTGGCAATTGAGTGCTGAAAGTTGCTGACCTCTGCATACTATGCGCCCAAGCATCCGCTGACCCCACTGTGCCATTTTACCAGGCCGAGCAGTTCATGGCTGAGTTCCAGTCATTCTCAATCACTTTTACTTTGAACTCAAATTCAAAAACGTATTTATTAATTTCTGAATTAACACACACACACACACACACACACACACACACACACACACACACACACACACACACACACACACAGACACACACTCAATCTAAGTTACAGGTTATAAAGGAAGAAAAGAGGGAAAATTCCAAAGAGTGAATTATTTTACAAGCCACTGTAAATAAATAAACAAATATTTAATGATTTTTAAAATATAGTTACTACAACAATACATATATAGGTTACAAAATGCATGGAACAATACAGTAAATAAATATAAAAGTGCATAGAATGGAAATTTTATATATAAATGATTGAGATCATGTGCATGTTTGCTCATACTTATATGGATCTTTTTCATTCGTGTTTGCTGGAAAATTATTATTATTATTATTATTATTATTATGGCATAGTAGTTGTGTTTACTTTTTCAAAACGGAACAAAGTAATCTGGTCAGGGGTTCCCAAACTTTTGCATTTGACTATGCCATTGCTACTCTAAAACAGACTTGATTCATTCAAATTAAAATAATCTCCGTCAATTAATATACACACTGTGTGGAATTTTGGTTTTTGTTTTTTTTTGAAAAGCCAGATGCTCATCACAACAAAATGGCTTAGAGTGTAATTGTATTCCCAATAGTTCTATGAACTGTGACCAGAACAGCTCAGATCACTCTTAATCCTATATTAAGAGAGGCTAAGACGTTTTGCTTACTTTGTTTCAAAGATGAAATCTGTTGGGTTTTATTCAAGCGCCTTATTGGGTGTTTTTTTTTTTTGTTTTGTTTTGTTTTGGGTTTTTTTTTGGGGTGGGGGGTTGTGATCATGGACTCAATCCAAGTTGAATAATTAGATACAATCCAGTGTCTCTGCATCGTTGATAAATAAGTGCACAAAATTCCTGCTAGAAACATCAACAAAAATCTGTAGTCACCTGTGTCAGAATTTTACAAATTTTTGTGAGTCATGGAGTGAACACATTAGTGGTTTAAACAGTGAGTACTGTAGCATGCTGCTTTTGTGTTTTACTCGTAAACTCAGCTCTTTTTATCCCCTCTGTGCCTCCCCTCTTGCCATCCCATATAGTGCCTCTATACCTCTCTCGGAATCATCACGCGTGATCAGGCTATCTCATGACGACATCATCAGGGAGACGCCATCTTTTTTGAGATAATACCGTCAAGCTGGACGTTATCTCTCAGGGCTCTTGGTTTTGGCATTTACTGTCAGCAAGTATATTGAAATAAAACACTAACTCGGCCTAAATTGGAATGCTTAAACATTCTAGTTTACGTTTACGGCCTTTGCAGTGCAAGATGAGATCTGATTTATTTTCGGTCTTTTTGGACTTGGTTTTGTCAGGCTAATTCAGCATGAGTTTTGTCTAGCCTGTTTTGTTTAGCGTTTATACAGCGATTTCTAGGTTTTATTACTAGATCGGCCAATTTGTACACACTATTGTTTCCTTAGTTTAGTTTGGACGGGCTACAGAGTTTTCAGTCCGGCTAAACTGGTTCGTGACCTGATGCGCCAAGATCGCCCTTTGTTTACTGTTCGTGCCAATTTGGCACTTTGGTCATTGTTTACCTTTCAATACTTATTACACATCTAGGTTGACATGGCCTCCCGCGGCGGTTCGTCATTCTCTAGCTTTTCTCAAGGCACGACTGACAGGGCTCAATCTCATCATCCCTCGCGTTCCAGGTCTCATATTTCTCCATCTGAGTTGAATACCTCTGCCTCACACTTGTCGCGACCTCAGTCCATTCGGACTTTCAGCCCCCGAGTGTAGCTTTAACTCCGGCAAATGGCTTGCTCCATGCTAGCCAGCTTAAGGATAGGCGAGAGCGCTATCCACTAGCCTTCCGGCTTGGGTAACCAATGAGACTCTTAGACAAACTGATCTCGTGTTGTCAGCACCTACTCGGCAGGTAGAGCGTCCATTAGCCGTGTCCCTACCCAGGCCTGTGACTACTGAGACCTTTGCGTAGTGTGCCCGCCGAACCTATGGTCATGGTCACGGTTTCGCACGGTCCTCCGACCTGCAAACCGCCGGTCCTCTACCCCTTTGATCGGTCACCGGAGCATCTAGCTCACTCAACTCTGCTCTCAACTGATCATATGACGACATTTTGTCCGAGGTTTTGCTTCACTTAAGGGAACTTTCTTCTTCCCTCAGGACGGCACTATTGTTTGGGAATTCCCTCTTTCCTATGGATTCCCTTCAGCAGTTGTGCCAGCAGGCTTCTTCTTTGATGGAGTTATTTTCTTCTCCGTTGCGATCTTCCCAGGGTAAGTCCAAACCTCCTTAGTCCGTCCTTTCGTCTGTTCCCTCTGCGACGAAGGTCTCTTCCACTCCTGCTCATAATCCGTCTAGAGGCAGATCTCGTGGTCGCGGCCAGGGCCGCGGATTTACAAAACCTAAGTCGGCGACTAAAGTTTTTCCCCAGGTGGAGCAACGACAACCTTACATGACACCCCCCGTCGGAGTCCCTGCCTGTATGGGGCCGGCTCAGGCACTTCGTCCTGGCGTGGGGAGGTGATCCCCAATGCTCAGGTTCGGTCGTGGGTGGTAAACGGGTACGTTTTGCTCTTTATCACCCCTCCGTCTCTGACCACAACTGTTCAACTGTTTCGGTGTCCTTCGTCTCCTGTCCAACAGGAGGTGTTGTTCGGCAAGATTCGGGAGATGCAGGCAAAAAACGCCCTCAAGCTTGTTCCTCCATCGGAACTTTCTCAACCAGTGTTTAACTCTAGCATGTTTCTCATCCTGAAGTGGGACGGAGGCTTCTGTCTCATTATGAACGTGAAACGTCTTAACAGATGGATTGTGGATACAGATAACTGATTGATTGTGGAATGTGGATTGCCTTCATTTCCGGATGGAGACCATCAGGAACGTGGTGGGGGGCGTCCTTCCAGGCAATTGGGCTGTGTCCCTTGATCTCAAGGACGCTTAGCTCCACGTTCCCCCTTCACTCAAGCGCTCTGCACTTCCTGTGCATCGCTTGGTCCATCACAGAGGTCTACCAGTGCATCTCTCTCCCCTTCAGACTATGCACTGCTCCTCTCATCTTCACAAGAATCGTAGAGGCACTCGCTGCTCATCTTCGAGGTCTCAGTGTTCATCTTCATGTCTACGTAAACGACTGGATCCTCTTGCACCAAGATCGCCAGTGCCTCCTTGATCAGGTGCAGTGGGTCCTTCCATTCCTCGAAGGCCTCGGGTGGATACTTAACCTGAAGAAGTCCAGTCTCATACCTTCTCAGGAGTTCGAGTATCTTGGGGTTCTTTGCCGCAGTCATCTAAGTCTGGTCGCTCCCGCTCGTCACAACATCTTCAAGGCTCTGGAGATTGTTCCTCATCTGTTGCTAATGCATTCCTGTTCCGCTCGTACCCCGCTGTCTCTGCTCAGTCTGCAGAACAGTCCGGTGGAGTTTCTCATTATGGGTCTCCTGCATTTGCATCCTCTTCAGATCTGGTCCTGTCTTATTGGTGTCTGCTTCGAGACTCCATGGACCTCTCTATTCTCCTGGACGATGACTTTCGTCAATTCCTTCATCCTTGAGGTCAGGATACTTGGTTGACCGCGGGTCGTCCCCTGTTGCTTCCCTTTCCCTCCCTGCATCTCATGATGGATGCATCCTTGGAGGGTTGGGGGGGCTGTGCTTGGAGTCAATCGCATTCAAGGCTCTTGGTCATCTACCTTCCAGGCCTTGCACATCAATGCTCTGGAAGCTCATGCTGTTCTACGGAGCATCAGGCAATTTTTGTCCGCTCCTTCAGGGTCAGGTTGTCCTCCTGCTTTGCAACAATTCCACAGTGGTGTCTTACATTCGCTGTCAAGGGGGCGCTCACTCATCCACCCTTTACGGTTTTGTTTGGCAGATTCTGATGTTTTGTTGTGACCACTCCATCACGCTACAGGTCCGTCACATTCCGCCCAAGCGGAATGAATGTTCTTGCAGATGCTCTGTCTCGCTCCTGACCTCTTGCCACTGAGTGGTCCCTCAGCAGGTCAGTGTTTCTGTGCCTGTCCTCCCTGCTGAGGGGGGCTTCCATCTGGGTCTGTTTGCGACTTTTTGCAACAATCAGTGTCCTCTGTTTGTCAGTCCGTTTCCGGACATTCAGGCGTTCTCTGTTGATGAGTTGGTCTCATCTGCCCCTGTTGTATGCCTTTCCTCCAACCCCATTACTCCAGGCTGTTCTGTCCAAAGTGTGGTCCAAGCAGGCTCGCCTACTCCGCATTGCTCCTCTGTGGCCTTGCCAGTCGTGGTTCACGGACCTCCTGGAATGGTCAGTAGCTCATTCAATTCAACTGCCCCTAGTTCCGGACCTTCTGTCTCAGTGGCATCTACTTCACGAGAATCCCCAGTTGTTTCAGCTTCATGGGTGGATTCTCTCTGGCAGGTCTTGGCTAGACGAAGAATTCCAGAGGGTCTTCCTCAACCCCTCCCCGGAGGTCTACAAGTCCAAGTGGCAGCATTACTCCAGTTGGTGTCATTAGTGGCAGATCGATCCTCTCAATCGCTCTGAATCTGATCTAGGTTTCTTTACCTTTTTTGTCAGATTCCAGATAGGCCAATAGTACTGCGAGAGGTTATCGGACTGCAATCATCCATATTCTGGATCATTGCAAGTCATTTAGCCTGTGGTTCTTGGGGGGGTTTGGCCCGGTTCTTCAAGGAGGTAGCTAATTTACACCCTGTGGTGCGCCAACCTGTTCCTCAGTAGGATTTAGGTCTGGTGTTGCATAGTTTGGTTCATCCTCCTTTTGAGCCTATGGGGTCTTGTTCTAGAAAAATTTTTCATGTACAAAACAGCTCTGATAGTTGTATTAGCTACTGGTAAGCGTCATAGCTGAGTCTTAGCCACAAACTGAGGATCCGGATAAAACCGGATCAACGACCTGTCTCTAGCAGGATGGAAGTAACCCTGATCACAACAAAGTGCACAAAGCTCACTACAAATCTCTTACATTGTTGTTGAGGCTTCACAAGAATGTCCTACATGAAACTGCAGTGTCACCTTTGATCGAGGACCTTAAAAACATCAGCAGTTCATTATTGTGTTGCGTTGGACATGAGTGCAAAGTTTGAAGAAAATTCCTCAAAACATTCTTAGGATATTACATTCACAAAAATGCAATGGAATAGAACAGAGAAACAACCTGAAAAAAAGAATTCATTATTAAAAAAATAATAAATAAAATGTTTTAAAGGTTTTAAATGAGTCTCACTCAGTTTGGAGAGCAATATTTTGAGGGAAAGTAGAAGGACATTGTGGAAAATTTGTAAGGAAGTTGTACAGATCATCATTGTCTGTGATGAAAGTAGCTGATAGGGTTTTTTTTAATTTGCTGACATTAATAAAACAAATGCAAGCACATGCTACATCACACACACAACCAGTTATACTCACACACTCAGCTAGGGGTCATTTACAACCACCTCCTTCTTCTTTTCCTTTCGGCTGTTCCCTTCAGGTGTCGCCACAGCAAATGATCTGCCTCCATCTCTCCCTATCCTCTGCATCTTCTACTCTTACTCCAACAACCTTCATGTCCGCCTTCACCACATCCATAAATCTTCTCTTTGGTCTTCCTCTTGGCCTTCTGCCTGGTATTTCCAACCTCAGCATCCTACTACCAATATACTCACTATCCCTCCTCTGTACATGTCCAAACCATCTCAATCGAGCCTCTCTGGCTTTGTCTCCAAAACCTCTAACATGTGCTGTCCCTCTGATGTACTCATTTCTGATCCTATCCATCCTCGTTACTCCCAAAGAGAACCTCAACATTTTCATCTCTGCTACCTCCAGCTCTGCTTCCTATCGTTTCCCTAGGGCCACTGTCTCTAAACCATACAACATCGCTGGCCTCATCACCGTCTTGTACACTTTTCCCTTCATTCTTGCCGATGCTCTCCTATCACACATCACACCGGACACCTTTCTCCATCCATTCCAACCAGCCTGCACGTGCTTCTTCACCTCTTTTCCACACTCTCCATTGCTCTGGATTGTTGAGCCTAAGTACTTAAAATACTCCACCTTCTTTATCTCTGCTCCCTGTAACCTCACCATTCCTCTTGGGTCCTTGTCGTTCACACACATGTATTCTGTCTTACTGAGACTAACCTTCATTCCCCTTCTTTCCAGGGCATACCTCCACCTCTCTAGATTTTCCTGCACTTGTTCTCTGCTCTCACTACAGATCACAATGTCATCTGCAGACATCATAGTCCATGAAGATTCTTGTGTCACCTGTCCATCACCATAGCAAACAAGAAGGGGCTGAGAGCTGACCCTTGATGCAGTCCCACCTCCACCTTGAACTCTTCTGTCACACCGACAGCACACCTCACCACTGTCTTACATCTCACATACATGTCCTGCACCACTTTAACATACTTCTCTGCCACTCCAGACTTCCTTATACAATACCACAGTTCCTCTCTCGGCACCCTGTCATATGCTTTCTCCAGATCCACAAAGGCACAATGCAGCTCAGTCTGACCTTCTCTGTACTTCTCTATTAACATCCTCAAAGCAAACACTGCATCTGTGGTGCTCTTTCTTGGCAGGAAACCAAACTGTTGTTCACAAATGCTGACCTCTGCCCTTAGACTAGCTTCCACGATTCTTTCCCATAACTTCATCGTATGGCTCATCAACTTTATCCCTCTGTAGTTGCCACAACTCTGCACGTCTCCCTTGTTCTTAAAAATGGGCACCAGCACACTTCTCCATTCCTCTGGCATCCTCTCATTCTCTAAGACCCTGTTGAATTTTCTTGTCAGGAAATCTACTGCTACCTCTCCTAGACACTTCCATACCTCCACCGGTATGTCATCAGGGCCAACTGCCTTTCCATTCTTCATCCTCTTCAATGCTTTCCTCCCTTCACCCTTACTAATCTTTGGTTCATCCTGCTCCTCAATGGCCACCTCTTCTACTATTTTTCTCTCTCATTTTCCTCATTCATCAGCTCTTCAAAGTACTCTTTCCATCTTCCCAGCACACTTCTGTCATCAGTCAATACATTTCCTAATCTGTCCTTAATCACTCTAACTTGCTGCACGTCCTTCCCATCTCTATCTCTCCGCTGTGCCAACCTATATAGGTCATTTTCTCCCTCCTTACTGTCCAACCTATCAGACAAGTCATCATACGCCCTCTGTTTGCCTGACGCTGTGTCTCCCTGTACTTCTGTTTACTCTCTTCGGTCCTCTCAATGTCCCACTTCTTTTTAGCTAACCGCTTCTTTCGTACACACTCCTGCACTTCCTCATTCCACCATCAAGTCTCCTTATCTACTTTCCTTCCAGAGGACACACCAAGTACTCTCCTACCTGTCTCCCTGATCACATTAGCTGTGGTTGTCCAGTCATCTGGAAGAACTTCCTGACCACCCAAAGCCTGTTTTAAGTTCTCCTTGAAGACAACACGACCCTCTTCTTTTTTCAGCTTCCACCACTTTGTCTTCTGCTCTGTCTTTGCCTTCTTCACCTTCCTCACCATCGGCATCATCCTGCACACCACCATCCTATGCTGTTTGGCAACACTCTCACCCACTACTACTTTGCAGTCACTGACTTCCTTCAAACTGCATCGCCTACACAAGATGTAGTCTACTCGTGCGCTCCTACCTCCACTTTGATAAGTCACCCTATGCTCCTGTCTTTTCTTCCAGAAAAGTATTCACCACAGCCATTTCCATATTTTTTGCAAAATTGATCAACATCTGTTCTTCTGTGTTCCTGTCCTGGATACCAAACCTGCCCATCACTTCCTCGTCCCCTCTGTTGCCTGCACCAACATGTCCATTGAAGCCCACTCCAATGACCACTATTTCACCTCTGGGGGTACTCTGCATCACTTCATCTAACTCACTTCAGAATCTCTCCTTCTCTTCTAGCTCACATCCTGCCTGTGGGGCATAAGCACTAAAAACATTGAACGTCACACCTTCAATTTCTAACTTGAGTCTCATCACTCTGTCTGACATTCTTT
>CM045744.1:16661475-16696475 GCA_024760905.1 Plotosus lineatus
AACAGTAAGTCCCTCCCTCCCTCTCTCCTCCTCCCCCCACTCCTCCCACTCCATTCCATCAAGCCATCAACTACCATCACAAAGGTAAATAAAACGACTTTATTATACAGTACAGTTTATTTCTTTAATTACAATACAATAGCACATTTATTATGCATAAAATAAGGTATATTTTTGTGTAGTTTTAAGGCTTATTTAGTAGAAAATTATGTTTTATGGGGACCTGAGAACAGATTATTCTCATTTTAATGGTTTCTTATGGGAGATAAATGTTCGGAAGACGAACCTTTCGCCTTACACACACTTTCTGGGAACCAATTATGTTCGTGAGCTGACGTATCACTGTATATGAACTATTTTCCTTCAAACATGCATCCCTGTAGTTTTCAAAAATGCCCACTAGAGGGATATATTTCATTATTTGTGAGGCAGCATGAGATGGCAGAGATTTATTATTCAAACACGTAAGCAGTGTGCTTCAATTGAGGTAAGCTTGCGGTTTGTGTTTACAGGGAGTAGAACTAAATTCAGGTACAAACTGCATTCAGCCCGAGCAGCTTAGCCAAGCCCTTCAGCCAGAGCGGGCAGAAAACAGAGTCTTAGAGTTAGACAATTAGAGAGTGTTACAGTACAAACAAGCAGGGACGTGATGTGAGTTAAAGAGGTGAGTATGCTTGTGTTTCTTGAAAGTAGATGAGAAGAGTGAAATTCAAGTGTGAGCCACGGAGCAGCTCAGACATGCCCCTCAGCCGGAACGGACAGTTCGAAAACACAGCTGTCAAAATCAAAGTCCCCAAAAGCACAGACCATAACAAAAAAACATAAAAGAACATGAAATGTAATAAATTGGATAAACAAAACAAAACGATAAACACGCTACACCATAGTACACAAAATCACACAGACAAACATTCTAAACATTATCTTAGGTACTTTACTGGATTCATGATTGAAAAAGACTTGAATACTTGAGTGCTTGCAGATGATTATTCCTCTTCAGGCTCTTCAGAGGAAACTGCCGTTTCTTCAAGAGAAAGTCTTATTTCTTCAGAAGAGACATCAAACGTCATAACCTTCTTTAGTGCTTAGCCAGTTTCAGTGGTATCATAGAGCTTAACTGGTAAAAAGGCTTATTGACAACTTGTGCGCGAATGAGGAAAAGGGGGTGCTACATCATCTCAGCCAATCAGGAGGAAGGAGGACAGTCATTGGCTGAATTTAAATGATTTTACAATTGCTCGGCATCCGCGAATATGCAAACTGTGAGTGCAAAACCATGAATAGTAAAGGGCCTACTGTCTTTACCTGACAAAGACGGGGAAAATGTGTCAGCAAACACTTGAGGAACTCTACTCTCATTCACGAAGCACATGAAACAACAACTTGAATAAGCAAAAAATCATTCTAACATATACATAACATATTTCCTATACTACAAGCACAATAACCTTATCTTATTTGTGAAACATGGTTAGATAATGGCAAGATAATGGTTTTGGCCTGTTTTGGTGCATTATTTGAGTGAAGAATGGTTCAAAAATATCCAATTGAAGTTCTGTCTTCAATCCGCAAAGTCCTCCAATAGAGAAGCTGCTTTGAATTTAAAATTTGACCAAATCCCTTTATGCCAATGTGTCTGATTGACCAACAGTTACTAGTAATGTTTGGTGAGGTTAACACCACCAAGAGGGTTGAAAGCAAACATTATCTTATTCTCTTTTTGCCATGTTAAAGTATCATCTATAAATTAAAGTCCCAATCAAGAAAGAATTCAGCAAGGTGATTTAACTGATTTGCGGAATACCGGCTGGCTGCAGGGATTTTCTTATGACAAAATAAGTTCATAATGGAGCATTAAATCAGCATTGAAATGCAAGTAATAATAGGACAGGACAATAGTTGCTGTTAAGTAGCTCATGCTTTGAGAATTTCTGACCTTAGCCTAATCAATACTTGGGTCGTCTAATTAAGCACAATAGGATTCCCTTGGTGCTCCTAACATACACCACAAACTTTTTTGCTGCATCAGTTTTGAATCAGTTTACTTGCTGACTCATCATCATTACCGATGTGTAACAGCACAAAGAACAAACATGAAATAAGCTTTTCCACTCTAATGCTCATGGCATTTCAGGGTCTGCTTCATTCTTCCTCATAAAATCGGACAATGTGCTGTGCCCTTTTATCAAAAAAAGAAGAAAAAAAAGGTTTGGTTTATAGCCTTAATGATAAAGCAATTGTTTCATAACCTACACACAATAGCTAGATGACAGCTAAAACATTAAATAAGCTGCCATTCTTGATATTTTGTACCAATATTTATGTAATAAATTATAGACTAATTCTGGCCATTTTATGTTGTTAATCTGGGTTAGTGTGAGAAAAAGTAACTCTGATTTGTACACTGTTATATTTGGCAATTACACTCTTAGTGTTAACATTGAATACTTATTCAAAATTCATGTTAAATTAACATTTTGATAATCACCTTTAGATAGATCAATATCCAGAATTAAATAATTTCTGGGGAAAAAAAGTTTAAAAAACATTGCAAATATATTTGCTTTTTATTTTCAATTATATATATATATATATATATATATATATATGATTTTCTGAGTAGATCCTTCTGTAGGAGAGTGCTCAATACTTTTTGGTAGAGCAAATAACAAAAATAAAAGGACAGGACAAAGACTTTCTATTGAAACTCCATTTATCACTACAGATCTGTTTCGAGGGGTGGTGAAACCATCCTCTCTCTTCAGGTGATTATAGAAGAATCATTATATTATATATATATATATATATATATATATATATATATATATATATTATATATTACAGATATTCTCTATAATCATCCACCATGATTATACGCATAACCATCCTCTCTCTTCAGGTGATTATAGAAGAATCATTATATTATATATATATATATATATATATATATATATATATATATATATATATATATATATATATATATATATATATATATATATTATATATTACAGATATTCTCTATAATCATCTGAAGAGAGAGGATGGTTTCACCACCCCTCGAAACAGATCTGTAGTGATAAATGTAGTTTCAATAGAAAGTCTTTGTCCTGTCCTTTTATTTTTGTTATTTGCTCTACCAAAAAGTATTGAGTATATATATATATATATATATATATATATATATATATATATATATATATATATATATATATATTTTTTTGTTTTTTTTCCTAATATCAGCTGTTCCACAATTATTGGCACAGCTGATTTTAGGAAAAAAAAATCTTTGTCACGGTCTCCCTTTTAAATTTCACTTGAGTTGTAGGCTACTTTTTCTAGTTTTTTTTTAAGTGTGAGGGTAGCTTCGGCAAAATAATTAAATAAATGATTTATTTAATCCATTAATAAATAAATTATTATTGTTGTTGTTGTTATTAATAATAATAATAATATCGTGTGACCCCAGGGAACATGCTTCTCTCGCCCTTTTTTTTGTTGTTGTTGACGCATTAGGATAAAATGTAATTTTACATCCACTACAGCAGGTGGCAGTGACTTCCTCACTGTCAGAGTGTGCCCAGGGGTAAAATAAGAAGTGAAGTTAATAAACCCACCATGGAAAATTTTAAAAGGGATGGAAAGAGAGGTGGAGAGAGAGGGAGATGGTGAAAGAAAGGAAAGTCTCTAGAAAGTTAAGTAGAGGAGGTATGATGAAACTGATGTAGCATTCGGCTTCATGATGCTGTGGTGAGAAACGAGGAAAGGCCGCTGTGATTACTGTGTCTGAAAACATTGGCAGTGGACAGCATGAACCCAAATACTAGTCCTAAAAAATTAGAATATTGTGATAAAGTTCATTATTTTCTGTAATGTACTGATAAAAATTAAACTTTCATATATTTTAGATTCATTGCACACCAACTGAAATATTTCAGGTCTTTTATTGTTTTAATACTGATGATTTTGGCATACAGCTCATGAAAACCCAAAATTCCTATCTCAAAAAATTAGCATATTTCCTCCGACCAATAAAAAAAAAGTGTTTTTAATACAAAGAAAGTCAACCTTCAAATAATTATGTTCAGTTATGCACTCAATACTTGGTCGGGAATCCTTTTGCAGAAATGACTGCTTCAATGTGGCATGGCATGGAGACAATCAGCCTGTGGCACTGCTGAGGTGTTACGGAGGCCCAGGATGCTTTGATAGCGGCCTTAAGCTCATCCACAGTGTTGGGTCTGGTGTCTCTCAACTTTCTCTTCACAATATCCCACAGATTCTCTATTCTCCTCTTCTGGTTCTGCAGCGTTTTCTGCCACACTTTTTCCTTCCCACAGACGTCCCACTGATGTGCCTTGATACAGCACTCTGGGAACAGCCTATTTGCTCAGAGATTTCTTTCTGTGTCTTGAGGGTGTCAATGATGGCCTTCTGGACAGCAGTCAGGTCGGCAGTCTTACCCATGATTGCAGTTTTGAGTAATGAACCAGGCTGGGAGTTTTTAAAAGCCTCAGGAATCTTTTGCAGGTGTTTAGAGTTAATTGGTTGATTCAGATGATTAGGTTAATAGCTCATTTAGAGGACCTGAACATGATATGCTAATTTTTTGAGATAGGAATTTTGGGTTTTCATGAGCTGTAATAAATCATCAGTATTAAAACAAAAGACCTGAAATATTTCAGTTGGTGTGCAATGAATCTAAACTATATGAAAGTTTAATTTTTATCAGTACATTACAGAAAATAATGAACTTTATCAGAATATGCTAATTTTTTGAGAAGGACTAGTAAATTCAGGCATCACTGAAGGACATCACACTCCGATCACCTGATGAGCCGTGTGAGTTTTTTTCAGCAAAACTGTGCCGAGTATTGCCAACAACCATTCCGCTTTGTGAATGCTGCTCCAACAAACCAGTAAACTCTGTTAGCATCAGATAAGGTGGAGTATCAAACTGCTCAGCATAGAAACTCTCCGCAGCACAGCAGAGGAACTGATCCATGCAGCAGAAATGGCTCTGTCATACTGGATGACGTCACTGTTGTGAAAATAAGTCCTGGTCCAAGTTCAGCATTCAGCAGGAGCTGAGAGTTCAGTATCATGTTTAAACCTGGCTTCGAAAAGCTGTGCACTGTGAAACGTACTCATTAGAGACTTTCATCTGGACTTAATCATTTTGACAATAATAATAATAATAATAATAATAATAATAATAATAATAATAATAATAATAATAATAATAATACAAATTATCTTATTCATTTTTGTTTTGTAGATTAAAGTGCTTTATATATTGTGCTCCTGAGTTAATATTCCTGATCAATTTGAATTTGTTATTATTTATTGATTTGATTTACTTTTTCAGTATAAAATGGTTATATATGTGTGTGTGTGTGTATATATATATATATATATATATATATATATATATATATATATATATATATATATATATATATATATATATATATATATATATATATATATATATATATATATATATATAGGATCTTCTGAGGGTTTTGCTGGGTTTTACTGAGGTTTGCACTTTTTCGAGTTTTCTAGTTGATGTATGTGTTTATTTTATGAAGGAATCCCCTGCTAATTATCCATTACTGAAGCAGTAATCTGATGCAAAATCAATGCAACAAAGATTCTTTGGGTCACCAGCATTTCCTGCATCTCATATTCCTTCACTGCTCCAGTTGTTTCGCCCTCTAGCATGAAATCTTCTCCACAGTATTAAATGCTGAGGCAGGGATCTTAACAAGCAATTTATCAAGATGGTGTGTCTGGATTGCAATAAAAATCAATGTATTACAGTATGTTACTTTTTTGGATGCAGTGTTTCCTTTTTTAAGGTAAAAGGTGGAAGGTGGTGTCTACACTTAAAATAAATAAATAAATAAAAATCCAGTTTTGCAGCCACGTCAGCCCCTTATCCATTTCATCTAATGTCCTGATAATACTTACTCTCTGTCTGCTTGGTTGGTGGTGGGGGACATATTATATTGACCAGCACATCTTTAATTTGTCTTATTGTGCAGGAGATTGTTTATTAAATTTAAGAATATATATATATATATATATATATATATATATATATATATATATATATATATATATATATATATATATATATATATATATATATATATATAAATAAACATCTGGGTGGTGGTGGTGGTAGGAGGTGCATTAATTGACCTTCCAGCATGTTCTCTCTCCTGGTTACACTCCTCCTTCTTTTTAAAACTTGGTTGAAACACATGCCAGTTTAGGTAAAAGACTCAGTGTACTAATTAACTAAATGAAAGACACTGACAAGTATGAGTTATGTTTCCTGAATGTCTCCATTAGTAACAGCCTGAAGGCTCACAGTGCTTGGATGAGAAAGACCAATATAGACAAGGGTTTATTGTTAAAAATAAATAAATAAATAAATAGTTTTCTGAATCACTTAATGCTAATTAGGGTTGTGGGGAGGCTAGTGCCCATCTCAGCCGACTTCTGGCACGGGAAGAATCCACCCTGGGCAGCTCACCAGTCCATCGCAAAGCAGAAACACATTGACGGTTTTGCAGCTTCTCTTGTCGAAAGTCAGCAATGGTTCTTTTACATAAACCTCTCACCATAAACAGTGAGAGACATGGCTTGCCTTTGACAACCCAGTGAGCTGCACGGTGGGGGGCTGAGGGGGGGGGGGGGGGGGGGGTGTGACAACCTGTTGAGAATGGGGCTTGAAACCCCAACCTTAAGATCAGTGATCCAGCATTATACCACCAGGCCAGCTCTGCCCGGTTAAACAAATCATGTAAAAAATATTTTCAAAGAAAAATGTGTGTAAATGTAGGGTATTAACAAAACTATAACGCTCATTCCCTTTCTCTTCTTAATGTTCCATGAAAACATATTTTCTTCCTCCATCGTTTGCCAAAGCAGGACAAAGAGAACTAGAATAGGTAAGTCTAGAAAGGAAAGGATGCGTTCACTATTATAACATTTCATACTGACCCAGCTAAACGAAACGGAAGAGAATGCTGAAGGATTTTGTAATGCAGAGACAGTGCCAAGAAAATAAACAGAACAGCAAGCCATGTAAATTATGTTGGGCTGGAACAACTTCAAATTAATGAAGGGCTCAAGAAGCTAAAAGAGGATGAAGC
Organism: Plotosus lineatus; assembly: GCA_024760905.1. Lineage (NCBI taxonomy): Eukaryota > Metazoa > Chordata > Actinopteri > Siluriformes > Plotosidae > Plotosus > Plotosus lineatus. The sequence continues at coordinate 16,668,645 of CM045744.1, forward strand.
CTATTCAAAAAAATTAATAATCAGAAAAGAAACATATGAAAAAAGACTAAAAAGCCCCTTTTCACCATTTCTGAGCCAGGGTCTAAATTTGAACTACAGTAAAACCTCCGCTGACGAACGCTTAAGCTCACGAACTTTTTGCCTCAAGAATTTGCGCGCATATAGTCTCTGCTGACGAACTAGTTTTCGGCGTACGAATCAAACCACGCGGTCGAATAGCGCCACGGTGGCGGCCACGAGAAGCTGACGCACGCTCAGGGCGTCACAGTTCGTCACCCCTTTCTTTGAATGCGGAAGTGGTTTGTGTTTGCTAGACATTTTGGACCATATTGAGTGTACTTTTGCTATTATGGGACCGAAAAAGACCCCACCACAGGCGGAGATCATTGAAAAACACGAACGAGGTGTGCGTTTGTGTGACTCAGCGTCCCAGTACCAGTACGCTAAGTCTACCATTGCTCCCATCCTTAAGGACAAGGAAGCTATTAAAGTGCGTGTGTGACTAAGGGTGTTTCCAAACAGTAGGCGTTTCCAAACACTCCTTCCAAACAGTAAGTCCCTCCCTCCCTCCTCCTCCCACTCCATTCCATCAAGCCATCAACTACCATCACAAAGGTAAATAAAACAACTTTATTATACATTACAGTTTATTTCTTTAATTACAATACAATAGCACATTTATTATACATAAAATAAGGTATATTTTTGTGTAGTTTTAAGGCTTATTTAGTAGAAAATTATGTTTTATGGGGACCTGGGAACGGATTATTCTCATTTTAATGATTTCTTATGGAAAATAAATGTTCGGAAGACGAACTTTTTGCCTTACACATACTTTCTGGGAATCAATTATGTTCGTGAGCAGAGGTATCACTGTAGTTCTTTTTGTTTCCACAACCAGAAAACCAGAGCAGTATAAAGTCCAATGCTGGAAAAGGGATAAACAAAACCAGTCAAATCATCATCATTAAAAATATAATAATTAATTCATTAAAAATATCCATGTGGTGATGGTGTATTTTTATCATGCGTGCTTATTCCTGTTACTAAAAGCAATGCAAATACATATATACAAGAGAACCTCCAGTGCAGCTAACTGGGTTATCACAGGCCGGCCATGTCTCTCACCGTCTATGGTGAGAGGTTCATGTAAAACAATCATTGGTGACTTTTGTAAAGAGGAGCCGCATAGTCATCAGCGTATTTCTGCCCCTTGCTAAGGGGTTGTGTGAGGAAAGGCATCCGACATAAAAATCTATGCTGAATGAATGAATGAATGAATCAATCAATCAATCAATCAATCAATCAATCAATCAATCTATATATATATATCTATCTATCTATCTCGCTCTCTCTCTCTCTCTCTCTTTTTCTATCCATCTATCTATCTATCATTTTCTGAACCACTTGATCATAATTAGGGTCATGGGGAAAGCTGGTGCCCACCTAGAGCATGGGAGTTCTTTTTTCATACACTTACCCCTGTTCATGATGCAACTTCCCATGCAAGAGTACACACGTGTTCCACTTATTATCCAACTGGTGTTCAGAAAGTTCTAGAAGCCTGCATAATGGATATGCCATCCAGAGAATCAGCATCGATGTGCTGTAGGGAAGAAAATACAAGATTGCCCATGTCAAACTCTGTCACAAAGCTGTTCTTTAGTTGGCCATGTGTAGTGTACAGCTTGTATAGAGTGTCCTGTTTGGCAGCGCTGAACAAGAGAACCTTACAGGTAAGAAGGTAAATGAATTAGCTATCTGCTCGGATCGCTGCGATCTACCATGCATACTCAGTTAAGCAAAGCGAGTTGTAAAATGAATGAAAACCCAAATCCAGAAAAGAAAGAGAACTGTCTGCTCTGCTGGTGATTCACATCAGTGCAGGCTGAGTACTAAACCAGTATTCAACGGCGCCCTTGCTCACGTGAAAGACCGGAAGTCCGGATAACCCACACTTTGTGTCAAGCACAAATAAGTAAACTATGTTCGGTGTTCAGCACCTCACATATTGTAAGCATTGATTGGCTGTTTTAAGCTTCATTTAAAGTGACTCAGCTCAGCTTCATGTAAAGTAACCATCCGTCGACCATCAGAACCATTTACAAGCAGAAAGATCGCATCATAGAGAATGTTAAAGGTTATATTTGATACTGTATTTGATATTTGATGAGTGAATTTGATTAAAATGTATCTATTGCTTCAATTGAATTTATTTGAAATTAATGTTGATATTATTTGATATATTTTATATTTTACAATGTTATGTTTATAATAATTAATTTAGGGGTGTTTTAGGAGATAGGGTACAGTAATGATATTTATGGATGTATAGTGCAGTATGAGTGTCATACATCACTGTAACAACTAACGTTCATGTTCAACTTAAGTTTGGCCGTCCGAAATCAATTAAAAACGTAAGTCGGGGAGCATCTGTATTGTAGTATTTCCTATTATTACTCACCTTGCAGCAGCTATAAATGTTGTTCAAGTTCATACAACAAAAAGAAAATCAGTTCGCCATGTCAATTAAAAAACAGAGACAAAAAAAAATAAATAAAATTAAAAAAATAAATAAATAAAATAAAAGCTTGAACTTTCTATTTTAGAAATATGATTTTAACAGTTTTACCTCTTACAGAGTGGTTACAGTGGGGACTCATTTTTTATAGATTAAAAAAAAAAAAAAAAAAAAAAACGAGAAAACAAACACAATAACAAACCCCTAAACTTTAACTTGTAAACCTTTAGAATGGAGCAATGTATTTAATAAACCATCAACTTTATTTTGAGTGGCTTACATGACAATTTGTCAGGTTATTCCATATCCTGTGCATCACAATGCTGATTGGCTGCATTGGCAGGCACTTGATGTGGGAACTCGACCAATTTTGTTTTCACTTTTATTTTTAAAACAAAATTGAAATGAGTTCAAAGTTTAAATAATCTATAAAGTATTTTTGAAATGCTTCTACTTATTTTTTGAGTATATGGCTTACCATTAAAAATAGAATAATTTATTAAATTTAAATAGGGGGAGGACCCACATGAATATTTTTTTTTTTTTTGGAGAGGCTATTATAATTCTTCTTCTTCTTCTTCTTCTTATTATTATTATTATTATTATTATATAAAAGACATTTAAATGTTTGATTACTATCATGTTCTTTTATTTCTTAAGAAATGTAATGCTTATTCATTATCAGGTATTTGCCATTAAACAATAAATTATAATGTGCATTATTTAAAATTGCAAATTGACATTTTTAGAACTTTTAATTTCTTGGATTATTTATTTTTTTATTTATTTATTTATTTTTAATTGAGACAAAAAAGTTCTTGTCCTATCCTATCGGACTTCAGGGTTCATTGCGAGACTCAACGACTATAGAAAAACACATTCATAAGATCACATTCACAGCTCAAAGATTTATCCTTCTATTTAATTCCAGACACAAGGACTTATGTCAGTGACAACACGCTTTCTGCTCAGTATTTTTAAAAACTTAAGGAAAAACAAACAAGTAAAAACTTCTATAACTCCTCTTAACCTTAAAGACTGATAAGGATAACTTTGATAGTTTCATCTCTCTCTCTCTTTCTCTCTCTCTGTGTGTGTGTGTGTGTGTGTGTGTGTGTGTGTGTGTGTGTGTGTGTGTGTGCATGAGAGAGAGAGAGAGAGAGAGAGAGAGAGAGAGAGAGAGAGAGAGAGAGAGAGAGAGAGCATGTTTTGAGTCTTTTCAAAAAATCACTGAACTGTGTGACATAGTATTTAAAAGGAATACTTTCATTATATGGCTATTGGCTTCCTTTTCTCTTGTGTTATTTTGGTAAAGCCTGTGCTTCACATAGCAGAAGTGACTAAGATACACAATCGTAAATGATTTTCTGCCTTCTGGGGGTCAACCAGCAATCTTCTTCTTTTCCTTTCGGCTTTTCCCTTCAGGCGTCGCCACAGCAAACCATCCAGATCCATCTCACCCTATCCTCTGCATCTTCCACTCTTACTCCAACTACCTTCATGTCCTCCTTCACCACATCCATAAATCTTCTCTTTGGTCGTCCTCTCGGACTTCTGCCTGGAAGTTCCAACCTCAGAATCCTACTACCAATATACTCACTATCCCTCCACTGTACATGTCCAAACCATCTCAATCTAGCCTCTCTGACTTTCTTTCCAAAACATCTTACATGAGCTGTCACTCTGTTGTACTCATTTCTGATCCGATACATCCTATTCATTCTTGCCGATACTTTCCTATCACACATCACACCGGACACTTTTCTCCAACCATTCCAACCTGCCTGCACACACTTCTTCACCTCTTTTCTACACTCTCCACTGCTTTGGATTGTTGACCCTAAGTACTTAAAATCCTCCACCTTCCTTATCTCTGCTCCCTGTAACCTCTCCATTCCTCTTGGGTCTTGTCATTCACACACGTGTATTCTGTTTTACTGAGGCTAACTTTCATTCCCCTCCTTTCCAGGGCATACCTCCACCTCTCTAGATTTTCCTGCACTTGTTCTCTGCTCTCACTACAGATCACAATGTCATCTGCAAACATCATAGTCCATGGAGAATCTTGTCTAACCCCGTCTATCAGCCTGTCCATCACCATAGCAAACAAGAAGGGGCTCAGAGCTGACCCATGATGCAGTCCCGCCTCCACTTTGAACTCTTCTGTCACACCGACAGCACACCTCACCACTGTCTTACATCTCTCATACATGTCCTACACCACTCAAACATACTTGTCTGCCACTCAAGACTTCCTCATGCAATACCACAGTTCCGCTTTTGGCACCCTGTCATATGGTTTTTCCAGATCCACAAAGGCACAATGCAGCTCCCTCTGGCCTTCTCTGTACTTCTCTGTTAACATCCTCAAAGCAAACACTGCATCTGTGGTGCTCTTTCTTGGCCTGAAACCAAATTGTTGTTCACAAATGCTGACCTCTGCCCTTAGTCTGGCTTCTGCTATTCTTTCCCATAAGTTCATCGTATGGCTCATCAACTTTATCCCTCTGTAGTTGCCACAACTCTGCACGTCTCTCTTGTTCTTAAAAATGGGCACCAGCACACTTCTGCTCCATTCCTCCAGCATCCTCTCACTCTCCGAGACCTTGTTGAATGTTCTTGTCAATAAATCTACTGCTACCGCTCCTAGACACATATCTACCTCCACCGCTATGTCACCAGGACCAACTGCCTTGCCACTCTTCATCCTCTTCAATGCCCTCCTCATTTCTCCCTTATTAATCTTTGCTACTGCCTGGTCCTCAATGGTCAACTCTTCTATTCTTTTTTCTCTCTCATTTTCCTCATTCATCAGCTCTTCAAAGTACTCTTTCCATCTTCCCAGCACACTTCTGTCATCAGTCTAACTTGCTGCACATCCTTCCCATCTCTATTTCTCTGCTGTCATCATTTTCTTCTTCCTTACTGTCCAACCTATCATACAAGTCATCATACGCTCTCTGTTTGGTCTTTGGCACCGCTACCTTCACATTACGCTGTGTCTCCCTGTGCTCCTGTTTACTCTCTTCGGTCATTTCATTGTCCCACTTCTTCTTTGCTAACCTCTTCTTTTGTTCACACTCATGCACTTCCTCATTCCACCATCAAGTCTCCTTATCTACTGTCCTTCCAGAGGACACAGCAAGCACTCCCCTACCTGTCTACCTGATCACATTAGCTGTAGTTGTCCAGTCATTTTGAAGCACTTCCTGACCACCCAAAGCCTGTTTCAACTCCTCCTTGAAGCCAACATGACACTCTTCCTTTTTCAGCTTCCACCACTTTGGCTTCTGCTCTGCCTTTGCCTTCTTCACCTTTCTTTTCATCAGCATCATCCTGCACACCACCATCCTATACTGTTTGGCAATGCTCTCACCCACTACTACTTTGCAGTCATTGACTTCCTTCAAATTATATCGCCTACACAAGATGTAATCGACCTGTGTGCTCCTACCTCCGCTTTTATAAGGTCACCCTATGCTCCTGTCTCTTCTGGAAAAAAAAAAACTATTCACCACAGCCATTTCCATCCTTTTTACAAAATCTATCTGTCCTTCTGTGTTCCTGTCCTGGATACCAAACCTGCCCATCACTTCCTCGTCCCCTCTGTTGCTTGCACCAACATGTACGTTGAAGTCTGCACCAATGACCACTCTTTCACCTCTGGAGTACTCTGCATCACTTCATCTAACTCACTCCAGAATCTCTCCTTCTCTTTTAGCTCAACCTTTCAATTCAACCTTCAGAATATTTTTGAACAAACGATGAATAAGAAAACAAAACATTTTACAATATTGTAAACAACAAGTACTACCGATCCATAAGTCCTTCTATAGTGGAGGCATTGATAAGAGAAAATTGGAATGTCTTTTTGGAATGCCAAGAGGTGCCATCCATCCGCTGGTGGACAGAAAACATATGAGAACCTCTGAGATGTAACTGCTATAATGTGAATGGATGTCTGAGTGATGATAACATTTTTTGCTCTATATCATCCCATTCAAACTGCTACTTGTTTGAAGTCATAAAATTAAATACATTTTAATAAAATAGAATGCACTTTTTTGACAACATAAACAGAATTTTATAAACCATGTGCAGTAGATCTGTACTTTTTATTTATTTATTTATTTTCTAGAAGCCAAAATAAGCTATTACTGCCACACAATCCATTACTCACACTGAGGAATCGCATGACGCGTTTGGCTTGTATGTAATGTGCTTATGGAAGTGAACGTATTCAGCAGAATGGCATCTCACTACCCTGTGGTGATAGCAGAGCTCACATTGGGGCTTTTTCATTTTATGGATACTCGCTTTCACTCTCACGAGGATAAATGATCGCTTTGGTGCAGATTCTGTCAGAAAATCAAACATTTACATCAGCAAGCAATCCACAAATAAACAACTAATGATGTGTTATTGAGTGTTCTCTTAACCAACTGTTATGAAATGGCGTACTTTACACGGATGGACTGAAAATGCACGTTTGGTTTCCTCATTTCATTCCCTTCTATCAACAAGTTATTATAAAATTAATTATTTTTTATGTATGTAGGATGTATGGGGTATTGAGATTTCACATGAAAAATTTATCAAGTGAGGGAAAATCATCTCCTCTTTTAAGCAGTGCCTATATTTACATATTAATTCCTTCCTAAAATTACTTGCTCAATCACTTGCTTGCCAAGCTGCTAAATCCACCTAGGGCTGAAGGGAGGCTGAAGCCACCCTCAGCTGACACTGGGTAAACATGTGGTACATCCTGAACAGTGCACCAGACCTTCATAGGATCAACAATCATACACAATCATTCACACACTTTCATACCAAGGGGTAGTTTGGTACAGTACAGCCAATTATTTGAATGTGCATGTCTTTGAACTGTTGGAGAAAACCAGAGAATCCAAAAGAAACCCATGCATGCAATCAAACAAACTTTTCAGAAACAGAACTCAAACCCAGGACTTTCTTGCATTGAGGCAGACGAGCAAACCCATTATGCCACCATGCTGCTCCCCCTTAAATCATTACAATTGCAACCTTGCTTTAAACTAGACCATTGACTATTTTATTATACAACCTAGTCTTTGGAGTATACAGTAGAAAAAGGGTAAAGATTTCTCCACTGTTTAATAATAGTGAATGATGAAGAACATACCTGATCTGTTAACCTAAATACTCACATTCTGTCTGATCTGCATAATTGTAGGGCAGTACCTCAGAGTTCAATCTGAGGCCTTGTCACATTATATTCTCTTTCTCAGAGAACCATGTAAAACCATGTGACACCTAATCAGGAAATGCTGTGCCAGGGAGGGCTGGGGTAAAGACCTTTCCTCCTGCCATAATATCTCCTCCCTGCCTTACTTTTGAGCGTCTTCTTGTCCATGCTCTATAGGTCATTGTGGTTTGATTACAGTCAGGCCTTTGGTACAGCACTTGACTCTGATTTATAGCTTTATGCTAATAGTAGATTAAAATACAATTAACCCAATATGTGGAGGGGAAGAACTTGCTGGTTTAGAATCAAGAGACTGTGGAATTTATCATCAGCCTTACACAGGAAACAGTGACATATATATATATATATATATATATATATATATATATATATATATATATATATATATAAAAAAAAGTATGCAGCCATGGGGGGGGGGGCACAAACCAGTGTCTGTCCCTCACGCCGGTCCCAATCCCGGATAAATGCAGAGGCGTTTAGTAGAACAGAATGTTAATACAGAAGTACAGAGAAGGTCAGAGGGAGCTGCATTCTGCCGTTGTGGATCTGGAGAAAACATATGACAGGGTGCTGAGAGAGGAACTGTGGTATTGCATGAGGAAGTCTGGAGTGGCAGAGAAGTATGTTAGAGTGGTGCAGAACATATATGAGAGATGTAAGACAGTGGTGAGGTGTGCTGTTGGTGTGACAGAAGAGTTCAAGGTGGAGGTAGAACTGCATCATGGGTCAGCTTTGAGCCCCTTCTTGTTTGCGATGGTGATGGACAGACTGACAGACGAGGTTAGACAAGATTCCCCATGGACTTTGATGTTTGCGGATGACAGTGTGATCTACAATTATTTATCTGTAATATATATATATATATATATATATATATATTTTTTTTTTTTTTTTTTTGCACTTATGTAGTTTTGTTTTGTTTGTTATGTTTTTGTCTTCAGGAAAAAAAAAAAGTAATTTGGTTATGCTTATTTTGTATAATAAGCAGAAACACGTTTAAATCCAGATTGACAATTTCATAAATGGCAGACATTATTTTTAGACCCTTTTGGAGAACCCAAGAATAATTAATAATCAAAAATACTCTGCAGATATTCAGAAACTGGCTTTCCCACCCCACCCCCCCACCCCTGAAACAGATCCTGGGTACAAAATCACCATCGTCGTGAGTTCACCTGTTTGTCATGGTGGTTGGATGTAAAGTGAGAGCTGTATAGTGAGAGCTGTATAGTGTACTCAATGTATCAACTACAACTATTACAATTTACTATACAAGCGGTGGTCATTAACTAAGCAATATAAGCCATCATGTCTGACACTTGGACTGTTGCAAAAAAAAAAAAAAAAAACAACAAACAAACAAACAGACAAAAAACAACACCTAAGAGATGGGAGAAAAATCAGAAAAAGTAGTGAGACAAAGTGCAAAACAGATTATAAACATGCAGTCATTTATTCATTTTCTAAACCACTAAATCCCAATCCGAGTCATGGGGAGACTGGCACCCATCTCAGTCGATTTTGGGCGAAGGTAAAATACATTCTGAATAGCTTGTCTGGCCATTGCAGGGAACATACAGTCAAGAATATTTTAATGATGAGAGTATTAAATGAAAATATACTCAACTGTACTAGGATTAATTATATTAAATTATGTCTTCATGAAATTCTTAATAAAATGTATGAAACTTACAATACAGTGAAATAAATTAAGCCAAGGCCTCAAATTTAATTTGATGCAAGGCAGTAGCAAACCACATGCTTACACTGGCACTGAGTAGTAGTGTTTCAAAGGGTTTTATCACCTCTGAACTCACTGTATGATTGGGAAGAGTGAATGAGTGAATAATTTCGGACACAGGACCTGATTTTGAGGGTGTTCACTGTTTGGCTTACTCCTCCCATTTAGTCTTTCTGCTCTCTGTTCTGACTCTGCTCATGTCTGCTCCTTGTTCTGATTCTGCTCATATTTGACTCCTGTCTGAAGTAGGTGCCTGGGAGGCAGAAATATCTTGTCCTCAGACAGCCACCTACATTTTGAGTTTGCTAATGTGTTTGAAATTCATGATGAAGAGATGTAGCTGAGGCAGTGGTGGTCTAGTGGTATAAGGTGCCGGATCGATGATCCAAAGGTTGGGGGTTCGAGTCCCACTCTCCACAAGGTTGTCACTGTCCTCCCAGTGCAACTAACTGGGTTATCAAAGGCCGGCCATGTCTTTCACTGTCTATGGTGTGAGGCATGTAAAAGAACCATTGCTGACTTTCGACAAGAGTGGGCTGCAAAGTCGTCAGCGTGTTTCCGCCCTGCGATGGCCTGGCGAGCTGTCCAGGGTGTACTCTGCCCTCGCCCTGAGTTGGCTGGGATGGGCTCAGCCTCCTCACGAACCTAATTAGGATGAAGCGGTTACAGAAAATGATGATGATGAGATGTAGCCGATAGTTGACACTACATTAAAAATGTCAGACTGGACAATCTAAAATTATTATTATTATTATTATTGCCAATGATAATTATAGCATAACAATTAATAATAATAATAATAATAATAATAATAATAATAATAATAATAATAATAATAATAATAATATAAGTACATAACGACAGCAATAAACACATAAGCTGCTCGCTATTTGTAAACAGTGACTTAAATATCGCGAGCAAATTACAAACATGGGCTATCAACAATACTTTAGCTTTTACAAGATTTTACCAGGCAATGTTAATACACCGGGAGAAACAAGAAGCGTCCATGATGCAGTCTCACCTCACCTTGAACTCTTCTGTCACAACGACAGCACAACTCTCCACTGTCTTACATCTCTCATACATGTCCTGCACCACTCTAACATACGTTTCTGCCACCCAAGGCTTCGTCATGCAATACCACAGTTCTTCTCTCGGCACCCTGTCATATGCTTTCTCCAGATCCACAAAGGCACAATGCAGCTCCTTCTGACTTTCTCTATTAACATCCTCAAATCAAACATTGCATCTGTGGTGCTCTTTCTTGGCATGAAACCAAACTGTTGTTCACAAATGCTGACCTCTGCCCTTAGTCTTTCTTCCAGCATTCTTTCCCATAACTTCATCGTATGGCTCATCAACTTTATCTCTCTGTAGTGGCCACAACTCTGCAGGTCTCCCTTGTTCTTGAAAATGGGCACCAGCACACTTCTCCTCCATTCCTCCGGCATCTGCTCACTCTCTAAGACCTTCATGAATGTTCTTGTCAGAAAATCTACTGCGACCTCTCCTGGACACTTCCATACCTCCATCAGGACCAACTGCTTTCCCACTCTTCGTCCTCTTCAATGCTCTTCTCCCTTCACCCTAACTAATCTTTGCTACTTCCTGGTACTCAACGGTCACTTCTACTCTTTTTTTCTCTCTCATTTTCCTTATTCATCAGCTCCTCAAGGTAATCTTTCCATCTTCCCAGCACACGTGTGTTACCATTCAATACATTTCCCTCTCTGTCATTTGTCACTCTAACTTGCTGCACGCCCTTCCCATCTCTATTTCTCTGCTGTGCCAACTTGCATAAATCATTTTCTCCCTCCTTACTGTCCAATTTATCATACAAGTCATCATACTCCATTTGTTTGGCCTTTGACACCGCTACCTTCACCTTACACTGTGTCTCCCTGTACTCCTGTTTATTCTCTTCGGTCCTCTCTTTGTTCCACTTCTTCTTAGGTAACCTCTTTCTTTGTATACACTCCTGCACTTCCTCATTCCACCACCAAGCCTCCTTATCTACTGTCCTTCCAGAGGACACACCAAGCACTCTCCTACTTGTCTCCCTGATCACATTGGCTGTGGTTGTCCAGTTATCTGGAAGCACTTCCTGACCACCAAATGCCAGTTTCATATTTTATATATATATATATATATATATATATATATATATATATATATATATATATATATATATACAAAAATAAAGGATTAGGACAAAGACTTTCTATTGAAACTCCATTTATCACTACAGATCTGTAACCATCCTCTCTCTTCAGGTGATTATAGAAGAATGAATAGATTATTCCATAATCACCTGAAGAGAGAGGATGGTTTCACCACCCCTCGAAACAGATCTGTAGTGATAAATGGAGTTTCAATAGAAAGTCTTTGTCCTGTCCTTTTGTTATTTGCTCTACCAAAAAGTATTGAGCACTCTCCTACGGAAGGATCTACTCAGAAAATCCTCTCTCTCTCTCTCTCTCTCTCTCTCTCTCTCTCTCTCTCTCTCTCTCTCTCTCTCTATATATATATATATATATATATATATATATATATATATATATATATATATATATATATATATATATATATATATATATATATATATATGTATGTATATATGTTCTGGACAGTCGTGTGAAGAGGGAAGCAGAGCTGTCAACCAATCACAACCTGGTGGTGAGCTAAATTCAAGGGCTGGGGAGGCCACACTCCAGACCTGGCATGCCCAAATGTGAAGTTAGCATCTCGTGGGAACATTTGATGGAGTCTCCTGTCAGAGGGGCCTTTAACTCCCACCTCCGACAGATGAAACAACCATGTCCTGAAGGAGGCAAGTGACATGGAATCTGAATGGGCCATGTTTCATGCCTCCATTACTGAGGCGGCAGCCCATAGCTGTGGCCTGAAGGTCATTGGTGCCGTTCGTGGTGGTATTCCCCCAATTTTGTGGTGTAGACCCGTGGTAAAGGGGGCCATCTAGCTGAAAAAGAGACCGACTGGATCTTATTGTCCTGTGGGGCTCCCAAAGCAGAAGACAGGTGCCGGCAGGCCAAATGTGGCCTTACTGGTCTGTCGTGGTGAAGAGGGAACTGAGCCGTAAGGCAAAGCTTTCAATTTCCTGATCGATCTACGTTCCGACCCTCACTTATGGTCACGAGCTTTGCGTAGTGAATGAAAGAACAAGATCGCGGATACAAGCAGCTGAAATTAGCTTCCTTTGGCAGATAGCAGGGCTCTCCCTTAAATATAAGGTGAGAATCTCAATCATCTGGGAGGAGCTCGAAGTACAACCACTGCATTGAGAGGAGCCATTTGAGATGGTTCAGACATCTGGATAGAACGTCTCCCAAATGCTTCCCTCGTGTGAACTTTCAGGCATGTCCAACTGGGAAGGGACCCCGGGGTCAACCTAGAACATGTTGGAGGAATTATGTCTCCCGGAACGGCTGGAGGAAGTGTCTGGGGAGGGGGACATCTGAATGAATCCAACCCCGGATTAGACAGATGATGATGATTATATATATATATATATATATATATATATATATATATATATATATATATATATATATATATATATATATTCTTCCTTTCGGCTTTTTTCCCTATTTCTCAGGAGTCGCCACAGCAATCATATGATTCGCACGTTTGATTTGGCATAGGTTTTTACATTGGATGCCCTTCCTGTCACAACCCTTTTAGCAAGGGACAGAAACACGCTGACGGCTTTGCAGCCTACTCTTTACGAAAGTCAGCAATGGTTCTTTTACATGCCGCTCACCACAGACAGTGAGAGACATGGCCTGCCTTTGATAACCCAGTTAGCCGCACTGGGGGGACAGTTACAACCCTGTGGGGACTCGAAACCCCAACCTTAGGATCAGCGAACCTGTGCCCTATCCACTAGACCACCACTGCCCCATGTATATATATATATATATATATATATATATATATATATATATATATATATATATATATATATATATATATATATATATATATATATATATATATATATATATATATACCATTGCTGACTTTCGTAAAGAGTAGGCTGCAAAGTCGTCAGCGTGTTTCTGTCCCTTGCTAAAAAAGGGTTGTTACAAGAAGGGCATCCGACGTAAAAACCTCTGCCAAATCAAACGTGTGAATCAGATGATTCGCTGTGGTGACTCCCGCGTAAAAGGGAAAAAGCCGAAAGGAAGACAGACAGATATATAGTGATCCCTCGCTACTTTGTGCTTCAGTTTCTGCGGTTTCAGTGCATCGCCGGTTTTTCAAAAATATTCATCGAAAAATAAAAATAAAGAATAAGGAAATTATGGTCAAATAGGGGAAAAGTTCAGGGAAATGCAGTAAAACAAGAAACCAAAAAAAACAAAAAAAAAAAAAACAAAAACAGAACAAAACAAACAAACACAAAAAAACACAACCCTACAAAACTACTTACATTTTTATGTGAGGTCCGCATCTGTCTGTGTGTGTGTGTGTGTGTGTGTGTGTGTGTGTGTGTGTGTGTGTGTGTGTGTGTGTGTGTGTGTGTGCATGCGTTTGTATATAAAACAATAAAAGACCTGAAATATTTCAATTGGTGTGCAATGAATCTAATCTAAAATATATGAAAGTTTAATTTTTATCGGTACATTACAGAAAATAATGAACTTTATCACAATATGCTAATTTTTTGAGAAGTACTAGTATACATGTATGTTATCCATCAGTGAGGGGATTGATCCTACTTCACGGAAATCGGCGGTCGTGGGGAAGACCTCTGTTTCCCCATTAACCGTGGAAAGAGAGGGATCCCTGTATGTATATATATATATATATATATATATATATATATATATATATATATATATAGACATATATATATATATATATATATATATATATATATATATATATATATATATATATATATATATATATATATATATATATATATATATATATATATATATATAGCTCTGTCTGGTCAGCCACATTGATTTTGCTTAACAGGAAATGTATAAAGACCCATCGGATGTTAATGAGAGAACTGTTGAATAATTAACTGATGATTCATGTGTGTTAAACCGTTACACTTGCAATTAAACTATTAAATTATTATTAAATGATCATATTATGACTGTTAAACCAATAATCAGCATGCTAAGTGAATGTTTATTTTTTTTTAATCAAACAAGTTAAATGATTGAATATTCATGTGAAATAAGTTAATGATAGCCAGAAGAATTGCAGAAGGACCAGGAAATGGAACCTGGGTGATGTGCCTCTTCCCAGGACCCCAATCAGGCTTCCGACATAGGCTAGAGCTGCAGAGCCCAGAAAAAAAAAAAAAAAAAAACGTTCAAATGCAGGCCTCAGTCTAAGGCCTAGAGACTATTACTCCGAGCAAAAAAACTGGTCCAAGGTGTTGCCCCAAGCCCAAGCACGGACTACGTTGAATCGTCACAAGATAGAAGATAATCATGGCAGATGGTTAGCAAGAATTAACGAAGCCTATTAACTATGATCCAGAGAGGCGGGCTTAGCTTGTTTTGTTCTGTCTTCACATGCTCATTGGGAGATGACACCTGCTGTGCTTCTGTGCTTGATTATGCTTTTATTCTCAATACTTTGATTGAAATAATTGTTTCTGATTTTTGGGCTTAAGTCTTTTGGCAGAAAATATCACATTTTTTTAGGGTGATCAAATTTTGATGAGGAACAATTTGCTTTCCAAGTCCTTCAACAGGTTCTAATGAGTAATTTAGTGAACACCATGGGTCTCTCTTTATTGGTAGCTAAGATATAACGACAAAAACCCAAAATATTGTGACATTTCCAAATTGTTGGAGACATTGTGGTAACAAAAAATGCATTTGATGTTTTATTGTAATATACTAAAACTGTGAAAAATCAACAAAATACGAGCTATAATGCAGCCCAACATCTGAATATTGCACTAAATGATATGGAATATCCCACAGGCTATTGTTTAATAAAATGGTATTTATTTCACTCCCCTAGTTTTTCACTCATTTTTCAGTGTTCATTTGATTTATCTGCGGTTCATTTACAGAGTGAGAACAATAAAAATACCATTTTAAAATTAGTATTTTGTGGAACACGTTATCCTTCCTGAACAGCTGCAAATATGAGCCATTGCACTGCCTTATCTGTCTCAGCCATGTTTTGTTTGAACCAACTTATTCCATGGGGGATTTAGGAAAAAAAATGTTTTTGGTATCACAGAAGTTTCTGAATTTAAACCTTTTTTTTTTTCTTTTTTGCATTGGACCTTCCTTGTTGGAGTTTGCATGCTCTCATTGTGTCAGCATGTGTTTTCTCCCGTCGTGCCCCGGTTTCCTCCAACACTCCACACAAGGAATAGGTGTGCTACTGACTTTACCTTTCTGTGAGTGAGTATAAATTGATCTTTGTCACAGAGAAAAGGTTCATCAAAGTAATCACAGCCATTTGGGAAGGAAAAAATGAAAACAACAACAACAAAGCATTTAAATGGGCTGGTGCATCATGGTCGTGGAATTTTAAGTGAGTAAATAACATCTGTGGTAGATTGGTAGATTCGACAGGATAGATTGATGACCAGTGTAGGGTGTGTTCTACTTCTTTGTGGGATGGGATTGGCTCCAGCTTTACATGACAGATAAGGTCAAAGAGAAAAAATGGGTAGATACGTTGATGGGTAAATAATCTATGCATATTCATACAGCCTACGTGTACTTCCCAAACATTCCACTGAACTAGATTGGAATATAAAGCTGGGGCATAAACAATCAGGTTAGATTTGGTACATTTTTTGTGAATAAGCAGAGAAAATGACAGACTGTAGAAAGTCATCCAGTGATTCTCCCTGGAACACCTTCAAGCTGCTGCATTTCCATGAACTGCTTAATGGGTGATTACTCTAGCTCTTTTTAATCACTATGTTCACACTAAGTGCTCTCTTGCCTGTTATGATGGGGCATGGTAGTGGGGTTTACATTTTCACCCAGATGTTTATTTCCTGTTCTTTCTGCTCATATACTATAATCCTAAAATATCTAATTATAAGCACTCCGCTAACATTATATGTTTTCTTTAAAAACCGCTTTATCCGAATCTTGAGCAAAAATGCTAATACATAGACATTGTCCTCAGGCATAGCACACTTTTGGCACAGCTGGCAAAGCAACTACACAGAGAGAAAGCTTACAATCTTGGAGAAGCTAAAGAGAAGCTAACGCTATGAAGAACTACAGAATTTCATTTTTGTCAGAATTAGGAGGCTGAATTAATGGTTATGATTGACTAAAAATGACATCACTATTTTGGGAAGGGCTGTCCAGCCGAAATAAGAAAGAAGATCTACTCAGTTTGTGACAATTTATGTGATTAAAAATGTTCAAGAAGTGACTAATGCTCGGAGCCTTGAGGGAACTGCTGTAAATGTTTACCTATTTGAGCCACAGAGGGAGAAATCTTGTGGAGGCAGTGAGACTCTGGTGACTCTGAGGAGAATTCTGCCAATGATGTGCCTGATGATAAATCCGAACTGGCTTATGCTGCTAACGTTTTGCCGAATCACTTTTACTGTTGTCGGTTCATTTAGGAACAAAATCAATTTTTTTTCTGTGATTTCTGTGCATGCTGTTTGTGAAGCTCAGAACAATAAGCATTATTTAACAGCATATGAATTATCTGGCCAAAAATGTGCTGTAATGTATTGGGACCCTGCAAATCTACTAAATATGTCACTAAGTTGAAACAGCCATTCAGAACGGTCACGTCTCTGAGCATACCTTGAGCCATCACACTCGAGCACACTTTAAAAATCGAGCATACACTGATGTCACCAGAAGTAGCTGCTGATGTGAAGTGTGATTGTTTTTAAACAGCTATAAACATTAATTCACCACATGCTCACTTTAAGTTTATATTCAAATTAAAATACAAATACAGTAGGCCCTCGACATTCACGGGGATTCGGTTCCGAGCCCTCCCGCGAATCGAGATAATCCGCGAGTTCTGTACCCGGATGTAAAACCCCATGTATCACGTCACATGCGTGAATGAGCAGCTGGAAGTAAAATACTATGTATCTATTACATGCACTAAAATATGCTTCTTAAACACATTCTATAGACAGTCTTACTCATTAATACAGTATTAATGTAGTAAAATATAGTAATGATTAAGAAAAACTTTTAATTTTTACTCTTATTTTTATTGATGATAAAATATAAACATTATACAGCATATACTGTTGTAAAGCACTCGTTTTCAAGTCTTTTTCAATTATTATTCCAGTACAGTACCTCAGTTAATTCTGAAAATGTTTGTGCGTGAGATTGTATGTTCTGTAGCATGTTTAACAAATGATACCAAAAGGATAAACTTTATTACGCTTCATGTCCTTTTACATAGAAGTTGGAGTGACGTGTCCAAGATGGCACTGCCTAGAGGGCAACGTCTCGGAGTTCTCAGTCAAATTGTTTCTTTTTTTGTTTTAATTTGGTTTATTTGTTTGTTCATGTTTTGCACTATGCTTGTCTATGATCGGGCAACCCTACTACAGCTATGAGCAGCTTCAGCTTCGGGCAACTAAGCACGCAACAACTTCTATCTTGAGCTTATATGCTATGGCAGCTCAATGCTAGCAGTTAGCTAGCGGTTACCGGCTAAGCCCAGGCAGAGTTCTCAGAGGCTTGGTTAGCACTTCTGGCCATACAGTACTACTTGAAAATGTTCAGTCCCTGCGAAACAAGATGGACGAGCTTCACGCTCAGATTGCAGCGCAGAGGGATCTACAGGACTGTGTTTCTGTGAAACATGGCTCGAGGAGTGTACACCTGATGAGGCAATTGCTCTAACCGGCTACACAGCCTTCATCCCCTGCAATCCCAAGCGCCGGAGTTGTCGTTTGGCCCTTTCCCGCCTGGGCTTCTTGTCCGCTGGGGTGCGGCTCACATTGAGCTGCCTACCATAGCATATTAGCTCAGCTAGCCGCATCCCGGCTAACAAGCCCAGTTGAGCGTGCTTAGTTATACATGCCCGAAGATACTCCGATCTTATAGCTGTAGTAGGGTCGACTGGTTGTAGATGAGCATAGAGCAAAACATGAACAAACAAAACAACAAATAAAGCAAATTAAAACGTACTTAGCACGCAACAACTTCTATCGTGAGCCGCTATGCTATGCTATGGGAGCTCAATGCTAACAATAAGCCCAGACGAAGTTCTCAGATTTTCCGGCGCTTGGTTAGCACTTCCGGCCATACTGCTTGAAAATGTTCAGTCCCTGCGAAACAAGATGGATGAGCCTCATGCTCAGATTGCAGCGCAGAGGGATCTACAGGACTGTGTTTCTGTGAAACATGGCTCGAGGAGAGTACACCCCATAAGGCGATTATACCAGCCGGCTACACAGCCTTCATCCCCTGCAATCCCAAGCGCCGGAGTCGTCGTTCGGCCCCTTCCCGCCCGGGCTTCTTTGTTAGCTGGGATGCGGCTCGCATTGAGCTGCCTACCATAGCATATTAGCTCTGCTAATAGCATGTTAGCTCTGCTTAGTTATACACGCTTGAAGATACTCCGATCTTATAGCTGTAATAGAGTCGACCGGTCGTAGACGAGCATAGTGCAAAACATTAACAAACAAAACAACAAATAAAACAAATTAAAACGAACAAAGAAGCAATTTGACTCTGAGAACTCCGCGACGTCACCCTCTGGGCAGCGCCATCTTGGAGACGTCACTCCAAGTTCAATGTAAAAGGACATGAAGAGTACTGGAATAAAGTTTATCCTTTTGGTAACGTTTGTTAAACATGCTACAGAACATAAAATCTCACACATAAACATGAACTTAGGTACTCTACTGGAATAATAATTGAAAAAGATTTTAATACAACAGTTCAGAGAAAGGAGAAAGTCTTATTTAATCAGAAGAGACATCCAGCGTTTTCTATCACTTAGCCAGAGAAGATTCACAGTGTTTGAGTGGTATCATAGAGCTTAACTGGTAATTAAAACACAAAAAAAAAAGAGGCTCATTGACAACTTGTGCGCGAATGAAGAAAAAGTGGCGGGACATCAGCTCAACCAATCAGGAGAAAGGAGGACCGCCATTGGCTCAATTTGAATCACGTGCCGGTTGCTCGGCAGTCAGTGAATACTCAAACTGTGGGTGCAAAACCACGAATAGTCAAGGGCCTACTGTACATGTTTAGTTGTTGTTGTTTTTTATTATCCTTTATCAATCATTCATTCATTCTGAACCACTTAATCCTAACTAGGGATGGGACCATGTCAGCCTACTCTTGGTGAGGGCATCGGTAATCCAGCACCTTATTATCAGATCACCACTGCCTTTTTTTTTTTTTTTTTTTTCCCAACAGCAGTAGTTGATTTCCGCTGGACAAGAAATTATGTGTATTCACAGTCTTATAAATAAACTTAATGACTATTATTGAAGATAAAGTAGGAGATAAATTCAGCATGTGGTAAACCGGAAGTTATCACCGGAAGTTAACATGTAACAGCACTGCACATGTGCAAGCCCAAGCTGACCAATCAACAATCAACAAGTGCCTACTTCGGTGGAGCGCCTCACATATTATCAGTAAGCAATAATAGCTTAACACTGTCAATCAAACAAAGTGCGAGTATGAGAATAAAGCACAGTTTGTTAGTACCACTTCCGGTTCCTGCACATGTGTTAGAACACAAACATTGACGCACAGAGAATGAATGGCTAAAATAATCATAAGCCATCCAGCATGTATCTGCAGCGTAACGGTCAGTATTTTTATAAAATTAATAGTATGTCTCTGTGCTGTAAATATGTATTAATATTTGTTTGTGCCTTTGAATAGATAAATAACTTAAGCTTGATTTGTAAATTTATTTCGCCCATGTACTTGCAGATGTAATTTGAAATATATTTGAGAATGTTTTTGGTTGAACTATAATACTTGATTGCAGTTCACCCCTCTATAGACAGTCATTTTTTTAAAGTTTAAAATTCTACCCACGGGTGTATCTGGTTCCCCCAAAATGCTGAGTAAAATAACTTTAAATTGCTAAAATTATGTGAAAGATTATGTGAAAGTTTTTATAAAGTGCAAATTGTAATAAAATGTGAGCCACTCCACCCAAAGTAGGCTCTTGAGTCCAAAAATGAAAAATGGGATATTTTTTAACACGGTCAAATAGAGGAGGCCCAAAGCTGCAAAATGCAGCAAAACGTTTGCCAATACCTTGAGAAGTGAGCGAGTTATGCCATTTCTTGTGTCAATTTTCAACTAAAAATTTCAAAAGACGTTTCAGAGAGAAAAATGAGAACAGAGATTGCACTTCTTCCAAGATGATTAGTCCTTAGCAACCAAACATTTTTATGCACTTCAGCCATATAAACTTTTAGAAAAAATGTCTAGGAAGAGTTTTATTAAGAGATGATAAGATAAATCATCCACATTTTAATCTTTTTAAACACGCCCTTTTTAAACCCATCAGTCACCATGGTAAGCCCCAAAAATTAACAAAAAAAATATATATATATTTTTTCAGTCCTGTTTATCCCAATAAGATCAGTATGTATCTTTTTGACCATTATATAAAGGTTCAAATGCCTTCAAATGATACTAATTGAAAAACAAACAAAACAACAACAACAAAAAAAACAATGTAGGGTTCAAACAATCACACTGAAATTTAACCGTTAGTTAAACGTTGTGTGTGTGTGTGTGTGTGTGTGTGTGTGTGAGACAAAGAGACAGAGAGAGAGAGATAATCTTCTTCAAAGCCAAATTCCAGCGTCGAATTTAACATCTATACTAATGCTGCTAGACATCACAGATGACATTTCACTCTCCTTTTCCAGAAATTATGTGTATTCACAATCTTATAAATAAACTTACTTCCTGTTATTGAAGATAAAGTCAGAGATAAGTTTCACATGCGGTATACTAGAGTCAGGAAGTAAACCGGAAGTTAACGTTTGACTGGCACTGAGCATGTGCAATGTGAGGATGTGACCGAGTTCACCAATCAGGGTGCTCGTTTCAGGTCTTCCTTCGAGAGTAGCCTGCATTGTTTACGTGTATATCGTCTTTATAACCTTTATTTTATTCACTGAAACGGCATTTTAATATTAAAACTGTATCCAAAATGGAGAGACAACTTCACACCATTCTTCTGGTGTATGGATTATAGTGTCTCTTGTATCGAACTCGGTGAATAATTGCAAAGAAAACTGGTAAGTTTGCTACTCTTTTTATCTAGTTTTATGAGGGTACTCATCAGAAAAATGGAAATAAAAAACATTTTTGGTGAGTTTTAGTCGATTTCACTTCAGCAAGTGATAGTTGAATAATTGTTTTAAATGGTTTATTCAAAAATCTGAATTTTGGTGAAAAGTGACCACTTTTACTTTTTTGGCCATTTTCTCAAAAGTAGTCCGTGCGACAAGCGCCTACATTCGGTGGAGCGCCTCACAAATAGATTTAATTGTTTTGTAAATGAACTGTAAATACATCTTTGTTAAATTGTAGTGTGTAATGTGACTCTGGTGCATTGAGATTCATTATCATCAGTTCGTTTTCTGTAACCGCTTAATCCTAATTAGGGTTGCGGGGAGGCTGGCACCCATCCCAGCCAACTTCGGGCAAGGGCAGAGTACACCCTGGACAGCTCGCCAGGCCATCGCAGGGCAGAAACACGCCGACAGCTTTGCAGCCTACTCTTTACGAAAGTCAGCAATGGTTCTTTTACATGCCTCACACCATAGACAGTGAGAGACATGGCCGGCCTTTGATAACCCAGTTAGCTGCACTGGGGAGGACAGTGACAACCTTGTGGAGAGTGGGACTCAAACCCCCAACCTTTGGCTCAGCGATCCAGCGTCCTATACCACTAGACCACCACTGCCTGAGATTCATTAGTGTTGTATAATTGTATAACATCATGTATACGACCTCTACGCCAATTTTAATTATGACCCAAATTGTGCATATAATTAAAACAGCCTGGTGTTCAATTTGTTCTTGTGTTTCTCTACATTCCTTTAAGGCTTAGGCCTATAGCCCATGGGACGATTTCCGGTCAACCTAGACGTGCACCCCCCCCCTCCATGGTCAGACCAGCCTACTTTCTTGAATAACTTATATCTCATATATGTGAGATAATTGATTCATTCATTTTCTGAACCGTTTAATCCTAATTAGGGTCACATGGAGGCTGGCGCTCATCTCAGCCGCCTTCGAGCAAGGGCAGGGTATATGAGATCATAAAATAAGTAAATATATACCTGCATTAGTATTTAAACCAGGAAACTACATATTTAACAATGACCTGTTCATCTTCAGGTTTATAAAGAAACATTTAAAGTTGAGTTAAGTTGAAGTTCAGAGAAATGAAAATCACAAAAGCATGAGGGAAACAATTTATTATAATATATTTTATATATATATATATATATATATATATATATATATATATATATATATATATATATATATATATATATATATATATATATAGTATTTTAATAATAGCAATTATATTATATATAGAAGGATAATTCATTGTATCCTTCATTGTTCTGTTGCAAAATGAGCGAACACTATTAAGCTATGTTCAAATATAACCTATATTCACTATTCAATGGTTTATCTTTCAAAGTGAATCAAACTTTAATGTAGAGTGAATTATTGCCATAAACATTATGGGGGGAAAAAAAAAAAACGTCACCTTTAATAGTTCAGTTCATTTTCTGTAACTGCTTAATCCTAATTAAGGTTGCAGGGAGGCTGGCACCCATCCCTTCCGACTTCAGGTGAGGGCAGAGTACACCCTGAACAGCTTGCCAGGCCATCGCAGGGCGGAAACACGCAGATGGCGACGCAGCTATTCTTGTCAAAAGTCAGCAATGGTTCTTTTCCATGAACCTCACTCCATAGACAGTGAGAGACATGGCCAGCCTTTGATAACCCAGTTAGTACACTGAGGGGACAGTGAAAACCCGTTGAGAGTGGAGCTTGAAGCACCAACCTTGGGATCAGTGATCCCGCACCGTTACCACCAGGCCACCACTGCATATATCTGATACAATATATTATATTACTTGCATTGTTAGATTTTATGACAACAATTTTTATAAGATCAACAAAACAAAACAAAAACAAAAAAACATCTGAGCTTTCTGTGTACTCGGTCCCTCGGTGATGTCATGGGTACTCATACCACTGCTATGTAGATGAAATTCAACTTGTTCTTTCTCTTCCTCCCTCAGACACTCATGTTTCTGCCCAGATGTCTGTGTGTCTGGCAAGTATCTCCTCAGGGATGGCAGCTCACCAACTGAAGCTTAATCCCAGCAAGACTGCTGTTCATCCCAGCTGACTTATCTGAACATCAAGATCCCACAATCTCCTTGGACAACAGTTATTTCTTCTTAAGGCTCTGCATTAAGCTTTGGAGTAAACATGGACACTAGCCTGTTCTTCCCTCCTGATATCACAATTCGTGCTCAATAATGTTGATTTCTTCTCTTTAATATCGCAAGGATTTGTCCATTTATTTCCAGTAAGGCCACCCAGATTCAATCCCTACTAATCTCTTGATTAGACTACTGCAACTCACTCCTGGCAGATCTACCTGTGAGTGCTACGCGACCTGTGAAAATAATCCAGAATGCAGCTGCACGGCTAGTTTTAAACCTTCCATAATTTTCCTACGCCACACCACACCACTCCTATGAATTCTCCACTGGCATTCTGTAGCTGATCCCTCCCTCTACTAAGGGACAAGGGAGCAATGCATCTAAACTCTTCTCCGTTCTGGCTCCAAGATGGTATAATTTTGGTGTCTTCAAACAACAACTGGAAACTTACTTTTTCAGTAGTACTTAGATTAGAACTATACTGTATACACACGCACGCACGCATGCGCACTTGTGCGCACACACACACACACATTAAAAAAAAATACCCAACAACTGAATTTAACTGACAGTATACTTAGTCTGTGTTCTAACAAATAAAGCTGTATACAGATGATAGTGGGTAGTCTCAGACGCCAAGGAAAGCTCAGCAGCTTGTTGGTGAAGCCAAAAGTCTCTCTGGTTAATGTTTCCAAAGTTTCCTTCATGCAGCATGGTAGTGTCATCAAATTTCTGTTTCGAGGCATGTCTGGGACTTTACTAACTTCTGGTTGATACCTGTTGTTGGCATAGATTATGTGTGTGACACACCCCCCCCACCCCACCGTACATTAGACCTGAACCAGCAAGGGTTGAATCCTCACCAAATCCGTGATGAACAAAACTTTCACGCTGAATGAATTCTTCACCATCGATTGGATTTCCTCTGCATCACTGAAACCTTGATGTCACCCGGTGAATCGAGTGCCTTCTCTGAGTTGTTGCCATGTGACTTGTCAGTAGTTTAATTCGCCACAGTCTTCTGACCATTCCTAGAGGGTCAGTGTCCATCTTTCAGACAAACTTTGACTGTAAACAACTATTCCCTCTGAATTCTTTCTCCAGTTTTGAAATGAGTCTTTTACCATCATCCAACATATTATAGGTACTTTTTTAAATAACTTTTCTGATTGCTTGGCTGAATTCACACAAAGATGTTATCACATTTTAATATTTACATTTGCTGTCCTGTGAAGTTTCTGTCAAAGGACATTTTGCATTTGGTCGACTCAATTAATTTAATCCAGTCTGTACATGACCCCAATCAAGAGCATCAGCATGCTTTGGGACTTGTTTTATCCTGCAGTCTCTGTTCTTAATTTGAAATTACTGATGCAGTGTTTTTAGATCATATGCTAGTGTTGTTTGATATTGTTCTACTTTTCCACACTGTCAAACTCTTAGTTCCACCACAACAGTTCAGTGCTTTTTTTAAACCTTCCACTTTTGCTCAGTTCTCTGCCACACTTACATATGTAGGAACCTCTCAGCCCTCAGGGGTGTCCAACGCTGAAGAGCTATTTCACCGACTCACAATTCCAGAGTGACTTCCAATTATAATTTTTAGACAACTGAGCAATTGAGGGTTAGGGGCTCAAAGGCTCAACCAGAGGCATCACCCATTTTCTATTCTGCCTGCCAAACATCTCTGGATTCAGTTGATCCATTGAAAATCAGACAACCGAGATCCTTGGTTAAATGACTATACCCATGCTGTTAGATGGGAGTGCAGCAGAGCTGAACGGAGATGGATGAGGGATAGGTTCCAGGTTTCTTTTAAAATGTTTAGAGAAAATTGGTGTTGTTCTCAAAAACTAGTGAAAGCTGCGAGATCAAGATTTTTCTCTGAAGTCATAAGTCAAACCCTACAACCCCATGTTCTTTTTTTAAAACACTGAACTGCCTTATTAATGCTCATGAACTCATATATCTGAAAGCTTCTAGTGAGTCAGTTTCTCCAACTTCTTCCAATTCAACTATTTCAACTTCCTCTCTAGCTGTGTTTGTCCACTTTGTGCTGATCTCTTTCCCTATTTCATAACAGCCCGCTTTCAGTGTGAATCCTCCCAGATCCAATCTGAACGTTCTCCCTCCGAGACTTCTTAAGGTGGTCGTGTCTACCTTGGGTAACTCCATTCTCATTATTGTTAAAAGTTCTCTATTATCCAGTGCAATATCAAAATTGTCAATGAACATGCACTTCTGAAAGTATTTCATTCTAGGTTGAAATGTCATCACAGCACTGAGTCTGGACTACTAAGAGTTTTCAGTGATATTTTCGAAGCAAACAACTCTGGTGATTGTGTTCTACTTGTACTGCTGGTTTTGACTGATGCTTTTGAAACTAAGCTCCATCTTTAGAAAAAAAAAATCCTCTTTTTATGTACATGAATGACTGTCAAATTTATTGTACACTAATTTTTTAAAAAAATTAAAAATGTAAAAAAAACAACAACTATTGTACACTTTTTTTTTTTTTATTTTTTCTTTTTCAAGATGGCGCCGGGTGACATGCAGCCAGTTACAGGAGCTCTTCAGCTTATTTTCCTTTTGTTTCTCTTTTCTATTGTATATAGGTGTGTTTCTTTATCTTTTTTTCAAAGTTTCTTTTTCTTTCTTCAATCCTGCGTTTGGAAAACCGACTTTTATGATGCTTTTGTTTTGCTGTGCACTTTTACTTTCACTTTTTGGATCAGCGTCAGGAAATTCATTCACCGACGGCTCTGAACAACGCAGGTCTTACACACGTGAGCTCCTCCTCGGCCTGCGCGCCCCCACCCGCCTTCATGCGGAAAAGCCCATTGTTCCTGTGGAAATACGGAGGAAAAGGAGAGGCTGCAGAGGGGGACGAAACACGCGGAGGACATATGTTCCCTCTGTCATCATGGGAAATCACCAACAAGACCGAGGAGCTGGTGGCGCTGACCTGGCAGCAGAGGGAGTACCGGGAGCAGAGGGAGAACCGGGACTGCAGCCTCATGTGTTTTTCAGAGACATGGCTGAATGAACTCACACCGGACTCTGTGGTTTCTCTGAATGGATTTACACTAGCGCGTGCAGATCGGAGCATGGCGGAGAGCGGAAAGAAGAAAGGAGGGGGCGTTGCGGTCTATGTGAATGAACGATGGTGCCACCCGGCCAACGTGCACGTGAAGGAGCAGCTATGCACGCGGGACCTGGAGCTGCTCGCAGTGAGCGCGCGGCCATATTATCTACCGAGGGAGTTTTCACACGTGATTGTGTTTTGCGTGTACATTCCGCCCTCGGCTGATGCGGCGGCTGCGTGTGAGCGTCGCCACACCGCTGTTAGTCAGACACAGACTCGTCACCCCCACGCCATGATTCTGATCAGCAGGAACTTTAACCACGCCCCTCTCTCCGCCTCTCTCCCGACGTTGACGCAATACGTGAAGTGCACCACAAGAGACAATAAAACTCTGGACTTGCTCTATGCTAATGTGAAGGATGCTTACAGCTCTACCCCCTCCCCCCACTGGGACGCTCAGATCACAACCTGGTCTACCTGCTCCCCAATACATACCCAGGGTGCAAAAGTAACCTGCGCAGAAGAGGTCTGTGAAAGTGTGGACCGAGGAGACCAATGAGAGGCTTAGGGACTGTTTCCAGACCCCAGACTGGAGCATGCTTTGTGACTCCTTTGGTGAGGACATTGACGGCCTCACACACTGTATCATCGACTACATGAACTTCTGCGTGGACAGCACTGTGCCAACACGGAGGGTACGGTGCTTCTCCAACAACCACCCGTGGGTCACCCCTGAGCTTAAAGTCCTCCTGAACCAGAAAAAGAGGGCTTTCATCTCGGGGAATAGAGAGTAGCAGAAGAA
>CM045744.1:16701475-17121475 GCA_024760905.1 Plotosus lineatus
AGCTAACTCGGGCATTTCTGTGACGGGTTGGCTGGCATGTTCATGTGTGCTTGCATGTTCCTCATCCAGGTATTCTGACCTTCTCCCCACAGTCCAAAGATATGCCAATTAGGATTATTGGAAACTGCTGTTCCAACTTGCTCATAGGTGTGAAAATGAATAGTCATGTGTGTCTATTTGTGTGTTTGTATTGGAAAGCCGTCTAGGGCATACTCTGCCTTTGTCCAGTATCAGCTGTGCAAGGCTTTAGCTTCCTCACAACTATAAATATATAAAGCAATTTGGCAAAATGTGTGAGTGAGAGTAAATGAGAATTTAATGATAGTATGGAATCTACTTAGAATTCAATAGTGCCTTCGTTCATTTATTAATTTGCTGAACTGCTTAAAAAATATGGTTGCAGGGAAACTGGGGCCAATCTCAGCTGATTTTGGGCGAAACAGCATACTCAAAAACAGCTTTTCAGACAATTACAGAAATCAACAACACGCAGATGCAACAATTGACATATTGGGGGCAAATTAGAACAGCAAATAAGCTTGTGTTAACCCATATGCTAACCACTATTCCACAATGCTCCCCCATGCTTAAATTACGATAATGCATTTGCTAATCATTATGTTTACAACATTGTTGTCATGATTCTGCATGGTTCACCACTAGGGGAGCTGTTATGAGCTTTGTTTTCCTGTGTCTTTTTCATGTCTAGGGCCCTCTAGGCTGACTGTGTGGCCTTCCTTGCCTACTCTCCCATTCCCAATTATCTCCCCACACCTGTTCCTCATCCACACTCCAATTTATATTCCAACAAACCATCACCCCAGTTTTGGTCCATTGATGCTGTCATTACCTGTGATTCTGTCAGCACAAGTTCCAAGACCACTCTGCTTGTTTGTCTATCTGTCAACAATGCCTCTGCAAGTTCTACCAGCCTCCTGCTAGTGATTAGACATATTCTTTCTTGTTTTCTGTTGCCTGGGAACTTCTAATAAAGGGCTCATTTTTCTCTCCTCCACTTAGCTTGTGGGGTCATGCATTTGGGGCTTACTCAGTTTGTCTGCTTTGTGACAATGATGGTGGCACTTTGAGGTTGTCCGATTGTGTTTCATATATTCAAAGCTTCATTTGGTCACCATTATTAACAGTAAATTTGTTGGCTGACATGAAATAATTAAAAAAGAAAAAAAAAAAAAAAAAAAAAAAAACACCTATAAATTTATCAACATTTACATGTACACCCTTAACACCCTTTATACACATACCCAGGACACACTGACCTAACAAGAGCAGGGTTAATGACCTATAGCTGTAGAAATTAAAAAAAAAAAAAAATCATCAAAAATAACAAAAATAAATAAATAAATAAATACTTTTTTTTTAAACGAATGAATATTTAAAGCCCTTTCACTTGCCACACACAGTGTCTCTCTCACTCTTACCCACAGGTACAATGAATGCAGGCAACACATTCAAAATACAATAATTTAAAAAAAGTATTAAAAGCATATTTGTTAGTCTGTCAGATAAATTGTGAAATAGAATTTCAGATATTTTTGTTTATATTACATTTTGAAAAATAACAGCTTTTTATTTAAATTATTTAGACTTTGCCATTTTAATTTTAAACTGTAAAGAGTACACAATACAGGGATCCCTCGGTACTTTGCACTTCAATTAATGCGGCTTCAGTGCATCATGTTTTTATTTTTTTTTTATTATTATTATTATTTTTTTAAATAAATACATATTCATTAAATAAAAAAAATAAGGAAATTAAGGAAGAATAGGAGGGAACGTTACGGAAAATGTCACAAAAACAAGGCCGATTATGCAAAAAAACCAAACAAACAACTAAACAAACACAAAACAAACAAACAAAAAACCCCACCAAAAATCTCCCATCAAAACTGGATACTTGTTGCATCTGTGTGTGCACGAGCATCTGCCCGCGTGCGCATGTATGTGTGTGTGCCGTCTTCTTCTCATGCAATACCATGTGCATGTGTGTGTGTACAGACACTCCGCAGCTTACTAATGAGTTAGGTTCAGGATGGCCGTTCTTAGAAGAATTTGTTTGTAAGCTGTTACAGGGCATTCTTTAGAGGGGAGCGTATGTTTAAACCTTGTATGAGTAACCATGAATTTGTACTGTATACAATCTCTCTCTCTCTCTCTCTCTCTCTCTCTCTGTTTCTTTCCCCATAATCATCTGTAGATTATCAATATCATTATGTCCCGTGTTTAAACTCCTGGTTCCTTTCAAGCACAGCACAGCAGATCTGATCAGATTTACAGACAGTTTCACTCTTATCCAGTTCATTATAATACTGAAGTCAATTTGTTTCTTCTTTGAAAGTTTTGGCAGGAGTTCAGAAATGTATCGTTCTGCTTCTCTTCCTGGACCATGTCAGCCATGTCCTCTGCCGGAGCCTGGTATTAAGTGTACCTCGGGATAATGTTTAATCATATTTCATACTTATATTTATGAATATATCTTTCTGCAGATTTTATTCCATTTCTATTTCTACTCGTTCTTCAATTTCATTTCACTTTAACTTTTGACCTTGGACATGTTGGTATCTCCGGATGTTTGCAAAACGAATGCTGGTAAGGTTGGGGAGCGTCTGTATTTATATTTTATTTACATCTTATGTTTTGTTTTTATGTTTAATTGTTATTATAAGCATTTATAACATTGAATATGTATTTATTAATATTATATACACA
This sequence comes from Plotosus lineatus, assembly GCA_024760905.1. Taxonomy (NCBI): domain Eukaryota; kingdom Metazoa; phylum Chordata; class Actinopteri; order Siluriformes; family Plotosidae; genus Plotosus; species Plotosus lineatus. The sequence goes on from CM045744.1 coordinate 16,704,203, forward strand.
TATACATGTACATATACATCAGTCGGATGGTGGGGGTGGAGGGGTGATCCTACGTCGGGGATTTCGATGGTCTCGTGGGGATCTCGGTCCCAATTAACCGCGGAAAGTGAGGGATACCTGTATTTATATTGCAGAAATGATAACACATTAATATAGCCGTGGTGTTTAGGTTATAGCCGGAACTAATTACTTAGACGTGCTGGTACACAAATATAATATCCATCTCCTGACCAATGATATTCAAACATTTACCCCACTGTGACAAAAAAAAGTAAACATCCATATGTCATATATGTCATGTACTTCACACAGTGTGTTGAGAGTTTTCTGTGATGTGTGTCCACCTTTTATACCTGAACATAACAGGCTTAACTGGTGATCAGGCTTCTGCCCTAAAGACCAAGTTTTATTCTGGCCTACTAGGACAAAGACTGAACCAGTGACATGGACCAGCAGAGGCTGAACCATGTGGGACCTCAACCTTTGAGGAAGTGTTGGCAGCCTTATCTAGCTCTGCGGCCCCAGTTCAGTAATATCGGGTGATACTCTCCTCCAGGCATAAGCACACTCTCAACCCTGCACACCCTGCATAGGCTATCAGTAGCAAACCTGCAACCACTGACAACCATACCTTCTCCTTCCAGCCTCAGCTCATGGGCTCACAAGTGCTCACGAGTGGCTTATATCATCATTCAGCACATTGTGAAAGCCCTGGCAATGTAGTATGTGTTTTCTCAAGCACTCCTTTTTCTTTCAAGCCGCCATGTCCTTAGATTTATCTCAGATTTCTCCCCAGTACCTGAACATCAAGGAAACATTTGGTAAAATGAGGGCATGTTCCTTACCTCCCCATCACCTTCCAACAATGCAATTGATCCTGTGAGTTGTTCTTGCCATCCCACAGAATGCATCTACTCCCTGTAAGCTCTCAAAATGCCATGGAGGCTACTGTGTGTGTGTGTGTGTGTGTGTGTGTTGGGGGGGGTCCTCTGTTCATTCCAGGTTTAGCAGTGAGGCCACTCCTCCCAGCTCACCTGCCATCCTGAAGCCAACGATACCCTGAAGTATCTTGAAGTATCTACAGAGGTGATTTTGGTGTCTTACTATGCAGGAGGACGTTTGGGCTTTCATCTTAAGATGCCTGACCTGCATGCAGAACAAGCACTAACACCCTCACCTGTAAGGACTGCTACATCTTCCATCCATCCCATGATGACCCTGGCCCCATATTGCAATGAACTTCATAACTGGTTTTCCTTCATCTCAAGATAATAGCCACCTTAGTCATTGTCAAGCATTTTTCAAAAGCCTGTAATTTTATTTATTTTTATTTTTTGTTTTGTTTTGTTTTGTTTTTTGCCTCTGCCAAATCTCTTCACTGCTAAAGTGATTGCTGAACTAATCTGTTCCAATGTTTTCTGAGTTTTTGGGATACCTTTAAGTTCTCCTCACACTTTTCTGGGTCTAGGTAATTATGGAGACACTAGGTGGAGTAAGGCAGACAGCATTACCAAGTGCAACATGATTGTCCAGTGAGTCAGACAGGAGGCAGAACACAACAGATTCATCAAGGCAGTAGCACTGGGAAACTACGGTAGGTGGACACAATGGGAGACTGCTCTACAATGTCCACTCATTTGGAAAGATATATGGTCCATGGGCCAGGAAAAACTCAGTTCCCTGCTTCATGCTGTGGCAGATCTCCTACCAACACCCTCCAACTTAAGAATCTGGGGCAAAGAAGAAGACCCATCATGCTCCCTTTGCAAATCAACAGACTGTACACTCAACCACATTCTCTCAGCATGTCCAAAAGCACTTGGAGAAGGAAGGTACCGCTGGCGACATGACAATGTACTGAAGGAGATCGTGGCATGGATAGACAATGGGTGATGGGTGTCAATCGCCAATTAACACATACAGTGGTGGACAAAATAATGGAAACACCTAACATTTTGGCATCATAATCTTTGAACATAATTTAAACAATCAAAACTTGAAATATGTTATTATTTTTTGTATAATAACTTTGTTATTTGATATGTGGTGTAAAATAAATGTTTTTTTTTCCTTTTTCAGATATTGAAAACATTAATCATACCCCATAATGGCAGACCTCTCAGATTTTAAAAGAGGATAAATTGTTGGTGCTCGTATAGTAAGCGCTAGTGTAACAAAAACTGCCCAAATGTTCGGTGTTTCAAGAGGTACTGTCTCAAAAGTAATGACTGCCTTTGAAAGAAAGGGAAAAATGTCCTCAGAAAAGCACAAGTCTGCCATCGTGTCTAAAAGAGTTGGAGGGTATTCTAACTGAAGAATGGCTTAAAATTCCTTTGTAAACAATTCACAAGTTGTATGAATCAATACATATGTCAAGTTTTGATTGTTTAAATTATGTTCAAAGATTATGATGCCAAAATGTTAGGTGTTTCCATTATTTTGTCCACCCCTGTAGAGGCCCAGAACAAGTACAGTTCTGCAAGGAAGGCGACAAGTCGAAGCTTGCCAAGTCTACTCAGACCAGTAACTCCAGTTAGGGTGAGATGGAGGTGGATGGTTTGCTGTGGCGACCCCTGAAGGGAAAAGCTGAAAGGAAAAGAAGAAGAAAAAGATTTTTTTTTCTCAAAATGTTTGTTTCTCAGTTTAAACTTTTGCCCTGTCACCTATGTTCTATTTGGAATAAAATATTGAATTTTCACACTTCCACATCATTGCATTCAGGTTTTATTCACAATTCGTATGGTGTCCCACCTTTTTTGGATTCTGGTTTGTAGAAGGAAACATGATATGGGATTTACACATCACACATCATACTAACTGTGGACAATCATGTCATTGCTTCTGTCTTCAGTATTTGATGCCTATTGTCAATCAAATGATGAATAATATTCTCTTGAGTTCATTTGTATTTGTAAAGCTGGCTTTAAAAGAGTCAGTGCCTCACCAGCTGTCATCAGAGCACGTCACTGCACAATGCCGACTAGAAATTAATTTTATTTGATAGCAAACTTCATTAAAATACTCAGTGCAGTCCACATTTTCATCATATTAAGGGGTAAATGCTTTAAAGTTTCAGGTATTAAAAACATCAAGTAATTAGAGACAATATGTTTTAATCAGTCAGTTTACATGAGGAGATACATCAGTTTACAGGATGAGATAAAAAGGACATTGATGTGAGAATAATACAAAAAGTGTAGTGCATTACGCTTTTCTTAGACAGCATATTTAAAAACAGTTAAATGTAATTATAATTACACTGTTGGAAACATTCTACCCTAAATGCCCAAAATCTTCTATGAATCATAAAAAATAAAAAATAAAGTAGAATATAGATAACATACTCTGGGTACAACCACTGGCAAAAAAAAAAAAAAAAAAGAATCACCAGCCTCGGAAGATATTCATTCAGTTGTTTAATTTTGCAGAAAAAAAGCAGATCACAGACCTCACACAAAACTAAAGTCATTTCAAATGGCAACTTTCTGGCTTTAAGAGACAATAAAAGAAATTAAGAAAAAAAAAAAAAAAAAAACATGGTAGTCAGTAATAGTTATTTTTTTAGACAGAGCAAGGAGAAGAAATTATGGAATCACTCAATTTTGAGGAAAAAAAATATGGATTCATCCTCTAAATTTCCATTCCTAAAACTAACACCTGCATCAGATTAGTCCGCAGTTAAACAGGAGTGATCTCACCTTGGAAACAAACTATCTCTGCTTTTGCAAAACAGCATAGGATGGTGGTGTGCAGGATGACGCTAAATGGTGAGGAAGATGAAGAAGGCAAAGAGAGAAGAGAAGACAAAGTGATGGAAGCTGAAAAAGGAACAGTGTCTTGTTGTCTTCAATGAGGAGTTGAAAATGGCTTTGGGTGGTCAGGAAATGCTTCCAGATGACTGGACAACCGAGGCAAATGTGATCAGGGAGACAGGTAGGAGAGTCCTTGATGTGTCCTCTTGAAGGAAAGTAAATAAGGAGACTTTGTGGTGGACTAAGGAAGTGCAGGAGTGTGTACAGAGGAAGAGGTTAGATATGAAGAAGTGGGACATTGAGAGAACTGAAGGAAGCAAACATGAGTACAGGGAGACACAGCGTAAGGCAAAAGCAGCGGTGTTAAAGGCCAAACAGAAGGCATATGATGACTTCTATGCTAGGTTGGACAGTAAGGAGGGATAAAATGATTTATACAGGTTGGCAAAGCAGAGAGATAGAAATGGGAAAGACATGCAGCAAGTTAGAATGATAAAGGACAGAAAGGGAAAAGTATTGACTGAGGACAGAAGTGTGCTGGAAAGATGGAAAGAGTACTTTGAAGAGCTGATGAATGAAGAAAATGAGAGAGAAAAAGGTGTAGAAGAGGTGACCGTTGAGGAGCAGAAAGTAGCAAAGTTTAGTAAGGGTGAAGTGAGGAGTTCACTGAAGAGGATAAATAGTGGAAAGGCAGTTGGTTCTGATGATATACCTGTGGCGGTATGGAAGTGTCTAGGGGAGGTAGCAGTAGATTTTCTGACAAGAACATTCAACAAGGTCTTAGAGAGTGAGAGGATGCCGGAAGAATGGAGGAGAAGTGTGCTTGTGCCCATTTTCAAGGACAAGAGAGACATGCACAGTTGTGGCAACTACAGAGGGATAAAGTTGATGAGCCATACGATGAAGTTATGGGAAAGAATAGCAGAAGCTAGACTAAGGGCAGAGGTCAGCATTTGTGAACAACAGTTTGGTTTCATGCCAAGAAGGAGCACCACAGATGCAGTGTTTGATCTGAGGATGTTAATAGAGAAGTACAGAGAAGGTCAGAGGAAGCTGCATTGTGCCTTTGTGGATCTGGAGAAAGCATATGACAGGGTGCCAAGAGAAGAACTGTGGTATTGCATGAGGAAGTCTGCAGTTGCAGAGAAGTATGTTAGAGTGGTGCAGGACATGTATGAAAGATATAAGACAGTAGTGAGGTGTGCGGTCGGTGTGACGGAAGAATTCAAGGTGGAGGTGGGACTGCATCAAAGATCTGCTCTGAGCCTTTTCTTGTTTGCTATGCTGATGGAAAAGCTGACAGACGAGGTCTGTTTACAAACAAGAGATCTGCAACATAAAACCTGTACGACAAGGTGAGGTAGGCCATATTGAACACACATCATCATGCCTCAATCCAGTGATCTTCAAGAGCGAATAAGAAAGAGGATTATAGAGACATCTCAGTCTGGGAAAGGATACCAAGTCATTGGTGAATCTTTGGAACTCCAGCGGACCACTGTCAGAGCCACGGCGTGGGCCGTGTGTCAGAAGAGAACGAGCTGGAGTACCGGTCGGTCATCGTTGACTTCGTGGACTGGTGTGAGCGCAACCACCTGTGCTTGAACACTAGGAAGACGAAGGAGATGGTGGTCGACTTCAGGAGAAGCACTCGTACACACACACACACACACACACTTACTAGTGAACATCCAGGGACAGGACATTGAGACAGTGGACAGTTTCAAGTACCTGGGTGTTCACCTTAACAATAAACTGGACTGGTCCCACAACACCAACGCTCTGTACAAGAAGGGCCAGAGTCGCCTCCACCCTCTGAGGAGACTCAGGTCCTTCGGCGTATGCAGACCTCTGCTCAGGACTTTTTATGACTCTGTGGTAGCCTCTGCAATCCTCTACGCTGCCATCTGCTGGGCCCCGGGCAGCACAGAGCGGGACAGGAAGAGACTGAACAAGCTGGTCAGGAGGGCCAGCTCTGTCCTCGGCTGCCCACTGGACTCTGTGGAGGAGGTGAGTGAGAGGAGGATGGTAGCAAAGCTCACATCCATCCTGTTCAATAGCTCTCACCCACTGCACCAGACTGTAGAGGAGCTGAGCAGCTCCTTCAGTGGACGACTGAGGCATCCTCAGTGCAGGAAGGAGCGCTACCGCAGGTCGTTCATTCCCACCGCTGTCAGACTGTACAACGCCACTTTGTAACTGTCTGTGAAAATCCCGGTTATGTGCAATAAAAACCCCGTGCACTTTAATCAACCACATCTACCCCACTGACTGAACCATATCAACCCATCTACTCTGCACTCAGATACATTACACTTTAATATAGGCCAGTCTATAAAGTTGCTCCATTCTTTTCTTTTATTGTTTATTAATTTATACTATTTATGTATCTATTTATTTATTTACTTATATAAAATATATATGTATGTTTGTACTTGTATCTATTTTTGCACCCCCTACTGATAGTACCTCAAGAGCCTGTAACAGTGAATTTCTCCATTGTGAGATTAATAAAGCTGTATCTTATCTTATCTTATCTTATCTTATTATCTATAAATGGAGAAGGCATGGTATCATGGTGGCCTTTCCCAGGAGTGGCAGACCTACCAAACTTACTCCAAGAGCACAGCATAGAGTAACCCGAGAAGTCACAAAGGATCCAAAAAAACACTTCTAAACAACTGCAAGCCTCACTTGCTTCCATTAATGTCAGTGTTCATAACTCCACCATCAGAAAGACACGGGGCAAAAATGGCATCCATGGAAGAGTTCTGAGGCAAATGCCACTGTTGATAAAAGAATATTGAGGCACAGCTCACTTTTGACAAGAATCATCTTGATCATCCCCAAAGCTCCTTGATCATCCCCTGGACTGATAAAACTAAAGTTGAACTTTTTGGTTATTCTTGCAGGCCCTGAGCTGACGATTGAAAAATGGTACACCATAAATCGGCCAATATGCTTACCATTCCAGAGGAGGGAACACCACATGGGTGTGTTACAGAGACATAATTGCAAGATCAGATTTGGAGGCAGAACCATTGCAGAATGCTCAATGTATCTTTTGTGTGGATAGATCATGTTTTCACAATGACAAGGGTAACAAAGCAGGGTACTCAGTTGTTCAGTATGACACAAATTCAGAAATGTTGAAAATTGTGATGACTGTGGCAGTGCCCCAAACATATTTCGGCCCAACTTCAACTTCCCCATGGCGGTTGCCGTTGGGGCGCTACAAATGACCTGTCAACCAGTCCTCTCCATCCCTCCCTGTCCGCCGCATGTCTGACTACCTCGCTCAGCTTCAATCCTGTCCATTCTGTGATGTTCTCTTCTTCTGTCTCCCTCTTTCTTCCTCCTCTGACTGTTCCCTGGAGCATTGTCTTGGCAAGCCCCTCTCCTCTTGTTACATGGCCGAACCATTTTAATTTGCATCTCTTGATGGTAGTGAGAAGATCACCATAGATGCCAAGCTGTCTTCTAAAGCATCTCATTTCTGTGGCCTGAATCCTCTTCTCTATCTCTGCTGTAAGGGGCCATGTTTCACAAGTATACATAAAAACTGAGTAGACAAGGGAACGCATGAGTCTTATCTTTGAGCTAAGCTTGATTGCCTTGTCCTTTCAAATGGTGTTCAACTTGGCTAGTGTTGCAGCTGTCATTGCAATTCTGGCTAATACTTTATGCTTGGACCCCTCATCTGAAACTATTGCTCCAAGGTCTTTGAAATTCTTCACAGTTTCAAGCTTTTCGCCGTTGGCAGTGATGTCAGTTTAGATGCCATTGTCATTATTTGTCATCAGTTTTGTTTTGCTTGCACTAATTTCCATGCCATAAGCTGTGGAGGATCTGTCTAGTTGCCTGACCAGGTTCTCCAGTTCTTGTTCTGAGTCTGCGAATCCGTCTATATCATCGGCCCAAATAGTAGAGATAAAAGTACTCACAGCAGCATGCAAATTGGGGAAAAGAAGATATGTGTAATATGCACTGACTCAGCTTATGCCTATTCAGTGTGTCCTCTGTTTAGACCAATCTGAGCACAGAGATGCTACCATAATGCAGATGATACCAATATCATACATGAACCAGTCATTTCAGAATTGTTGGGCGCAATGATGCTCCCTAGAGAAATGCCAATAGTGAAATGTAAAGCCCAAAAATCAGATGGGGAATGGACTAGTGCAGGAAATGCAGCAGCAAATGAGGCAGCGGTAGGAGAAAAGGGAAACAAAGGTGAGCTAATGATTATATTGGTGGGAGAACCAGAGAATGAGAAACAGATGCAGACTACAAGATGAGGTTGTGAGGTTGTTTCAAACAACAGCTACAGCAGAATAAAAATAATTGTGAAAAGACTAGAAGTGGTAATAGACTCCTGATTGGGGTGTGGGAAAGTTGTGATGCGGTATTGGTAGCCCTTAATTTTCTCTGAATGTTGATTAAAGAGGCCATGGGGTAGAGCATTGTGAGAGAATGAAGATGATTTAGAAATTTTGCAAAGACTGGTGGTCCCCACACTTAGTGTTCATTGTAGATATTTTTTGCACAAATGTGAACTTTGTGCAACACAAAATCTCAGGAAATTTCTCAGAACCTATTGACCACATACCAGTACCCAAGGGGCCATTCAAACACATAACAGTGGACTTTGTGGACATGGGGTCTCAGAAATATTTTGGTGGTGCAACACTGATTCAGTCAATTGGTGGAGGCACAAGCTATGGCAAAGAATGATGCTAAAATGGTGTCTAAATTCTTATGTAAGGAGGTGATCACTCATTTCTGTATTCCAGATGAGATGAGTACGGATAACAGTTTTCATTTCATGACTAAGGTAATAAAGTCAGTAACAGAGGCCCTATATCTAAAGCGTCGACTTGGGTGTGTACCACCCACAATTTAAAGTTAAAGGGATGGTCAAAAAAGAAAATGGAGTGCTAAAAGAGAAAGTATCTAAGATTTGCACCACCATAAAATTAAATTGGGTAAAGGGAATGCCATTGGCACTGAAGAAAATGCATTCACAGACTAACAAAATCACACACCTAACACCATATGAAATACTCATAGGATGACCAATGCCAGTACCCTTTATAAGAGAACCCTATGAGAGTCCTATCTTTGCAGGTCTGACAAGCTATATATGGTGAGGTAGTAAAACAGGAAGAACTGCAGCAGGTGAAGCCTGGAGAATAATGCTACATCAGGGCATTTAGCAAGAAGCATTGAACTCAATCACAGAGTGAAGGGTCATTAAAGGTGGTATTGGGGATGCCAACAGCAGTTCAAATAGAGGGAAAATACCATTTGTATCACCTTAATCACTGTTGCAAAGCATATGGGAAAATCCAAGATTGGAGAAAATAAAAACCAGATCGATTCCACTTATACATCTGTAGGAGGACAGCAACACAGAATTAGAAGACATAGACCAACCAGATGTACCGGTTACCACATGAGGGGTAAGGCAAAGGGGGCTCAGCAGAGAGTAGAGGCCCACACACCCAGGTGCAGACATAAGGGGGAGACACCCCGCAAACACACTCAGGTGACATCAGTCCCATCACTGTCTTGACTCACATAGGGCACAGATATATATAGTGCTCACTGCTATCATCTACTGTTGCTGTCATATTCATACTTGCATGTACGTTGCCGCACTATAAGCAGGGAGAGTGGGACTTTCCCCTCAAACATTGGCAAACTGAGGGTTATCTATCCACTCCTACTTCACCTTGAGAAGAGGTGCATACGATAGAGTGATGTGTAGATATAGTGTGAGTGGTGGCCTGGTGGTAAACGGCATTGGATCGCTGGTTGTCACTGCCCCCCCCCCCATCCAGTGCAGTTAACTGGGTTATCAAAGGCCGGCCATGCCTCTCACTGTCTATGGTGAGAGGCATGTTAAAGAACCATTGCTGACTTTCGTAAAGAGTAGGCTTCATAGCTGTCAGCGTGTTTCTGTCCCTTCTTGATAAAGGGTTGTGTCAGGAAGGGCATCCGAAGTAAAAACCTATGCCAAATCAAACATGCAAATCAGATGATTCGCTGTGGTAAATTCCTGAAAAAGGGAAAAAGCCGAAAGGAAAAAAAAAAGAATGAAAAAGAAAAAAATTTCGGCACAATATTAAAACAGAGTGCTCCGTGGGAGAAGTCTTCCGATCTCTCAAGGAAGCAAGTTAATATTAAATGAGGACCTCTGATCTTTCAAACACATACTGTAGTTATGCGTTGAATAAAACTTCCCGTACATTCAAACATTTAAATAGAATTGTTCCGTCAGCTGCACATTTTGTGTGTGTTTGTGTTTTTGTGTGTGTGTGTGTGTGTGTGTGTGTGTGTGTGTGTGTGAGAGAGAGAGAGAGAGAGAGAGAGAGAGATAATCTTCTTCAAAGCCGAATTCCAGCGTCAAATTTAACGTCTATACTAATGCTGCTCGACATCACAGATGACATTGAGAGAGAGCGTGTGTGTGTGAGAGAGAGAGAGAGAGAGAGAGAGAGAGAGAGAGAGAGAGAGAGAGAGAGAGAGAGAGAGAGGGAGGCTTAACTTTAGTTTTTAGTTTAGTTTTTTAAGTTGTATAATTCAGTAAATGTTTAATAAATGTGGCGCATGTGAGCAAAACACAGTTCATGTGGACCTCCGATCCGTGAAGGACTCAAGTTGAAGTTGAGTTTGGACCTCCAATCTGTCAAGCAGGGAATGCACTTTGAATTCCACATCTTAAAATGTTCTGATGTCCTGCTTGTGGGGGTGGCCCGCAGCGCCACAATGAACATTTAATGTGGACGCAATACACATTTAATGCGTGTACTGTATTGTGTGTGTGTGTGTGTGTGTGTGTGTGTGTGTGTGTGTGTGTGTGTGTGGGTGAGAGAGAGAGAGAGAGAGAGAGAGAGAGAGGTGTGTGTGTAATAATGTTTAAAAATGTTTAATAATGTTTTAATAATTAATAAATATGTGAATAAAAAGGTTTATGTTAATAAAATGTTAAACGGTTTAATAAATAATTTTCTTTTACCTTTAACACATATTTCATACAAAATTGATGTACTTTTATCATTTTTAAAGGGTTTGTGGGGTAGTCTTGGGAGCCTTGGCGTGAATCAGGCATTTAACATGTAAAATGTACCCCTTACTTACGAAACCCCCGTGTTACAAAAAAATGCTCTGGAACGGATTAATTTCGTAAGTAGGGGGCCGACTGCATTTACAGCAAATTGCCTGCACGCAAAGTTTGAAAAAACTTAAAGCATATAACAGGACGATGTGCAAAGTCAGCAAGATAGTTCCAGAAAACAAAAATGTGATGTGAAGATTGAAATAGTTCGAGAAAATGATGAGGATGAAATCACTAGATTGTAAATTTCTACAGTAACTTAAGCATGTAAAGGAGACAGATTGTTAAATTATGGGTGAATGGTGCAGTCCATCCAGACTGCCTCTCCCGATAAAAGGAACTGTATCAATAGATACTAGGCACATTTAAGAAATAACCATGCCCCATTGAGGAGGGATGAAGTAGGATTGAAGTAATACATGAATGAATACATGTTTTTGCTGAACATGAGAACCAAATCTCTAAGGAGCGGGGAAGGGGCGGGGGTGATGTGAGAAAACTTCTAATTTTATAATATTGTGCCTAAGGGCATATGAATAGCTAATACTTATAGTAATAAGGTAAGAGAAAATAGTTAGGCAAGAAAATGCAAAATGATGATTGGATGTAATCATATGCTGCCTCATGCTAAAAATGTATGGCTGTAAGGCAATGGTTTACCAATGCAAAATAATCATACCAAAACTCAATATAGGGCAGTGGTGGCCTGGTGGTAAAAGGTGCTGGATCACTGATCCTAGGGTTGGGGGTTCAAGCCTCACTCTCCACTGGTTGTCACTGTCCCCCAGTGACGCTAACTGGGTTATAAAAGGCCGGCCATGTCTCTCACTGTCTATGGTGTGAGGCATGTAAAAGAACCATTGCTGACTTTCAACAAGAGTAGGCAGCAAAGCTTGCCCGGAGTCAGCTGGGATGAGCACCAGCCTCCCTGTGACCCTAAATAAGATTAAGCAGTTACAGAAAATGAATGAAACTCAAAGTAGAGGAAAGGAAACATGTATTAAAGAATTGGAATGTCTAAGTAAATGATGGACACAAAATCAGTGGAAGAAAGTGGCTCAAACACAAATAGGAAACTCAGTGAATAATTGGTGGGAGAGACAGACCAGTTGGAAGGCAGAAGAGAATATATCAGTGGTGGGCTGTCAGGACCTGCAAGGCCATCTCTGCTGGCCTAAAAAATATTTGAATCACAGACTGATGTTAATTATATTTTGTCCATGAATACTTATTAAATAATTCCAAATTGTCTGTTAGTTTCCTTTCATTGCTTTTACCCTGGTTGCGCTGCTTCCAGATGTGTGTTTTCATATTTAAGCATTTAACCAATCACATTTCAGCCATTATTGTTGGCAGGGTCAGAAATCTACCTGGAGGCCTTCATAATCAGTTCTGCAGGCCCTGTAGCATAAAATAAGTGTCAGAAAAACTGTTGCTTTAACCAATCAGATTTAGAGTTGGTGACACCAAGGCCTTCTAGCAGGCATACGGAAATGTCAGCGTTTTCACACCCTATGATTGGATAGTGAGAGAGTGTACTAGCCAGAGCTAGCAAGCTGCATCTGTAGTGAGCTGCACAAGCAAATATATTGTTGTGTTGATTTAATAGTGGTTTTGTCAACCCACAATGGCTGAAGAAGGAGAAGAAATGGATTTGGTTGCAGATTTACTGTCAAAGCCATTTTCAAGACGGACTTTTCAAGAAAAGCAGGAGATCGTTAAGAAAGGTCGGTTACAAGCAACGGTGCTCTCCAAAACTTTTGGGGAAACTAGAGTGGATCTACGGCTGAGCGAGCAAGTGCAGAGGGAAACGGAACTTAACAACGCAAAGGTGAAGAAAAATAGGGAAATCGTAAAAAGACTGATAAACTGTGTCTTTTTTTGGGCAAGCAGGAACTTTCATTTCAGGGACACGATGAAAGCCCTGGATCCAAAAACAAAGGAAACTATGTGAAGCGTTTTTCTCTCGTTGCTGAGAGCAACACAGATTTACATTACCACCTGTCCACTAATAAAGTGTTCAGTGGCACGTTGAGCAAAATACAAAACGACCTGATCACTGCTATTGCTGAAGTGATGGGGGAAGAGATCAGAAGGGTAGTTAATAATGCACCGTTTGTCTCTGTTATGGTACATGAGACGACAGACACGAGTAACAGCACAGCTCGACCTGGTTCTGCGTTATGTAACGGCCACAGGTGTCAAGGAGCGGTTTGTCAGATTTCAAGATGTTACCAGTGGGAAGTGAGCCACTTATATGACTTGTATGATAGGTTGGATAGTAAAGAGGGAGAAAATGATCTATACAGGTTGGCACAGCAGAGAAATAGAGATGGGAAGGACGTGCAGCAAGTTAGATTGATAAAGGACAGAGAGGGAACTGTATTGACTAATGACAGAAGTGTGCTGGGAAGATGGAAAGAGTACTTTGAAGAGCTGATGAATGAGGAAAATGAGAGAGAAAAAAGAGTAGAAGAGGTAACCATTGAGGAGCAGGATGTAGCAAAGATCAGTAAGGGTGAAGTGAGAAGGGCATTGAAGAGGATGAAGAATGGAAAGGCAGTTGGTCCTGATGATATACCTGTGGAGGTATGGAAGTGTCTAGGAGAGGTAGCAGTAGATTTTCTGACAAGAACATTGAACAAGGTACTAGAGAGTGAGCAGATGCCGGAGGAGTGGAGGAGAAGTGTGCTGGTGCCCATTTTCAAGAACAAGGGAGGCGTGCAGAGTTGCAGCAACTACAGAGGGATAAAGTTGATGAGCCATACGATGAAGTTATGGGAAAGAATAGTGGAAGCTAGACTAAGGGCAGAGGTGAGCATTTGTGAACAACAGTTTGGTTTCATGCCAAGAAAGAGCACCACAGATGCAATGTTTGCCTTGAGGATGTTAATAGAGAAGTACAGAGAAGGTCAGAGGGAGCTGCATTGTGCCTTTGTGGATCTGGAAAAAGCATATGACAGGGTGCCAAGAGAAGAACTGTGGTATTGCATGAGGAAGTCTGGAGTGGCAGAGAAGTATGTTAGAGTGGTGCAGGACATGTATGAGAGATGTAAGACAGTGGTGAGGTGTGCTTTCGGTGTGACCGACGAATTCAAGGTGGAGGTGGGACTGCATCAAGGGTCAGCTCTGAGCCCCTTCTTGTTTGCTATGGTGATGGACAGGCTGACAGGACGAGGTTAGACAAGAATCTCCATGGACTATGATGTTTGCAGATGACATCGTGATCTGTAGTGAGAGCAGAGAACAAGTGCAGGAAAATCTAGAGAGGTGGAGGTATGCCCTGGAAAGGAGAGGAATGAAGGTTAGCCTCAGAAAATCAGAATACATGTGTGTGAATGAGAAGGACCCAGGAGGAACGGTGATGTTACAGGGAGCAGAGATAACTTGAAGGTGGAGGATTTTAAGTACTTAGGCTCAACAATCCAGAGCAATGGAGAGTGTGGAAAAGAGGTGAAGAAGCATGTGCAGGCAGGCTGGAATGGTTGGAGAAAAGTATCCGGTGTGATGTGCGATAGGAGAGTGTCAGCAAGAATGAAGGGAAAAGTGTACAAGATGGTGGTGAGGCCAGCGATGTTGTATGGCTTAGAAACAGTGGCGCTGAGGAAAAGGCAGGAGACAGAGCTGGAGGTAGCGGAGATGAAAATGTTGAGGTTCTCCCTGGGAGTAACGAGGATGGATAGGATCAGAAATGAGTATATCAGAGGGACAGCCCACGTAAGATGTTTTGGAGACAAAGTCAGAGAGGCTAGATTGAGATGGTTTGGACATGTACAGAGGAGGGATAGTGAGTATATTAGCAGTAGGATGCTGAGGTTGGAACTACCAGGCAGAAGGCCTCGAGGAAGACCGAAGAAGAGATTTATGGATGTGGTGAAGGAAGACATGAAGGTCATTGGAGTCAGAAAAGAAGATGCGGAGGACAGGGTGAGGTGGAGGCGGATGATTTGCTGTGGCGACCCCTGAAGGGAGCAGCCGAAAGTAAAAGAAGAAGAAGAAAGAAGACCAGTGGGAAGTGAGCCAATGACATTGCAGGTCTTATCATCCGATTTTTGGTGGAAAATGAATGTCTGGGTAAAGTTGTGGCACAGTGTTTTGATGGTGCAGCGGTCATGTCTTCTGGATTGAATGGGGTGCAGGCTAAAGTTAAGGAGAGAGCACCGTTGGCTTTATTCATAAAAAGCATTTTTGGTAAGTAAATTGTGGCTATATTCCTAAATAATATTGCAATCTTATGGGGTTATTATTGATGCTTTTTTGTGCTGTAGCTGTAGCTGCAGTAAACGTTTTATAGCCATAAAATAGTTATTGAGGGTTGGATTGATTCAGACAGAGCATTACTGAAGGCCTAGGTGTGAAATGCACAGCCCGCCACTGGAATATACAGTAGTCAGAGTAGTCAGGCGAGAGTATATGAATGTTGGGGAATCAGGAAGGTATGGAGAGCCACAAGGAATGCGAGGAGAAGTAAGACCATCAGTCTTGGTAGACTGGTCACACATCTCTGGTTGAGACTGAGTACCCTGCTCATGGGTGATAGTATGAAAAGGCTGGGATTGGGAAGCTGCCAGGAAGTGCGCAAAGTCCAGAAGATCAGCAGAAAGTATAGATGGGTGATGAGCAATTGCTGTATGACATGTATTCTCCTCCTGCACATAGCATGACAGTTAGACTGAGCTAAAGAAAAAGAAAACCGATTTTTATTTATTTATTTTTTGTATATTTTGAGTGTCTTGTGAATTTATAATCAACTATATACCAATGCAAAAGGCTTTAAGAATAAATGATATCACGTTTGAAGGCTGGAGGCCTAGGACATGCATCCATATAGTTACATGAAGCAGTGGTTTGCAAATTACTAGGCTGTGAACATACAACAACAGTTAATCAGAAAAGGCTTAAAATATTACATAATGCTCACTTAGGGTACAGACGCTCCCCAGATTACGTTTTTAACTGGTTCCAGACGGCCAAACGTAAGTTGAAAGTCAATGTAAGTTGTTACAGTGACGTATGACGCATGTATGATGTATGACGCTCATACTGTACTATACATCCATAAATACCATTATCGTATCTCATAAAACACCCCTAAATCAATTATTATTAACATAACATTGTAAAATAATATCAAATATATCAAATAATATCAACATTAATTTCAAATAAGTCACTTATTTATACCGAGTCACTTTATATGAAGCTTAAAACAGCCAATCAACGCTTACAATATGTGAGGCGCTCAATACCGAAAGTATTGTACTTGCAAAAGTAGTGTACTTGCTGTGGGTTATACAGACTTCCGGTCTTTTAAGTGCGCAAGGGTGCCGTTGAACTCATTTAGAACACAGCCTGCACTGATGTGAATCACGGAGCGGAGTGTTCTCTTTCCTGGATTCGGGGTTTCATTCATTTATTTATTTATTCATTTAATTATTTATAATATTCATATTTTTCATTTCATCACTCTCTTTGCTTAACTGAGGATGCATGGTAGATCGTGGCAATCCGAGCAGATAGTTAATTCATCTCTGTGTATGAGACTCACACCCATGCCAGTAGGCTTATGCTTCTGACCAACCATATTTGCTTAGGGTTACAAAAGTTCGCAAAACAGTATAAACACAGATCACAGAGATGACGTCTTAGCACAAGGTTAACACTCTCTCTCTCTCTCTCTCTCTCTCTCTCTCTCTCTCTCTCTCTCTCTCTCTCTCTCTATATATATATATATATATATATATATATATATATATATATATATATATATATATATATATATATATATACAAAACTGAACTGGGAAGAAACAATCGACGCAGCATCATTACGTCATTGCATCATTACGTCAGCATACTCTTACAGTAGGTACATCTAAACTCAAAATTTGACTTTTATTTTGGAAAAAAAAAAACAACATAAAAATCGAAAAAACATAAAACGGATGAACGTAAGTCGGGGAGTGTTTGTACTTACACACAATGATTTGAAATGAGAAAATGGGTTAGAGGATGATCCGTGAGATCAGTGTGATCAGGTCTGGTGAATTCCAGCAAATAAATTTAAACCAGGAAGAATCTGTTTATAACTAAGGGCATATTACAGTAGGCCCTTGACTATTCGCGGTTTTGCACCCACGGTTTGAGCATTTGCTGACTGCCGCAAGCGGCACATGATTCAAATTCAGCCAATGGCTGTCCTCCTTTCTACTGATTTGTTGAGCTGATGTCCCGCCCCTTTTTCCTCATTCGCGCACAAGTTGTCAATGAACCTCTTTTTCTGTGTGTGTTTTAATTACCAGTTAAGCTCTATGATACCACTCAAACGCTGTGCATCTTCTCTGGCTAAGCGATAGAAAATGCTGGATGTCTCTTCTGAAGAAATAAAACTTTCTCCTGAGAAACGACGGTTTTCTCTGAACTGTTGTATTAAAATCTTTTTCAATTATTATTCCAGTACAGTACCTAGGTTCATCTTTATGCGTGAGATTTTATGTTCTGTAGCATGTTTAACAAACGATAGCAAAAGGATAAACTTTATTACAGCACTCTTCATGTCCTTTAACATTGAAGTTGGAGTAAGAAGCCCAGTTGAGCGTGCTTAGTTATACACACCCGAAGATACTCCGATCTTATAGCTGTAGTAGAGTCGACCTGTCATAGACGAGCATAGTGCAAAACATGAAGAAACAAAACAACAAATAAAACACATTAAAACTAACAAAGAAACAAGTTGACTCTGAGAACGGCGCAACGTTGCCTTCTGGGCGGCGCCATCTTGGAGACGTCACTCCAAGTCAATGTAAAAGGCCATGAAGCGTAATAAAGTTTATCCTTTTGGTATCATTTGTTAAACATGCTACAGAATATAAAATCTCACGTACAAACATTAACTTAGATACTGTCCTGGAATAATAATTGAAAAAGACTTTACAACGAGTGCTTTACAACAGTATATGCTGTATAGTGTTTATATTTTATCATCAATAAATATAACAGTAAAAATTGAAAAGTTTTCCCTAATCATTACCATATTTTACTACATTAATACTGTATTATTGAGTAAGACTGTCTATAGAAGGTGTTAAAGAAGCATATTTTAGTTCATGTAATAGATACACAGTATTTTACTTTCGTTTGCTCATTCGTGCATGTGACGAGATACATGGGGTTTTACTTCTGGGTACAGAACTCGTGGATTATCTCGATTCGCGGGAGGGCCTGGAACTGAACCACCGCGAATGTCGAGGGCCTACTGTATATATGTACCTCTCGAATTCAGCCAGAAATAAGGAGAAATTTTATGAGCAAAATTAGGTCACCAAGGGATGGATAACATCAAACTAAGAGTGGTGCAGCACTATTGAAGAGTATATAAACAGGAGAAGTCAAAGGGATGCATAGAATCAAGTCACGTACAGTCAAGCTGAGTATTTTGGGCTGACTCAGGAACAGTAGGAAGCTTTGACTAACTTCTGTAACTGAATGGCTTCCTCTAACATATCTGCTTGTTTGTTTCGAATAAAGGGATATCTGACTCTTCTCATTTGTAGTGGCAAGTTTCTTTATTTTATTAAGTTTTAAGTGTTATTTGAGAAAAATGATTAAGTACAAAATACATCAAAGAGGAGTGTTAACCCTTTACGCCCAACAGTGACTAATTCGTCACTCAAGAATTAAGAGCCTAAAAATTTAATTTATATCACTACGGGCATCTGGGGAATGACTGTGACGAATGAGATACGTTTCCTGTTGAAGCGGAGAATGGTATTGGGTCATCTTTTCCCGTGCTTTTTTCAGTTAGGCTCGAGATATCGTGAATGGGTAGACGTCTGTGAGTCATCATTCAAATTGTCAGTAATAAAAGCACAGTGGATCAAATACTAGGTGACATTCATGCACATAAAAAAATCATCATTGAAGAATAGTTTTGTAATTTTATGAGGTAGAAATAGTTTATCGAGTTCATTTTACTAAAAAAAAACAAAAACAAAACAAAACACATTTTATATGAGTGATGTTTTCGTCACCTCAGGGGTATGAACAAACTTGGCTGTCAACAGTGATTACTTACAACATAGTATACAAATAGTAGAATTCCTGCAAAAAAAAAAAAAAAAAAAAAAAAAAAAAAAAATATATATATATATATATATATAAATATATATATATATATATATATAGTGTTTTTATACGAATATGCTTATAATTTTTTTATGGAAACTCAATACGAGCATCAATTCTAAACATTATTGTTTTCTGTGAGGAATATCTTGGTGTATTTTATCGATTCAAAGTGAGTCATCATGAGGTAAAGTCTGACACTATTTCGTCATTTAGAAAACATAATTGTTGAGTCAATTTGTCTAGTGGATGTCTCTCATTATTAAATTTCACCACAGCTATATCAATTGCCCCCAGAACTTTTTATGGCAGGAAAAACATCAGTGTTGAAACTGCTGAGCTGACCACTTGTAACAATAGTGCCGAATCTGAGACAGAAATGGATTATGATGACGAGGAGGCTGATCCCAACTACATCCCTAATGATGTGAATATGGAAAAGGAAATAGATCTAGATGAAGAAACACCTCCAAATGATGTCATTGAGCTCAATGGAGATTTGGTCGTTATCATAGATGAACACGCCCTTATGCCAACTGCAGATGATTCTAATGCAGTCGGAGCAACAAGACGAAATCTCACTCGACAGTAGTCAGTCCTTCAAAATGAAAATCCTTCAGTTACGGTGGCCTTCCTTGGTCCTGATCCACCTTGTTCTACTGAAATTCTCTCTTCGGTCGTGGAATATTTTGCTGCGGGACTTTCGGACCATCAAGATTACCTGAATTATCAAAGGATATGAAATATCAAAAGGCAATAACGAGAAAAGGACGAGGTGCAATTGAAACTGATAAAATAGAGAATGAGAACTCAGAAGCAGTACAGTATGTAAAATGGTTCGACAATAAAGTCGTGAACATGTTATCTATGTTCGCAAAAGTCGACCCCGCTACTACAGGACATCACTTTGATTCCAAAACAAAGAAGATAGTTGAAGTTGATTGTCCTGATATCGTGAAGCAGTACAATAAATCAATGGGAGGGGTAGATTTAGCCGATCAACTAATCTTGCTTTATAGGAATTCCATCAGATCTAAGAAATATTATATGAGACTAGCGTTCCTGTCATTTGAGCTGATGAAGGCTGGTACAGTGTTCGGGAGGAAGAGTGGAGGACCTGCTTCTAGCACAGAGCCAAACAAACTTCCTAAACCGGGCTGTCATCGTCCTTCAGTTGCCGTTCAAAAAAACGGTGTTGGGCATCTTCCACAAATTACAGAAAAAAAGGCAAAGATGCAAAAATGTTCAATGCAAAAAATGCAACGTGAGCCTGAACAGCAAATCTAACTGCTCCGAAACTTACCATGAGTATTGGCAGGATAAAGTACCTTAGACTACTTAAGACTGATAAGAGTCTTCAGACATTTGATTGGTCAGTCTAGCTCATTTAAACAACTGATAAAGTCTTCAAGCAGTTGATTGGTCAATCTGTGTGCTCTGGCCAGAGACTGACCAATCAATTGCCTGAAGACTCTTATCAGTTGTTTGAATCAGCCAAGTCAGGTGTGCTGATGCTTGGTTGAAACAAAAACCTGCAGCCACATGGCCCTTTGTGGCACGAGTTT
The DNA here is from genome assembly GCA_024760905.1 of Plotosus lineatus. Lineage (NCBI taxonomy): Eukaryota > Metazoa > Chordata > Actinopteri > Siluriformes > Plotosidae > Plotosus > Plotosus lineatus. Next base: position 16,724,763 of record CM045744.1, read on the forward strand.
GACACCCCTGATGTAGGGCTTTCAATATGTATTTGGGAAAGAGTAGAACCACTAAAAGTAGCAGGAACCTCTGTCCTCATAATGTCACCATTACTGGTGACTACTATTTAAGAAATGACACAGAAGAAGATTTTAGAATTGAGGTTCCATCATGAAAAATTGATGAACACATGTGACACTGCACTTGTTGTCTGTGTGTGAATTATGCTTATTCAGTTCATGTCCAGTTGAATTAGCTGTGCATTCCACTATGACATGCTAATGTCTGGTCTGAGCTCAGCTTTGGCTTGTGGGACAGACACTATTTCAGCCTGCACTATTGGTTTGAAGCTAAAATATGTACATGGATTTGAGAAATTAGAGCACAGAGCTTTGTGAAAAATCTACACCTTTCTCTCTAATGTGTTCTTTCCATGTTCAGATTGCAGTGTAATGTCCTATAAAAGGGAAATTTTAACTTAAAAACTTTCTGGTGGAAAAAAAAAAATATATGTCTGTCTTCCTTTCGGCATTTTCCCTTTTACTCAGGAGTCGCCACAGCAAATCATGTGATTCGCACATTTGACTTGGCAGAGGTTTTTACGTCGGATGCCCTTCCTGTCACAACCCTTTTTAGCAAGGGACAGAAACACGCTGACGACTTTGCAGCTACTCTTTACGAAAGTCAGCAATGGTTCTTTTACATGCCTCTCACCATAGACAGTGGTGGCCCGCCTTTGATAACCCAGTTAGCCGCACTGGGGGGGACAGTGACAACCTTGTGGAGAGTGGGACTCGAACCCCCAACCATTGGATCAGCGATCCAGCGCCCTATCCCACTAGACCACCACTGCCCTTGGAAAAAAAAAAAAATATATATATATTTTTTTTTTTTCATTTATTATTTTAGAGGACATGACACAGGCTTCTACCAAAAGATAATAAAATTATGTATAAGACGTATCATTTTGTGTGTGTGTGTGTGGGGGGGGGGTCCTCAGTTTTTATTTAAATTTGAGCAAAACGTGGTGTGTCCAAAATTATACATACCCTTTGCAAAAAGTATAAAATATTATTTTTTTTAAAAAATCCAATGTTCCACGCTGTGGTCGGAAGCCAAAAGTAACACCTATAGGATAGTGAGAGAGTTGAAAACTAATCCAAGGATTATTAGCAATGCCATCTTGGTGAATCTGGGCTCTGTAGGTGAAAATGTCTAATAGCAGAGACACTGCAGACGCTGGGATCCATTACTGAAATCAAGGAGGATGCCACTTCTGTAGACAAGGCAGACAAAAGCTCACTTGGCCTTTGCAAATGCTCATCTGGTATAATTTTATAATGTGATACGTGTGTGAGATGGCAGAAGGCACGTCACATGTAGGAAATATGCAAATTTTCTTCTTTTGAATATGGAATGAGTACAAAGCCCTTGATTATGAGAAATTCAGGTCTTTACAGAACAGATTAGCTAATAACACCAGAGGAGCACACGGAGCATATTAATCAAAAATCAGTGATGATGTAAAGACTACCTCAAATTCTTTCTGGAGATGTTAATAACAAGACTGAGGAAAAACACGGAATAAGTGAATTAAGAAAAAAGAATTGGCCCCCAAAAAGCTGGTACAGAAAGTTGGTGACTTCTGACCTGCGTGACTTAAAGGGTACCTGTAGTGAAAGCGTTCATATACCTAATTTGATGTATTGTGTATAGTTAGTGACAAAACACCTATAAGGTGTTTATTATATTCTCTCACAAACCAGCTTTAAGCGATTTAAGGGCTTCACTAACATCAAGCTTCAGAGCACAGGAGCTTTGCAGCGTCGCGTTTCCTGTGACGTCACATTGTTGACAAAGACTCTACCGGAACTGCGAGATTGCAATGTAAACATAATGTACCTGTAACACAACACAAGCTCATGGAAAATTGGAAAAAACAGACATTATAGTAGTTTTTTTTTAAACCATGGATGAAGACAAAGGAGCAGAAGGTTATTTATATGAAGCACTGAAGAAAGACTATCCACATTTAGTGAAATCGGACCAGGAAAGTGATGACTCGGACGACGATATCAGAGAGTCGGCAGAAGCTCTTACACGGGAAAATCGTAACAAACAACCAGCAAATATTTGGTGCTCTTGTGGAAAATGCGTGCGTCAAAAAAAAAAAACGATCAGGAGTGCTATTGTTGTAAACAACATGAATTGCTTGAGGAAAATATACTGACATTCTGCAATTGGCTATACAACTGTCAACGATGTTACGTCACAATGACCTTTGACCCCGGTGAAAAAAAGCCAACGTGTCCGTGCGCTGAACCTTCGTGAGCAAGGAATGTCATACAGAAGAAAAGGAAATGTGGACTTATACATAAACTACCGACATCACGTAATGTTTAAAAGTTAATAATAAAGTATCGTGGATATTTCTTTAACACTGTCAATTTTGGGTACAGGTACCCTTTTAACAACTGACTTTATGACCACACATGACTGATGGGGGAAAAAAAGAAAGAAAAGAAAAAAATAGCTTGTAAATAGCTTGGGTGTCATGAATGTGAAGATCATCAGTCTCGGCAAGCTGATTCGAGCATATTTGTGAAGATCAAATGGGATAAACCATGCACATGTATTTCAGAAGAAAATTGTGTGTGTGTGTGTGTGTGTGTGTGTGTGTGTGTGTGTGTGTGTGTGTGTGTGTAGGTGTGTGTGTGTGTGTGTGTGTGTGTGTGTGTGTGTGTGTGTGTGTGTGTGTGTGAGAGAGAGAGAGAGAGAGAGAGAGAGAGAGAGAGAGAGAGTCAAACATTCATCAGAAGAAAATAAAGAGTAAAATCATTAGCAGGTTGTTCTCAAATGTTCACATTACTAGTATATACAAAGGTGAAGCAAATGTATATTAATGCAGAATTAATGAAAAACACTAGAGGGAGACAAAAAAAAATCAAATGTATAGAAGAGTGTGTGTGTGTGTGTGTGTGTGTGTGTGTGTGTGTGTGTGTGTGTGTGTGAGAGTGAAAGAGAGTTATTGGAGATACAAACATGTGTACCGAGTGTTTAAGCAATGAGTTTATAAATGTGTGTGTGTGGTGTGTGTGTGTGTGTGTGTGTGTGTGTGTGTGTGTGTGTGTGTGTGTGTGTGTGTGTGTGCGCGCGTGTGTATGTATATGCAGTCCTAGCATCTCACACTCACAGCATTCTACCACTACACTCAGTGACTAGATATCGTTGCAGTAACATCTCTTTTATAGTACAATTTATACATTCATTTACTCTACACCCTTACCATGACAGAGATGAAAAAGGTGCTACAGTATACACTTTGGTTGGAAGATAATAGGCAAAGAAATATGAAAGTGCTGTTGCGAGCAGTGCACAGTAAGCATACAATGGGTGTTTTTGTTGTTTGTTTTTTTTCTTAATTTTATTTATTTATTTATTTTTTGCATTTTGAAAGAACGTGCAAGTAAAGCATACACTTCAGATGAATTTATAGCAAGTGCGGGGTGGTTTCAGTGTCGTTGTATTAAATATCCGACTTACGACTGGTTGGTCTGAACCGATCTAGGTCGTAACTGGAATAGCACTGTATATACACACACACGTGCATAAATATATATCAGTGGCGGGCCATGCATTTCACACCTAGGCCTTCAGTAGTGCTCCGTCTGAATCAATCCAACCCTCAATAACTATTTCATGGCTATAAAACTTTTATGGCAGCTACAGCTGCGATACACACAAAAAAGCATCGATAATAACCTCCTAAAACTGCAATATTATTTAGGAATATAGCCAAATTTTATTTAACAAAAATCCTTTTTATTTGTACACAAAATCCATCCTCCTTTCTTTCCTCAAGAAGATTTCAATTACTCTGTTGTACAGATTATCCGTGCCCAATTTAATCCAGAAGACATGACCGCTGCACCGTCAAAACACTGTGCCACAACTTTACCAGACATTCATTTTCCACCAAAAATTGGATGATAAGACCTGCATTGTCATCGGCTCGCTTCCTACTGGTAACATCTTCAAATCTGACAAACCGCTCCGTAACACCTGTAGCTGTTACATAACGCAGAACCAGTGCGAGCTGTGCTGTGTTACTCACGTCTGCCGTCTCATCCACCACAACAGAGACAAACAGTGCTTTATTAACTTTCCTTCTGATCTCTTCCCCCATCACTTCAGCAATAGCAGTGATCAGGTCGTTTTGTATTTTTCCCGACGTCCCACTAAAGACTTTATTAGTGGACAAGTGGTAATTTAAGTCCGTGTTGCTGAAAGTGGCGGACAAATGCTTTTCCTGGTTGTGACAGGCTTGCTAGCGGAGTTGCCCGGCCTTTCTTAACGATGTCCAGGTTTTGTTGAAAAGTCCATCTTGAAAATGGCTTTGACAGTAAATCTGCAACCAAATCCATTTATTCTCCTCCTTCAGCCATTGTGGGTTGACAAAACCACTATTAAAGCAACACAACAATATATTTGCTTGTGCAGCTCGCTACAGATGCAGTTTGCTAGCTCTGGCTAATACACTCTCTCACTATCCAATCATAGGGTGTGAAAACGCTGACATTTCCGTATGCCTGCTAGAAGGCCTTGGTGTCACCAACTCTAAATCTGATTGGTGAAAGCAACAGTTTTTCTGACACTTATTTTATGCTACAGGGCCTGCAGAACTGATTATCAAGGCCTCCAGGTAGATTTCTGACCCTGGCAACAAATAATGGCTGAAATGTGATTGGTTAAATGCTTAAATATGAAAACACACATCTGGAAGCAGCGCAACCAGGGGAAAAGCAATGAAAGGAAGCTAACAGACAATTTGGAATTATTTAATAAGTATTCATGGAAAAATATAATTAACATCAGTCTGTGATTCAGATATATTTTAGCCAGCAGAGAAGGCCTTGCAGTCCCTGACGGCCCACCACTGATATATATATATATATATATATATATATATATATATATATATATATATATATATATATATATATATATATATATATATATATATATATATATATATATAAAATGTACAGTCGGCCCCAATTTATGAAGACCCCTTTGTACAAAATCCCCGGATTACGAAAAACATTTTCTTGAGTTTCCGTCCCCGAAATACGAAACAACCCCCTCTTACGAAAAGAAATTCAAATGCGCCAGTCAAAAGTGTGAGTTGCTCTCTCATTGGCTGGCTCTCAACATCCCGCGCCACTGGCCTCCCAGATAAAGATAGAAGGAAGCTTCACGCTTTAGTTTTTTAAGTTGTTTAATTCAGTAAATGTTTAATAAATGTGGACGCATTTGAGCTCATCTAGAATTCCAATCCCTCAAGGAATGAAATTAAAGTTGAGTTTGTCACGCAAGGAATGCGCTTTGAATTCATGTCTTATGGGCGTGGCCCACAGCGTGCGTGCGCGCGAGAGAGAGAGAGAGAGAGAGCGAGAGAGAGAGAGAGAGAGATGTGTGTGTGCGTGTGTGTGTGTGTGTGTGTGTGTGTGTGTGTGTGTGTGTGTGTGTGTGTGTGTGTGTGTGTGTGTGTGTTAATAAAAATGTTTAATAATGGTTTAATTAATGAATATGTTAATAAAATGGTTTAATATATTAATAAAATCATATAATGGTTTAATAAATACATTTCTTTTACTTTTAACACATATTTCAGACAAAATTAATGTACTTTTATCATTTTTAAAGGGTTTATGTGGTTTATCCAGTCCAAGGACTGGAGCCTTGGAACAAATTAGGCGTTTAACATGTAAGATGCGACCCCTACATACCAAATCCCCACAATACGAAAAGGGCTCTGGAACAGATTAATTTCGTAAATTGGGGGCCGTGTTAATATATATATATATATATATATATATATATATATATATATATATATATATATATATATTTATATCGAATTTCATACCGGACACAGGTACACTACATCTTGTGTAGGCAATGTAATTTGAAGGAAGTCAGTGACTGCAAAGTAGTAGTGGGCGAGAGTGTTACCAAACAGCACATGATGGTGGTTTGCAGGATGATGCTGATGGTGAGAAAGGTGAAGAAGGCAACGACAGAGCAGAAGACAAAGTGTTGGAAGCTGAAAAAGGAAGTGTCGTGTTGCCTTGAAGGAGGAATTGAAACAGGCTTTTGGTGGTCAGGAAATGCTTCCAGATGACTCTAAAACTAAAGCTAATGTGATCAGGGAGACAGGTAGGAGAGTATTGGTGTGTCCTCTGGAAGGACAGTAGATAAGGAGACTTGGTGGTGGAATGAGGATGTATAGGAGTGTGTACAAAGGAAGATGTTAGCTAAGAAGAAGTGGGACATTGAGAAGACCGAAAAGACGAAACAGGGGTACAGGAAGACACAGCATAAGGCGAAGGTAGCGGTGTCAAAGGCCAAACAGAGGGTGTATGATGACTTGTATGCTAGGTTGGACAGTAAGGAGGGAGAAAATGATTTATTCAGGTTGACACAGCAAAGAAAGAAATGTATTGACTGATGACAGAAGTGTGTTGGGAAGATGGAAAGAGTACTTTGAAGACCTGATGAATGAGGAAATTGAGAGCGAACAAAAAAGTAGAAGAGGTGAAGTAGTAAAGATTAGTATGGGTGAAGTGAGGAGGGTATTGGAGAGGATGAAGAGTGGAAATGCAGTTGGTCCTGATGACATATCAGTGGAGGTATGGAAGTGTTTAGGAGAGGTAGAAGTAGATTTTCTGACAAGAACATTCAACAACATCTTGGAGAGTGAAAGGATGTTGGAAGAATGGAGGAGAAGTGTGCTGGTGCACATTTTTAAGAATAGGGGAGACATGTAGAGTTGTGGCAACTGCAGAGGGATAAAGTCGATGAGCCATACGATGACGTTATGAGAGAGACTAGTGAAAGCCAGACTAAGGGCAAAGGTCAGTATCTGCACACAGATGCAGTGTTTGCCTTGAGGATGCTAATAGAGTGCAGAGAAGGTCAGAGGGAGCTGCATTGTGCCTTTGTGGATCTGGAGAAAGCATATGATAGGGTGCTGAGAGTGGAACTGTGGTATTGCATGTTTGGAGTGGCAGAGAAGTATGTTAGAGTGCTGCAGGACATGTATGATAGATGTAAGATAGTGGTGAGGTGTGCTGTCGGCGTGACACACGAGGTCAAGGTGAAGGTTGGCCTGCATCAAGTTTCATCTCTGATTCCCTTCTTGCTTGCTATGGTGATGGACAGGCTGACAGACGAGGTTGGACAAGATTACCCATGGACCATGATGTTTTACAGATGACATTGTGATCTGTAGTGAGAGCAGAGAACAAGTGGAGGAAAATCTAGAGAGGTTGAGGTATGCCCTGGACAGGAGAGGAATGAAGGTTGCCTCAGTAAGACAGAATACATATGTGTGAGAAAGAATGACCCAAGAAGAACGGTGAGGTTACAGGGAGCAGAGAATAAAGAAGGTGGATGAATTTAAGTACTTATGCTCACCAATCCAGCGCAATGGAGAGTGTGATAAAGAGGTGAAGAAGCGTGTACAGGCTGGTTGGAATGATTGGTGAAAAGTGTCTGGTGTGATGTGTGATAGGAGGGTATCGGCAAGAATGAAAGGAAAAGTGTACAAGGCGGTGTTGAAGCCAGCGATGTTGTGTGGTTAGTGACACTGGGGAAAAGACAGGAGGCAGAGATGGAGGTCGCAGAAATGAAAATGTTGAGGGTCTCTTTGGGAGGAACAAGGACGGATAGGATCAGGAATGAGTTCATCAGAGGGACAGCACATGTAAGAGTTTTTGGAGACAAAGTCAGAGAGGCTAGATTGAGATGGTTTGGACATGTACAGAGGAGGGATAGTGAGTACATGGGTAGTAGGATGCTGAGATTGGAACTACCAGGCAGAAGGCCTGGAAGAAGACCAAAGAGAAGCTTTATGTATGTGGTGAAGGAGGACATAAAGGTAGTTGGTCTCAGAGAAGAAGATGCAGAGAATAAGGTGAGATGGAGGCAGATGATTGGCTGTGGCGACCCCTGAAGGGAACAGCGAACAGCCGAAAGGAAAAGAAGGAGGATATATATATATATATATATATATATATATATATATATATATATATATATATATATACAGACACTCCCCGACTTACGTTCATCTGTTTTATGTTCTGATTTTTTTTTTCTTTTTGATTTTATGTTTTTCAGAATTCTGTAATCACCTGAAGAGAGAGGATTGTTTCACCACCCCACGAAACAGATCTGTGGTGAAAATGAAGTTTCAATAGAAAGTCTTTGTCCTGTCCTTTTAAGCATGCTGCATAGCCATTAGCATTTTTCTTTACTGTAATGACTTGCTGAGCTGTTCAATGTGTATTTTTCCCCTCGACCAGAGATAGCTGACATGGGCGGCAGGCATCCCATGATTTGGATTAAATGGGTGACAATATGAATGAATGAAAAAAAAATGCTGGCTATGGCCACGCCCATAAGACATGAATTCAAAGCGCATTCCTGCTTGACAAACTCAACTTTAATTTGATTCCTTGAAGCATCGGAATTCCAGATGAGATCAACTGCACCCACATTTATTGAACATTTACTGAATTAAACAACTTAAAAACTAAACTAAAAACTAAAGAGTGACGCTTCCTTCTGTCTCTATCTGGGAGGCCAGCAGAGCGGGATGTTGAGATACAGCCAATGGGAGAGCAACTCGCGCGTCGTGTGAAATTTTGATTGGCGCGTTTGAATTTTAAATTTATTTTCATAAGAGGTGGTTGTTTCATATCTCAGGGACGGAACCTCAGGAACATGGTTTTCCTAACCTGGGGTTTTCGTAAGTTGGAGGTCGACTATACTTTAAAATCATGAAAGCCTTTTTTAATTGTATTACCATATTTGATATTTTCCGCATTATAACACACAAAACATATTTAATCACAGCAACCCCTAATTGCACAAGGCATTTTCTTTATAATCTCAACACAGAACTCATTTCCCTTTTAGTTGTTTCGTTCTCCACCACTCCAATTCCTGTAACAGTCTCCCAGAGGATTCTACCAGAGACCACTTCTACTTCTCAGTGTCCTGTCTCTGTAGACCGATCCAAGCTTGCTATGTGGTTTCCTTCTTCACTGTGGGGTTCAGCTTCATCATCTTCTCCATGTTGTTGATGGAGGTGAGAGCAGTGTACTTCTCTCTGCAATAAGTCTCTGCAGACTCTAGGTTTTTGTCTCATTCACAAAGCGATAGCAATGAGGAATATATGCCCCAATACCACATACTGCAGGGTGAAATGTGAGCAATACACCTGTTTCAATGTTGTGCCATATAGAGACTGGTCGTAAGTAAACACACACACACAAATATTCAGAACGAATATTTCCTGTTAGAAAAGAGACTTGCATCTTCCTGCTCAGCCATAACAGTAAATTTGAGGGAGACAGTAACAGTTTTGAGCTGGTTTGGATGTTTTCTGCACCCTTTCCAGAGTGCAGACATCTTTCTGATGATCCAAGTCAATCTGATCGTGGATGTGCGGTGATCTTACCATTACTGTTAAACTGCACTCAGTTTGCCATTGAAAGAGGAGTATTCAAATTGTCAGCAATGTATCACTGGCAGATGCCACTCTCTGACTGACCCACAATTTGACGCTCTAAAAATCTTACAATTCTTGAGCTCCTGGAGTGAAACGCTTTAACACAACTTTATGCACCATTATACAGCAGTCAGTCTAGTATTCATTAAATTTAAGTCATTAAATATAATGATGACTGCAGTTTTTTTTTTCTTTTTTTTTTAATAGTATAGTTTTAATAGTAGTGGTTAGCACATCTAATTATTAGCAAGAACATCCTGGGTTCGAGCCCCGAGTTTGGGCAGTTCTTTGTGGAATTTGCATGCCCTTCTCATGCTTGCATGTGTCTCCTCCATGTATTCTGGTCTTCTCCCACAGTAAGAAAGATGTGCACATTAAGATTACTAAGAACTGCTGTACAAATTGCTTTCATTTTTTGAATTGTCAGCTGTGACATTCTTTAGCTTCCTGACAACTTAAATAGGATTAAGGAGTTTGGCAAAATTAGTGGGTGGGAGTTAATGAGAAATTTACTGATGCTGTTATTTATCCTTCATCCATTTCATTTTCAGACAGCATGGTTGCAGGAAAACCGGAGCTTCTCTCAGCCAATTCTGGGTGAAGGTACACTCTGAACAGCTTGCCAGACCATGTCAGAAAACAACACACACACACACACACACACACACACACACACACACACACACACACATGATGAAGGTTGCAGATGAAGGTCGTTTCTCATAACAAAATTATAATTAGTTAATTTAGTAACAAGAATTACTTTTTTTTTTTTTAATTCTGTAAGATAAATCATTGTGCGAATTGAATTAACAAATCACTGATTTTTGTTTCTATCACATTTTGGAAAACATAACATTTATTAAATTAAAATTTGTTATTTTATTTACAGACTATATAGACTAACTTTATTTGTACTCTAGAAACAACACATTAATCCAAGTTCAAACATGATATAAACTTGGTGTTCAAGGTTGTAGCCAGAACTAATAACCAAGTCATGCTTGTACACAGAAATAAATTCGACCTGCCATGGTTATACTACAAAATAATATGATATGTTTTTTTTTTTTGTTTTTTGTTTTTTTTTTTTCTGAACGTCACGGAAGCCGGGTTGAGAGTTTGTTGTGATGTGTGGTCCTATTTTTTTTCCTCACTTTTTTGTACCTGAACATAACCCAACTCTAATTATACTCTATCAATATCCTCTATAAACCACCCCAATCTATTTTCCTGCAGTGTCAGAGCTGCTGTCTTAATTTACAGCATATTTCAGCTAATTTCACTATATAATCACTGACAACGCTAAAAAAAATAAATAAATAAAATAAAATAAAAATAAAAAAAATAAATACATACAACTATCCTTCTTTTACTGCTTATAGGTCTGCTTTAAATTTAGACTTTGCTTCTGAGTCTGCCTCTATTTTAGAGACTTTGTGAGAACAACTTTACATCTGCTGCTGAGTCTTTATCAGTACCTTTATCTGTGCATAAGTCTACAGCTATGACTCTGTAAGCTCTACTCTCGTATTCCTATGTATGCTTTTATTCTTGAATCTGTTTCTGTTTCAGAGGCCATTCTAGAGTCTATTTCTGATTATACTTTCACTTTTAAGTCTGCTCCAGCATCTGATTCTGTTTCTACTTCTAATCTGCATTTGCTCTAGAGTCTGCTGCTGATTTGTACCTGCATCCATATTTCTGCCCAAGTCTACATCTGTTTCTGTGTTTATTCCTCTATCTGTCATGATGTCTCACTACTTGAGGATCTGTTATTCTGGGTTCAGTTCAGTTCATTTTCTGTAACCACTTAATCCTAATTAGGGTCACAGGGAGGCTGGTGCCCATCCCAGCCAACTTCCGGCGAGGGCAGAGTACACCCTGGACAGCTCGCCAGGCCATCACAGGGCGGAAACACGCAGACGGCTTTGCAGCCTACTCTTGTCGAAAGTCAGCAATGGTTCTTTTACATGCCTCACACCATAGACAGTGAGAGACATGGCCGGCCTTTGATAACCCAGTTAGCTGCACTGGGGAGGACAGTGACAACCTTGTGGAGAGTGGGAATCAAACCACCAACCTTTGGATCAGCAATCCAGCGTCCTATACCACTAGACCACCACTGTCCCTTGTTATTCTGGGTTTTGATTTTTATTTTATGTATATTTCCATGCTGACAGGCATGGCCTTGCTTCTTCCCCTGCTCCCAATAGACTAAATTCGCATTACGGCTGCGCATGTGCAGGGAATGTGACCCAACCTCTGATCCAAGTGTCACTGCTACCAAACTTTCTTGTAGCTCTCTTGTATGTAAACACATCATAACAACTGCCACCTAAAGCCATCCTTAAGCCTCAAATTACATGTATCGATACGCCAGGTGCACATTGTGCCATAGTGAACTGTGGGAACGGCATTTATCATCTCGAGTGTTGGAAAAAGGAAATTTGCAGTATACATGCCTGCAAATTTGGGAGTAACACATGTACATGTCCACCGCCGTTCACATTATATACCTTCCCTACCAAGCTGAAGGATCCGGAGGGACGCAAAGTTGGATTAAAGCAGTAAGTTTATTATTTAAGTGTTCTTTATCCAAATCCATAGACCCTATAGACTATATTACCTTTTATTTATCTGTTAAATTACCATAAAAATCGGCCATGCCATAATCATTAAATATCATAGACTTAGATCTTGAAAATTACTGATATGTTAATTTGTAAAATAGACAAACAAGAGCTGTCAGATGACTCGTTGACAGCTGTCAAACTTGTATGTACCTTCTTTGTAGTCATTATGAAGTCTCGTTATTAGAGGTGCCTGGTCCTTCATTAACAAAAAATCCACTATGTCAATGTACATACACGGGGGCAACTTTGATAAGGCTTCATTTTCTGTCTCCCAGCCGTCTTCAAGTCCCAAGGGGTCGGGAATTGTCACGGTTTCCTCATCCACTTCAAATGTCAACAAGCTGGCATAGTCACGTTTGATTTGTTTAGATTCCTTTTGTAACGTCACAACAAATGCAAGCATAACAAGTTCATCTTTACGCTTGCAGGAACAACTGGGAAGACCCCTACATATACAATACGCTCAAAGGTCGGGAACTTTCCATAAATGAAATGTATCGATAGTGTAGTTCTCATCCACATCAAGGTTTACTTCCACCACATTTAGTTGTTGAGATCCCATGATGCCATGCACGAGCCGAGATGCGGATTTAGTCTATTATCTCCACACACCTGCTGCTCATCTGCACTCCCATTTATATGCTAGCAGACCAGCTACTCAGTATTGGGTTACTGCTGCTGTCACTACCTGTGATTCTGGCTGCACAAGCTCCAAGATTGCTGAGATTGTTTGTCTACCTGCCAGCCCTGCCTCAGAAAATTATTCAACGAGCTGCCAATGTTTATACCTGTGTCTGCTTTCTGATTTTCTGTTGCCCTTGAACTCCCAATAAAGGGTTCATTTTACTCTCTTCCACTCAGCCTTCCTATTGTAGCATGTCCTTGCATCACCATTTTACCATGATGGAGGGATTTGCATGCCTCAATGATCCAAGAATCTATATTCTTGGGGACAGACTAAGCATGGTTTGAAATATTCCTATGGGAAAATATACAAAGACAGAATTCACCTTGCCCAGATACAGGTCACCATGGAGCCATGAATGGGGTGGATGGCTTAAAGATGAACACTTGCTGGTTAGTCTTCTTACCCTGGAGCCCAGCCAGGCCAAGCCTGAAAAGGAGACCTGGGTCCTCCATCCCATTTACCTACCAGCTGTAAGGTAAAGTACGTTGGGATTTTTACACCCGAGCCATAGTGGTTCATTGGGCTGGTGCTTATCCCCAGTGAACAGAGGCACACTTGTGGTTAAGACCTTGCCTAGGGGTATGGGTTAGGCATGCTGTGAGTTGGGTGGCATCTGAAGTCATGGACTGAGTTGGACTGATCCTTGGCAACTGACTCTGACTTCTGGGACATAGAATATTACCTCTCTGGCAGGAAACAAAGCTGAGTTGGTGAGTGAGGTTGAAAGATACCGACTACACAGACTCACCTTGACACATGACCTGGGCTCTGGAACCACTCAATTCAAAAGTTGATGGACCTTCTTCCATTCTGAAGTTAATGGGGAGAGGTGGCAAGTCCTTGGTGACGACATGTTAGGGTTCTCCTTCTTTGACAAAGGGTAGCTTCCCTCTGCCATTGGGTGAGGGTGTGGGTCATGACAGTTGTCTGTGCTTATGCACCTCATGCCAGTTCACAGTGCCCATGTTTTTTAGAGTCTTTAAGGGATGTGATAGAAAACACTCCCCCTGGGTATTCCCTCATTTTCCTGGGAGAATTTAATGCCAATGTAGGCAATGGCAGTTTGACCTGAAAGGACATGAATGGTATCACAATGGTTTTATTTATTTCCTTTATTTTATTTTTTGGACTTCTGTGCCCATTACAGTTTGTTCATTACAGACACCATGTTCGAACATAAGTGTGCTTTGGCACCAAGACACCCTAGTCCACAGTTTGACTTTGTAGCCATATCAGTAGACTTGTGGCTGTATGTTGTGGACACTCAGATGAAAAGAGGAGCTGAGCTGTCTGGTGATGAGCTGGTTCCAATGGTGGGGAGGTTGCCTTTCAGATCTGGCAGGCCAAAGTATGCAGTTAGGGTCTCCTGGGAACACTTGGCAAAGTCTCTTGTTAGAAAGGCTTTTAACTCCCACCTCTAGCAGAGCTACAACTTCATCCCATAGGAGGCTTGAAACATAGAATCTGAGGGGTTATATTTTATGTCTCCATTATTGAGGCAGCAGCCCATAGCTGTTGCAAGAAGGTCATTAGTGGCTGTGGTGACAGTAACCCCAAAACCCAGTGGTGGACATCTATAGTGAACCGGTCCTTCTGGCTGAAAAAGAAAGCCTATCTTGTGTTTTTAGCCTGTTTGCAGTGGAGGTTTTGAGCTGCTCACCTCGACTGGGGATGTTGTGGGGAGATTGATCAAATACTTTGTTAACCTATTCAATGCTTTTCACCATTTCCCTTGAGCTATCTTGTGGGGTGTGCTCTAAGAGTACAATATACTGGACCTGTTTCTGGGGGGCATTAGGCATTTGTACACCATTATTAACAAATTTATTACCATTGAGGGTTGGAGGCTGTCCTGTGTCGCTGATTCTATTTATAAGTTTTATGGGCTGAATTTCTCAGCTGAGGCATTGGGGGGTTATGGTTCAGTGGCCATAGCATCTCATCTCTGCTTTTTGTTGATGTTATTCTTTTGGCTTCATCAATCTGGGATCTCCAGCTCTCATTAGTGTGATTCTCTTCCAAATCCGAAGCCATGATTCTTGGTAAGAAGAGGATGAAATACAGCCTCTGATTCTGGAATGAGGTCCTGCCAAGTGGAGGAGTTTACATATCTTGGTGTCTTTTTTCCAGGGGGATGTGGTGGGTTGAATGGGTCCTCACCAGGCAGATCAGTGTAGCCCCTGTTCTAAACTGAAGCTTATACTGGTCCATTATGGTGAAGAAGGAGCTGAGCTGGAAGGCAAAGCTTGCTATTTACCAGTCAATCTACACTCCAACCCTCATCTATGGTGACAAGCTTTGGACGATGACCAAAACAACAAGATTTCAGATACAAGAAGCTAGAATCCTTCATAAGGTATTAAGGCTCTCCATTGGAGAGATTGAGAACTGCAGCTCATTTTTGTTGTTGAATCAGTTGAGGTCAACCAGGCATCTGTTTAAAATGCCTTCCAAATGCCTACTTGGCATGATGTTTCAGGCATGCCCATCCTGGAAGAAACTTTGGGGTTGACCCAGAACATGCAGGAGAGACTATATCTCTTGGCTGGTCTGGGAATACCTTGGTGTCTCCGTGAAAGAGCTGGAGGAAGTCGCTGCTTAGAGGGATGTTTGAACCTCACTGCTTTGGCTGCTGACACTGTTACCCAACCCAAGATTAAGCAGATGATGATGATGATGTGTTTTGGATTATGGTGGTTGGTGGTGAAATGGTAATGCAATTCACCGAGCTACTCATTGTGCAAATTAGCAGCACATACTGTAAGAGAATATTGTTCTTGGAACCAACCACTCCTCACTGTCCATGCATAATGACAATGACTTGGAAGCCACAATACAACCTTGTAATCTGCTGAGCATAGCAAACTATCAAGTGGTCTCACTACAGCCAGAAACACTACCTTCATCCTCCCACCATCACTCTCACCACAACAACAATGGACAGCCCAGAGACTGACTGCGAGGTCAATATTCTCAATGAGTCTCAACAGTAATATGTCTGTCTTCCTTTCAGCTTTTTCCCCTTTTACTGGGGAGTCGCCACAGCGAATCATCTGATTCGCACGTTTGATTTGGCAGAGGTTTTTTTACGTCGGATGCCCTTCCTGTCACAACCCTTTAGCAAGGGACAGAAACACGCTGACGGCTTTGCAGCCCACTCTTTACAAAAGTCAGCAATGGTTCTTTTACATGCCTCTCACCATAGACAGTGAGAGACATGGCCCGCCTTTGATAACCCAGTTAACTGCACTGGGGGGGACAGTGACAACCTTGTGGAGAGTGGGACTCGAACCCCCAACCTTTGGATCAGCAATCCAGCACCCTATACCACTAGACCACCACTGCCCCATTGTCTCAACAATAATATAAAGTGTTAAATAAGCAGAAAGCTAGCAAGCTCTCTCTCATCAATCTTATGATTACAGTTAAAATCCAGTCCCAAGAGCAAGATTTACCCACCGCTTTTGATTGAACAGAAGTCTATGGCAGAGTATATGAATGAGGACTTATAGCATAATATCAACTGGCCTTCTACATATCCAGAAGCCACACGATTCTTATTTTTATGTAAGCTGGGAGGAAGGCCTCAGACCCTGCTAAAATTACCACAAACTTGACCACCACATCACATACATCCTCATCTGCCAGGGGATGAGTATAAGATGGCAATCTGTACCGCCAATGAGCAAAAGAAATATCTGGTAACAACATATACAGGTTCACCAGTCGGTCGCCTCCTACAATACCAGCTCTACTTTAAAGAGTATAGGTAAAAAAATTAAGTCCAAATGAACTTCCTTGCCCTTAGAAGGCACCACCATAGACCAGGAGAAGTAAGAAGCAGTCAGCACCAGGTCACAGCATAATTAAATGTAATAACTGCAGCAATTCCTAAGCTTTACAAACTTTTGAATAATGTTTATTGGAAGTTCAGTACCCAAACTGGACAGTGAGAGATTTCCTTTCCTTTCAGCTTTTGCCCTTTTTCATCTGATTCACACATTTGATTTGGCATAGATTTTTATGTTGGATGCCCTTCCTGACACAACCCTTTAGCAAAGGACAAAAACACGCTAACGGCTTTGCAGCCTACTCTTTTACGAAAGTCAGCAATGGTTCTTTTACATGCCTCTAACCATAGACAATGAGAGACAATTTAGGAATATTGCTATACATTGTACTTTTTTTTTTTCATTTTGATCATTTGCATATCATAATGGAGAATGGAGAAAAGAAATGGTTGGAGAAAAGTAATGGTTGGAGAAAAGTGTCTGGTGTGATGTGTGATAGGAAGGTATCGGCAAGAATGAAAGGAAAAATGTACAAAACAGTTTTGAGGCCAGTGATGTTGTATGGTTTAGAAACAGTGGCACTGGAAAAAAAAAGGAGGCAGAGCTGGAGGTAGCAAAGATAAAAATGTTGAGGTTCTCTTTGGGAGTAACGAGGATGGATAGGATCAGGAAGGGGTACATCAGAGGGACAGCACATGTAAGAGGTTTTGGAGACGAAGTCAGAGAGCCTAGATTGAGATGGTTTGGACATTTACAGAGGAGGGATAGTGAGTTTATTGGTAGTAGGATGCTGAGGTTGGAACTACCAGGCAGAAAGTGCACTTGCGTAGCTTCCCTTTCAAGATGGTGAGATTTCTTGATTTGGTTGGATTGATCTGCATCTGGGCCCAGTTTACCATTTTCTCCAGAGCAGTGAGAATCCACCTAGTTCCTGGTACTGAGTGCATCATCACTGTTGCATCATCCATGTAGGCCCTGCAGGAAGGATGCTTAATACCATCTCCTGTGGTAGGAACTCTGCACTGGCTTTCTCCTACTTTAAGTATCATGTTCATGGCAGCTACAAATAGCACTACGGACACTGTACACCAATTATTACAGCTGCCATGATGCCTTTCTCCAGTCACTGCCATCTTGTAGTGAAGCTGTTCACTGTGAATCTCATCTTGATTTTGCAGAGGTAGTCCATCACAAACTTTGTGACTGCTGGTGGAACGTGGTATTGCTGCAGTGCTTCTTGAATCAGTAGATGAGGGATGCTGGGGTAAGCCTTTGCAATGTCTAGCCAAACTACTGATAGGTTCTTCTATTCTTTTCTGGCTTCCTTGATCAGTTGGCTTATTGTGGCAGTGTCCTGACTGGCCTGAAACCCCTCTTTTCTGTACACTAGTGTTCACATAGTTGTTAAGTAAAAGGAAGGGGTGAGTCTCCTTGCAACCACTGACCAGAAAATCTTCCCCTCGACGTCCAGCAGTAAGATCTCGCGGAACTGGTCTTGGCCTTTGGAGTTTAGTTCCTTTGGTACGAAGTAGCCTTCTGCCAATATCCACAAAGATGGTAACTGCTTTTTACTCCAAACTGTTCCTAGTAGTTTGCACAAGCAGTTAAGCAGCTTTGGACAGTTCTTGTATATCTTGTAGATAATTCCCGATGGCCCTGGCACTGAACTTGACCGTGCACTTCTGACTGTTTTCTTGATTTCTTCAAAACATAGGCCAGAAAGATTGAAAGGAATTCCCGGTTCTGGTATGGCATCTTGTATGGAGGTTCTTCAAGTGACGTATTTGCGGCCTGGGTTGCTGTGGGCCTGCCTTATGCTTTCGTCCACTTCTGCTTGCATGCACTCCAGTTTGCCATTCTTAGGTCTTCCCAGCAGATCTAATGTAAACTTAAACGGGTTACTGGAGAATGC
Source organism: Plotosus lineatus (assembly GCA_024760905.1). Taxonomy (NCBI): domain Eukaryota; kingdom Metazoa; phylum Chordata; class Actinopteri; order Siluriformes; family Plotosidae; genus Plotosus; species Plotosus lineatus. The sequence goes on from CM045744.1 coordinate 16,743,350, forward strand.
CTTTCTGTGTTTTTTCTTTCATTCAGCTTTTTTCGCAGCCTTTCAGCTTTCCTGAGGTTTAGCAACTTCTTGTGCAGTAAGTCGTGCAGTTGTTCAAGACCCTCTTTCTGAGAATCTGGAGCTTTCTTTTACACTTTTTTGAGACTATGGAGTTCTTGTCGGACTTTGGCTACCTCTCTCTGTCTTCTACTTGGACCTCCCTGTGTAGGCCTTTCTGTTGTGTCCTTGATGTCAAACATGAATTTGCATTGTTCGTAGACGATTCTACTCATAGTCTCTATTTTTTCATGTGCTTTTCCCTTCAAACAGCCTTCGAGGATGCTGTCCAGGATGCTGTCCAGAACTTCCCATCTCTTGTCTGTTGCTGGGGGTAGCTGGAGTTTTGCTTTCTTATCCTGAATTTTTGCTCTCTCCACTGTTCTTATTGCAGGCATTGCTATGTGTGGATTTGTTACAACTTGAAGGTTCTGAGCACTGTGGTTGGCATCCTGACTCTGATGCTCCTGCGACTTATTAGCTACTATTGTTTTCTCAGTAGCTTTGCGCTGTTGTAACTTCTCCTTACACTTCATCTTGCCTTGGTGAATCTTCACTCCTTTCTCATTTTTGAAGAGACCTCCGCAACTGCCACATCTGTGGCTTGTCGTCTTCATGCCTTCCATTAAGGCTTGCGTCAAATTCTTAGTCCTAGGTACATTGCCGGGTCTTGAATCCGTTGAATCTGTCCGGTGATGCAGTTCATCCTCCCCCACCTCTCGGCCTGCAATGGGGGTATTCTCTGCTTTGTGAGCTTGTAGCGAGTATGTTGTAGTGCTTCGGGTTGCTAGCCCTAACACTATTGCTTGCCATCTTTCCGAGCTGTCAGCTGACCTTTCTCGGTAGTCAGTGGGATTTTCCCCACAGTCTTATCTGTATAAGTCCTCTTAACATCGATTGATGCTACTACAAAATGCTTGATGAGCTTCTCTGTAATACTAGTATATGGTCTTCTTTCTGTCTGCATCTTCAGTAGGTATCTTTGCCGTTTCGCCCCTTAACCTGTACGCCTGAGTGAGGCAGCAAAGACTGTGCAGTGATAGCCTTCACCTGCAGACTGGTATTTACCTCTGGTGGTTACTTAATTGGCTGCTGGATACACTGGATTAGGTGGATGAGTTGGAGGCTATGAGAGTTTGTAAATTTTGCTCCGTATCTGCCATGTTTGTATTTTGTGTATGTTTATGCATAATGGGGTTCAAGTTGAGCTCCATGAGTATCAGCTTCATTAATACTTCATTGTTTACATAACACTGACTACATTCTGATTACCTCCATATTCTAGGTGATCCGTTATACAGCATGATAAATGATTTGAATCTGACTTGTGAAAAATAAATTGTTAATTAATTTGGAGACGCGTCTATTCCACCTTCCCATAATTGATTCATTTAATCAGAAACAGTTATGCAATCAGCCAGCACAGTATACAGTTAGACACAACACTAAACTAAGATTTTTTTTTTTAAGAATTACCAATTTCTTGAATGAGCAAAACATCTCAAAAACACTTTAATGGTAAGAAAATTTTTTATCAGAAATACAGGATTAAGCCCAAAATACTCCCCATGCAAGGTTCCTGCCAAGGGAAGTGTTAAAAATAGCAAATCGTATTACACCACTTTATTCAGCTCTCTCGTATAGCAGGAAGTGAACAATCAGCTATTGAGGTTTACATGTCGAAAACAGGAAGGATGAGCAAGCATACTCATTGGCTTTGACCAGGGTCACAATGTGATGACTGCATGCTGTTGTCTAATTATCTCTAAAATAGCAAGATTTTTTGTGGTGCTGCTTTTATGTAGTGGTGACTATTTGCCAAAGGTGGTTTAGGTAAGACAACCACTCAAATTGGAAGAATTCCATGGGTGTCCTTGGCTCAGTTATTCAGGTGGGAGACAAAGGTGAATATATGACTGGACTAATCCCACAGAAAACCTAGTATTCAACAAACTGTGGAACTGCTCATGCCGGCGAAGGTGGGATGTTTAATGCAGTGGTTCTTAACCTGGGTTCGAGTGAACCCTAGGGGTTCGGTGAGTCAATCTCAGGGGTTCGGCGGAGGTCAAGACACACACCCGACTCATATTCATGACGACACGCCCCGCTTGGCCATCATTGGCTGCAGGTGATCAGGCTACATTGCTTGGCCAATCTGTGCTGCAGGAAATTTGGTGCACTCAGTAGTCGACTAGTGACTGCTGTGATGGTTTGTCATGTGATTTCTTTCTTAAATGTTTTAATCCTTACAATGTTGGGCAAAAAAGAAAGCGGTCGGACGAATATGTACAACATGGATTCACATATATAATGGAACATGATGCAAGTCAGCGTCCTAAGTAGGATTAACCCCCCACTGACTGATGTATACGTACATGTATATGTGTATATAATATTAATAAATACATATTCAATACTATAAATGCTTATAATAACAAACATTTAAAAATAATGCATAAGATGTAAATAAAACCTAAAAACACACACATACAGACGCATGCGCGCACACACATACACATATGCGCACCTCACATAAAAATGTAAGTAGTTCTGATGGGGGAGTTCATGCATTGTATTGGTTTTGTTCTTTGAACACAGTGATGTTAATGCCCCAGTAAAAACATATACCTATCTTGAATTTGAAAAAAAGTCATATTTTATTTTTCAATAAAGAAGGGTTCGGTGAATAAGCATATGCAACTGGTGGGGTTCGGTACCGCCAACAAGGTAAAGAACCACCGGTTTAATGGTAATGCTGTAGCTCATATATGTAATGTACTCTACTCAGGATATGTGTTTATTGTTTGGGGTAATACATCTTTCTGTTCTTATCAACTTGGGCAATTGTATGTACATAGCTAGCTTACTCGTACACAGTACCTTTGTCCTCTTTTAGTTTCCCCCAACTTTTGAAGGGGTCAGAGCTACAACTTTAAAGTTTTTCTTTATTTTTTGTAGTTGGGGGCATGGTATCATAGTGTTTAGCACGCCCGCCTCACAGTAAGAAGTGTCCGGGTTCAATTCTCATCTTGGTCGTTTCTGTGTGAGGTTGGCATCTTTTATCTGCGCATGTGCGTGTTAAATATTTATTTTCTATTTTGCAAAACTTATTTTCTAGTGTTTCCTTGATTAATAAAATAATCATACTTGTTCCACCATTCTTTTTCATCTGTTACTCTATGACACATATGTTTTGTAATGACATTTTAGAAATTCTGATTTATGCTGCAAAGAGACTGAAACTAGATGTCCTGTTGTCATGACGATTTTTGCAAACCTTTCCATGCTTGTGTGTGATCCTTGGTTGTATTTCTGAGGAGATTGAGTAGACTGTATTGATGCTGCTGCGAATGACTAAAAAGATCACTCTAAAGAATGTCTGCCTATTGTGGTTTTTGCTATGAATTTCAATGGATTCCAAGTATTATTACACTAGTACAAAGATTTAAAAGTCCCTGAGCACAGCGCTACTGAAACTCAGGCGAACCATTATGTTTTTTTGTGTTTTTTTTAATTAATTTATTTTTTTTTATTTTGGGGAGGGGTTGTTTTTTTTTTTTTTTTTTTTTTTTTTTTTTTTTTCAGAGAAATCTATTAGAGTGTCAAAAAAAAAGTTATTCTAGGTGATGCATAAAAAAAAAATCAAACAAACAGAAACTAAGATGCAGACATAAATACATATTTGCATTTAGTATCATCATCATCATCATTGTTATCAAGGTCCATAGCCATTTGGCCATAGCTGCACTTTGCTGTTGACGTAGTCGTTTTTATCCTGGCCTCGGCTGATCCGGTATATGGTTTCTTTCTAGTGTAAACATGCTAAATGTTTCAATAGGCAAAATTCCCTGGTAGTGCCCAACTCTTCTGGATGTATGGATCTGTTGTCTCATGAGTGAGCTCATCCACCCCTTCACAGGTTTTGTTTGTCGTCCTGCCCGGTGTCCACACACCCACCTCATCAAGATAAACTTGATGGGGGAGCCGGTTTAGTCGCTGACCACCCAACCATGAGACAGGCAGTAGAGGATCACATGGTACCTGTAGCAGGTCATCCTGACCTGACCTGACTTACATACAGTAGCAACCCTGCATATGTATAACACAATATTTGGTTTATTATTCGATACATGGTAATGATGTCACACGGTAGAAATTTTCCTGTTTCCTATGTAGTATGTACAGTTAGAAACAGTTATGTACAGATATGGGCAGATTCACACCTCTCATTTTCCTATGTACCCTTTTACATTTAAAAATGAAGCTTCCCCTAAAATTGTACCTTCCCTCTTTATCCCTGAATAGACTTTGAATATTTTTTGGTAGTAGGTTAATTTTGGCTTTGAACATTATATGCACACTGTTTAAAATTTAACAAGGATTGTGAATTTTAATAATTATGAGTTTGCGAGATCTCTATGTTCAGTGTTATGGATGATTCATACTACTCTTTTCTGATGAATGAATAGTGAATGTAACAAACTTTTATATTTTTTTTCCAAAGACTTGCATGCAATAATTGAAATCTGGGAAAACTAGTGAACAGTGTAGAATGTGAAATTATTTATGATCTAGAAACCTGCTTTGCTTTCTTTAAGACTGAAATGTATCTTTAGTTTAGTTTGTCTGGAGCAGTGCCATCAAGATCATCAAGGATATTTCCCACCCCATTAACTGCCTGTTTCAGCTGCTGAACCCAAGCAAACAATTCTGCAATTTGAAAACACAGACTGAGAAACTCAGGGGGAGCTTTTACAGACAGAGTATAAGGCTCCTCTGCCAAGCCACGACTCATATGTCTAGTACCTCCGAACAATTTGCACTACAATGTTCCTCGCTGTAGTGCACCGCTTATTGGCAATGCACAATGTCACTTTCAAGAGCTCAGTGCACAATATCAATTTAGTATCATGATTGCACATGATGACTTTTCATATGGTCCAACTGTCATTTTCTGCTGCTGCTATTTGTTACTTATTTTTCTTTTTTTTATGGGTAAAATTTATATTGTTGTATATTTTAATATATATTCTTAGATTTTTATCATTTTGGGAGGGTATTTTTAATTATTTTTATTTGTTTTTATTTTTATTTTATTTCATTTTTTTTTTTTTTACTCGAGCCTTACTTCTTTCCTTCTTTTCTTAAATATGTATGGGTTCGTCTTCTTCTTATATATATATATATATATATATATATATATATATATATATATATATATATATATATATATATATATATATATATATATATATATATATATATATGCAACCCATACATATGGGTATGTATATATACATACATACACACACACACACACACACACACACACACACACACACACACACACACACACACACACACACACACACACGCAGTTGGCCCCCAAATTACAAAGACTTCATTGATTACAACATTTCATTGAGTTTCCGTCCTCGAGATACGAACCAACCCCCTCTTACGAAAAGAAATTCAAAATTCAAAAGCACCAATCCACGCGCGAGTTGAGAGAGAGAGAGAGAGAGAGAGAGAGAGAGAGAGAGGGAATAACGCTTTAGTTTTTAGTTTAGTTTTTTTAAGCTGGTTTAATTCAGTAAATGTCTAATAAATGTGGGTGCATTTGAGCCCATCTGGAATTCAGATCCCTCAACGATTCAAATTAAAGTTGAGTTTGTCAAGCAGGGAATGCTGAATTCCATGTCTTGTGGGCGTGGCCCGCAGCTCGTGCGAGAAAGATAGAGAGAAAGAGAAACAGACAGAGAGAAAGAAAGAGGTGTGTGTGTGTGTGTGTGTGTGTGTGTGTGTGTGTGTGTGTGTGTGTGTGTGTGTGTGTGTGTGTGTTGTGTGTGTTAATAAAAATGTTCAATAATGGTTTAATTAATAAATATGTAAATAAAATGGTTTAATATGTTAATAAATTGTTTAAATTGTTTAATAAATACTTTTCTTTTACTTTTAACACATATTTCATACAAAATTAGTGTACTTTTACCATTTTTAAAGGGTTTATGGGGTTTATCCAGTCCAAAGACTGGAGCCTTCGAATGAATTAGGCGTTTAACATGTAAGATGTGACCCCTACTTACGAAATCCCCGCAATACGAAAAAAGGCTCTGGAACGGATTAATTTCGTAAGTTGGGAGCCAAGTGTATATATATATATATATATATATATATATATATATATATATATATATATATATATATATATATATATATATATATACACATATATATATGTGGTGGTGTATTCTTCTTAGTCTTCTTTCGGCTGTTCCCTTCAGGGGTCGCCACAACAAATGATCTGCCTCCATCTCTCCCTATCCTCTGCATCTTCTACTCTTACTCCAACGACCTTCATGTCTTCCTTCACCACATTCGACTGTGTATGTATATATATGTATATATATATATATATATATATATATATATATATATATATATATATATATATATATATATATATATATATGTATCCTGAAATCTGCAAGTAGGATCTCCCCACCCCCACCCTGCCTGACTGACATATAGGTACATGTAAATGTGTATATAATATCAATACATATTCAGTGCTATAAATGCTTATAATATTAATGAAACATTTAAAAATAATGCATAAGATGTACATAAAATATAAATACACACATGCAGATGCGAGTGCATGCACTCAGATGCGCACCTCACAACAATGTGTCCAGTTTTGATGGGGTATTCTGGGTTGTTTTTTTTTTGTTTGTTTGTTTGTTTGTTTTGATTTGGGTTTTTTTTCCTTTCTTTTTTCTTTTTCTTTTCTTATTTTATGGGGTGTGTGGCATTTTCCTTAACCTTTTCTCCTATTCTTCCTTAATTTCCTGAATTTAATTCATGAACACACACACACACACACACACACACACACACACACACACACACACACACACACACACACACACACACACACACACACACACCATATTGTCAGGACCATAAGTTGCACCTTTTTTCATAACATTGGCTGACGGTGCAACTTCAACTCCAGAGTGGCTTATATGTGAAATTATTACATATAATCTGTTCGTCATAATAAGACATAATTTCATCTTTCTTTTTTTACTCTCACTTTTTATTTTTACACTCACAACCACAAGAGGACACTCTAGGCTTGGCTACCAGTATCTGCTCATCCACCACTGAAGAAATGCCCCCAAAAAGAAAATCCTATTCTGTGGATTACAAGTTGCAAGGAGTGAAATATACAGCAGAAAATGGTAATCGAGCAGCAGAAAGAAAGTTTAGAGTGAATGGGATTGAGTGAATTATTATTACTGCAATGAAGAAAACAAAACAACAAAAACAAAAGAGGCTAATCACGGGCTAAAAGCTAGATGGCCACAGGAATGCACATGGGTGCTTGAGACATGGGCTGCAGGGAGAGGCTTGTCAACAGTGCAGTTGTGTCATCACGTCCAGTTAGTGAAATTATTACATATACCGTATCAGACGTAATAATAAGCACCCTGCTCCCCCCCAACCACCCATGTGTACTGGGAGCAAAATGGTAGATCAAACTTACCAATTTTATTCAATCAGTCTCTGTAACGGTGAAATGAGGCATTCACTACCTGTTAAGGTGAGTTTACATGGTATTTCAAGACCCCCTGCCACTGGGGAATGTCTATAATGTTCATCAGTAACAACACATTTGATTGTTCTGCCGTGCTTTAAAAAAAAAAAAAAAAAAAAAAAAAAAAAACAGGAAAATATTTTGCTGTGTTTTCTTGGTAAATGTCCAACAAGATGAACCATTACAAATTGCTACAGCAATACTATGGGATGCTCTGAATGAATGGAGCGATGAGCCAGATATAATACAAACATAAATTTAAGCATGTTCCTGGCCATGTGCTTTTCAGTGCCATGTGTTAAAGTTGACCTTTGTGTTGATTGGCTCGATTTTACATCGGGGGAAATATTTAAAGGAACAACACCGGGAGAGGAAATCATTATTATTATTATTATTATTATTATTATTATTATTATTATTATTATTATTATTATTATTATTATTATTATTATTATTATTATTATTTATTTTTTTTTTTTTAATTATGGCATTTTCTGTTCATTTTTAGCTTTCATGTAAGTAATTTGGTTGATACCACAAAATGAATAACACACATGCCAGTAAAACTCTTTTATTGTTCTGCTATTATACATGTTTTCTACCTTGATGCTAATAACTACTTACTGTTCTACTCCACTTATAATCATTTTTTATTAGCGTCCACCCACTCCATTTTTTTAAGCACCCTGGGTGCATATTACGTCAAATACGGTAAGTCTAACAAGAGGACAGAAAAGCAGAGATTATTATTACTGCAATGAAGAAAAAAAAGTAATTTCTAACAAGCTAAAAGCTAATTGCGGGCTAAAAGCTAGATGGCCACAGCTAGAAAAACAAGCTCGGACATGGCTGCTTGAGCAACATGCCATGGGGAGAGGCTTATATAATATATAATATAAATGACTTTGCGTGAACACATTCTTGGTGTTACTGCTTCATGCAATGAAACCGCTTCTATCAGAGCAAAGGACCACAACGTCATAAAAACTGCCAGCAGATTTCCAAGCCAAGGTAGACAGTTTCCATGAGTTTGAAACTCAATGTCCAATGCGACATATATAGGTTTTTTTTTCTTCTGTATTATGCATTTTTTGGCCAATGCGACTTGTACTGTGGAGCGACATATAGTCAGAAAATATGGCATACAGTAAGCCCTTGACTATTCGCAGTTTTGCACTCACGGTTTGCATATTTGTTGACTGCTGAGCAACTCTCACATGATTCAAATTCAGCCAATGGTTGTCCTCCTTCCTGCTGATTGGTTGAGATGATGTAACGCCCCTTTTTCCTCATTTGTGCACAAGTTGGCAATTAACCTCTTTTTCTGTGTGTGGTTTAATTAGCAGTTAAGTACTATGATGCCACTCAAACAACGCCTGCTAAGCACCAGAAAAGGTAATGATGTTGGATGTCTCTTCTGAAGAAATAAGACTTTCCCCAGAAGAAACAACAGTTTCCTCTGAAGTGCCTGAAGAGGAAGAATCATCTGAACTGTTGTAAAACAGTCCACTATTAAAGTATTTTTCAATTATTATCCCAGTACATTACCTTAGTTAATGTTTAGAATGTTTGTGTGTGAGATTTTATTTACTGTGGTGTAGCATATTTCTCATTTTGTTTTGTTTATCCAATTTATTACATTTATTGTTCTTTTATGTCCTTTTTTATGTCTGTGTTTTTGGGGACTTTGATTTTGGTGCTGTGCCTCTAACTAACTGTTTATGCTCCACTTCGGATGAGGGGCGTAGCTGAGCTGCTCACAAGTGAATTCACTATTCTCATTTACTCGCAATAAACAAAAGCAGGCTCACCTCTGTGCCAGAGGATTAATTTACATCACATCACCGCTTCTTTGGTTTGTAATGCTCTCTAACTATCTCACTCTAAAACTCTGTTCTGTATTCGCTCCGGCTGAGGGGTGTGGCTGAGCTACTCAGACTTAATGCAGTTCATACCTGAATTCAGTCATCTCATGCCTAATGCAATACCTTCCTCTAGTGGGCATTTTTGAAAACTACAGTGCTGTATGTTTCAAGCAGAATGCATTTAATGATGTTTTTATATGTATGCTGTATAAGGTTTATATTTTATTATTAATAAATATCACAGTAAAAAAATAAGTTTTTATTAATCATTACTACATTTATACTGAATTAATGAATGAATGTGTTTAAGAAGCATATTTTAGGCATGTAATAGATACATAGTATTTTACTTCTGGGACTCACAGATTATCTTCATTAATAGGAGAGGCCGGAACCAAACCCCTGCAAATATCGAGGGCCTACTGTTAATATATATATATATATATATATATATATATATATATATATATATATATATATATATATATATATATATATATATATATATATATATATATATATATATATATATATATATATATATATATATATATATATATATATATATATATATATATATTCATTATTTTGAACTCCTTAATTCTAGTTAGGGTCATGGGGAGGTTAGCACCTATTTCAGCTGACTCATCTGAGGGCAGAGTACATTCTGGGCAGGTCCGCAGGCCATTGCAGGCCAGAAACATGCTGACAGCTATGCATATCCTCTTGACAAAAGTCAGCAATGGTTCTTTTACATGAACCTCTCACCACAGACATGGACAGTCTTTGATACCCCAGTCAGTTGCACCGGGTGGTTTTACATGGGTTCTTGATCCGTCAGCTGTCAGATCAATAATCCAGCACCCTACCACCAAGCCACCACTGCACAAGATGAAGATTTTGTTTTTGTTATCTTCTCGTATTTATTTATAATACTCTTTCTTGTATGTGCTTATATGTTACATTATTTTTCCTTTTTTAATATTTATTTTTTACTTATTTGGTTCTCTGCCTTTTTAAATACTGTAATCAGCGTAATAAGCGGCCAGGGTGCTTCAAAAAATGAAGTGGGTGCTTATTAAAATGATAACCAGCAAAGTGGAATGGTAAGTGCTTATTACCATCGAGGTGGAAAACATGAATAATAACAGAACAATAAAATAGTTTTACTGGTATTTGTGTTAACCATTTTGTGTATCAACCAAACTACTTACATGAAAGCTTAAAATAATCAGAAAACGGCATTTTTTTTTTTTTTTTAAGATTCCTTACTTTTCCCTCTTGGTCTTCTTTTCCTTTCGGCTGTTCCTTTAAAACAATTTCCGGAAGTAAAACCAAGCCAATCAACATGAATGTCAACTTTAGCACATGCCACATTAAACCAATCAACAAGAACATGAACAAAAACATATGTCCAGGAACGTCCTAAAATTATGAAGTTAGTGAGCAGGAGAATCGGGTGAAAAAATTCATCACTCTCTGATAGGTCCATATCTGTCTCATCGCTCCATTCATTCAGAGCATCGCATAGTTTTGCTGTAGCAGTTTCTAATGGTTCATTGTTTTCTGGACATTCACCAAGAAAACACAGCAAAATATTTTCCTGTTTTTAAAAGCACGGCCGAACAATCAAATGTGTTGTTACTGATGAACATTATAGACATTCCCCAGTGGCAGGTGGGTCTTGAAATACCGTGTAAACTCACTTTTACAGGCAGTGAACAACTTATTTTACGGTTACAGAGACAGATCAAATAAAATTAGTAAGTTTGATCTACCATTTTGCTCCCAGTACACATGGGCGGTTATTGAACGCAAGATCAAAAACATTGGGGGGGGGGGGTGTCTTATTCAGTAGAGCGCTTATTACCTCGAATATGGTAACTGTGAAGTGTATTTTTCTTTCTGAAGTTATTTTGTAATCTAATTTTTATTCCATCCATTTTTTTTTCTGCTGTATTTTTTAATTGAGCAATGTTCATTAAATCGGAACATCAATATGTTTACGAATTTTCCTATGAAATGTTAACATCGTTTTCTTGGTATGTTACATCCAGTTTGATCAAGATTTTCTTTATGTTCGAAAAGCATACAGTTAGCCTGCTCCCTCTAACATATGGTTTGTACGCAAATAAAAATGTTGAAAAATTGAATCACCCTTTAGTCCCTTGGACCATTGGACTTACATATAGCTTTAAAATAAACCAAAGTAGTGCCCTCTGCCAGTTATAAGCTGTAATTATTTACTTTGGGGTGACATTCATCATATGGAAGAGACCTCTTTTGTCATAATATGTGATGACTTCATTTTTCATTGTGTATGATTTAGCAAATCAGTTCTGATTCAAAGCTGACCACACTGGGGTTCCTCATAACATAGTAGCATTTCTGAGGGAACTGGCTGCCCAATCGGGACTGTGCCAGTTGACCCTGAGCTGACCCATACTAGTTATGTGGGAATGAATAATCCACGTTGCACATCCACAGTGCACCTGAACAGATCAACATTAAAGTGCAATTTGTAGCAAGAGCCAGTGTTCCTAATGCAATTGGCACTGTTGACTGCACACACATTGGCATAAAGTGCCATTACAAGATGAATTTGTTTATGTCTGAAGAAGCATTTTCTTTCAATCAGAATATCATATTCTGTCACATCTCCGTTATTTTTAAAAATGGGCACAAGCCCACTTCTCCCCCAGTCCTCTGGCATCCTTTCAATCTAAGACCTTGTTGAATGTTCTTGTCAAAAAATATACTGCTACCTCTCCTGGACACTTCCATACCTCTACCGGTATGTCATTAGGACCAACTGCCTTTCCACTCTTCATTCTCTTCAATGCCCTCCTCACTTCACCCTTACTAATCTTTGCTACTTCCTGGTACTCAATGGTCACCTATTCTACTCTTTTTTCTCTCATTTTCCTCATTCATTAGCTCTTCAAAGTACTCTGTCTATCTTCCCAGCACACTTCTGTCATCAGTCAATACATTACCCTTTCTGTCCTTTATCACTCGAACTTGCTGCACATCTTTCCCACCTCTATTACTCTGCTGTGCCAACCTGTATAAATCATTTTCTCCCTCCTAACTCTCCAACCCAGCATACAAGTCATCATATGGCCTGTTTTGCCTTTGACACTACTACCTTCGCCTTTTGCTGTGTCCCTTTGTACTTCTATGTACTCTCTTTGGCCCTCTCAATGTCTTCGCTAACTTCTTCCTTTGTACAAGTCTCCTTATCTACTGTCCTTCCAGAGGACACACCATGAGCTCTCCTACCTGTCTCTCTGATCACATCAGCTGTAGTTGTCCAGTCATCTGGAAGTACTTCCTGACCACCCAAAGCCTGTTTCAACTCCTCCATGAAGACAACACAACACTCTTCCTTTTTCAGCCTACAGCACTTTGTCTTCTGCTCTGTCTTTGCCTTCTTCACCCTTCTCACCATCAGCATCACTCTGCACACCACCAGCCGATGCTGTTTGGCAACACTCTCACCCATTGCTACTTTGCAGCCACTGACTTCCTTCAAATTGCATCGTCTCCACAAGATGTAGTCTACCTGTGTGCTCCTACCTCCGCTTTTATAAGTCACCTTCTGCTCCTGTCTCTTCTGGGAGAAAGTATTCACCACAGCCATTTCCATCCTTTTTGCAAAATCTATCAATTATATTATTTTAGACCAATTAGGTGAAATTGGATAATTTTCCACACCTGACTATATTTCATGGGACACTAGTGTGCCGCGGCACAGTAAAAAACAAACAAACAAACAAACAAAAAAAAAAAACCCACTAGCCTCGTCAAAGTCCTGACCTGACCCAATTGCGATGCTGTGTCATGACCTTCAAAAGGCTGTTCATGCCCGAAAACCATCTAATCTGGTTCATCTTAAACAATTCTTCAGAAAAGAGTGGGCCAAAATCCCATCACAGCGATGTGAAAGACTTCTCACTTCTTATTGAAACTGCTTGACTGCAGTTATAGTTTCAAAAGCTGGTTCAACCAGCTGTTAGATTTAGGGAATGGGAAGTACTTATTCACACGGGCCCTTGTATGTTCAGATGTTTGTTTGTTTTGGGGTTTTTTGTTTTGTTGTTTTAACAGAAATTAAAAAAAAAAAAAGTAAAATAAATGAACCTAAGTCAGGGAGCGTCTGTATGTGGATATAATATCAATATATACATATCCAATGCTATAAATTCTTATAATAACAATTAAACATTAAAAAGACAATGCACAAGATGTAATTAAAACATAAATACACCCACATACAGACACATGCACATGCATGCATATGCGCGTGTATGCACTCAGATGCTCACCTCACCAAAATGAAATTAGTTTTGATGGGAGGTTTTGGGTTGTGTTTTTGTTTGGTGTTTGTTTGTTTATTTATTTTTTATTTTTTTGCATAATTGGCCTTGTTTTTGTGGCATTTTCCTTAACTGTCCCCTTTACTCTTGTTTATTTTCCTTATTTTTTAATTCGATGAATATTTAAAAAAGTATTATGTATAATATTGACGCAGGCGCGCGCGCGCGCACAACACACACACACACACACACACACACACACACACACACACACACACACACAATTTAATTAATAGAGTGTTTATGGGCAGTGCATTTGAAATACTGTATACTTGCTTGATGCTTATGCTACAAACTCTTCTTCTTCTATACCTTTTGGCTGTTCCCTTCAGGGGTCACCACAGCAAATCATCTGCCTTCATCTCACCCTATCCACTGCATCTTCTTAATTTACAAAAACAACAGCAACACAGAAAAGTATATGAATCCCTGTTTTAAGAATGGTTAATACTGCACTGACCGACCCATTCTGAGAATGAAGACTGATCCAGACCACAGTCTTTTATTTTGTCACTGAGAGGAGAGTTAAGATGGAGATTGCTGTCCATTAACCAAGTCTCATCCAAAATCTCTTATTTCAGCTGTGATTTCTGTTCCTGGATTACAAAGCTCGGCAGCAGAAAAATCTCTTTTGCTTGCTGCGCTGCTGCTGGAATGGCGAGAACACTCCTTGCCATGAGCGCAAGGGTTTGGAAATGATGTGGCATGCCCCTCCACCAACACAGCAGATCACAAACACCAAGACTTTTAATGTAGCTGATTAATATAGTGATAGTCATGTCCACAAGAACAAACACACACACAAAAAATTTGTTAATTTTCATCTATGGAATTTTCAAACCTAAAAGGAGCATTTTTGCAAGGTTACCCACTGGGTATCGGTGGGTACTGGACCGTTGCAGAACTCTACCTGAGGCAGATTCTCCCATCATTCAGGTGAAAGATGCTGGGATACTGTACTGTCAAATCTATCTCACGTCCTGTGCTGCCAGACATTAAACTCATATTAGGCATCTGCTATATGTGGTTGTAAGTACGGGTGGTCGTAACTCGCATGCATTGTAACTATATATATTATATATATGCAGTGTAGCCTCGATACTCGACCAAAATTCGATCCATACAGCTGGTCAAATTCCGATTTGGTCAAAATTCCAAATCCTTTTTTCCTATTACAAATAATGTAAATGGTCTTAATGTTATGGTCTGTGCTTGCTGGCAGCGTTAACTCTCTCTTCATTCATTGCAGGCACTGGTGAAGGGCGTGGCTGTTACCTGCAGGGGAGGTCCAGAGAGCGCACCTGCTTTCATTCAGCAATCAGCAATCAGCGAGCTATAAATAAGAGTGGCGCGCTGTCCTCAGACATCAGAAGATTATCCTTCCTAGTGACTCTTTTTCTCTGCTTTCTCTCTGACTCCTGGTATCCTGCTTCGTGCTCGACCAGTTTCGATTGAATAATTATTTCCAGTGACTTAGATTTGCCCAGTGCAAAAATAAAATCATTGAATCTTCTTACATCTCCTGCATCTTTGGATCCAACGCATATGCTTCATATTGACCGGGGGATTTCGCTCAGTTGGTAGAGCGTCCGCTTTATCCTCCGCAAGTTCGAATCCGGCCGCGTCATACCATGAGACGTTAAAATTTGGAAGTTCTTGCTTCCTGCTTGGCGCTCAGCATCAAAAGGATAGAACAATGCAACAACTGATGCCGTAAATGGGTACCTGGAGCACAGGGAGCTCTGGGAACTCATGCGCATTGAGCATATGTGTGTATGAAATTGCACTATATAAGTATCCACAATAATAATAATAATATGCTCCATGTGCAACAGAATCTTCTGACCTGAAACATGGACCCAGCGGAGATCGCTCAGCTCCGGCAGGCATTATCCGACCAGGGAGTCCTGTTGGGATGACATGACTCCACCCTGCACTAAATGATGGACAATCTCCAGTGACAACTACCAGCATGTTGCAGCTTGGTGGAAGGATGGATGCCATTGCCACCCAACTCGCTGCCGTGACCCCGCACACTCATCCTTCACTCTCTGCTTCGGCAGCAGCGCCAGCACCAGCTGTACTCCCTGTGCACCGAGAACCACTCATTCCCACACCAGCCAGGTAGTCGGGCACGATCGGCTCCTACGCACAATTCCTCCATCAGTGTTCGCTCGTCTTCGGCCAGCAGCCGCTCACATACACCACCGATCAAGCTAAGACCACCTTCATTATGAGTCTACTCCTTCACTCATACTGCTTCATCCTGGGTGCTAGCGGTTGCCACCCATACCAATGGGAATTATGCTCCCATTTTGACCAGTTCGTGTGAGAAATGAAAAGAAGTTTTCAATTGCCCGTCAAATGGGTAGGAGGCGAGCTCTCAGCTTGTACGAATTCAGCAAGGCTCGCAGTCAGTGGCAGAGTATGCAATCCGATTCTGGAATCTCGCCATAGAAAGCGGCTGGAACAACCCCATGCTCCGGGGGCTTTCTTGCAGGGTCTAAATGAAAGGCTGAAAGACGAGCTCACGGCACAAGATGAGAGGGCTACTCTCGAGGATTTGATTGCCTTGTCTACCAGGCTAGACAACCGGCTGAGAGAGAGGGATGGATCTCGGGAGGAGCGGACCAGTCTTGTCTACCCATCCTCAAGCACCTCCGTGAGGTCCAAGGAGTTCCCACCTCGAACCTCTTTGCCATTCCCTCCTCTGAGGGAGGGTGATGATCAAGAGCCCATGCACGTGAGCTGCACCAGGCTGTCAGAGGAGAAGAGGCATCGGCGACTGACCAACGGTCTCTGCATCTACTGCACCGAGAAGGGCCATTACCTTGCCCAGTGCCCTACGCGACAGGGTCCGACAGCTAGGAGAAGGGCAGCGGTGAGAGGATCCTCCACAACACCCACCTGCAAGTTCAAGGTACGTGGTACTCCGCACAACGCTCCTATGCTGTGGACGTATTCATTGACTCAGGTGCCGACACTAACTTCATTGATCCGGGGATGGTTGAGCTCTACGACCTACCTGTATATGCATATACCATCCATGCATATACCATCCATGGTCGACTCATAGCTCACGTCACGCACAAGACCAAGCCGGTTAAGCTCAGTCTGTCCGGGAACCACCAGGAATATTTGAAGCTGTTTGTTTTCTCTGCTCCTCTCTCTCCCCTGCTGCTGGGGTGGCCGTGGTTGCAGACCCACAATCTCCACATCGACTGGCACACCCTCACTATACGCAGCTGGAGTGACTACTGTCTTCAACATTGCTGAATGGCGGCTGTACCCTCCCAGGCTTCACAAATCCCGGTTGACCTGGAGGATCTGGACTTAGCCGTCACGTGAGAATGGTGTTAAAGAGGCTCGTAGAGAACAGATTATTTGTCAAAGCGGAGACATGCTAGTTTCATGTCCCCTCAGTCTCTTTCCTGGGGTTCATCATGGAGAAGGGTCAGATAAGACTAGATCTGGCGAAGGTGAAGGCAGTGGCAGAGTGGCCAACTCCGGGGACACGGAAACAGCTGCAGAGGTTCCTGGGGTTCGTGAACTTCTATTGCCGGTTTGTGTGACACTACAGCCGCCTAGAAGCCCCCTTCACACAGCTGACATCACCTAAAACATTCCAGTTGTCCCCATGTGCCCAGGCGGCATTTGACAGGCTGATGGCCAAATTCGTCAATGCGGCCATACTGATCCGCCTGGACCCCTCGCTGCAGTTCTTGGTGGAAGTCGATGGCTCGGGGGTGGGGGCAGTCCTCTCCCAATGGTCTCCCACAGACCACAAACTACACCCATGTGCCTTCTTCTCCCGTTGCTAGTCCCCAGTGGAACAGAACTATGATGTTGGGAATCGTGAGCTGCTGGCGGTGGTCTTGGTGCTCCAGGAGTGGATGCACTGGCTGGAAGGGTTAGCCCACCCCTTTGTGGTCTGGACTGACCATAAAAAAACTATCTTACCTCCATACGGCCAAGAGGTTGAACTCCCGTCAGGCACGATGGTCGCTCTACTTCACACTAATGTACCAACCCGGCTCTCAGAATATGAAGCCAGACTCTCTCTCCAGGCAGTTCTCATCGGGGGAAGAGACCACCATAGAGACCATCATACCCACCTCCTGTATACTTGGAGCAGCTCAATAGGAGGCTGAATGGCTAGTTCAGGATGCCCATCAGGGGGAACCGTACCCCATCATGTACCCCGAAGGTCGACTATACGTTTCCCCCGTCGGCCAGAACTCCAGTGCTCTAGTAAGCTCACTCATCAAAATTAGCTTCCCACCCCGGAGCCCACCGAACTTCCTACTCCACCAATGCTCCTGGAGGACAATAGCAGCTGACACCAGGGAATTTGTGGGAGCTTGTGCCACCTATGCCCGGAGCAAGTCCTCCCATTGTGCACCAACGGGTCTCCTCCAACCCTTACCCGTTCCTCATCGTCCCTGGTCGCACATTGCGGTGGACTTTGTTATGGGGTTACCCCTCTTCAAGGGCAACACAGTCATCCTGATAACATTGGACCGGTTCTCCAAGGCGGTTCACTTTGTTGCCGTACCCAAACTCCCCTTGGCAATGGAAACAGTTGGTCTTCTTGTCCAATATGTCTTTCACCTCCAGTTTGCATCTAGAGTTTGGAAGGCACTCTGCGACACCTTGGGAGTCTCCTGTAGCTTGACCTCCAGCTACCATCCTCAGTCTAATGGGCAGGCGGAGTGAATGAATCAAAGTCTCGGATCCTCCCTGCACTGTGTTGCCTCCTGCCTCCCAGCCTCCTGGGCCATACACCTCCCATGGATCAAATATGCACACAACTCTCTGGTCTGTTCCGCCATTGGGATGTTCCCCTTTATGGTGATCAACTGGTTCCAGCCTCCCCTGTTTCCCAGCCAGGAGGGCAAAGTGGCAGTTCCATCCATCCAGGTGCAGTTTCGCAGGTCTGTAAAGAAGCACGTGCCTCCCTGGAATGAACAATGGCCCGAAACCGGAGAATCACCAATCATCATCAAACCCTGGCACCTCCCTACACAGTCAGGCGACAAGTTTTGCTCTCCTTCCGGGATCTGCCCCTGCAAGTCGACTCAAAGAAATTGTCTCCCAGGTACATTGGGCCCTATGTGATAGAAAAAATATAAACCCCAGCGCTGTCTGACTCAAACTCCCATCCTCACTCAAAGTGCACCCAGTATGCCATGTATCCCTGATCAAAAAAGTCCACTCCACCCACCACCGACCCCCCACCCCCTCCTCCCTAGCTGACTTATGGACACCCTGTGTACACAGTCAATCACATCCTCGATGTACGCAGACGGGGTCGAGGTTTTCAATACCTGGTGGACTGGGAGGGGTATGCCCCCAAAGAATGCTCCTGGATTCCTTGCTTCCTTATTCTGGACCCGGACTTATTAAACAAGTTTTATCGTTAGTTCCTGGACAAGCCTGGTCGGGTGCCAGGTGGCGCCCCTTCAGGGGATGGGGGGTACTGTTATGGTCTGCGCTGGCTGGCGGCATTAACTCTCTCTTCATTCATTGCAGGCACTGGTGAGGGGCGTGGCTGTTACCTGCAAGTGAGGTCCAGAGAGCACACCTGCTTCCATTCAGCAATCAACAATAAGCGAGCAATAAATGGGAGCGGCGCACTTCGACCTCCGACGTCAGAAGATTGCCCTTCCCAGTGATTCCGTTTCTCTGCCATCTCTCTGACTCCTGGTATCCTGCTTCGTGCTCGACCAGTTTCCATTGAATAATTATTTCCAGTGATTTAGATTTGCCCAGTGCAAAAAATAAAATCGTTGAATCTTCTGACATGGTCTCCTGCATCTTTTGGTCCGACGCATATGCTCTAGGCGCAACACTTAATCCGGTCCATCGTCTTTTGAACAGAATTTAATGGTACCGTAAATCAGAACATAGGTCCGCAAATTAAGTGGAAAAAAAAATTGAATACAGTACACTATGTTATGGTCTGTGTTGTGAGAGACTCTGGTTTTGGCATCTCTCTCTCTCTCTCTCTCTCTCTCTCTCTTGCTCTCTCTTTATGACGCACACCCACTTTCTCTCTCTCACACATGCACTCTCTCTCTCTCTCTCTCTCTCTCTCTCTCTCTCTCTCTCTCTCACACACACACACACACACACACACACACACTCTCTCTCTCTCCCTCACTCTCTTTCTCTCTCTCTCTCTCTCTCTCTCTCTCACACACACACACACACACACACACACACACACACACACACACACATTTTCTCTCTGCATGTTGGAGAGGGGCATGGCTGTCACACGCTGGTGGAACGCTAAATACACAAACCTGATCCACTTAATCATGGGCTATAAAGACTAGCAGAGCTCCTCCCGATGCTAGAAGATTGTCCCTCTCCTCCGTGATCTTGCTGACGCTCAGCTCACAGGCTAGAAGATTTTGTGACTCCAGGAACATTCAGCCTGACCCAAAAATGCAGAAGACAGGGTGTGATGAAAACAGGTTTGCTTTATTGTTCATAGGGAAGACACTAGAGCACAGGGAAACAGTAGTCACTGTGAGAGATGCGGAAAAACATATAAATCATACTAAAGTGGGAACTGGTGGAGCACAGAGCTGAGAGCCAGAGAGATCACAGGTAACATGAACTATCTTCTAACACCGGGAGGAGCACACTGTTCGTCTTTATAGTCCATGATTAAGTGGAATCAGGTGTGTGTGTTTTGCACTCCACCCGCATGTGATGGCCATGCCCCTCTCGAACATGCATGTGTGTGTGTGTGTGTGTGTGTGTGTGAGAGAGAGAGAGAGCGAGAGAGAGAGAGAATGCCACCAAAACTAGTCTCTCACAACACAGACCATAACACACTAAAAAACAAAACAAACAAAAAAAAAATCATACAGTGCAGTTAATGCATAACAACAATAAAGATAATAATTTTAACCTTTGTGGTGGTGAGCAGTTAGGGAATGTTGGAGTGGGAGTTAGGGAGTGTTGGAGAGGGAAAGCAGAAGAGGATCCCCTACCATCAGAGCTTCAGGTGAATCAGCCAAAGGTGTTTTTTCTCTTGCTACTTGTTTTGTGGATGACTCTTCTTCAAGATGGCCCTTTATTTTCTTGAACATTTCTAACGTGGTTTGTTTCTGCCATCTTTTCAAAACCTACGGAAGTGGATCATGAGCTCGTGCTTAAAGGTGTTCACAGTGCTGCTAGCACTTTAGCTTAGCTTTAGCGCTTTAGCACTAGTATAGCTTTATCAGCTATTCGTGTTTATTAACTTCCGGACTTCCCCAGAACAATGCTAGCATTATTAGGGTCATGCATAGTATCAAAAACTTCCAGCCTTCTGGAAAGCGGGCATTTCCCTTCCTCTCAGTCTCATTTTTTCTCGCTCTTTTTTCGCGTTCGACTTTTGGAATTTTGTCGACTTCCGGGTCAAAAAAATCCTGGATTTTTTTTTCGAATTCCGATTTGTTCTCCCTCTAAAGCAGTGGTTCTTAACCTTGTGGGCAGTACTGAACTCCACCAGTTTCATATGCTCATTCACCGAACCCTCCTTTATTGAAAAATAAAATATGATTTTTTTTTTTTTTCAAATTCAAGACATAGGTATATGTTTTTACTGGGGCACCAAAATGAACCTTGCATTAACAGCGGGGGTTGATCCTACTTCGCAAATCATGCAGCTAGGACGCTGACTAGCATCACGTTCTGCTATATATGAGAATCCATGTTCTACATCTTCGTCCAACCACTTTCTTTTTTTGCTCAATATAGTAAGGATTAAAACGTTAATAAAGAAATCACACAATGTACCATCACAACAGTCACAAGTCGACTACTGAGCGCACCAAATTTCCTGCAGCACAGATTGGCCAAGCAATGTAGCCTAATCACATGCAGTCAATGATGGCCAAGCGGGGAGTGTCATCATGAATATGAGTCAGGTGTGTGTCTTGACCTCTGCCAAACCCCTGAGACTGACTGATTGAACCCCTAGGGTTCAATCAAACCCAGGTTAAGAACCACTGCTCTAAAGGGTTCAAGTACCCAGGCAGCACTGCATATATATATATATATATATATATATATATATATATATATATATATATATATATATATATATATATATATATATAGTATCTGAGGAGGACTATGTAGAAAGTACAAGAATTATACATTGTGCAAATTAGCAGTCTAGTCCAGAAGATTTACAAATGATGGGTGTCAACATTCATGTGCAAATTAAGGAGTTTTTTGTTGACATGGTAAATTGGCTGTCTAGAGCAAATGAAATATAAAGTCCAGTGTAAACATATATGTGCAGATTAAGGTGTGCAGTGCAGAGCTTGTGTGTGTGTGTGTGTGTGTGTGTGTGATAACACCACACACACACACACACACACACACACACACACACACACACACACGAGAGTGAAAGAGTCATGGCACGGGGAGGAACAATCTCTTCAGTCTGTCAGTTGAGCAGGCAAAATGACAGCCGCTGATGCTGCTCCCCTGTCTGGAGATTATGTTGTGCAGTGGATGCAATGGATTATCTAGAACTGGCAGGCACCTACTCAGCACCTGTTGCTATTTATTTATTTATTTATTTATTATTTTTTTTTAATATGAGCTTAATGTGAGTGATCTGCACAAAACTTTACGGAGTGAATAGTTATGCACACTGAAGTTTTCTGTTAATTTCTTCAATTTGTTGTTGCTTCAGAATAAGAAAAATCACATCTACAGAGTTGTCGGCATGTTGTGGAAATTAAATGATGTAAACCTTCATACAATCCGTTTTAATTCCAAGTTGTGAGTCAATAAAACATGAAAAATGCCAAGAGGGTTGACTACTTTTGTAAGGCACGCTCTCCCTCTGTGTCTGTGTGTGTGTGTGTGTGTGTGTGTGTGTGTGTGTGTGTGTGTGTGTGTGTGTGTGTGTGTAAATTTGCATTAAATGGAGACCCATGGATAGAATGAGTTGAACTTAGAGTCTGCTGAATGTGAAATATTTTGAATATTTCCACCCTTTTTAATTGTCGATCTCAAACTTTGATAAAGAATTGATTCTGAGACCCAGAATCTTCTTCTTTTTCTTTCGGCTGTTCCCTTCAGGGGTCGCCACAGCAAATGATCTGCCTCCATCTCTCCCTGTCCTCTGCATCTTCTACTCTTACTCCAATGACCTTCATGTCCGCCTTCACCACATCCATAAATCTTCTCTTTGGTCTTCCGCTGGGCCTTCTGCCTGGTAGTTCCAACCTCAGCATCTTACTATCAATATACTCACTATCCCTCCTCTGTACATGTCCAAACCATCTCGATCTAGCCTCTCTGACTTTGTCTCCAAAACATCTAACATGTGCTGTGCCCCTGATGTACTCGTTTCTGATCCTATCCATCCTCGTTACTCCCAAAGAGAACCTCAACATTTTCATCTCTGCTACCTCCAATTCTGACTCCTGTCTTTTCCCCAGGGCACTGTCTCTAAACCATACAACATCGCTGGCCTCATCACTGTCTTGTACACTTTTCCTTTCATTCTTGCCGATACTCTCCTATCACACATCACACCGGACACTTTTCTCCATCTATTCCAACCTGCCTGCATGCGCGTCTTCACCTCTTTTCCACACTCTACATTGCTCTGGATTGTTGAGCCTAAGTACTTAAAATTCTCCACCTTCTTTATCTCTGCCCCCTGTAACCTCAAAGTTCCTCTTGGGTCCTTGTCGTTCACACACATGTATTCTGTCTTACTGAGACTAACCTTCATTCCCCTCCTTTCCAGGGCATACCTCCACCTCTCTAGATTTTCCTCCACTTGTTCTCTGCTCTCACTACAGATCACGATGTCATCTGCGAACATCATAGTCCATGGAGATTCTTTTCTAACCTCGTCTGTCAGCCTGTCCATCATCATAGCAAACAAGAAGGGGCTGACAGCAGACCCTTGATGCAGTCCCACCTCCACCTTGAACTCTTCTGTCACACCGACAGCACACCTCACCACTGTCTTACATCTCTCATACATGTCCTGCACCACTCTAACATACTTCTCGGCCACTCCAGACTTCCTCATACAATACCACAGTTCTTCTCTCGGCACCCTGTCATATGTGTTCTCCAGATCAACAAAGGCACAATGCAGCTCCTTCTGACCTTCTCTGTACTTCTATATTAACATCCTCAAAGCAAACACTGCATCTGTGGTGCTCTTTCTTGGCATGAAACCAAACTGTTGTTCACAAATGCTGACCTCTGCCCTTAGTCTAGCTTCCACTATTCTTTCCCATAACTTCATGATATGGCTCCTCAACTTTATCCCTCTGTAGTTGCCACAACTCTGTACATCTCCCTTGTTTTTAAAAATGGGCACAAGCACACTTCTCCTCCATTCCTCCAGCATCTACTCACTTTCTAAGACTTTGTGGAATATTCTTGTCAGAAAATCTACTGCTACCTCCCCTAGGCACTTCCATACCTCAACTGGTATGTCATCAGGGCAAACTGCCTTTCCACTCTTCATCCTCTTCAATGCCCTCCTCACTTCTCCCTTACTAATCTTTGCTACATCCTGGTCCTCAACAGTCACCTCTTCTACTCTTTTTTTCTCTCTCATTTTCCTCATTCATCAGCTCTTCAAAGTACTCTTTCCAGCTTCCCAGCACACTTCTGTCATCAGTCAATACATTTCCCTCTCTGTCCTTTATCACTCTAACTTGCTGCATGTCTTTCCCATCTCTATTTCTCTGCTGTGCTAACCTGTATAAATCATTTTCTCCCTCCTTACTGTCCAACCTATCATACAAGTTATCTTACGCCCTCTATTTGGCCTTTGACACCGCTACCTTCGCCTTTCGTTGTGTCTCCCTGTACTTCTGTTTACTCTCTTCGGTCCTCTCTGTGTCCCACTTCTTCTTAGCTAACCTCTTCTTTTGTACACACTCCTGCACTTCCTCATTCCACCACCAAGTTTCCTTATCTACTTTCCTTCCAGAGGACACACCAAGTACTCTCCTACCGGTCTCCCTGATCACATTGGCTGTGGTTGTCCAGTCATCTGGAAGCACTTCCTGACTACCCAACGCCTGTTTCAACTCCTCCTTGAAGACAACACAACACTCTTCCTTTTTCAGCTTCCACCACTTTGTCTTCTGCTCTGCCTTTGCCTTTTTCACCTTTCTCACCATCAGCGTCATCCTGCACACCACCATCCTATGCTGTTTGGCAACACTCTCACCCACTACTACTTTGCAGTCACTGACTTCCTTCAAATTACATCGCCTACACAAGATGTAGTCTACCTGTGTGCTCTTACCTCCGCTTTCATAAGTCACCCTATGCTCCTGTTTCTTCTTGAAGAAAGTATTCACCACAGCCATTTCCATCCTTTTTGCAAAATTGATTGTCCTTCTGTGTTCCTGTCCTGGATACCAAACCTGCCCATCACTTCCTCGTCCCCTCTGTTGCCTGCACCAACATGTCCATTGAAGTCTGCCCCAATGACCACTCTTTCACCTCTGGGGGTACTCTGCATCACTTCATCTAACTCACTCCAGAATCTCTCCTTCTCTTCTCGCTCACATCCTGTCTGTGGGGCATAAGCACTAACAGCATTGAATATCACACCTTCAATTTCTAACTTGAGACTCATCACTCTTTCTGACACTCTTTTCACTTCTAGAACATTCCTGACAAACCCCTCCTTCAAGATGACTCCTACTCTATTTCTCTTCCCATCCACACCATGATAAAATAGCTTAAACCCTTCTCCTAAGCTTTTAGCTTTGCTACCTTTCCACCTGGTCTCCTGAACGCACAGTATGTCCACCTTCCTCCTCTGCATCATGTCAGCCAGCTCTCTGCCTTTTCCTTGCATAGTTCCAACATTCAAAGTCCCTACTCTCAGTCCTAGGCTCACGCCTTTCCTCTTCTCTCTCTGCCTACGGACGCGCCTCCCGCCTCTCCTTCTTCGACATCTTCGACCAACAGTAGTCCAATTTCCATCAGCACCTTTTTGGTTGACAGCACTGATGGCGGTCGTTGTTAACCCGGGCCTCGACCGATCCGGTATGAATTTTGTTTTGACCATTTGAATTTTTAATGTGGCAGAAGTTTTACGCCGGATGCCCTTCCTGTCGCAACCCTCTGCATTTATCCGGGCTTGGGACCGGCATAAGGGGGGAGAGACACCGGTTAGTGCCACCCCACCTCATGGCTGCATTTCTGAGACCCAGAATGTGGGGAATTAAACAAACAACCAAAACAGATAAAAAAAAAAGCTTTGTTTGTGAGTCTCTCTCTCTCTCTCTCTCTCTCGCTCTCTCTATGTGTGTGTGTGTGTGTGTGTGTGTCCAAAGAACTTTGTAAAACTAGCTCAAGTATTTTGCTTGTCTTGGCAATTTCATTCACTTGTGCATTTATTTGGTGTTTTTTTATGTTTTATGCTACTATAACCTTTCATTCTTGGTTTTATTAGACATTTGTATACAACCCCTGGCAAAAAATATATAGAATCGCCAGTTTCGGAGGATGTTCATTCAGTTGTTTAATTATGCAGAAAAAGGCAGATCACAGGCATGACAAAAAACGAAACTAATTTCAAATGGCAACTTTCTGGATTTAAGAAACACTGAAACAAAACAAAACAAACAAAAAAATGTGGTAATCAGTTACAGTTACTTTTTTTAAACCAAGCATGGGGATAAATTATGGAATCAATTTTGAAGAAAAAATATGGAATCATGAAATAAACAAAACAAAACAAAACAAAACAAACAAACAAAAAAAACTAGTACTTTGTTGCACTACCTCTGACTTTAATAACAGCTCGCTGTCTCAGAGGCATGGACTTAATGAGTGACATTGGAGCCTTGTCCTGGACTGATTTTCAATTGGATTGAGATTCGGACTATTTGCAGACCATGACGTTGACCTTATCTGTCTTTCTTCATGGAATGTTTTAACAGTTCTTGCTCTATGGGAAGATGCATTATCTTCATGAAAAATGATTTCATCATCCCCAAACATCCTTTCAAATGAAGGGATAAGAAAAGTGTCCAAAATTTCAACGTAAACTTGTGCATTTATTGAAAATGTATTGACAGCCATCTCCCCAGTACCTTTACCTGACATGCAGCTCCATATCATCAATGACTGTGAAACTTTGAATGTTTTTTGGAATTTTGCATGTTCATGCAGTCGACTTCATAAGTCTCATTCGAACAGCAAACATTCCAGCATCATCACCTTGCCCAATGTAGATTCACAATTCATAACTGAAGATGAATCTCATCCAGTGATCCACAGTCCAGGATTGCTTTTCCTTAACCCATTATAACAGTGTTTTTTTAGGTGTTAATGATGAATGCAGCCATGAAGGGGGCAATGCGGTGTCTCTCCCTCACACCGGTCCCAAGCCCGGATAAATGCAGTGAAAACTGCATTTTGTGTTTACATGTATTTTATCTTTGTATAATATTTAGGTTTGCTTGATCTGCAATGGACAACAGTGACAAACCTTCAAAAACTGTCAGCAATTGGTCTTTGTGCACAGCACTGTATGTGTGTATATGTGTGTATGTAGGGAAGCTGTATGCGTGTGTGTGTGTGTGTGTGTGTGTGTGTGTGTGTGTGTGTGGGGGGGTGTGTGTGTGTGTGTGTGTGTGTGTGTGTGTGTGTGTGTGTGTGTGTGCGTGTGTGTGTGTTTGTGTGTGTGTGTGTGGGATATATGTGTACATATGTGTGAATATATACAGTCGGCCACCTACTTATGAAACACCCTGGGTACGAAAATCCGGGTTACGAAAAACATTTTACGAAAACCTCCTCCTCTTACAAAAAGTACCATATGCGCCATTCAAAATTCAAACGTGTCAATCAAAATTTCACACGATGCATGAGTTGCTCTCATTGGCTGTCTCCCAACATTCCGCCTCACTGGCCTCCCGTTGGCTAGGAGGGATGACGCAACTGAATGTAACACAAACTTCCTGTTTGTCACACACGTGAAGGAGAGTTGACTGTTGGCTTGTTTTGAGATTGATCATGCACCGTTATATTTCGTTATCGCTAAAACCCCTCTACAATCGGGACGATATTGAACCAGAAGGAGACCTTAAAGTGGAAATACAGTGACGAATGTGATTATTTCGGCACGATATTAAAACAATGTGCTCCGTGGGAGAAGACCTCCAATCTTGCAAGAAAGCAAGTTCATATTGAATGAGGACCTCTGATCTTTCAAACAGGTACTGTAATTTGTTCCGTCAGCTGTGTGTGTGTGTGTGTGTGTGTGTGTGTGTGTGTGTGTGTGTGTGTTAATAAAAAATGTTTAAAATGGTTTAATTAAAGAATATGTTAATAAAAATGTTTAATATGTTAATAAAATGTTTGAATGGTTTTATAAATATATATATATTTTTTTACTTTTAACACATATTTCATACAAAATCGGTGTACATTTATGGTTTTTAAAGGGTTTATGGGGTAGTCTTGGCAGCCTTGGAACGAATCAGGCGTTTAACATGTAAAATGCACCCCCTACTTTCAAAACTCCCACGTTACGAAAAAGGCTCTGGAACAGATTCATTCCGCATGTAAAATTATGTTCGTTATTATTTTGATTAACAGAATTATATGTAATATTTTTACTACCTGTACGTGGAGAGGAAACTGCACTGTTGCTCAAGGATGCATGTGCGAGCTCGTTAGTCTAGCTGTGGCAATCTAGCTTTTAGCCCATGATTAGCTTTTTTGTTTATTTGTTTTCTTCATTGTAGTAATGATCTTCGCTTTTCTCCAGTCCCCCAGAAGTTTCTCATTCACTCCAAACTTTCTTTCTGCTGCTCGATTACCATTTTCTTCTGCACATTTCACTACTTGCAGCTTGTAATGTGCACAACATGATTTTCTTTTTGGGGACATTTCTTCAGTGGTGGATGAGCAGGTACAGGTATCCAAGCCCTAGTGTGCCCTCTTGTGGCTGTGAGTGTAAAAATAACAAATGTGTGAAATTATGTTTATGTTTATGTTTATGTTTTTATGATGAACAGAATTATATGTAATAATTGCAACTCTGGAGTATACGTATAATTTCTAACTTGAGACGCATCACTCTGTCTGACACTCTTTTGACTTCTCGAACATTCCTGACAAACCCCTCCTTCAAAATGGCTCCTACTCCATTTCTCTTTCCATCCACACCATGAAAAAACAGCTTAAACCCTGCCCCTAAGCTTTTAGCCTTGCTACCTTTCCACCTGGTCTCCTGAACACAAATTATGTCCACCTTCCTCCTCTGCATCATGTCAGCCAGCTCTCTATCTTTTTCTTTCAGAGTTCCAACATTCAAAGTCCCTATTCTCAGTCCTAGATTCACGTTTTTCCTCTTCTCTCTCTGCCTACGGACACGCCTCCCATCTCTCCTTCTTCGACCAACAGTAGTCCAATTTCCACCCGCACCCTCTTGGTTAATAGCAATGATGGCGGTCATTGTTAACCCGGGCCTCGACCGATCCAGTATGAAGGTAATATTTGTGATTTGCATAATAAAGTTTGGCATTGGTTTTACATTGGATGCCTTTCCTGACACAACCCTCTGCATTTATCCGGGCTTGGGACCGGCATGAGGGAGAGACACTGGTTTGTGCACCCCCCCCCCCCCCCCCCCCACACACGGCTGCATTTCATTACATTATTAAATCTTAAAGATATGTGTGCAATTTTGTATTTTTCCCTATTAACTATAAAACTTGCATGGAATGGCTTAAAAAATCACTCTAAAAAACCCCAAACTAAAATTTTCTGGGGGTGGGGAGCTTCGCCCCCTGCACCCACCCCTACCTCAGTGTCACCCTAGACCTGACCGGGGGCTGTACCCCTGGACCCCTGTGTCTCACTCTTTATTAATCTTGGGGTTGACAGCTATGTGGGACGCTCTTCCTATCACATAAACACTGCAGTATGTGAGTCATATTGACCATGTTCTGCTCCACATGCACACACGAGCGATCCTTCTCACACCTTAAAAGCATCAAGACCAACCTGCGATCATGTAATAGATGTAAGCCTAAATTCCTGCATGAAGCTGAACCTCACCTCATATCAACCAGACTACAAAGCTATCAGCAAAATCATGCGGCGCCAGAAGTCGCATTAATAGTAAGAAAGACGTTCCTTATTAATAAATAACTTCGCTATGACAATGTCATTTAAAATAAATTCAGATTTGTATTATACTCTAAAATCATTGGTCTCAGTATTAAAATATATATTTGCTTTCAGAGGATTAGATTTTTTTTTTTTATTTTTTTTATTTTTTATTTTGGCTATCTAAGTCAAAATGATTCCAGACCCCTGACATAGATGAATATCATTAATTGTTAATAATAACATAATTAAAGGTAAATTTATTTATTTTTTTATTTTTATTTTTTTTGTCAGAAGTGTGTATCGATCAGGTAGCCCTTCGCAGCCCTTCGAAGGTTCGTGACCCCTGATCTATACTAATCTTTGTGCAAGAGCAAACCATGATCCTTTTGATAACTCAAAGAACTGAGCTGAATGTACACAAATACAATTCATGTTTTGTACAAATGTATTTTTCTTCCTCACACGAACCATTTAAACACCTAAACTTTTTTTTTTTTTTTTTTTCCTTTGGGCCTCGTTGAACTGATGGTGTTCTGATCTCTGTGATCATGTAATCAGTCACTGATGCTCATCATCACCAAAAACTCCAACACACACACATGCACACACATATCAACACAAAACATTTCTATTTTCTGCAACTCTAACAAGACAGGTGCTACACATAATCAGGTAGTGGATCAGCTAGTGACTAATACATACTGTTTCTATGCCAAATCAGTGGCAAATTCCATTTGCGGCAGAAAAACAGATATTAATAATTCACTGTCAGTCTTTTTGATATCCGTTTCCATTAATTTACCAATAATTTTGAGACGAATGATTTTTACCTGTGGCTTGTTTTACTACATTCTTGCTCCTAAAGCTAGCAATCATATTGCTGTGATGTTTAATTATTTACCAACACGTGGTTCATGGTTTCAAGTTCATATCATAAGCATTTTACTCATATGTATCCAGGTAATTTTACAAATATTGGTGTGTGTGTGTGTGTGGGTGTGTGTGTGTGTGTGTGTCTGTGTGAGAGAGAGAGAGAGAGAGAGAGAGAGAGAGAGAGAGAGAGAGAGAGAGAGAGAGAGAGAGAGAGAGATTGCATGTCATTATCAAAGTTAAAATCAAGTCAGATCACGAATAGGCCAGAAATTATGGTGCTGAGTGCAGTATACTTTGTAATGTTCCAATCCCAGTTAGATCCCCACTGTGCTAAGACTTCTGGGCAAGGTCTTAACCCAAGTGTGTCTCTGTTCACCCAGCAGTATAAATGGGGACTAGTAAAATATCCTGGGAAGGTAACCTGCGATGGGCTAGCATCCCATCCAGGAGGAGCTGAACTTCTGGTTGATTCATGCTATGGAAATCAGAAATAAGCACCAGCCTGATGAGCCACTGGGCTCAGGTGTAAACAGTAAACAGCCCAACAGACTTTACCTTTAACCCAGACCCACCACCACCAAGGAAAAACTTTTCAGTGGTGCATTTCAGCACTATCACTCTCTCACTGAACGCTCCTGTGCCCGATCAGCAGATTGTGAAGTAGGAGGAAGGTCTGTATTTCGGACAGCATTCACCTCTCCGACACCACCGATATACTGTAGAGTCCACTTCCATCCCCACATGTGACTGGCTTTGCCAATCACTTTCTTCAGTCTGTTTGCTTCTGTGACCCTCAGCCTGCTGCCCAAGCATTCAACAGCATAGAGGACAGCGCTGGCCGCCAACACAGACTCATAGAACATCCTGAGTAGTGGCTAACAGATAAACTGTTTAAAACATTCATAAGAATGGCCATGTATTCATGCTGCAGCCCCTCCAGGTCACCAGAAAGAATAGACTAGTTATAATAAACAAAATCATCTGCATGCGCTAACTCGAAAGAGGGTGAAACGTTTCCCCTCTACATTGTTAAGAAGAGGCAGAATTAAATGACCACAATAGGTGGTGGCATCAATAGGTTTGCTGTGGCAACCCCTGAGAAAAAGGGAAAATGCCAAAAGGAAAAGAAGAACACGAGACATATCTGAACATGTATAAACATTTAAATCATGTGTGCTACATACTATGGGTTCATACCCTCATCAGTGCATGAAAAACCTGCACTGAGTTTGTAAATTTGAAATCACATTTTGAACTTGTGAGGAAACCAAACTTCTCAACATCCCTAACTATCATGGCAGCAGCTGCTGTTGCTCTTCAGCAATGAGATATAGCACAGAAAATAGAATCACCTGTTTTTGACAAATACACTATAGGCTGATTCCCACCATAGGGTATGCCTTACAAGTGGAAAACCAGATTGTAAAAAGAGAGACTCGGGACTGGAATAGTGATGTTTTGAATGCATATACAACATACCTCATCTGACATTAAAAAAAAAAAAAAAAAAAGACTCGGGTGGATCCTGCAAACAGCCTGAACTCGGTACTCGGTCATAAGAACAGTCAGGAATGCATTAACTACAGTCCCAAAGATGTAACTAGCACCTCCTTACTCTGAAGAGGTGGACAGCACTTAATAATGTCCACAAGAGAGTTATATGGCCTTGTCCAAGATCAAAACCCAAAGAGTGGATTTTATTCAAGGTTAGTTTGAGTTGTTTTAATGAAACCTTAATCCATGGAGTGTTAAATATTTCAACAGATCACCTGAGCCTTTGAAGCACAGTACATGTAAAGGGGCAGAAAACAATAGATCTGAACTGGCAGCCTTCTGCAGCTGTGAAACTTGACAGAGAATTTCAGAGAGGGAACACAATGGAAGAGTGCACAAGATATGAGCTGTTTCCCTTATATGCAGAAGCAAACACTGACTGGGAATCATGATGTGTTTGTCCGGTGGTAGTGATGAGGGACATCACGTCAGACCCTATTGGTGCCACTGGTTATCTGATGGTTATCTGATGGTGTACTTGCACACTAATCCTGTTGAAAATTTTGTTGGCCCTTAGGCTTCTAAACAGGATTAATGGGGTTACTACGGTGATCTTCCTAGAAAAATTCCTTTTGCTGGAGCAGGGTTGAAACAACGGGATAAATCCTGCTCTTTTTTCACTTGAGAAAGGATATTGTTTTATCTTTGCAGTTATTAACAAGCATCTACATGTATATACAGAATACAATAAAAGGGGAGAAAGATGTTTGATTGAGTGTGTGATAAAATTATAATCAGGCCTAATCAATTATGAACATAAACCTTACTCCAGCAAGTAGTACCATTAATTAAAGAAAACTGGCCTTCAAATACATACATATAGTACTCTCAACTATACTAATGAGTACGAATATACAGCATGATCAGTATAGTACACAATATAATGTAAATTATTTCCACAGTCCAAAGACATTTAATTTCATTTCATTTTCTGTAACCGCTTCATCCTAAATTAGGGTCGCGGGGAGGCTGGTGCCCATCCCAGCCAACTCAGGGCGAGGGCAGAGTACACACTGGACAGCTTGCCAGATCGGAGGTCAACTTTAATTTGTTTACTTGAGGGATCATAGGTCCAGATGAGCCGCGTTTTGCTCTTATCCGGCAGAGCGCTCCACATTTATTAAACATTTACTAAATTCAACAACTTAAAAAACGGAAAATAAGCTGCACTGTGCTCTCTCGAAAGATAGTTAAAAGAATGCCTCCTTTCATCTCTGACTGACTGTACGCAGTCTCTCTCTCTCTCTCTCTCTCTCTCACACACACACACACACACACACACACACACACACACGCACATGCACACATACACACTGTCTCTCTCTCTCTCTCTCACATACACACACAACTCTGTCTCTCTGGTGTGTTTTGCCGAATGCGGGCTCCGCCCACACACAACGTGCAACCGACGGAGCAATTCTATTCAAATGTTTAAATGGACAGGATGTTGTATTTAAAGCTGAATTACAGTACCTGTTTGAAAGATCAGAGGTCCTGATTCAATATTAACTTGTTTCCTTGTAAGACCGGAGGTCTTGTCCCACGGGGCACTCTGTTTTCATGCTCCTTTCACTTCAATATTGTGCCAAAATAATCGCCTCCCTCACTGTATTTCCACTTTAAGGTCTACTTCTGCTTCAATATCATCCCAATTGTAGAGGGGTTTTGGCGATAACGAAATATAACACTGCCATGATCTTAAAACAAGCCAACAGTCCTGTTCAACTCTCCGCGTGTGACAAACAGGAAGCATGGGAACAGGTCAGCTCCCTCCTGGCCAATGGGAGGCCAGCGGGGTGGGACGTTGGGAGACAGCCAATGAGAGAACAATTTGCGCATTGTTTGAATTTTAAATGGCACATTTGAATTATATGTATGAAATATATATATATATGTGTCTGTCTGTCTTCCTTTCGGCTTTTTCCCTTTTACTCGGGAGTCGCCACAGCGAATCATCTGATTCGCAAGTTTTGATTTTGGCAGAGGTTTTTTACGTCGGATGCCCTTCCTGTCACGACCCTTTTTAGCAAGGGACAGAAACACGCTGACGACTTTGCAGCCTACTCTTTACGAAAGTCAGCAATGGTTCTTTTACATGCCTCTCACCATAGAGGGTGAGAGACATGGCCTGCCTTTGATAACCCAGTTAGCTGCACTGGGGGGGACAGTGACAACCTTGTGGAGAGTGGGACTCGAACCCCCAACCTTTGGATCAGCAATCCAGCGCACTAGACCACCACTGCCCCCAAAATATATATATATGTGTGTGTGTGTGTGTGTGTGTGTGTGTGTGTATAATATCAATAAATATATATTCAATACTATAAATGCTTATAATAAAAAGTAAACATTCAAAAATAATGCATAAGATGTAAATAAAATATAAATACCCACACATACAGATGCGCACACACACAGATGTGCACCTCACATAAAAAAAATATATAAGTGGTTTAATGGGTTGTTGTTTTTTGTTGTTGTTTTTTTTTGTTTGTTTGTTTTTGTTTGTCTTTTTTATTTGTGTGTGTGTGTGTGTGTGTGTATGTGTAATTGGTCTTGTTTTGCTGCATTTTCCTAAACTTTTCCCCATTTTCCCTTAGTTTACTTTTTTTTAATGAATATTTTTGAAAAACCTATGATGTACTGACGCTGCAGAAACTGAAGCATGAAGCAGTGAGGGATCCCTGTACATCATAAAAATCACATCATAAGGGTCCACCACAATCATCATGATTCTCTCAAATTGTGGAGATAGCAAACATCAGCCTCAGTGTCAGGCCAGAGTCACAAGGAATTTGCAGATGAATGTGAAACTTTGCTGCAATGGCACCCTTCATCCCTGGGTATGCTTTCTTGTCGGGTTTGTAGTGCTATTCAGAGTTGTGTGTGTGTGTGTGTGTGTGTGTGTGTGTGTGTGTGTGTGTGTGTGTGTGTGTGTGTGTGTGTGTGTGTGTGTGTGTGTGTGTGTTAGAGCAGGGGTCCCCAACCACCGGTACCGGTCCGTGGCTCAATTGGTACCGGTCTGCAACATAAATAATTAATTGTTTCCGTTTTATTTATCATCTGAGTAAATGACCGGATTCTCTTGGTTACATATCGGTCATTTGAGCGCTAAAATGTAACCCACAAGGGGACGGCACATAAAAACAGGCGAGTTGGACATGTTTCAAACAATAATGTGGATTTTGGATGAGACTGAGACTAAGCCTTCATTCTCCTCGCTGAAGGACCACCACCTATGTTTTTTTTTTTTTTTTCTTTTTATACAAAAGTTCTACTTCCCAATCAACTTTATTTCAGTTGTTGAAAAGTGACATTCATGGAGTTCTTCTCTTCTTCTTCTTCTTCTTCTTCTACTTAAAAAAAAAATAAAATAAAATAATAATAAAATAATAATAATAATAATAATAATAATAATAATAATAATAATAATAATAATAATAATAATAATAATAATAATAACACTAATAATAATTTATATAAATAAATTGACACGTTTTAATGAAAATCTATTACACAGGGACTGAAATTTTCATCCAACTTGGGCATCAAGCCGACTTCATATGAATGAAAATTGCATTTAAAAGATCAGATCACAGAGAGGAAGTTTGAGGTGAAGGATTATCCAATTTACTTGAATTTGTTTTAGGTGGTGTTTACTGTATATGGAGTCTAGGCACTATATATATGCATTATGATTATTATTATTATTATTATTATTATTATTATTATTATTATTATTATTATTATTATTATTATTATTATATTTAAAGTTACAATTTCTAAATCTGGCTCTAGCGTGAAATAATATCTGCAGGGAATTCGTTTTCTGAGATTTTAAAATGACCATGTATGACATCAGTAGTTCCTTTCGGCTACAGTGTCTGCGAGTGTGACAACACAAACCATACTCAGTGACAGGCTGCCATTGTCACTGGCTGTACCAGCTTGGTAATGTCAAAAAATCAAAAAATTGGTTGGACTATGTCACTGACCCGTTCAACATACCACATTATCAGCTGGTGCTAAGCTGCACGCCATTTTGGATGTGATGTCATGCACATCTCCAATGCAGCCGTGAAGGAGGGGCACAAGCCAGTGTCTCTCCCTCACGCCGGTCCCAAGCCTGGATAAATGCAGAGGGTTGCATCAGGAAGGGCATCCGGCGTAAAACAAATAAAATATACGAGTCATATCAAGAAAATTCATACTGGATCAGTCGAGGCCCGGGTTAACAACGACTGCCATCAGTGCTGTTAACAAACAGGGTGCTAGTGGAAATTGGACTACTGTTGGTCGAAGACGTCGAAGAAGGAGAGATAAGATAAGATAAGATACAGCTTTATTAATCTCACAATGGAGAAATTCACTGTTACAGGCTCTTGAGGTACCATCAGTAGGGGGTGCAAAAATAGATACATATACAAACATACACACATACATATATATATATTATATCAGTAAATAAAAAATAGATACATAAATAGTATAAATTAACAAACAATAAAAGAAAAGAAGGGAACAACTTTGTAGACTGGCCTATATTCAAGTGTATATGTATCTGAGGGCAGAATAGATGGGTTGATATGGTTCACAGTCAGTGGGGTAGATGTGGTTGATTAAAGTGCACAGGGTTTTTATTGCACATAAACGGTATTTTCACAGACAGTTACAAAGTGGCGTTGTACAGTCTGACAGCGGTGGGAATGAACGACCTGCGGTAGCGCTCCTTCCTGCACTGAGGATGCCTCAGTCGTCCACTGAAGGAGCTACTCAGCTTCTCTACAGTCTGGTGCAGTGGGTGAGAGCTGTTGACCATGATGGATGTGAGCTTTGCTACCATCCTCCTCTCACTCACTTCCTCCACAGAGTCCAGTGGGCAGCCTAGGACAGAGCTGGCCCTCCTGACCAGCTTGTTCAGTCTCTTTCTGTCCCGCTCTGTGCTGCCCGGGGCCCAGCAGATGGCAGCGTAGAGGATTGCAGAGGCTACCACAGAGTCATAAAAAGTCCTGAGCAGAGGTCTGCATACTCCGAAGGACCTAAGTCTCCTCAGAAGGTGGAGGCAACTCTGGCCCTTCTTGTACAGGGCGTTGGTGTTGTGGGACCAGTCCAGTTTATTTTTAAGGTGA
Organism: Plotosus lineatus; assembly: GCA_024760905.1. NCBI lineage: Eukaryota > Metazoa > Chordata > Actinopteri > Siluriformes > Plotosidae > Plotosus > Plotosus lineatus. The sequence continues at coordinate 16,780,932 of CM045744.1, forward strand.
ACGCCCAGGTATTTGAAAATGTCCACTGTCTCAATGTCCTGTCCCTGGACGTTCACTAGTGAGTGTGTGTGTGTGTGTGTGTGTGTGTGTGCGTGTGTGTGTGTGTGTGTGTGTGTGTGTGTGTGTGTGTGTGTGTTAGAGTGCTTCTTCTGAAGTCGACCACCATCTCCTTCGTCTTCCGAGTGTTCAAGCACAGGTGGTTGCCAGTCCACGAAGTCAACGATGACCGACCGGTACTCCTGCTTGTTCCCCTCTGACACACGGCCCACGATGGCAGAGTCGTCCGAGAACTTCTGGAGGTGGCAGCTGTCTGTGCTATAGATGAAGTCCGAGGTATAAATATTGAAAAGGAAGGGTGAGAGGACGGTGCCCTGCGATGCCCCCGTGCTGCAGACTACCACCTTTGACTTACAACCGCACAGCCGCACGAACTGTGGACGGTTAGTAAGGTAGTCGATAATCCAGGCAGCAAGATGCCCGTCCACTCCCATGTCCTCCAGCTTCCCCTGCAGAAGCGCTGGCCTGATGGTGTTGAAGGCGCTGGAGAAGTCAAAGAACATGACCCTCACAGCGCTGCCAGCGATCTCCAGGTGGGTGAGAGCCCGCTGCAGAAGGTAGATGATGGCGTCTTCTACCCCGATGTTGGGCCTGTAGGCAAACTGCAGCGGGTCTAGGGTGGGGCTCACCATAGAGCCCCAAGTGTTCAAGGAGCAGCCTTTCCATGGTCTTCATAAGGTGGGAGGTCAGGGCGACAGGTCTGTAGTGGGCTGGTTCCTTCGCTTGAGCTGTTTTGGGAACCGGAACCACACAGGAGGTCTTCCACAGGATGGGAACCTTCTCCAGGCTGAGGCTGAGGTTGTACAGGTAGCATAGTACCTCACAGAGCTGGTCTGCGCAGGTCCTCAGCAGCCTGGAACTGATACCATCTGGTCCTTCAGATTTCCTCTGATTTAGTCGCCTCAGCTGTCTCCTCACCTGGTCTGACGTGAGGGGGAGAGGGGATGGGGTGGGCTGCAGAGGGAGGGGGATGTGTCTGTCGGGCTGTAGCAGTCAAGTGAAGTTGGCCTGGGGAGGAGGGAGGTGTCTGCTGGTCTGGAGACGTGTGAAGGGGGAGAGGGACGGGGAGGGGGGAGATCACCAAAGGAGTCACAGAGCATGCTCCAGTCTGTGGTCTGGAAACAGTCCCTAAGCCTCTCATTGGTCTCCTCGGTCCACACTTTCACAGACCTCTTCTGCGCAGGTTCCTTTCGCACCCTGGGTGTGTATTGAGGAGCAGGTAGACCAGGTTGTGATCTGAGCGTCCCAGTGGGGGGAGGGGGTGGAGTTGTAAGGGTCCTTCACATTAGCATACAGCAAGTCCAGAGTTTTATTGTCTCTTGTGGTGCACTTCACGTATTGCGTCAACGTCGGGAGAGAGGTGGAGAGAGGGGCGTGGTTAAAGTTCCTGCTGATCAGAATTATGGCGCGGGGGTGACGAGTCTGTGTCTGACTAACAGCACTGTGGAGACGCTCACACACGGCCGCCGCATCAGCCGAGGGCGGAATGTACACGCAAAACACAATCACGTGTGAAAACTCTCTCGGTAGATAATATGGTCGCGGCTCACCGCGAGCAGCTCCAGGTCCCGCGTGCATAGCTGCTCCTTCACGTGCACGTTGGCTGGGTGGCACCATCGTTCATTCACAGAGACCGCCACACCCCCTCCTTTCTTCTTTCCGCTCTCCGTTACACTCCGATCTGCACGCGTGAGTGTGAATCCGTTAAGAGAAACCACAGAGTCCGATGTGAGTTCATTCAGCCACGTCTCCGAAAAACACATGAGGCTGCAGTCCCGGTACTGCCTCTGCTGCCGGGTCAGCGCCGCCAGCTCCTCGGTCTTGTGGGTGATTGCTCGGACATTTCCCATGATGACAGAGGGAACACATGTCCTCCGCGTCTTTCGTCCCCCTCTGCAGCCTCTCCTTTTTCTCCGTATTTCCACAGGAACAACGGGCTTTTCCGCATGAAGGAGGGCGGGGTCGCGCAGGCCGAGGAGGGTCTCACGTGTGTAAGACCTGCGTTGTTCAGAGCCGTCGGTGAATGAATTTCCTGACGCCGATCCAAAAAGTGAAACTAAAAGTGCACAGAAAAACAAAAGCATCATAAAAGTAGGTTTCCCAAATGCAGGATTAAAGAAAGAAACAGAAAATTTGAAAAAAGATAAAGAAACACACCTATCTTCTTCTTCTTCTTCTTTTCCTTTCGGCTTTTCCCTTCAGGGGTCACCACAGCGAATCATCTGCCTCCATCTCACCCTATCCTTTGCATCTTCTTCTCTTACACCAACGACCTTCATGTCCTCCTTCACCACATCCATGAATTGTCTCTGTGGTCGTCCTCTAGGCCTTCTGCCTGGTAGTTCCAGCCTCAGCATCCTGTTACCAATATACTCACTATCCCTCCTCTGTACATGTCCAAACCATCTCAATCTAGCCTCTCTGACTTTGTCTCCAAAACATCTTACATGTGCTGTCCCTCTGATGTGCTCATTCCTAATCCTATCCATCCTCGTTACTCCCAAAGAGAACCTCAACATTTTCATCTCTGCGAACTCCAGCTCTGCCTCCTATCTTTTCCCCAGGGCCACTGTTTCTAAACCATACAACATCGCTGGCCTCATCACCGTCTTGTACACTTTCCTCTTCATTCTTGCCGATACCCTCCTATCACACATCACACCGAACACTTTTCTCCAACCATTCCAACCTGCCTGCACATGCTTCTTGACCTCTTTTCCACACTCTCCATTGCTCTGGATTGTTGAGCCTAAGTACTTAAAATCCTCCACCTTTCTAATCTCTGCTCCCTGTAACCTCACCGTTCCTCTTGGGTCCTTGTCATTCATGCACATGTATTCTGTCTTACTGAGGCTAATCTTCATTCCCCTCCGTTCCAGGGCATACCTCCACCTCTCTAGATTTTCCTGCACTTATTCTCTGCTCTCACTACAGATCACAATGTCATCTGCAAACATCATAGTCCATGGGGATATAATGCTATATAATGTTCCAGTCATCTGGAAGCACTTCCTGACCACCCAAAACCTGTTTCAACTCCTCCTTGAAGACAACATGAGACTCTTCCTTTTTCAGCTTCCACCACTTTGTTATCTGCTCTGTCTTTGACTTCTTCACCTGTCTTACCATCAGCATCATCCTGCACACCACCATCCTATGCTGTTTGGCGACACTCTCACCCACTACTACTTTGCAGTCACTGACTTCCTTCAAATTACATCGCCTACACAAGATGTAGTCTTCCTGTGTGCTCCTACCTCCACTTTTATAAGTCACCCTATGATCATCTCTCTTCTGGAAGAAAGTATTCTCCACATCCATTTCAATTATTTTTGGAAAATCTATCAACATCTGTCCTTCTGTGTTCCTGTCCTGAATACCAAACCTGCCCATCACTTCCTTGTCCCCTCTGTTGCCTGCACTGACATGTCCATTGAAGTCTGCCCCAATGACCACTCTTTCACGTCTGGGGGTACTCTGCATCACTTCATCTAACTCACTCCAGAATCTCTCCTTCTCTTCGAGTTCACATCCTGCCTGTGGGGCATAAGCACTTACAACATTGAACATCATACCTTCAGTTTCTAACTTGAGACTCATCACTCTATCTGACACTCTTTTCACTTCAAGAACATTCCTGACAAACCCCTCCTGCAAGATGACTCCTACTCCATTTCTCACAACTTTAAGCTGCACCATGGATTTACACAGTGCTTCCTGCTGAATTATGCATTTATCCTTGCGCTTTGATTCTTCAGCCCGCAAGCTTGCAACCAGCCTCCCAGCAGTAGCCAGACGTTCTTGTAGTGACAGGTTGTTTGGCATGATTAGAATGCTTGATGGGGAAGTGGCGGCTGATGTTGTATTCTTTTAAAACCACAATGGTTTCAAGGCAAATAACACATACAGCCTTTGAGTAGAGAGTAAAATCATATTTATGCGTCCATTTGTTATGAATCACCCGGCACTCACTATCAACTTGTCTTTTCTCTGACATTGCTGCAGATGTGCTCTGTGCTGTAGAAGAGTGATAACAAAAAGTGGCTCGAATGCCGCAAAATCAACTGAGTGTGTACAATGCGCCACTGGTGTCGAAAAGCTGTCATTACAAGTCAGAGTCAAATGAATGCAATCGATCGATTATTCACATCAAACATGAATTATGTACCAATCAATAATCCGTGGGCCGGATTAAAATGAACACTCCTGATGTGGCATGAGGGCCGTTGTTTGCCCACCTCTGCTCTATAGGGATTTCTGCTAGCATTTCCATGTAAAAAACTGAAAGTGACACACACAATAAATAAATAAATAAATAAATAAATCATATTATCATAATTATCTTCTTTTCCTTTCGGCTTTTCCCTTCATGGGTCGCCACACCAAACCATCCGCCTCCATCTCACATGATCCTCTGTGTCTTCTACTCTTACTCCAACTACCTTCATATCCTTCTTCATCACATCCATAAATCTTCTCTTTGGTCTTCCTCTAGACCTTCTGTCTGGTCATTCCAACCTCAGCATCCTACTACCAATATACTCACTATCCCTCCTCTGTACATGTCCAAATCATCTCAATCTAGCCTCTCTGACTTTGTCTCTAAAACCTTAAACATGTGCTGTCCCTCTGAAGTACGCATTCCTGATCCTATCCATCCTCATTACTCCCAAAGAGAACCTCAACATTTTCATCTCTGCTACCTCCAGTTCAGCCTCCTGTCTTTTCCCCAGGGCCACTGTTTCTAAACCATACAACAATGCTGGCCTCATCACTGTCTTGTACACTTTCCCTTTCATTCTTGCCGATACCTTCCTATCGCACATTACACCGGATACTTTTTTCCAACCATTCCAACCTGCCTGCACACGCTTTTTCACCTCTCTTCCACACTCTCCATTGCTCTGGATTGTTGAGCCTAAGTACTTAAAATCCTCCACCTTCTTTATCTCTGCTCCCTGTAACCTCACCGTTCCTCTTGGGTCCTTGTCGTTCACACACACATGTATTCTGTTTTACTGAGGCTCACCTTCATTCCTCTCCTGTCCAGGGCATACTTCCACCTCTCTAGATTTTCCGGCACTTGTTCTCTCCTCTCACTACAGATCACAATGTCATCTGCAAACATCATAGTCCATGGAGATTCTTGTCCAACCTCGTCTGTCAGCATAGCAAACAAGAAGGGGCTCAGAGCTGACCCTTGATGCAGTCCCACCTCCACCTTGAACTAAAAGAAGATATTGGTGGCTTATCTGTCCCAAGTGAATCTCATGATTTAAAAGAGGCATTCAATAAAGACCGAGCAATTTTGTCTCCACCGCACCGCCAATATGACTCCTCTATATATTTGTTCCCAGGTTCCGCAATCCCCACAAAGAGACTATATAACCTATTGAAATTTGAGAGTGAAGCTATGGTCGATACATCACCGACTATCTGGTAGCAGGCCTTATTCGGATCTCATCATCTCTGGTAGGTGTGGGGTTCTTCTTTGGTGAAAAGAAGGACAAGACACTCAGACCCTGCATCGACTACACACAAATTAATGGCATCAATGTAAAAAAAAAAAAAAAAAAAAAATACCCATTTCCTCTCATCGACTTGGCCTTTACTCCTCTGCATGACGTCGCTATCTTCACCAAACTTGACTTGCAAAATGCTTACCACTTAGTCCGGATTTGGAAGTGGGACAAATGGAAGACCGCCTTGAACATTCACCTGGGGCACTTTGAATATTTGGCAATGCATCTCAGGTTGACTACTGCCTTGCGGTCTTCCAAGCACTCATCAAAGACATTCTCAGGGACATGTTGAACCGATTTGCCTTTGTATAGCTATACAATATCCTTGTTTTCTCGAAGAATCACAGCGAGCATGTTCGTCACGTCAAAACAGTCATTCACAGATTGCTAGAAAACAAGTTATACATTACAGCTGAGAAGTGTGAATTTCATGGCTCCACAGTGTATTTTCTAGGATATATCATGGAGAAGGGGCAGTTAAAACTGAATCCAGACAATGTGAAAGTGGGGGCAGTGTGGCCAGTTCCGGCAATGTAAAAAAACTACAAAGGTTTCTTTACAAAGATAGAACTTCTACAGGAGGTTAGACCCGAAATATAGCCACCTAGCAGCCCCTTCATTGGCTAACACCCATCAAGACACTTTTCCAATGGTCAGCTAGTGCACAGACAGCTTTTGAGAAGTTGAGGACCAGGTTCACCAATGCACCATACTGATCCACCCAGACCCCATACTGCAGTTGTGGTAGAGGTGAATGCCTCAGATTTTGGAGGGGAGGGCTGTCCTCTCCTAGCACTCCCCTGTGGACTACAAATCACACCCATGCACATTCTTTTCCCAATGCCTGTCCCCAGCAAAGTGAAATGATGATATGGGGAACCGTAAGCTGCTGGCAGTGGTCATGGCGTGACAAGAGTGGCGGCACTGGTTGGAAGGAGCTGTCCATCCCTTCATTTTCTCGATGAACCACAAAAATCTGTCCTACCTCCGTTCAGCAAAGAGGTTGAACTCCCGGCATGCACCCTCTACCTGGGGAGGTTCAACTTTTCCTTCACGGACCGGCCCGATTCACAAAATACCAAGCCAGACACCCCCTCTCCACAGTACTCCTCAGGTGAAGACACTGCCACAGAAACCATATTGCCGGCCTCTGTATGCTTGGCACTGCCCTGTGGGAGGTGGAGTGCCTAGTCTAGGACACCCAGCAAGGGGAACCAGAGGCCGAATGGTGTTACCAAGAATAATTATATGTTCCCGCAGCTGGCATGAACCCCAGTGCTCCCGTGGGGATATTCGTCCAAATTGCCCTGCCACCCCGATGTTTACCGGACCCTTTTCCTTCTCAAACAATGCTTCTGGTGGCCAACCATAGTGGCCAACTCAGCACCACTAAGTTATCAGAGCATTGGTTTCCCCCAACCCTTGCCCATATGTCAGTGTCCCTGCTGGCACATTGGTATGGACTTCATCATGGACCTACTCCCATCCGAAGGCAATAGCATCATCCTGACCATAGTGGACCACTTCTCAAAGGTGGTCCATTTCGTCCTTTACCCAAGCTCCTTTCAGCTATGGAGACAACTGGCCTACTGGTCCAACATGTCTTCCGCCTCCATGGTAGCCCCAGGAGATTATTCTATTAGAGATTAGACTATTATTCTATATGAAATATACTAGTATGTGGGTGTAATTCCCAGGGTTGTGTCATCTGTCTACTTTCCACTTACAATCCCCTCATTATCACAACACTGTGAACAGGCACTCTTGAAAAATATGACTGATTTCTGGCACAAAAAAACAATAAAATCTTATTGAATCCTCTTGCAGTGAAATGCGCTAACATAATCTTTGTTTTGTGATTAGCCAAGACAGGTGTTCAAAGTGGCTCCAGAATAAAACAAAACTGACAAATTTGCATCCGTGTCATGCGGCTGATTGTAAATCTGTTGATCTCTTTTTTTTGTGAATATGGTAAATTAAATATTTGATTATATGGCTGCTCCTTAACCACTGTTAAAATACCAGCTTCTTATGACCTAAAATAATTCATGCCAAGAGAAAACATTTCAGAACTTTTCCCAACTTTATTCTGAGTTATAGCTTCTACACTTGTAGTGAACAACACACAAATCTTTTTGGGAGGAGATAAACCAGAAAAAATATTACAATTTGTAGGTTTTATAAATATTTACACCTCAAATCTAATCCTTTCTTATTTGCTTTATTATTATTATTATTATTATTATTATTATTATTATTATTATATAGATTCGTGAATAAAAACTGTTGTTTTTACATGGTCTTCTGCCTTTTTTTTCCACGACTCGCACCAGAGCGCTCTGTGTGACACAGACGAATAAATCCTTTAGGAGTATTCATGTGGGCCGACTCAGTAACCTAACAGTTTTGGGGGCTCTTCCGAGATACTCCTATTCAGGTAAGGAATTGATTAACTTCTTTCCTGCCTGGTTAGTAGTATTAAGTGAATCTGGTGTACCCGTGTATGTTTCCATGGGACAGTAGTCCAGGGTACCTGTGTGTGTTTCCATGGGACAGTAGTATTAACTGAATCCGGTAAACCCGTGTATATTTTCACGGGACTTCAACTTAAACATCCTCAGGTGTGTTTCCGTGAAACTAAACTTCAACATCCTCACGTGTGTTTCCATGAGACAAAACTTTGATATGCTCACTTGTGTTTCCGTGAGATGACTAGAGATTGTGTATGCTCATTAATCGAATACTACTTCGGGACATTCGTTCCTGTGTCACTATGGATAATTCTCATTGGTTAGTGCCTAAACCTGCTCCCAAAGAAACACCAAGAGATTGGATAAATCATTGCAATTTGATGTTCTTCACAACACCATGGTTAAATAATCTGGCTGGTTGGACTGAATCCCAACCACAATTTCTGTCATTCTCAGGCGGAGGAACTTCTAAATCCAAATACCTTGTCTCCATGTACAGGCAGATTTATGAACGTGATGAAGACCCTAATTGGAATTATGATTACAGTATATGTCTGAGTCCTATTCGAACTGGATTGAAATTAAACCCATCTGAATTTAAAGATTTCATTAAAATGTTACCTTCACCTAACCCCATGTTCTTTATGACCTTCATGGATAACTGTCTTCCTTCTATAGAAAATATTTTGAAATTCTAACTTGTTGCTTGTGCACATATGTCACCCGAACGCTGGAGAAAGACTTAGAGCTATGAAGGACAGTGGTATTTTGGAATGTAAGTGAGAATGCAAAAAGAAAAGGGCTGATACTAGGATTTAGCAAGACACATCTGCCCTTCCTCCTTCTAACCCTCCTCACACGGCTCAACAGGGATCTCCCTCTGCACCTGTGCACACACACACACATACACACACCATGCTCCCACTGCGGGTCGGATGTTTACCAGATTCCACTATTTTCCTTTCACATTTCTTTGTATATATGCTGTTTTGTATCTTTATTTTTTTTCAGGTAGAGACTTAATGCATGCCTTGTCAAGATCAATCATCTTTAATGGTTCTGCTGTAACTATATACAAACCTGATGATGTACCCTCAGACATGTTACATTCATGTGGTTCATTTGACCCATACAATTTCATCATGCCCGAGGGTACATCATCTTTAATGGTTCTGCTGTAACTATATACAAACCTGATGATGTACCCTCAGACATGTTACATTCATGTGGTTCATTTGACCCATACAATTTCATCATGCCCTCTCTTTCAGAGGCATCTTTGTCTTCAACGCCCTCGGTCTTAGACTCCATCCCCTCACACCTATGGGCAGGACAAAAGGATGGGGTCAGGCGGGTACACTGTATCCCTAATGAGGCCAAGATTAAACTGTCAAACCCTGTTTATGTGAAGCAATACCCTCTCTCAGAGGACAAGTCTTTGGCAATTGATTCATTTCTTAAGGCTTTCCTTCCTCAGGAAGTGTTCATACCATGTTCTTGTTCCTACAACACCCCAGTGAATCCTGTACGGAAGCCTGATGGTACCTGGCGTTTTACACAAAACTTGCATAGAATTAATGACATAATAATACCTGGGGCACATTATGTTCCTTCAATTGTGGGGTCAATACCATGTCATCATTCTTATTTTTCAGTGATTGATCTTTGTTCTGCCTTCTTCAGTGTTCCTGTTGAGGAGCAGACAGCCACTCTTCGCCTTCACGCACAGAGGTAAACAATACATGTGGACTAGATTGCCACAAGGCTTTATTGATTCACCTGCTGTTGTTTCAACTGTTGTTAGGGCTGTGTGACCTTGTGCTTCCCCCGGGCTCTTGCATTCTCAAGTACGCAGATAATCTTTTGGTGTCTGCCGAAACCTAGGAGGCATGCTCAGAAGTCTCACTGGCCCTTCTCAAGCACCTGGCTGAACACGGCTTCAAGGTATCAAAGACAAATTTACAGTTTTGTAAGGACAAAGTGAAATACCTGGGCTTTGAACTTTCTCAGGGCACTAAGACTCTCCCCAAGAACAAAATCCAGATTATACTGGACACACAGCATCTCGCTACGAAGCATGCATTGAAAGCATTTCTGGGACTTATTAACTACTGCCGTCAATGGATTCTAGACTGTTCTCTGTATGATAAATGCTTTAGGTCTGCCTTTTCACACACCAATCCTCCACAGCAGTCACTGACATGGACTCCTGAAATGCTAACCGCCTATCATGCCCTGTGCCGTGCACTGTGTTCTGCACCAGCCCTGGGTATTCCTGACTATGCGAAAATCTTCCACATCTACATCTGTGATCACAAAGGTATGGCTACCACTGTGTTGGCTCAGGACTACGGGGAAGGTAGGCAGCCCTTCGCTTTCCTTTCCAAAACCTTAGATACTGTGGCCCAGAGTTTGTCTGCTTATCTATGTGTAGTTGCAGCCTGTGCTGTGATGGTTCAAGACACTGAAAAACTTGTCCTTTCTTATCCTCTCGTTTTACATTCTTCACATCAGGTAACTCAGGTCTTGCAGAGTTTACAGACATAACACATGACTGCACAGCATAGTTCTGGTTATAACATTCTCATAGCAACTGAGAATCTCTCTATTTGCTCTATTTCCTCTTTTATACTCTTGGTCACACCCTAGCACATCTCGTTAGCTCTCAGGATGACACTGTTTACAATGACACACATCATTGCCTCTCTGAGTTTACTCATTCAATTAGTATCAGGTCTGACCTCTCTGATAGCCCACTGGGTTTTGGGGACGAGCCGTTTGTTGACGGCTTGTGCTCTAAACTTCATGACGGTGTGTTCCTCTGTGGTTACTTGGAGTGCTCTTTACCAGACACCACTGTTGAGTCATATGCCCTTAATTTTTCCGCAGCCAAGGCTGCTGAACTTTTTGCTCTCATACGTTCCTGTATTCTCTTTTATTACAAGGATGTTACTATTTACATTGACTCTAGCTACGCTTTTGGTGTGGCTCATGACTTTGGACGCATCTGGCAATCACATGGCTTCCAGTCTACTGATCGAAAGCCCATCTCCCACTCCTATGTCTTCCAAGAACTTATTGATGCTTGTTATCTTCCTCATACTCTATCTATGGTTAAAACCAAGGCACATTCCTCCGGGGACAATTACGAATCCCGTGGTAACTCTTTGGCTGATCAAAATGCCAAACAGGCTGCTTCTACATGCGTTCTCCCCACTTTTATGTCTGACTAATTCTGATCATCGCGTTCCCTTTTGTCTGTCTAGTGTTCTACCGATCTAGACTTACACTCTCTTCAGGTGTTCTCTATACCATCTGATAGTTCTTTTTGGCAAATACAAGACATGTTTATGGTACACCTCATTTGGACAACTCTGTCTTCCCTCATGCTGGCTGGCTTTCCTCGTGTGCGAATTTCACAGTGTTACACATTGCGCTTGAAGACGGGTAAAAGAAGACGTGAACAAACTTTTTTGTATTGCTAATTTGAAAGTCACAGTTGACTCAGACCAAGGTACTCTATTTACTTCAAAGGTCATGCAATAACTTTGTAAGTATTTACAACTTAATTGGCACTTTCAAATTCCATATCACCCATAATCCTCTGGGATTGTTGAACTTACTAACCGTACCGTGAAGAGTAAGCTCACAAAGGCTATGCAAAGCACTATCTGTAAAAAATTGGGTTGACCTCCTCCCCGCGGTGTTGGCTGAAATGAGAATGACACCCCGAAAAGATGTGCACTTCTTGTCACATGAGATTATATTTGAGCGGCCTTTCCCACTCCCTTGATGGAAAGGAATGGCAGTTTTATGCACTTCAGGTCTTAGGGTTCACATGGATGAATACTCCACAGCATTTGTTGCCAAATTGCATGAATTATGGTCCAGGGTCAATGCTTCCACCGCCACCCTCTCTAGAACACCTGCACATAGTTATAAACAGGGGGACAAGGTACTTGTAAATTTGTTTAACCAGTCTGGACAATCAGGGCAACCCAAATACTGCGAACCTGCGGAGATAATCGCCCTCACCCGAACTGCCATGCTAACTGATCTTTTTCCACAGTGGATCCACGCAACAAGGTTGAAACCAGCCCCGAATTGACCTCCTTGAATGTATTACTGATCATGTTTGTGTTTCTCTCCATGTTATGGTCTGTGCTGACTGGCAGAACTAACTCTTCCTTAATCATTGCAGGCGCTGGCAAGGGGTGTGGTGGTTGCCGATAGGCGAGTCCAAGCTGAGCGCACCTGGTCCCAATCTGCAATCAGCAAAGCAGCCAGCTATAAATGGGCGTGGCGCGCTTCCCTCCGATATCAGAAGATTGGTTTCCCCGTGACTCTGCTCCTCGGCTTTCTCTCTGACCCCTGGTTCTTGCTTCGTGCTTGACCAGTTCTCTCGACTTAGTATTCCAGTGATTGACAGTTCCTAGTGTTAAATAAATTGTTTGAACCTTCTTTTGGTCTCCTGCATCTCTGGGTCCTACGCATACACTCCAGGCATAACAGAATCTTCTGACCGAAAACATGGACCCAGTGGAGACCGTGCGGCTTCGGCAGATACTATCCGACCAGGGCGCCCTACTGGAAAGACACAACTCCACCCTGCATCAGATGATGGACAATCTCCAGCGCATAACCACCAGCTTGGCGCAGCTTGGCGGAAGACTGGACACCGTCACCACTCACCACGGTGCCGTGACCCCGCCCCCTCACCCTTCACTTTCTGTTTCGGCAGCAGCGCCAGCGCCAGTAATACTCCCCGCGCACCGAGAACCACTCATCCCCACGCCAGCCAGGTATTCGGGCGCGACCGGCTCCTGCACAGAATTCCTTCACCAGTGCTCACTTGTCTTCAGCCAGCAGCCGCTCACATACGCCACAGATCAAGCAAAAACCGCCTTCCTCATGAGCTTACTCACGGAGCATGCCTCGTCCTGGGTGCTGGCGGTCGCTACCCATACCCTGGAATTATGCTCCCAGGTAGAACAGTTTATGCAAAAAATGAAGAAGGTGTTCAGTCATCCGGCAAAAGGGGAGGAGGCGAGCTCCCAGCTCCTGAGGGAGGATGATGGCCAAGAACCCATGCAGGTGAACCGCACCAGACTGACGGCTGAAGAGAGGCACCGGCAGCTGGTCGACGGTCTCTGCATCTACTGCGCTGAGAAGGGCCTTTACCTCGCCCAGTGCCCCGCATAGCAGAGCCCGACAGCGACGAGAGGATCCTCCACGACACCCGGAAAGCGCCTGCGAGTTGAAGGTACGCTACACTCTCATCCTGTAGACGTATTTATTGACTCAGGCACTGACGCTAACTTTATCGATCAGGGGATGGTTGAGCTCCACGACCTGCCTTAGGAATGAATTCGAGACCCCAAGGAGGTAGTGGCCATAGATGGCCAACGCATCGCTCGCGTCACGCACAAGACCAAGCCAGTGAACCAAGTGAAGCTCATTTTGTCATGTAACCACCAAGAATATTTAGAACTGTTTGTTCTCCCTGCCTCTCTCTCTCCCCTAGTGTTGGGGTGGCCATGGTTGCAGACTCACAATCCCCACATTGACTGGCTCACAATCCCCACATTGACTGGCACACCCTCACAATACGAGGCTGGAGCGACTACTGTCTGCAACACTGTCTAATGGCGGCTGTGCCCTCCCAAGCTTCACGAACCCCAGTCGACCTGGAGGATCTGGACTGAATCGGCATGCCCGAAGAATATCACGACCTGCAAGAGGTTTTCAGCAAGGACCGGGCTCGCTCCTTACCTCCTCATCGACCATACAACTGCACCATTGACCTACTCCCAGGCTCCATGCTCCCTTCCCAGCGACTATACAACATCTCTAAGCCAGAGAAACACGCCATGGAGGCATACATCAAAGAGTCACTGACTGCAGGTCTCATCTGGCCCTCATCTTCCCCAGTAGGTGTGGGATTCTTCTTCAACAAAAATAAAGACAAGACCCTGAGACCTTGCATTGATTACACGGGCCTGAACCAGATCACCATTACAAACAAGTACTCTCTCCCCATAATCGATTCAGCCTTCATCTCTCTCCAAGATCCTACTGTTTTTTCCAAGCTGGACCTGAGAAATGCCTACCACTTAGTCCGAATTTGGGAGGGGACGAGTGGAAGATGGTTTTCAACATGCCCCTAGGGCACTTCGAATACCTGGTCATGCCATTCGGACTAACCAATGCCCCGGCAGTTTTCCAAGCCCTGGTCAATGATGTACTTAGGGACATGCTGAACCGCTTTGTATTCGTATACCTGGACGACATTCTGATCTTCTCTAGAGACCAATATGAACATCTCCGCCATGTGAGAATGGGACTGAAGAGGCTCCTGGAGAACAGATTGTTCGTTAAGGCAGAAAAATGCGAGTTCCATGTCCTCTCAGTCTCGTTCCTGGGGTTCATCGTGTAAAAGGGGCAGATAGGACTTGGTCCGGCGAAGGTGAAGGCAGTGGCGGAGTGGCCGACTCCAGGGACACGGAAACAGCTGCAGAGGTTCCTGGGGTTCGTGAACTTCTATCACCGGCTCGTGCGGGACTACAGCCACCTAGCAGCCCCCCTCACACAATTGACATCACCCAAGACTCTGTTCCAGTGGTTCCCAAGTGCCCAGGTGGCGTTTGACAGGCTGAAGGCGAAATTCATCCACGCGCCTGTACTGATCCACCTGGGCCCCTCGCTTCAGTTTGTGGTGGAAGTCGACGCCTCGGACTCAAGGGTGGGGGCGGTCCTCTCCCAACGGTCTCCCACAGACCAGAAACTACACCCATGCACCTTATCCCGTTTGCTTGTCCCCGGTGGAACAGAAATATGACGTTGGGAATCACGAGCTGCGGCGGTGGTCTTGGCGCTCTGGGAGTGGAGGCACTGGCTGGAAGGGGCAGCTCACCCCTTCGTGGTCTGGACCGACCATAAAAAACTGTCCTACCTCTGTACGGCCAAGAGATTGAACTCCCGTCAGGCACAATGGTCACTCTACTTGGGGAGGTTCAACTTCACCCTGACATACCGACCAGGCTCACAGAATACAAAGCCAGATTCTCTCTCTCCAGACGGTTCTCCTCGGGTGAAAACTCTACCATGGAGACCATCCTGTCCTCCTCCTGTATACTCGGAGCAGTATATACTCCAGATGCCCATCAGAGGGAACCGTCGGGTGCCCCCAAGGTCGACTATATGTTCCCCCGCCGACCAGAACCCCAGCACTCCAGTGGGCTCACTCCTCAAAGTTAGCCTGCCACCCCGGAGCCCACCGAACTCTCTTCCTGCTCCGACAACACTTCTGGTGGCTAACGATGGCAGCTGACACCAGGGAGTTTGTGGGAGCTTGTGCCACCTATGCCCAGAGCAAGTCCTCCCTTCCTGCACCCACGGGCCTCCTCCAACCCTTGCCCGTTCCCCATCGCCCCTGGTGGCACATTGCGGTGGATTTCTTCACCGGGTTTCCCCCATCCGAGGGCAACACTGTTATCCTGACAGTAGTGGACCAGTTCTCCAAGGCAGTCCATTTCGTTGCCCTACCAAATCTCCTCAGCAATGGAAACAGTGGGTCTCCTAATCTAACACATCTTTTGCCTCCATAGCCTCCCCCAGGATGTTGTTTCAGACCGGGGCTCCCAGTTTGTATCCAGAGTTTGGAAGACGTTCTATTACACCTTGGGAGTCTCCTGCAGCTTGACCTCTGGTTACCACCCTCAGTCGAAAGGGCAAGCGGAACGCATGAATCAAAGCCTAGGATCCTCCCTGCACGGTGTCACCTCCCGCCTTCCAGCCTCCTGGGCCACACACCTCCCATGGTTTGAATACCCACACAATTGTCTGATCTGCACCGCCACTGGGATGTCCCCTTTCATGGTGATAAATGGGTTCCAGCCCCCCCACTGTTTTCCAGCCAGGAGGTCAAGGTGGCCATCCCATCGGTCCAGGCACAGTTCCACAGAGTGGAACGGATCTGGAAAGAAGCACGGGCTGCCCTGGAACGAACAGTGGCCCAAAACCAGAGGATTCCGATCGCCACCGAACCCCAGCACCTCCCTACACGGTCGGCCAACAAGTGTGGCTCTCCTCCCGGGACCTGCCCCTGCAAGTTGACTCCAAAAAACTATCTCCCCGATTCAATGAGCCCTATGTAATTGAGAAAATTATAAACCCCAGCGCCGACCGACTGAGACTCCCACCCTCACTCAAGGTACACCCAGTTTTTCATGTTTCACTAATTAAGACTGTGGTAGAAAGTCCCCTCCACTCCACCCCGATTGATTGATGGACATCCCGCATACACAGTCAACCGTGTCCTTGATGTATGCAGGAGGGGTCAAGGGTTTCAGTATTTAGTGGACTTGTATGGTCCCGAAGAGCATTCATGGATTCCCCGCTCCCTAATCCTGGACCCGGACTTGATAAGCCTGGTCGGGCACCAGGTGGCACCCCTTAAAAGGGGGGGGGGTACTGTTATGGTCTGTGCTGGCTGGTGGAACTAACTCTTCCTTAATCATTGCAGGCGCTGGCGACGGGCGTGGCGGTTGCTGGTAGGGTAGTCCGAGCTGAGCGCACCTGGTCTCAATCTGCAATCAGCAAAGCAGCCAGCTATAAATGGGCGCGGCGCGCTTCCCTCCAATGTCAGAAGATTGGCTTCCCCGTGACTCTGCTCCTTGCCTTTCTCTCTGATCCCTGGTTCTTGCTTCGTGCATGAACAGTTCTCTCAACTTAGTATTCCAGTGATTAACAGTTCCTAATGTTAAATAAATAATTTGAGCCTTGTTATGGTCTCCTGCATCTCTGGGTCCTACGCATACACTCCAGGCATAACACTCCAGTGTGTATCTTAAACCTCTCTCCTAGATGCCTCACAAGATGAAGGTCCAGTGAGCATTGACACCGGCCACACAGAGAACATGAAGACTCACCAGTTGCTGTGCGCCTTGAGGATCCTTACAGTAATGATCAGACTACTGCCCCATGCCCATCTTCATGATAACATCTTCTGGCAGTTTGCCAACTGGAGGGCAGAACAATACACCAATGAAAGCTGTTATGTTTGTGTGCATTATTGCAGGAACCATTATCATGATCTGCTCTCTGTGCGAAATGAGGAGATGCAGCTCTGGGTGAAGGAAATGACTTGAAACGCCTCCATCGAACAAGTGGGGCTCGGACTATGTCATGACTGCATCCAACGTATCTGGTTCTGGGTTTTCGGAACAATGCTTTGCTATGAGGACTGTACCCCGGAGAATGGGATGTGGAATGAAGACTGCAACCATGAGAAGAGAAGTGGAGCGATGCAGTCTAGAGAAGGGCAGCAGTGGGTCGACCTGCCCAAGAACTACAAAACTCAACTTCATCTGTGTGACCTATGACAGTCAGTCACAGAGTTTTTTGGTGCAGCTGCTATAATCAGGTTTTTCTAGATTTACAATTAAAATATTTCTCTTTTATTTATATGATTGATGAAGAAATTCCCAGACAACATGAAATCTGACGACTGAAGCTGTGGCCCATCATCTATATCCAGCATCAGCAGATCTAAACTACAGTCTCATATAAACCGGTCTATGTATTACTGTTATATTAGCTATTTAAATGTTTCATAATATGTCTAATATTTTATTCCTTGAATTCTATTGCCTGAATACATGATCTTTTTTATTTTATTATTATTATTATTAATAATAATAATAATAATAATAATAATAATAATAATAATAATAATAATAATAATAATAATATTATTATTATTATTATTATTATTATTATTTATTTATCTTATTTTTATTTTTTATTTATTTTTTATTCCCAGAGTATATTTTCTATATTTTACTTGATTTCCTTAACAATAGAGTGATCATGGGCATTTAAGGTATAAATATATATTTGCATAATTATTATACTTCAGGGTGTGTAATGAATACATTAATGATTTTTTTTTTTTTTTTTTTTTTTTTTTTTGTGCTGTCAAGACATTTGGCAGGAGTGCAAGTACACAAGCAGATCTATAGAGCAAGTTATAAATACTACTACTACTAATAATAATAATAAGAAGAAGAAGAATAAGAATATAATTAATTAATAAATAAAATAACCTGTTTATGAAGTAATTTCAAGGATATAGGTGTCAAATGATTACCTATATGAACCAGAGATGGAGAAGTCCTGTGGAGATAGTGAGAAGTCACATTCTGTTGACTTTGAGGATGAGAATTCTGCTGGAGATGTGCATGACATCTTCTTCTTCTTCTTCTTGTCCTTTCGACTTTTCCCTTCAGTGGTTGCCACAGCGAATCATCTGCCTCCATCTCACCCTATTCTCTGCATCTTTTTCTCTTACACTAACTGCCTTCATGTCCTCCTTCACCACATCCATGAATCGTCTCTTTGGTCTTCCTCTAGGCCTTCTGCCTGGTAGTTCCAACCTCAACATCCTACTACCAATATACTCACCATCCCTCCTCTGTACATGTCCAAACCATCTCAATCTATCCTCTCTGACTTTGGCTCTAAAACGTCATACACGTGCTGTCCCTCTGATGTACTCATTCCTGATCCTATATATCCTCGTTACTCCCAAAGAGAACGTCAACATTTTCATCTCTGCTACTTCCAGCTCTGCCTCCTGTCTTTTCCCCAGGGCCACTGTTTCTAAACCATACAACATCGATGGCCTCAACATTGTCTTGTACACTTTTGCTTTCATTTTTTGGCGATACCTACCTATCACGCATCACATCGGACACTTTTCTCCAACCATTCCCACCAGCCTACACACGCTCTTCACCTCTTTTCCACAATCTCCATTGCTCTGGATTGTTGAGCCTAAGTACTTAAAATCCTTCACCTTCCTCATCTCTGCTTCTTGTAACCTCACCATTCCTGCTGGGTCCTTGGCATTCATACACATGTATTCTGTCTTACTGAGGCCAACCTTCATTCCCCTCCTTTCCAGGGCATACATCCTCCTCTCTTGGTTTTCCTGCACTTGTTCTATGCTCTCACTGCAGATCACAATGTCATCTGCAAACATCATAGTCCATGGATATTCTTGCCTAACCTCGTCTGTCAGCCTGTCCATCACCATAGAAAACAAGAAGGGGCTCAGAGCTGGCCCTTGATGCAGTCCCACCTCCACCTTGAACTCCACTGTCACACCGACAGCACACCTCACCACTGTCTTATATCTCTCATACATGTCCTGCACCACTCTAACATACTTCTCAAACACTCCAGACTTTCTCATGCAAGACCACAGTTCCTTTCTCAGCACCCTGTCATATGCATTCTCCAGATCCACAAAGGCACAATGCAGTTCCTTCTGACCTTCTCTGTACTTCTCTATTAACATCTGCAAGGCAAACACTGCATCTGTGGTGCTCTTTCTTGGCATGAAACCAAACTGTTGTTCACAAATGCTGACCTCGGCCCTTAGTCTTGCTTCCACTATTCTGCCATCCCTCACGGCTGCATTAAAGAAACACCTATATACAATAGAAAAGAGAAAAAAAGGAAAATAAACTGAAGAGCTCCTGTAACTGGCTGCAGGTCACCCGGCGCAATCTTGAAAAAAAAAAAAAAAAAAAAAAAAAAAAAAAAGGCGGGAGGCGTGTCCATTGTCAGAGAGAGAAGAGGAACGGCATGATTCTAGGACTGACAGTAGGGACTTTGAATGTTGGAACTATGGCAGGAAAAGATAGAGAGCTGGCTGACATGATGCAGAGGAGGAAGGTGGACATACTGTGTGTTCAGGAGACCAGGTGGAAAGGTTGCAAGGCTAGAAGCATAGGAGCAGGGTTTGAGCTGTTTTATCATGGTGTGGATTGGAAGAGAAATGGAGTCTGAGTCATCTTGAAGGAGAAGTTTGTCAGGAATGTTCTAGAAGTGAAAAGAGTGTAAGACAGAGTGATGAGTCTCAAGTTAGAAATTGAAGGTGTGATGTTCAATGTTGTTAGTGCTAATGCCCCACAGACAGGATGTGAGCGAGAAGAGAAGAAGAGATTCTGGAGGGAGTTAGATGAAGTGATGCAGAGTACCCCCAGAGGTGAAAGAGTGGTCATATACTGGAACATTATATAATATTTCAAATTATAAAATACAAATCTAGAGCATCGATAGTGAATATATAATATGATATTATACAAAGTGTCCTGGGTTCGAGTCCCATGGGTTTCTTCAGGGTTCTCTGGTTTCCTTCCCCAGTTCAGAGACGTACACATTGGAGTTACTTGCTGTTCTAAATTACTCCTAGTTGTGAGTGTGAATTGTTGTGTGTATGGCCCATAGATCGTCTGTGGAGATATTCAGGGTGTACTCTGCCTTCATTTAGTGTTCGGCCAAACCTTCCAACATCTCGAGTGGTATGATTGAGCTGTTATTAATATAGACATGCATACTGTTATACATAGCTGAATAATATAAACCTAGCATCGCTAACTCTGGTGATAATTTTATTACTTCTCGTATTTACGGATATTTCTGACGCGGAACAAGGAGCAAAGACAGAGTGAAAATGTGCACTTAAAATAGATTTCATTAAAGAGTAAACTGATTCAATTTTAGATATTACCATCAAAATCTTACACTTTAAGAAGCAAATGCTCAGAAATACCGGGTATAAACACAATCAACTGCAATGGTATCGACATTTTATTTATGAACTCATCTGGAAACATGCAACAGGGCTTACAGAACAGAACCATAACCAGAAATGGAAACATGTACTGTGCATAGCCTTCATGAATAATGTACATTTTAGCATTACTGGTTGCAGAACTCAGTGTTTTAAACTTTCTGTATGAGTGTAAAGTATCAGTATTTTTGTCCTTTTCTAAAAAGCAAAAAAGGAAAATTTAACATAATGAATCAAAAATAAAATAAAAATAAACACATTGTAGTAGAGGCAGTGGTGGTCTAGTGGTTTAGGGTGCTGGATCGCTGATCCAAAGGTTGGGGGTTCAAGTCCCACTCTCCACAGGGTTGTCATTCCCCTGAAGTGCAGCTAACTGGGTTATCAAAGGCTGGCCATGTCTCTCACTGTCCATTGTGTGAGGCATGTAAAAGAACCATTGCTGATTTTCAACAAGAGTAGGCTGCAAAGCCATCAGCATGTTTCCGCCCTGCAATGGCCTGGTGAGCTGTCCAGGGTGTACTCTACCCTCGCCCTGAGTTGGCAGTGATGGGCACCAGCCTCCCCGCAACCCTAATTAGGATTGAGCAGTTACAGGAAATGAATTGAACTGAGCATCTATGGCAACTGAACACGCCATATTTTACCTGAAATAACTGTAAAGCCTTTATTCATAAGAAAAGCAAGTAACATATTGATAATATACAAATGGTAATGAAAAGATCATGCTAAATGGAGACAGTGCAATTTACTTAATAAAATACTAACAATGTGATCAAACATCTGGGTAAACAGAATATAATATAAGAGTAATGCATAGACCGGTATATATGGGACTATAGTGTAGATCTGCTGATGTTGGATACAAATAATGGGCCACAGCTTCAGTCTTCAGATTTCATGTAGTCCGGGAATCTCTTTATCAATCATATAATAAAAGAGAAATATTTTAATTGTAAATTTAGAAAAACCTGATGAGAGTAGCTGCATCAAAAAACACTGTGACTAACCATCATAGGTCATGCAGATGAAGTTGAGTTTGTAGTTCTCGGGCAGGTCGACCCACTGCTGCCCTCCTCCAGACTGCACCGCTCCACTTCTCTTCTCATGGTTGCAGTCTTTATTCCACATCCCATTCCCCGGGGCCCAGTCCTCATAGCAAAGCATTGTTCCGAAAACCCAGAACCAGATACGTTGGATGCAGTTGTGACGTAGTCCGAGCCACACGTGTTCGGTGGAGGCATTTCGAGTCACTTCCTTCACCCAGAGCTGCATCTCCTCAGTTCGCACAGAGACCAGATCATGATGATGGTTCCTGCAATAATGCAGAGCTTCCCACCAGGTCAGACTCTGCTTGATCAGGATCAATCTGTCTGAAGAGTAAATTGTGTAAGACATAATCAAAATATTCAAGTATAAAATAATTAAAATGGACATCAATCATAAACAAATGTGGGACTACTTATGTAATTTAGTTTAATTTTCAAGTTCTACGATGTCCTAATTGATCCGTATTTAAATCTGAAATCTTTCTGAGATTCAATTTATTGAATAATGTGGATACAACACAATACATCATCAATAATATTCCATCATTTAACTCACTCTCATGGCAGATGAACGGAAGGTTTTCAATGCAGTTCACATCAATCCAGCCATGATTCTCAGATCCAGACACTGCAGCACAATTCCAATCTAAACTGGGTTTATAAAAACTCCAGTATCTGAATGAGGAAGTACTCTGATCTGACCACTCCCAAAGATTACGAAACAGACCAATCCAAACATAACTAGTAGATAAAGCTAGACTCAGGTTCCTGATCTCCTCATTCTCAGTTTGGTTTCTCACACTGACCAGGTCCATATGGTTCTCTCTGCAATAGGTCTGAGCATCCTGCCAGGTCTTTCTCTCATTCACAGCTATGTACTTATCACTTCCTGTGTTGTTTTCTGAAAGATGTTTATTTTACATCATGATTAAATCATTCATCATTAAACAAATTTTCTGTCATTAGTTGAAATCCAAACAAAACCAATTAAAAATTCAAATGAAACAAACAGCACACCCACAATCAGGATATTTTTTTTTTTTTATAGTTAAATACCACAAACATATATCTGCAAATTCTTACCGTTATAACACACAAAAGGACACAAGGAACCACATTCCAAATCATGCCACAATCCAATGCCATTATACATCGCAACACACAACTGATGTGCAAACATGTCTGGTTGTCCACTGTTCCAGTTCCTGTATGAGTCTCCGGCTGTGTAGAAAGTTTGTTCTCCCAGAGACCACTTCCATTTCCCAGAGTCAGCTCTCTGAAGGCCGATCCAAGCTTGCTTTGCAGGTTTCTTATTCAATGTGCGCTTCAGCTTCATCATCTCTTCCATGTTGTTGATGGAGGCGAGATCAGTGTATTTCTCTCTGCAGTAAGTCTGAGCTTCACTCCAGGTTTTATTCTCATTCACAAAGTGATAGCGATGAGGAATATATGCCCCGATACCACACACTGGAGAGAGAAACAAAATAATAATAATAATAATAATAATCATAATAATAATAATAACATACATTGGTCATAAATAAACACAACTTAAATCCTAATATCACATTTCCGTAACTGGATCAAGATCCAAATCAAACACACAACACTGACACAGAATTTATCATATTTATACACTAACGCCGTTCAAACATTGTATTCGAACAGAAACTCACACTAGTTATAGTGCATAAAACACTGACCTGAGAAGAGCAGCACAGCAAATACCCATTTATATTGCATGCCTGGAAATAAAGGAGAAATTGTTTTTTTTTTTTTTTGTAATTTTACACAATACAGTGAAGCCTCAATACTTGAACTTAATCCGTTCCAGACGGCTGTTCGGATTCTGATTTGTTTGGATTCCCAATCTGCTTTTCTCATTACAAATAATGTAAATGGCCTTAATCTGCTCCGTCGTCTTTTGAACAGAAGTTAAAAGTACCGTAACTCTTACCATAGTTCTACAAATTAAGTATAAAAAAAAAAAAAAAAAAAAAAAAAAAAAAAAAAAAAAAATATATATATATATATATATATATATATATATATATATATATATATATATATATATATATATATATATATATATAATACAATCCACTATGTTATGGACTGTGTTATGAGAGACTCTTTAACTTTTCTGTTTCTCTAACAGTGACTACGATTTCCCTGTTTCACATATAAAAACGGGTGTGCTTTATTGTTCACATGGAAGGCACTATAGCACGGGCTCTAGAGCACTAGAATCACGGAAATCAAAGTAAAGCGAGAACTGGTGGAGCACAGTTAAGTTTTATTTCCATGTTTCTCTGCATCTCTCACAGTGACTACGATTTCCCTGTGATCTAGGGCCTTCCTTGTGAACAATAAAATGCACCCATTTTTAAATAACTCGCTCATTTAAAAAAAAAAAATGCACCCATTTTCAATAAAATGTACACGTTTTTGCCTATAGCACAGGGAAATCAAACTGAAGTGGGAGTTGGTGGAGCACAGAGCTGAGAGCCAGAGAGATCACAGGGAGGAGCGCTGCTAGTCTGTATAGCCCATGATTAAATTGAATACGGTGTGTGTGTGTGTGTGTGTGTGTGTTTCGCACTCCACTCCACGTGTGAGAGCCACGCCTCTCTGCAACGTGCATTTCAATGTGCAACTCTTTGTGAGAGTGACTTAAATAAAAAACACAAAAAGTTAAAGCATAAGAACAATAAAGATACAAATTTTAACTTTTGTAGTGGTGAGCAGTTGGGGCAGTGGTGGTCTAGTGGATAGGGTGCAGGATTGCTGATCCTAAGGTTGGGGGCTCAAGTCCCCACAGGGTTGTCCCTGTTCCCCCAGTGCAGCTAATTGGGTTATCAAAGGTGAGCCATGTCTCTCACTGTCTATGGTGAGAGGCATGTAAAATAACCATTGTTGACTTTCATAAAGAGTAGGTTGAAAAGCAATCAGTGTGTTTCTGTCCCTTGCTAAGAGGGGTGTGACAGGAAGGGCATCTGATGTAAAATCTTTGCCAGGATGTTCCTTGATTTTTTTGAAGAATATCTCTAATGTGGCTTCTCTCTGCCCTTTTTGAAAAAAAAAAAAAAAAAAAAAAAAAAACTTTTTGGAAGTGGCTCATGACCTCAACGTTAAAGGTGTTCACAGTGCTGCTCACACTTTAGCACTACTACACCCTGGACGAGGACAGAGTACACCCTGGACAGTGTATGTACTCAATAATTTTTACAGGAAGTTCATACTTATGCAGGATGGCTCGCCAGGCCATCACAAGGCAGAAACACGCTGACAGCTATGCAGCAACTCTTGACAAAAGTCAGGGATGGCTCCTTTTCATGAAACTCATCATGGCCAGTGAGGGACATGGCTGACCTTTGATCACCCAGTTAGGTGCACCACACTGAAAACCCGTTGATAGTGGGGCTTGAGCTCATGACCTTGGGCTCAGTAATCCAGCTCCTTGCCAATAGGCCACCACTGCTCTGAGATCCACCACAGACTACCGCTGAGAATCACCCAGGCATCTCTCGATGTGAACTTATAGTGTTATACCTCACGCTACACCTAGGATTGAGTGGAGACTTTATTTATGAACACGATAAAGTCGGAAAACGAAAACCTAATACAAATGGGCTTTGATCAAAAAAAAAAAAAATAGCAACACAGAGTTATAAAGGAAATTATGGAATGAACACACACATGACATGCACGCACGCACACATGCAAACACACACACACACACACACACATTGATCTGATGACAGAAACTTGTTTCTGTTTTGTCAGTGTTATATTGGGGGAAAAAAAGAATATATATATATATATATATATATATATATATATATATATATATATATATATATATATATATATATATATACTATTTACTATTACTGTGTGTGTGTGTGTGTGTGTGTGTGTGTGTGTGTGTGTGTGTTTTATCATCAGCCTCCATGTTTTATATATGTTCATATATTTACATAAAACTGACACAAAGAGAGAGAGAGAGAGAGAGAGAGAGAGAGAGAGAGAGAGAGAGAGAGAGAGAGAGAGAGAGAGAAACAATTCATTTAAAAATTCATAAAAAAATAAAAAATAAAAAGAAAGTTCCGTCACTGAAGCTAACTGGGTTCTCAGATGCCGTCCATATCTCTCAATGTCTATAGTGACGATCTCTTGTGAGAGGTTCATGTAAAGGAACCATTTCTGACTTTCATGAAGAGGAGCTGAATATCCGTCAATGTGTTCCTGCCCTGCGATGGTCTGATGAGCCGTCCAGAGTATAATCTGACCTCGCCCAGAGTCCTCTCCACAACACTGATTAGGATTAAAGTGTGTGAATGAGAAAATGAATGAATGATAAAATAAAGTTCTCCATACACCTTTGATGGAGTAAAGTGTGGATACAATCTTGAAGGTGGAGTCTGTATTTGCTGTTATTATACATTATGTACTGGAACACAGGAACTTAAATCATAGTGCAAACGTTTCAGTTACTATGAGCATGTAAATATTTGTGTGAATGTAAATATAAAAATAATGGAAGAGAGTCACATGGTGTGACTCAGCTGTTTGAGTCTGGAATTTTCCATAAGGGGACCTAGTTGCATGGGCCCTGGTGGAGAGTCAGGTGATTGTGGGAATTTCCAGAATGGAAATTTCCCGAACATTAGGGAATCTATATTAAAGACCTGTTGCCGACTGGGTACAGTCTCCTCCAGGCTCTTCGAGTCTCCTCGTGTGTCTTTGGGCAGATCATCTAAGGGGACTCATCTCGGCGGATCAACTCATCCAAGGTGAACTATGGAACGCATCAACCAAATTTTGTTGTTCGGGACTTCATCATCAAAGTCCATCATCCACGTTCACACACAGCCCTGTTTTTTTCGACATGAGGGATTGCAAGCCTTTCCCCGTCAGCACATGTGCCATCTCTAAATTTACCCTGCTGCAGGTGCTTGGTGACTATGGGACCCTTTGCTAATTTGTATGTGGTTTAGCTTTAAGTTGTAAGTTATGAATTTTGTCTTGTTTTGTTCGTAATATTAAATTGTCTATAGTTTATGTCGTGGTCTGTCCTGCTGTTGCTGGTTTCACGGGGCAATTTCAATCCTCTAAATTTTCCTATCCGTAACAAGTGGGGGCTCATCCGATAGAATCCATGAGGCAAATGTAAAACACGTGCAAAGAAGTGGTGTAGAATAAACATGCCTAATATTTACATATAAATAATGAAATGAAATTAAAGGTTTTTACAGAAACATTCTATAAATCAAAGTAAACAGTAATGAATAGAACTAATTCAATATTAGGTGTGATGATGACTTTTTGTTTAAAAATTGAACAGCATCAAGTTCAGTTTGTTCACTTTTATAAGTACAGAATATACCGGGTCTCTTACAGAACCAGCACCAGGTCTCATGGAAATGTTGACTGTTACACTTGATTCTTTATTTATTATTTATCTTTATCTATTTTCTGATGTTACTCAATATATTGGTCGTGAAATGAACTCCTCTCCCTCCCTGCAGTACATTGACTTTATTTACTATGTTATGTATTATCTCACACTTGAACTAAAATGAGCTCGGGTGATTAAATTAAAGTTGAATATGAGTAGAACTTAAGTTTGTGTTTTTCCAAAACAATAATTACAGAAATAATTAGAAAAATTTTTTTTTTTTTCATTTTATTCAGAGAAGATGAGATAAACCAGATCCCACAAACTACTGTCGAGAATCACCGAAATTATCTCAGCACACACACACACACACACACACACACACACACACACACACACGCACACTTACTTTGCATACTCTCTGACATGAGAAAAGTACCATCACTTAGTCACTTTTTGCTTTAAAAAGAATTTAAAATCACCTTTCCTTCTGTACACTGTATTCAGTTCAGTTCATTTTCTGTAACCACTTAATCCTAATTACGATCGTGGGGAGGCTGGTGCCCATCCCAGCCGACTTTGGGCGAGGGCAGAGTACAACTTGGACAGCTCGCCAGGCCATCACAGAGCGGAAACATGCTGAAGGCTTTACAGCTACTCTTGTCAAAAGTCAGCAATGGTTCTTTTACAAAGACGGTGAGAGACATGGCCAGCCTTTAATAAAACAATCAGCTGCATGGGGGGGGCAGTGACAACTTTTTAAAAACTATATTAAACAACAGAGATATTTAATTTGTCCTCGTTTCTGTTTTGTCAGTGTTATATTGGTAAAATTATGAATATACTAGTGGCTATGAGTGTGTGTGTGTGTGTGTGTGTGTGTGTGTGTGTGTGTGTGTGTGTGTGTGTGTGTGTGTGTGTGCATGTGTTTTCTCATCAGCCTCCATTTTTTATATATGCTCATCCCTTTACATAAAACTGACATAGAGAGAAAGAGAGAGTGAGCGAGAGATTCATTTAAAAATTCATGAAAACTAAAGTTGCCCTGCTGCAGCTAACTGGGTTCTCAGATGCCGGCCATGTATCTCACTGTGTATTGTGATGGTCTATGGTGAGAGATTCATGTAAAGGAACCATTGCTAACTTTCGTGAAGAGGAGCTGAATATCTGTCAGCGTGTATCTGCCCTGCAACGGTGTGGTGAGTCTTCCAGGGTGAACTTTCCAAGAGTCGGCTGAGATGGGTGCCAGCATCCCCAGAGCTCTGATTAGCATTAACTTGTTCAGAAAATGAATGAATGAAAAAAAATGAAGTTCTCTATGCATCCTTATTTCATCGAGTAAAGTATTCATATCATCGTGAAGGCGGAGCCTGTATTTGCTGTTATTATACATTATGTACTGGAACATAGGAACTTAAATCACAGTCTAAATGTACAGTGCAAAGAAGTGGAGCAGAATAAATATGGCTTATATTTACAAATAAATAATGAAATGAAATTCAAGATTTCTACATAAACATTCTCCAAAGCTACAAAGGTGTGATGGTGACTTTTTGTTTAAAATAGAACAGCATCAGGTTCACGTTGTGCACTTTTACAAGTACAGTATCTACTGAGTCTATTTCAGAACAGCACCAGGTCTCATGGTTAACTGTCAGACTTCATTCTTTATTTTTCTGTAAATCGCAGCAGCCTGCATATTATATATATATATATATATATATATATATATATATATATATATATATATATATATATATATATATATATATATATATATATATATATATATATATATATATATATATGAAGCATGGTGGTGGCAGTGTTACAATTTGTGGATGCTTTTCTTGAGCTGAACTTGAGGCCTTATTCAGTCATTAATTCATTCTCTGAGCCACATAATCCTAATTAATGTCATGGGGAGGCTGGCACCCATCTCAGTCGACTCTAGGAGAGGACAGGTTACAGCTTCACGTTGTGCACTTTTACAAGTACAGTATCTACTGAGTCTATTTCAGAACAGCACCAGGTCTCATGGTTAACTGTCAGACTTCATTCTTTATTTTTCTGTAAATCGCAGCAGCCTGCATATTATATATATATATATATATATATATATATATATATATATATATATATATACCCAGAGTGAAGCATGGTGGTGGCAGTGTTACAATTTGTGGATGCTTTTCTTGAGCTGAACTTGAGGCCTTATTCAGTCATTAATTCATTCTCTGAGCCACATAATCCTAATTAATGTCATGGGGAGGCTGGCACCCATCTCAGTCGACTCTAGGAGAGGACAGGTTACAGCTTGCACAACTTGCTAGGTCTTCACAGGGCCAACACTTAGTCACTCATTCCTTGCGGCGATTTGCAAAAACCTATTAGCCTATTGTACATGTCTTTAGACTGTGGAAGGCAACCAGTGTACTTACTGGAAACCAATTTGGGCACAGGGAGGATGTGTATACTGAACACAGAAACTCTTCGAGCTTGGTAATCGAACCCAGGCCTTATTTCTGTGAATTGACATGCAAACCACTGTGCCAATTTGCTGTATGTAGGATAAAGTAAATTATGTAAACCTCCAAATACAAGTAAAATACGGCAGAATGCTTTCAGACAAAAGATGCTGAAACTGAAAAATAATTTTGCATTTTACCAAACATCCATTTAAACCAACATGTTTTCACCATGATGGAATGTTTACATTATGAGACAAAAGTTTTGGAATGTGCCAGCCAGAGTCCAGTCCTGAATCCAACTGAGCTTCTGTGAGGTGACCTGAAGTGGACTGTGTCCAGAAGATGCCTTCGTAACCGGTCTAATTCTGAACAAATTGTAAGGAAAGATTGCCAGTTCAGTAGGAGACATGCCAACAGACTAGTTCCCAAATGCAATGGATGAATGAAATCAAAAGATTCTTACAAAAGGATTTGATTTGGGATGTAAATATTTATAACCCTAGTAATTATAATATGTGTCTGGTTTACAGTGCTACCTCACCTTACGATAGCCCCAGCAAAAGAAAAATCCAGGTTACGAAAAACATTTTCCAAAAGGTTTTGTCTCTGTATACGAAACAAGTTCTCCAAACTGAATATCCGTCAGTGTGTTTCTGCCGTACGATGATGTGACGAGCCGTCCAGGGTGTACTCTGACCTCGCTCAGCGTCGGCTGAGATGTGTGAAATCCTCCCTGCAACCCTGATTAAGATTAACTTGTTCAGAAAATGAATGAATGGAATAATAAAGTTCTCCATACACCCTTATTTCATGGAGTTAAGTGTTCATCATCCTGAAGGTGGAGCCTGTATTTGCTGTTATTAGAGAGAAATAATTCGAGAAAGACTCAATATTTTTTCAGAGTAGTTGAGATAAACCAAATCACACAAACTACGATCGAGAATCACCAAGGCCTTTCTTGATGTGAATTCAAGACCTCACACCTCATGTCACACTTTAACGTCACACCTCACTTTTTCAATACACCTACATATGAAAGATAACTTTATTTATGAACATGAAAAGATCAGGAAAAAAAAAACCTGAAGAAATGTGCTTTGATCAAAAAAAAAAAAAAAAAAAAAACACACAGACATATACAGGAAATTATCTGATATAAACTCTCTCTCTCTCTCTCTCTCTCTCTCTCTCACACACACACACACACACACACACACACACACACACACACACACACACACACACACACACACACACACACTTTGTATGCTCTGACATGAGAAAAGTACCATCAATGAAATAAAGTCACTTTTTGCTTTGAAAACAATTTAAAATCCCCTTTCCCTGTGTACAGTGGGCATTATTTATTATTATATGATTTAGAATGTTCTGTGATAATTACTTCATTAAAATATGAAAAAATAAAATAAAAAAACTCAACTCCAAAAATGAGAGT
Organism: Plotosus lineatus; assembly: GCA_024760905.1. Taxonomy (NCBI): domain Eukaryota; kingdom Metazoa; phylum Chordata; class Actinopteri; order Siluriformes; family Plotosidae; genus Plotosus; species Plotosus lineatus. The sequence goes on from CM045744.1 coordinate 16,811,999, forward strand.
CTGATCTCCACACTTGTAATGTTCATACTGGACTTTACCGGTACACCGATGAGTGTAAATCCTCCTAGGGTGTGTTGTAAACTTGTTCAGGCATCTTTCTGCTGTTCTTCCTCTCACCTTCTGCTCCTGATCTGGACACACGTCTCATTATACCCCTGTCATCTTCCATACATCAACCCCTCCTTCCCTACCCATCCCTTTGTTTTCTGTTTGATTATCATCAACAATGTGCAAAATGGCAGTAAACAGGAAGTGTGTGTGTGTGTGTGTGTGTGTGTGTGTGTGTGTGTGTGTGTGTGTGTGTGTGTGTGTGCACTCCAAAAAAAAATAAAAATGGTTCATGTTTTTGTATATGTCCAAATATTTCCATAAAAACTGACTGGAGACGAGACAGAGTGAGGAAGAGAGGGGGGGAGGGTTGTTTAAAACTTTGATAACAATATTTTGTTCCCTGCTCGCCTTAATTTTCGCCATAAAATATTTGTATTATCGTGCAGGTGGAGCCTGTGTTTCTGTTATTATATAACATGTACAGGAAAACAGGAACTTAAATTACAGACATAATGTAAATAAACAGGAACAGTTGAACGTTATATGAAGGTGATGTGGATGGAGAATTAGGGGTAGTGGTGGCCTGGTGGTATTGGGAGCTGGATCGCTGATCCTAAGGCTGGGGGTTCGAGTCCCACTCTCCACAAGGTTGTCACTGCCCCCCACCCCCCAGGGCAGTTGACTGGGTTATCAAAGGTGGGCTATATTTCTCACTGTCTACTGTGTGAGGCATGTAAAAGAACTATTGCAGATTTTCGAAAAGAGGAGCTATAAAGCCTCAGCTTGTTTCTGTCCCTTGCTAAAGAGTTGTGTCAGCAAAGGTGTCTGACGTAAAAAAAACTATTCCAAATCAAACATGCGAATCATTCGCTGTGGCGACCCCTGATAACGGGAAAAAGCTGAAAGGAAATCTGTCATCATGTGGATCGAGAATGTAAGTACATGGTGGAGCTCACAGTCTCCATGTTTGCAGTCTTTAGGGAGTCATGAGAAATGGAGACTGAGGAAATACACACACACAAACACACACACACACACACACCACTCTGTGTTACTCTGGAGTGGGTATTATGTATATTGTGTATTGAAATCGAGTGTTGATCGTTTCAGACATTAAAAGATATCAAATTACCGCATTGAGGATAACAACTTATTTATTGATCACAGTAAGATGGCGTTCGCGCATGGGCAGTAGCATGCAAAACTTTTAATAACATGAATACACAACACTCCTCCCTTAAGTTCAAACATAGTTACGGGAATTATTATTATTATTATTAAAACATATTTTATTCAAACATGAAATGGATTGGGCACACGTTATCTAACTTAATAAAGCCCTCTCCAGGTAGTTACAGTAATTATATTACAAAATATACAGCAAGATACGGACAAGGGAAGGATATATACAAAAGAATTAAAGGAATCATTTAGTGTTACAAATAAATATTTGTACACGTTTGAAAACAGTCTGGTTTTCTCTCAGAGAGTAATCTGCATTGCCATTTAAAATGAAATTAATGTTGATTGGTGCTCTTTGATGGACAATGTGCTCTAAAGTTTTTAACATTTGTTCACGTTGAAAATTATATAAGGGACATTCTAGAAAATAGTGAAAAACATTCTCACACTTGTGGCCACACTGACAGCGTGCATCATCCTTTACATTAATTCTAACTAAATCATAATTAAGTGAACTCGACATATATCTTAATCTTGTGTGTAAAATATTTAACTTCCTTTTCCCGTATAAAAAATATACCGGTGCACATTTTGGTTTTCGACGAATCGCTGATCTAAATGAAACTACAGAATTGATGTCTCTAGTTCCTAGTGGGATCTCATTCCACAATTTAACTGTTGATGAAAAAAATGAAAGTGTTGAATATTTTAATCATGTAGGAGGTTTACTCTAATCATGGCTATTTCATTTGGATAGTTTGTTCTGTTCGCTACTACTGGAGGTAGTAGATCACAGAGAAAAGTTGGAGGAAGACGTTTGTGTATCTTATAAAATAACATTAATTTACGGACACGCCTTCTTTCAGACAGCAATTCCCAGCCCATTTCAAAGTATAATGATTGAGTAGAAGCGTATCTTGGCAGTCCAGTAACAATACGGGCAGCTTCAAGTTGTAACTTTTCTAATCTGTTGGCTTGCTCAATCGAACACCCGTTCCATACCTCACATGCATACTCAAAGTTTGATCTGATAAATACGGTATAAATTTTGGACAGTGTCGCTCTGTTTAGTAGAAATTTTAACTTTCGAAGTGAGCCTATCATTCTGGAAGTCTTTTTAACAATGTTTTCAATGTGAAAGTGCCATCCCCCATTTGATGAAAAACATAAACCCAAATGTTTGTGAGATTCCACTGCTTTCACTTTTCAGCCATCAAAATACAAATCAATATCTTGATTATTCTTAATAGTGAATAGCATAGTTTCAGTTTTTTCTGGGTTATATGAAATTAACCAATCCTTAGCCCAATTGCATAGAAGTTCGAAATTTTCATTCATAAGCTGTTCCATGAATTGTGTTTCTTTTGACAATGTTCCTAATGAAGTATCGTCAGCGAAAAGCCAAATAAAACAATTTAATTTATCTGCAATCTCATTTATGGAAACAGGGAAAAGGAACAGACCTAAAACTGACCCCTGAGGTACTCCAGCTTTTAACACCAAAGGTTTAGATAACGAGCTATGAACAAAAACTGATTGACTGCAACCACTTAGATAATTATTAAACCAATCAAGTAGTCTTCCACAAACTCCATACTTCTCTAGTTTGTGCATAAGCCCCATGTGCCAAACTCTATCAAATGCTTTAGAGACATCACAAAAAACCATGCAATAGTAATCTTTGTTCTCAAGCGATGTGCAAATCTGGTTATAAATTTCAACAAGTTGTTGTACAGTAGAGTGACCGCTCCTGAATCCACATTGATATCTATATAACAAATAATTTGCCACAAAGTAATTATAAACATGTTTGAAGACAACCCTTTCAAACAGCTTTCCATCACAGCTTATCAGTGAAATCGGGTGATAATTTGATATAATAGAGTGATCACCCTTCTTGTATAGCGGCATAACATTTGCATATTTCCATTGACGAGGATATGCTGATAAGTTCAGTGATGTGTTAAATATCATACAGAACACTGGGCTTATAGACTCAACAGTATATCTCAATAACTGATGACTAATCTGATCTGGTCCAGCAGCTTTCTTAAGATATAGACATTTAATTATGTTGGATATCTCATTAACTTCGATCTTAATATTATCTTTAACAGTATTATTGCATTTATCAAAATTAGGAAGAGATTTATTGTCTGCACCATTCAGATTGGTTACAGACTCAACATATTCATTCAACATATTATCTTTATCTATGTCTGTAAATGCTGATGGACATTCATCAGAAACACTTCATTTTAGAGCTGGAATTGTAGAAGCGGAACCTGACGTCTTGATTAAACTGCGTAACATTTTCCAATATGATGATCTATTCTCTCCATATAGCTCGAAAATAAATTCATCAAGATTAGAAGAGAATTGTTCTTTAGCATAATATTTCATGTTATTAACTTTATTTTGCTGCTTTTTGTATTTACTAATATCAAAGTCCTTCCGTGTTCTTTTTGCCTTTTTCCGTAGTCGATCCCGCTTTCTACTTTCAAGTCTAATATTTGAGTCATACCATGGTTTGTCATTTGGTCTTATCATAACTATTCTAGAAGGGATACATTGTTAAAAAGATCATAAAATGTACAACAAACGTCATCAACGTTGGACCAAACACTCAACAATGACAACCAATCTGTATCATTAATACGTGTGTTTAGCTTCTCATAGTCACCATCTTTATATCACCAGACCTTTATAGAATATGCATCCTTTGTTGACACATGCACATCTATGCTAACAAACGTACCTTTGTGATCACTTAAAGTTCTGTCAAAATCAATCACACCACTTTCTACAACATCAACTTCATCACTGACTATAACAGGATCGAGCAATGTGCTGGTTGTCCCGGTAACCCTGGTAGGTTCTGTTATAATATTACATAAATTGTTTCTAGTTAAAATATCTGTTATATTTAGATTTGATACAGATAATAAATTTTCATTCACATCACCAACAATAATAACTTTATTTGAGATATCTAAAGCACCTTCAGTACTAATATCAAATTTACCCCAGAAGTTATCCATATTGCTTTCTGGTCTGTAAACTGTACATAAGATGAGTGGTTTTTGAGGAAAAAATATCTTAACCCATATTGACTCATCAAATATATTCTCTAAGTCAGGAAGTCTCTTAAAGCTTAGGTTTTTAGAAATATACATCATCACCCCACCCCAGAATGAATTTCTGTCTCGACGTATCGGAACACGAAAGTTTTCCCAAACTAAGATTTCATGATCTATACTTGCATCTAAATGGGTTTCTGTAAAACATACTATGTCATATTCAGATAAAAACTCTGATAGATAAGACTGCTCATTGCGGATACTTCATGCATTCAGGTGAAAGATAGACAACACGCTTTCATTCTGAACAATAAGACCTGGGTTAGATTCTAATTCAGCCCAGCTTCCTCTAAGTGACGTATGGTAGTTCATGATAAGACCGACCAACCACAATAATGTCATCGATGTAAACTATCAACATGGGAATACCTTGGAAGATTTGATCGATGATTCTGTGAAAAATCCCAGGTGCTGATGACACAGCATAAGGAAGAAGAGTGTATGAAAACAGTCCCTTTGTTATACTGATAGTTGTTAGTTCCCGCAACTCTACATCAAGGCACACTTGCTGATACACATAATTAGATCTAATTTGGAATAGCAGACACCACCACTTGATTGACTGTACAAATCCTCGATGTTAGGAATTGGGTGTCTGTCTACTTTGGTGTCAGCATTAACAGTTAGTCTGTAATCTCCACAAATTTGAACATCAGATTTCAAAATAGGAATAATTGGTGCACCCCACTCAGAAATTTCCACTGGTTTTATGATACTATCATTTACAAGTATATCAAGTTCCTTTTCTACTTTGCCCGCATCGAAATTGGCACAGCACTTGGTTTAAAATAACAGGGCGGTATATTATCTTCAACATGTCATTTGGCAGTGACATTTTTAAGCTTGCCCAGGCCTGGTTTAAATAGATCAGGAAACAAATCAGTGAGATTCTCGACTTTATGGCTTTCAGTCCATATTAACTGCATTTGTTGTAGCCAATCACGGCCTAGCAAATTTGGCCAATTACCCTTGACGATCAGACATTGTAGTTTGAAGGTTTAATTTTGATAGACAACATTTAACTGAACATACCCTTCAGGTTCCATGGTTGTATCTGAATAGGTACATAGAATAGGCAGGTTATTAGTTTCATTGTTCAACTGTTGACAATTTTGTTTTAATACTTCCACCTTATGTGAACTGATGATGGAAGTGGCAACACCTGTGTCAATTGCCTCATAGTGGTGGTGTTATTTAGAGTTAGGGTACAGTAAGACTACTTTACTACACTGTTGTGAGAAGAGGTAGTGGTCCTGTACTAACTTAAATGCTCATATTCCTCATATTGTGATTGTTGGTCTAGCATTCATTATCTTGCTGAACATATTGAGTGTTTTTATGCAAAGAATCAGTATTTTCTCTACAGACTCTAGCAAAATGGTCCTTTTTCTTACACTTGTGACAGGTTTTATCCCAGGATGGACAGAGCTTTCTGTTGTGAGGGGGTCCCTCACACTCTGGACATGATATTTTAGTGGCATTCTTACTGCAATGCTCCACATGCTGGACGTGAGGTGTACCGGTTGGATATTGTTTATTGCTATAGTTTCCAAATGGAAGTTGGTTGCCTTTATGAGAGTTTTTGTTGATATTTACCACTTGTATCTGTTAAGTGGGTGGGGTAATCATGGCCTGAGTTTGTTACTTTGTGACTCTTGTGTGCTACCGTAGGTTAGCAGGTTTGCTCGGGTTATATCATGTTCACTCAATAATTTATCTCTAACCTTCTCGATAATGAATTTCTGGATGATTTGTGACTTAATTTCTCGATCTAGGTTAGTAAATTCAGTGTTTACTGAGAGCAATTAGATCTGCATGATATTTATCTAACAACCCATCGAGTTGTTGGCAGACTTGTATAAATACTAATATTTCATAGTCAACATTTCTTTCAGAAGAGAAGTCAGTGAGTAACTTTTCTTTCGTTTGTGCATAAGAATCACCATTAGTCACACATTAATGAATCACTCAACTCGAATACTGCTTCACTTGCGTAGTGTAGAATCATGGCGTTCATACGCCTGACATTGGTTCGCTGTTAAAAAGTTGTCAAATCGGTAAACTCACTTTTCCCAGCACGTGCCGGCAGTGCTGGCCAGTTCTATAGAGAACACCGACAATAACATTTGATCATCCATTGTGCAGTGTGATGTAGTTTGTGGACGTGGTCCTTGTCACCAATTATGTCATGTATTGAAATTAATTATTGATTGTTTCAGGCATTAAAATATACCAAATTACTGTGTGGAGGAAAACAAATTATTTATTTATCACAATAAGATGGCGTTTGTGCATGTGCAGTAGCATGCAGACCTCTTAATAACAAGAATACACAATATTGTAAACGGAACATATACAACAACTCACAACCTTTCTTTCTGGTTATCTGATCTCCAGCTGATAGACTGCTGGTCTTCTGAACTTTTAGGATGTTCGTGAACAATTATTTTAAGAATGGCGCTATTGTATAGCCTATTTATCACCAGCAAAATAACAGCTCATCCACTGAGTAGAAAACATATCTATGAAAGCCTCATTTATTGATTACCTCACTTCGAGGCTGCTTTCAGCTATGAGATTAAAAAAATTAAAATACCCACAAATGTATGAAAAATGACTAAAACCCAGTGTTTACATTGGCTGAGTTGCCAGATCACCCTGATGAGATCTTCTATTCACTCACCATGTTTCAACACCCTTCTGCACTCACGAGTGAGTTCACGACCGAGATATCCATGACTGACTTTACATGACAGTGAGAGACATGGCCGACCTTTGATAACCCAGTTAGGTGCAGCAAAGTGAAAACCTGTTGATAGAGGTTCTTGAACCCATGACCTTGGTATCAGTCATGCACCACCTGACCACTGGGTCACCACTGCCTTGAGACGCACCACAGACTACAGTCGAGAATCACCCAAGCCTCTCTCCATGTGAATTCCCAGTGTTACACAACATGCTCCATATTTTTAATACACCTAGGTATGAGTGGTGTCTTAATATTTGAACATAAAAAGAGTAGGAAAACAATAACCTGATTAAAATGGACTTTTATCCAAAAAAAGAAGCAATAGCCAGAGTTATACAACAAAATGACTTCATAAACACACACACACACACAGAATCTCTCTATCTCTCTCTCTCTCACACACACACACACTCACACACACACACACACACACACACACACACACACACATGCACACAAAACACACACACACTTACCTTGCATACTCTCTGACATGAGGAAAGTACGATCACTGAAATAAAGTCACTTTTTGCTTTGAGTCTGATCTCCACACCTGTAATGTTTCCTGTATCACCTTCTGCTCCTGAACTGGACACACGTCTCATTATAGCCCTGTCCTCTTCCGTACATTATCCCCTCCCTACGCATCCCTTTGTTTTCTGTTTGATTCCCAAGAACAACATGCAAGGTGGCAGTAAACAAGAATCATCAACTACTTTGCATGAGACTCAATAAGCCGCTGTTACAATGACAGATGACAGACATGTTAAGACTTTTTAAAAACTATAATAATCAACAGAGATATTTAATTTGCATTTGATTTTAATTACATTTATTTAATTTCAGTGTTATATTGGTAAAATTATCAATATCTAGTGACTGAGTGTGTGTGTGTGTGTGTTTGTGTGTATATGTGTGTGTGTGTGTGTGTGTGTGTGTGTGTGTGTGTGTTTTATCATCAGGCTCCATGGTTTTACATATGATTATACATTTACATAAAACTGACACAAAGGGAAAGGCAGAGTGAGAGAGAGATTAATTAAAAAATTCATTAAAAAATGAAGTTCCCCCACTCCAGCTGATGCTCGCCATGTCTCTCACTGTCTATAGTGACGGTCCATGGTGAGAAGTTCATGTAAAGGAACCATTGCAAACTTTCGTGAATAGAACCTGAATATCCGTCAGCGTAAATCTGCCCTACAATGGTGTGGTGAGTCATCCAGGGTGTACTTTCCAAGAGTCGGCTGAGATGGGTGCCAGCATCCCCACAGATCTGATTACGATTCAGAAAATGAATGAATGAAAAAAAATGAAGTGGTATAGAATACTCATTAGGGTGGAGTGAAACATAGTTTTTCACAATCAATTCAGAATAGTGTAGCAAAGACATAACAATATCAGTTATAAGCATATTCAACAGATTAAAAATCTGTAACCAAATTATAGCTTCCCACAACTCACTCGAAATAATGCATGCCGAGTTGATTTTGAGAGCATGTGAGCACACGGTTGCCGACAAAGGGAATACCTCTAAATAATCAGAACATTCACAGTTCACAGATTTGGTATGATTGGAAAGGTCAGGACTCAGAAGTTTTGGTGAGTGTCGCCAAGTGGCGACAGTATCATACGAGAAAAATTAGGTAAAATATGCCTTTTTTAGCCCTTAGCTAAGAAGAAGTGGGACATAGAGAGGATAGCTAAGAAGAAGTGGGACATACAGAGGACTGAAAAGAGTAAACAGGAGTACAGGGAGACACAGCGTAAGGCAAAGGTAGCAGTGTCAAAGGCCAAACAGAGGGCATATGATGACTTGTATGCTCGATTGGAAAGTAAAGAGGGAGAAAATGATTTATACAGGTTGGCACAGCAGAGAAATAGAGATGGGAAGGACATGCAGCAAGTTATAGTGATTAAGGACAGAAAAGGAAATGTATTGACTGATGACAGAAGTGTGCTGGGAAGATGGAAAGAGTACTCTGAAGAGCTGATGAATGAGGAAAATGAGACAGAAAAAAGAGTAGAAGAGGTGACTGTTGAGGACCAGGAAGTAGCAAAGATTGGTAAGGGTGAAGTGAGGAGGGCATTGAAGAGGATGAAGAATGGAAAGGCAGTTGGTCCTGATGACATACCGGTGGAGGTATGGAAGTGTCTAGGTGAGGTAGCAGTAGATTTCCTGACAATAACATTCAACAAGGTCTTAGAGAGTGAAAGGATGCCAGAGGAATGGAGAAGTGTGATGGTGCCCATTTTTAAGAACAAGGGAGACGTGCAGAGTTGTGGCAACTACAGAAGGATAAAGTTGATGAGCCATACGATGAACTTATAGGAAAGAATAGTAGAAGCTAGACTAAGGGCATAGGTCAGCATTTGTGAACAACAGTTTGGTTTCATGCCAAGAAAGAGCACCAAAGATGCAGTGTTTGCCTTGAGGATGTTTATAGAGAAGTACAGAGAAGGTCAGAGGGAGCTGCATTGTGCCTTTGTGGATCTGGAGAAAGCATATGACAGGGTGCCGGGAGAAGAACTATGGTATTGCATGAGGAAGTCTGGAGTGGCAGAGAAGTATGTTAGAGTGGTGCAGGACCTGTATGAGAGATGTAAGACAGTGGTGAGGTGTGATGTCGATGTGGCAGAAGAGTTCAAGGTGGAGGTGGGACTGCATCAAGGGTCAGCTCTGAGCCCCTTCCTGTTTGATATGGTGATGACAGGCTGACAGACGAGGTTAGACAAGAATCTCCATGGACTATGATGTTTGCAGATGATATAGTGATCTGCAGTGAGAGTAGAGAACAAGTGCAGGAAAATCTAGAGAGGTGGAGGTATGCCCTGAAAAGGAGGGGAATGAAGGTTAGACTCAGTAAGACAGAATACATATGTATGAACGAGAAAGACTCAAGAGGAACGGTGAGGTTACAGGGAGCGAGATAAAGAAGGTGGAGAATTTTAAGTACTTAGGCTCAGCAATCCAGAGCAATCGAGAGTGTGGAAAAGAAGTGAAGAAGCATGCGCAGGCTGGTTGGAATGGTTGGAGAAAAGTGTCCGAGGTGATGTGTGATAGGAGGGTATCAGCAAGAATGAAAGGAAAAGTGTACAAGACGGTATTGAGGCCAGCGATGTTGTATGGTTTAGAAACAGTGGCCCTGGGGAACAGACAGGAGGCAGAGCTGGAGGTAGCAGAGATGAAAATGTTGAGGTTCTCTTTGCGAGTAGCGAGGATGGATAGAAACAGGAATGAGCACATCAGAGGGCCAGCACATGTAAGACGTTTTGGAGACAAAGGCTTGGTTGAGATGGTTTGGACATGTACAGAGGAGGGATACTGAGTATATTGGTAGGATGTAGTTTGGTAGTAGGTAATAGGTAGTAGGATGCTGAGGTTGGAATTTTCAGTGTCATTTTAGCAACTGCATGCTAATATTGACACGGAATTCCACAAAGGTAAAAAAACACCTGCCTCATCACGATTGTGTGTATATTTCAATATTCATTAATTTATATTATACAGGCCATATCTATGTGTCTGAAGTGTGTTCAGTAGTTGTGTGTGTCAGAGCAAGGTAGAAAGAGAGAGAGGTGCCTGTGTGTGTGTGTGTGTGTGTGTGTGTGTGTGTGTGTGTGTGTGTGTGTGTGTGTGTCTGTCTGTCTGTCTTGGCAGGTCAGCACATAGTGTGGCTCTTTAACTCTCACAGTTAAAAAGTTTGGCTCTTTGTGTCAAACTTGTTCGCCACCCCTGGCCTAGAGGAAGACCAAAGAGATGATTCATGGACGTGGTGAAAGAGTACATGAAAGCAGCTGGTGTAAGAAAAGAAGATGCAGAGGATAGGGTGAGATGGAGGCAGATGATTCGTTGTGGCGACCCCTGAAGGGAACAGCCAAAAGGAAAAGAAGAAGAAGATGCCTTTTTTAGCCCTAAATACTTGGTTTACAATTTTGAAATTGTGTCACAACTAGGCCTTATGCACTACTAACACTTGTGGACCATATCTTGATAACTGTAATGTTATTTTATATAATCTTTTCTTGTTTTGGTTTTATATAAGATATGGCTCAAGGTACGAGAGAGAAAAGCGCTGTACTGGTTTGTCCGGTATTGGATGCTCCAGTAAAACTTCCAACCAATGTTCTTCCTACGTACAGTGAAGTTATGAAGTTCTACCTCCTGTCTGAACATACACTCACAGAGAAACGAAATAAGTATCGGGCATCATTGACTGATGTTGCCGATATCGTGATCACTGATGTCATCAACATTTGGAGTAAATCATCACTACCAACTGTGTTGTACAAACAAGCCGTCCGGTTGTTGAAGGTGCACCACAAAAAAAATCATGAATCGTCTCAAGCCGTACAATAATAGAAAGGACAGCTACATCAGCCGAATTGACACATTTCAATGTGAGGCAGACCATTTGTTTAACATTTATAGCTGCAAGTGTCCTGACAAATGTACTTGTGACAAATCACGGAAAGTTCCAGCCAAGGAGGTACCATTTTTACTGGATCAGAGGGCTGAAAGAAAAAGTAGCATAGGAGGCGTCGATATGAAAGAGACAAAAAGAATACGCAAGCATCAGAAGCACAAGGCTGCCAAAAGGGAATCACTCAGAGTACGTACCAAAAAAATGACAAACGTTGCTGATAATCTTGCCAATGATATAATGATTGTTGATGATGACAGCGATCATGATGGAGACAACCCAGGTGACATATCATTTACCTTTCCTTCCTCACCAAAAAAACCCATGAAGAAGACACAGATGAGAGTGAGGCTACCAGCCACAGCGATGGCTTGCGACAGATATGGATTGTCCGATCACGCAGCAGCCTCCATCATGACCGCAGTACTGCACGATTTAGACATTGTGATCTCTGATGACTCATAAATGACCATCGACCAAAGCAAAGTGCGGCAATCAAGAGAAACTACACGGAAACCTCAGCTAGTTGAGTCTCATGCGAGCCTCCCTGGGTTACATTTTGATAGCCGCAAAGACAAGACTTTAGTTAATGTTAAAGCTGACACAGGAAAATTTCATCATGATGAAATAACCCAGGAACACATCGTTATCGTTCGAGAACCAGGATCAAAGTACCATTGCCATGTAACGCCAGAGGTTATGACAACCGCACTAGTTGGCAAGACTGACCTCAAGGAGCTCACCATCATTGGTTGTGATGGCACAGCTGTGAATACCGACCGAACAGGTGGCGTGATATGCCTGCTTGAACTCAAAGTGAAACGCCCCTTGCAATGGCTGGTGTGTTTACTTCATGCACACGAGCTTCCACTTCGACATCTGTTCCAGTCTCTTGATGGAGCAATGATGGAACCAAGTGGATTTTCAGGAACACTCGGCAAAGCATTAAACAAGTGCAACGAGTTGCCTGTTATCGAATACCAGATCAGAGATATCTGTATGAAATCACACAAGCAGTTTCCAGGGGTGACTGTTCGAGAGATCTGTCGCTAAGAAACCCAGGTGTTCTCAATCACTCAAGATGGCTAATCGCTTGCTGTGATTGTACGTGGGATGCGAAATTCCATCTGACATTTTGGTCACCATCGTCAAGTTCACCATTCGCGTGTATGCTTCGACATGGTTCAACATCAAGCAAAAGCCATCATGCAAGGATGGAGCAAGACATTTTTTCATGATGATCAAGAACTCATGGTACCCAACAGACAAACTGAAGGCTTTTGTGGACCCTGTCATCCAGCCCAACAGCTACTTTGCTCACCCCAAAAATCTGCTGCTGTCCATGATGACAGACGATCAACCACACATTCATGAACTCACCCTCTGCTGAATTCTGAAGGCACGAGACCAGCCAAAAAGGAAGGGAATTCGAGAGTTCAGAGTGCCACCGATTAACTGTGACTGCACAGACTATACCACAATGACCGACTGGTCAATGGTGCGAGTGACTGAGCCACCTGTCACAATGAGTATAAGTGACCATGATCTCCGAGAATTCATATGGGAACCAACTAAGCCCGTTGTCACATTCGACAGCTACCCATGCCACACACAGGCTGTGGAGAGGTGCATCAAGATGGTGACTGAGGCATCACAGTCTGTATGTGGCAACAATCGATGAGAAGGCTTCATCCATACATGACTGGAGTCGAGGGCAAAAATGCCAGTTTTCTAGACAAAACAAGGCTTTGATATTTAACAGTCATATCGACTAATCTGAGTATGTTTTGTTTTGTTTTCTTTTTTTTTTTTTTTTTTTTTTGAGACAATTAATTAATTTATGTTAAAACTGTGCCAAACTGCCTAAAATATATGTTTTTGATAATATAGAAGTAAATTGGATCACTAGTGGGACTGGGCCAGGAGAAACTGTTCCTGTCTCTTCCTCTGTCCTCTCTCCTCATCTCTGACTCATTTGCAGGATGTTGCTGTTGCCTCTTGAGTGTTTCCTGAATTTGGGAAAATCCCTTTTTTGCATAATTTCTGTTTACATTATTATTATTATTATTATTATTATTATTATTATTATTATTATTATTATTGCTGCTGCTTTTATGCTATTAAATTAACCCTAATCTCCACGTTTGAAATATTGACACCACTGCACATCTCAAAAAAAACAAAAAAAAACACCACACCCACAGTGAAGCATAGTGCCGGCAGTGTTACAATTTGGGGCTGCTTTTCTTGAGCTGAAATTGAGGCCTTATTCATTCATTAATTAATTCTCTGAGCCGCTTAATCCTAATTAAGGTCACGGGGAGGCTGGCACCCATCTCAGTCGACTCTAGGAGACGACAGGTTACCGCTTGCACAACTTGCTAGGCCTTCCCAGGGCCAACACTCACTCATTCCTTAGAGTGATTTGCAAAAACCTATTAGCCTACTGTACATATCTTTAGACTGTGTAAGGAAACCAGTGTACCCACTGGAAAACAATATGGGCACAGGAAGGACATGCAAACTGAACATAGAAACTCTCCGAGCCCGGTAATCAAATCCAGGCCTTCCTTCTGTGAGTGGATGCGCAAACCACTGTGCCACCGTGCTTTATGTGGGATAAAGTAAATTATTTACACCTCCAAATACAAGTAAAATAAGCACATAATCTTCAGACACAACGTGCTGAAAATGAAGAATAATTTCACGTTTTACCAAACATGCATCTAAACCAGGGGTCACCAACATGGTTCCCACGGGCACCAGGTCACCCACAAGGACAACATGAGTCGCCCGCGAGTTCAGGGGTTGGGAACCTATGGCTCGTGATCCAGACATGGCTCTTTTGATGACTGCATCTGGCTTTCAGATAAATCAGGTGGCCTTTCTTAACAGGATAACCAATACATAATTTCGCTGTCCTTTAAATAAAAATACAGAAAAAAGCCATCAAATGAAACAAAGACATAAATAAATCTCACGCATTGCAATCTGTACAAATATTTTCAATTCCACTTGTCACCATGTCGCGCAGCGGAGAGCCAATCCTTTCTTTACTTTAGTGTGTTGGTAGGGCCGATACCTTGAAACTCTAATTTTATTGGATTATATGCAACAGCCTGCGCGAGTTGTTTTTGGGTAAAGAGCTAAATTTCCCTTGTTTAGATCAGCTCATATGCACGAAGCCAAGCAGTGCTGGCAAGCAAAACACAAATGGACAGACATGAAAAAAATTTAAACCTGCAGACAAGCTGATTGCCTTGGGACGCACTTCTTGTCACATAAACACTGCAGCGTATGAGTCCTGTCATATTGAACTCCAGCACATATCAACCAGACTACAAAGCCATCAGCAACACCATGCAGCATAAGAAGTCGCATTATTACACTATTGTAAGGAAAGATTGCTAGTTCAGTAAGAGCAATGCTGACAGACTTGTTTCCAAACGCAAAAGATGCTATCATGAAATCAAAAGATGCTTCAAGGAAGGATGAGATTTTGGGTGCAAATATTTATTAATACTAGTAATTATAATATTTTTCTGGTTTATTCCCTCCCAAAAATGTGTGTGTGTGTGTGTGTGTGTGTGTGTGTGTGTGTGTGTTGTGCAGTTTGAGTGTACAAGATATAACTTAGATTAAAGTTGGGAAAAGTTCTGAAATGTTTTCTCGTGGTATAAATGATTTTAGATCATAAGAAGCTGGTATTTTAACAGTGGTTAAGGAACAGACATACAATGAACAAATTAATTTACTATATTCACAAAGAAAAGAGATCAATACATTTACAATCAGCAGAATGACACACATGAATTTTTGCCAGTTTCTTTTTATTCTGGAGCCACTTTAAACACCTGTCTTGGTTAATCACAAACCAAAGACGATGTTAACACATTTCACTGCAAGAAGCTTCAGTAAGATTTCATTGTTTTTGTGCCAGAAATCAGTCATATTTACCAAGACTGCGTATTCACAGTGTGGCGATAACAAGAGGGCTGTAAGTGGAAAGTAGCAAGACTACACCACCCTGAGAATTACACTCAGTTAAATTCCATACAGAATAATAGTGGTATCTGCTTTGTATGAGTCAGGCTTGTAACTTCTGACATGGTATCCAGGTTCTGGCTGTTGGTGGACATTTGCAACTTATTCAAGTGGTTCCCAACTGTCCCGGAATATTTCGACCCTTATATTCACTACATCCTCCAGCTAGTGGGTACACAGTTGTGGTTAGTTTCTTTGAATCGCTCTGATGCAGGGGTCGGCAGCCCGCAGTTTGAGAGAAGCATGCGGCTCTTTAGCGCCACCCTAGTGGCTCCCTGGAGCTTTTCAAATATGTATGAAAATGGAAAAAGCTGAGGAGGGTTTATTTATTTATTTATTTATTTATTTATTTATTGATGATTGAGGTGTTTTTTTTTTCTGTTTCTTTTCATATGGTTTCTGTAAGAGGACAAGCCTGACAAACATTATTAATGTTTTCTGAGGTTTAAGAAATTTTTATAAGAAAATATAAGTACTACATTTCAATATTTCTGTCAATGAAGAGTTGCATCATATCCTGCGACATACATTTCAGCACGACACTTTGTCAGGCAGGTTGCTATTGTAAACAAACCGGTTGGTGTGTCATGGATCAAAAAAGAAAGCGATAGCTGATGAGAACAGAGGATTCAAGGAGGAATGAACCAAATCATTTGCTTCCATTGCCAATGCAGAGGAATCGCCTGCATTTTTGCTTTGCAATGAGAAGCTGCCAAATTTCTGAAAGAGTCATTTGGAAAGACATTTCCAGAGAAGGCATCCTCAATTTGAAGCAGACCACCTAGTGGTCCACTCAATCTAGTTGTGATTGAGAGAAATAGTGATTGTAGTACTACTGGAGAAATTAAAGCAGCGCAAAGACAGGTTTAAGACGTGGCTTGCATCTCCAAAGTCCACTATGACTGCTAGTTTTGTTCCAACTCGAGAGCGATAATAAAGCATGGAAAACAAAGGTTCATCTATCATTAAAATATCAGAGCACCTATTTTCATACTTCAAAAACAAAACAGAGATAATACAGATAATTAAAGGCATGCCTCTCTCCGCAAAAACAGTGTAAAAACTATTAAAAGGCATGAAACATCACCAATCAGCAAATCGAGGACATCAATTCAGCTCCAGCATATTTAACTGCCTGCGATGAGTCATGTGATGTGATTGACATCGAACAGACAGCGCTGTTGTGCAGGTATGTAAACTCTGATGGGCCGCGGATTTCTTTATTAATTTTCTCTAATTAAATGAATGCAACAAAACATAATACATTAATACAGAAATGGAAGTTAAACTTAAGGTACAAAATATCATACTACAGAGTCGCCACATGGTGTTGTTCTGTCAAGGGTGCACTGGAGGGAAAATAAATGTTTAATCATGAATGCTCATTATGTATTTGTAGCCGACTTAGTCATTTTGATTATAGGCTAATAATACAGCTAATATACACTTACAGCTTGTCTTGCCTTCTTATAAGGCTGATATAAGTTTTTTAATTTTTATTATTATTATTATTATTTATTTATTTATTTATTTTATTTTATTTATTTTTTTGCAGTTCCAGACAGATTTCTTTTTTGAGGTTTTTTGGTCCAATCTGGCTCTTTGAACATTTTGGGGTGCTGACCCTGCTCTAATGTTTCCAGTTTTTGTCTTCTCTTCATTTCCATAACCAGCATGACACTCTCTCTGCCTGCTCACCAATTCTACGAACCGCTGCTTGTCTCTGCTGCCTTCTGTGTTGAAATCCTTTGTAGCCTACTTCAACTGGGAAAGGGTAGGCTTTTGAACCTCACTCTTTACACATTTCTACTAGTTACACATATTTAGCACTCTTTCTCTGATGTGCTTCTTCATACCCCTCCTCCCAGGGAACTGCGAACTCTATCACAATGATGGACTTCTGAGATTTCTCTCAGTACCGACGGAGCGCAAGTCGCGAGTGGAAACTGCTTGACACCAATGAGGACCTAAACCCCGATTTGCTGTAACAGTTCTTGAGTGCTAATACATGCCTAAGTGACTGGACTGGTTTTCTCGATGGGATTGTTGTGGAAAATACTTTTCATTGGTTGTATGGTCGGTACAAACTTAATTTGTAAATTAATAGTTTGTGCTTGACAATATTTACTTTTATTTAACTTCATTTTTTTCCCAGGCATTATTCTTTCTTTTTCAAAAGAGAACTGGCCTGTTTTTATTTTCAGTTGTGTGCGATTTTCCGATGCTTTACTGGAACTTGACGATTATTTTATGTGTTATGCTGTCAATGGGTATATGTGAGATGTTTGTGATTTTGATGTTGATATTATGCTCTACCTGGTTTATGATGCAATATATCCAAACTGTTTGGCTACTGCATTTCATATTTTGCTCCTTTTCACTACCAATATACAAAGCCAAAAACTGTGAAGATAAATAGTTTTATTTGTAGCTCATTTAACTGCTAGGGCCTTGGTGACTTCAAAAAGAGAAAAGATGTCTTCAATTTTCTGAAGGCAAAAAAAAAATGTTCTATGTACATGTTGTAAGATACTCATTTTGTTACCAAGAATGAACGACTGTTACATTCAGAATGGGGCTATAATTGTATTTTTAACTGTCATGATAGTCAATCTAGAGGTGCGGAAATTCAGGTGAATAACAATTTTGAATACAAACTGCATAATACTTTCAAAGATACCAATGGGAATGTTTTACTGTTATATATCACTGTTTGCGGTCAGAGAATGTCAATTGCAACTATCTTCTTCTTCTTTTCCTTTCAGCTGTTCCCTTCAGGGGTCGCCACAGTGAATCATCTGCCTCCATCTTACCCTATCCTCTGCATCGTCTTCTCTTACACCAACTACCTTCATGTCCTCCTTCACCACATTCATAAGTTTTCTCTTCAGTCTTCCTCCAGGCTTACTGCCTGGTAGTTCCAACCTCAGCATCCTACTACCAGTATACTCACTATCCATCCTCTGTACATGTCCAAGCCATCTCAATCTAACCTCTCTGACTCTTCCCCAGGGCCACTGTTTCTAAACCATACAACATCGCTGGCCTCAATATCATCTTGTACACTTTTCCTTTCATTCTTGCCGATACCTTCATATCACACCGGATACTTTTCTCCAACCATATCAACCTGCCTGCACACGCTTCTTCACTTATTTTCCACACTCTCCGTTGCTCTGAATTGTTGAGCCTAAGTACTTAAAATCCTCCACCTTCTTTATCTTGCTCCTTATAACCTCACCGTTCCTCTTGGGTCCTTCTCGTTCACACACATGGATTCTGTCTTACTGAGGCTAACCTTCATTTCTCTCCTTTCCAGGGAATACCTCCACATGTTTAGTTTTCCTACACTCATTCTCTGCTCTCACAACAGATTACAATATCTTCTGCAAACCTCATAGTCCATGGGGAATCTTGTCTAACCTCGTCTGTCAGCCTCTCCATCACCAGAGCAAACAAGAAAGAGCTCAGAGATGATCCTTGATGCAGTCCCACCTCCATCTTGAACTCTACTGTCACACCGACAGCAGATCTCACCACTGTCTTACATCTCTCATACATGTCCTGCACCACTCTAACATACTTCTCTGCCACTCCAGACTTCCTCATGCAATACCACATCCTCTCTGGGCACCCTGTCATATGCTTTCTCCAGACCCACAAAGGCACAATGCAGCTCCTTCTGACCTTCTCTGTACTTCTCTATGAACATCCTCAAGGTAAACACCACATCTGTTGTGCTCTTTCTTGGCAAGAAACCAAACTGTTGTTCACAAATGCTGACCTCTGCCCTTAGTCTTGCTTCCCCTATCCTTTCCCATAACTTCATCGTATGGATCATCAACTTCATCCCTCTGTAGTTTCCACAACTCTGCACATCTACAGTGTTCTTAAGAATTGGCACCAGCGCACTTCTCCTCCATTCCTCTGGCATCTGTTCACTCTCTAAGACCTTGTTGAATGTTCTAGATAGAAAATCTACTGCTACCTCTCCTAGACACTTCCATACCTCCACCGGTATGTCATCAGGACCAAAGGCCTTTCCACTCTCCATCCTCTTCAATACCCTCCTCACTTCACCCTTACTAATCTTTGCTACTTCCTGGTCCTCAATGGTCACTTCTTCTACTCTTTTTTTCTCTCTCATTTTCCTCATTCATCAGCTCTTCAAAGTACTCTTTCCATCTTCCCAGCACACTTCTGTCATCAGTCAATACATTTCCCACTCTGTCCTTAATCATTATAAGTTGTTGCATGTCCTTCCCATTGCTATTTCACTGTCCAATCTAGCATACAAGTCATCATACGCCCTCTGTTTGGCCTTTGACACTGCTACCTTTGCCTTACACTGTGTTTTCCTGTACTCCTGATTACTCTCTTCGGTCCTCTTACTGCCCCACTTCTTCTTAGCTCACCTCTTCCTTTGTACACACTCCTGCACTTCCTCATTCCACCACTAAGTCTCCTTCTCTATTTTCCTTCTAGATAACACGCCAAGTTCTGTCCTACCCGTCTCCCTGATCACATTAGCTGTAGTTGTCCAGTCATCCAGAAGCACTTCCTGACCACCCAACACCTGTTTCAATTCCTCCTTGAAGACAACACGACACTCTTCCTTTTTCAGCTTCCACCACTTTGTCTTCTGCTCTGTCTTTGCTTTCTTCACCTTCCTCACCATCAGCGTCATCCTGCACACCACCATCCTATGCTGTTTGGCAACACTCTCACCCACTACTGCTTTGCAGTCACTGACTTCCTTCAAATTACATCGCCTACACAATATGTATTCTACCTGTATGCCCCTACCTCCACTTTTATAAGTCACCCTATGCTCCTGTCCCTTCTGGAAGAAAGTATTCAATACAACATTTCCATCCGTTTTGCAAAATCTATCAACATCTGTCCTTCTGTGTTCCTGTCCTTGATACTAAACCTGCCCATAACTTCCTCGTCCCCTCTGTTGCTTCAACAACATGTCCATTGATATCTGCACCAATGACCACTCTTTCACCTCTGGGGATACTCTGCATTACTTCATCTAACTCAATCCAGAATCTTTACTTCTCTTCTAGGAAGAAGGACAGATGTTGATCGATTTTGCAAAAAGGATGGAAATGGCTCCTGGTTGATCCTGGTTCAAATCTGGGTGCTCCCTCTTGTGAAGAAATTTTAAGGATGCTTTTACTGTGGCAAATTCACAACAGAGTTCAGGACGACTGTTTGTGCTCACAATGAGTGACATTGCAATTAATACAAAATACAAGGCTGTCATACAAAATACAATGTGCCTGTTCTTCTTGTTTGCATAGCTAACTTGGAGAGCATTTGAATGCAGATCAAGAGTTTGCTGGTTCAAATCGGGGTGCTCCCTGTCTTAATATAATTTTAAAGATACTTCCAATGTGGCAAATTCCCAACAAGGCTTGGGAGAACTTTTGGTGCAATAGAATGTGAATTAATTTGATCAGGGCCGAGCTCAGTGGTGGAGCATTCGACGACAGATCAAGAGGTCGGCAGAATGTGAACTAATTTGATGGGGGCATGGCTAGGTGGTAGAGCATTTAACTGCAGGTCAATTGGTCCCTGCTTCAAATCCAGGTGCTCCCTGTCTTGACGTGATATTCAGGATACTTTCACTTGGGCAAATTCCCAACAGGCTTGGGAGTCCATCTGATGCCCACACTGAGTGGACTGCATTTCATGCAAGATATAAAGATGTAAATGCACTTTTGGTGGCATAGCTCAGTGGCAGAGTATTTGACTGCAGATCAAGAGGTCCCTGGTTCAAATCCGGGTGCTCCCTGTCTCCAAGTGACTTCAGGAGGACTTTCTATTTGGCAAATTCCCAACAAGGTTTGAGAGTCCCTTTGGTTTTCACACTGAGTTGCCTTGCATTTCATGCAAGATACAAGAATGTGAATTAATTTAATGGGGGCATAGCTCAGCCATGAAGGGTGGAGGGTAGGTCTGTGGTGAAGCGTTTGATTGCAGATTGTCGTGGAAATTTTATTGAATGGGTAGAAGTCATGTTTCTTATTATCGATCAGGCAGAAGTCAATATTTCTCAGGAGTTGAGTTTATTCAGAGCAATACACATGCAAACGAGATGTGCAGAGAGATCTCTACTCATGCTGTGGGTTACATGATATTTATAAAGGAGCTTCCCCGAAGTATAAGGGAGTGGGACTTTCCACTCCATTCCAGGCTCCTGGGAGTGAAGCAACTGTCGCCCACGGAACTGGAGATGCTGATAAGATGTAAAAGGAGTGGAAGCTTCCTGTTTAAGTGAGAATAACAAAGTTCATTTCATACATAACAGTCAAGTTTGGATTTTTCCCTTTCATTTCCCTCGTTTTGATCATATATGATCATCCAGACAAAGAAAAATACACACTGTTGCACACAGAATACAAAAGGAAAGATGCAAAAAAGAAAATATGCAAAAAGAGAATACAACAGATTACACATTGTAAAGAGGACATCAAGACAATTCACACCTCATCGGTTTAAGAAAAGCTACCGTATGCAATGTGCAATTGAAAACACAAGAGAGTGTTGCTGGCTGTTTTTGTAGCCTCAGATGGACTTAGTCGTGAGCTAAGCTTTGCAGAGAGGAAATTAAGTGAGGTTTATAAACTAGCCTCAAGTTTACACACTACTCATTATCACCATCATCACAATCATAGTCGGAGTCAGCACTAAAGAGAATGGGCTGATTCGCAGAAAGCTGTGCGTACTGACCCTATGGGTCCCCTAATGCTTTCTGGATGAGTTTCTCTAGCAGGGCACGGATGCAGGGGATACAACAACCGCAAAGGCTGAGCGAGGCGGCAAATACTGCTCCAACTCATACTTGTTGTGCCGACATCTATTCCCTGGTTTTGGGCATTTTCGGGCATTGTTGTTGCAGCTCGAGCACGGCTCCTAGCTGAATGTTTGGACTTGGCATATCACTGTTTCAGGAGCGCGCTTATTTCACCTCACCCTGATCGTTGGGACTTGGCACGTCCGGCACCTTCCTACAGTGGGATGCGTGGACCCAAGTGGCTCTCTCTGCTATCTTTACAGCCGTGTGCATTGTCAGAAGAACTTGAAAGGGTCCCAACCAGTGCTGAGTTCTCCAGTTCTTTCTCCGGTGGTTCTTTATGAGTACAAAGTCTCCAGGTTGTAGCTGGTGGACTGGCTGCTGGGCTGGGACAGGTAGAGCACAGGCTAGTTGCCTATGGATATCTGTAAGAGTCTTAGTCAGGTTAGAACAACAGGTTAGAATCGAATGTTCACAATGAGGGGTCTGAAGCAGTTCCTTCGGCTCCCATCCTACCTGTGAAGGGGAAGCAAACAAGATTTCAAAAGGACTTAGGTTAGTTCTATCTTGCTTGAGCATGTACATCAGCACTATGGGCAGTGCTTTTGTCCATGGCACTTCTGTTTCCTCGCAACACTTCATCAGTTTAGTCTTTAACGTGCCATTTTCTCTCTCCACAGCGCCGCCTGATGCTGGATGGTAAGCACAGTGCCATCTCATGTCAATTCCCAGATGAGCAGTGAGGTTGCTGTTGGCTTCATTTACAAAATGTGTACCATTGTCACTGCTAATTTTCGCCGGAATACCCCATCGCGGAATAATTTCCATGAGGAGTGCTTTAGCCACTATGTGAGCAGTCGCATTTTTTGCTGGGAAGACTTCTATCCATTTTGAGAACATGTCCACTATGACCAGGCATTACTTTTTGTTTTCAGATGGTGTTAACTCGATGAAATCGAGCATGATGTGGTCAAATGGTTTTGTTGGGGCTGCATGTGCTGCCTGAGCTGTGGGTTTTATAGCTCTTCCAGGATTATTCTGGAGGCAGATGAGGCACTTTTCACAGTGTTTTTATGCATAGGCAGTGAAGCCTTTGGTAAACCAATGCTGTGATAGTGCTGTATACATCTCCCATTTTGACGCATGGTCTAACCCATGGGTCAACTTGGCATAGTGTGGAAATAGGGCTGAGGGCAGGCAGGGTTTACCGTCAGGACCAAACCAACCATCAGGGGAGTGCTTCGTTCACGATGCTAACCACAGCTCCTCATCCAGTTTCGACGTGAGGGTCTGGAGAGCAGAAATCGACAGGTCAGAGAGCGGTTGCGGCGAGGAGTCAGAGAAGAAAACAGAAAGCGGTTGTGGCTCATCTGCTGCGGCTGCCTTTGCTGCAGTGTCAGCTCTCGCGTTTCCTGTGGAAATAGTGTCAGAAGCGTTAGTATGAGCAGTGCATTTTCATACAGCTATAGAAGATGGTAATAGAATGGCTTCTAGTAAGGCAGCCACTAGTTTGTGATTTAAAATGGGGTGGCCATCCGATTTCATATAGCCTCGGTGCCTCCACATGGTGCCGAAGTCATGTACAATGCCAAAAGCGTATCTAGAGTCAGTGAAAATATTTACAGATCGCCCTTCTGCGTATTTGCACGCTTCGGTTAGGGCTACTAACTCAGCAGCTTGAGCTGAGAAATGTGGAGAGAGCGACCCTGAGTGGACTACGGAATCATTGTTGCACATAGCATAACCTACTCGACACAGGCCTGTGTTTGGGTCACATGATGCTGATCCGTCGACGTACAATGTGAGATCTGCCTCTGTGAGGGGTTCAACCGATAAGTCAGGGCGCGGGGTGCACGACACTGACAGTTCTGCTACACAACAATGCGGTGTGCCATCATCAGGAAGTGGCAAGAGGGTGGCTGGATTCAGAACTGTGCAACGCTTTATAGTGATGTTTAGTAGGTCTAATAAGCTTGTGTGATAGCTCAAAAGGCGAGCAGCTGACAAGTGGGTTGTCCTGTTTTCATACAGGATAGCTGTCACTGCGTCTGGGACCAAAAGGGTTAAGTCTGACCAACCCACAATGTCCCTGGAACAAGACAAAGCCTTATTGGCGGCGGCAACTGTGTGCAGACATGGTGGAAAGCCACTGGCTACAGGGTCCAACTTAGCAGAGAAATACGCCACCGGGCGTAGCTTGTCACCGTGACGTTGCATAAGAACTGAAATCATACAACCTCCTTTTTCATCCACTGTCTGAACAAATGGCTTTGTTGGATCTGGCAGCCCCAAGGTTGGAGGGGTCTGCCTTTTGGGCTCAGTGAACGCCCCTTCTGTTTCCGGTGTCCTCTGGAGTAATGAAGATGTCTGTCTTCCTGGGCCATGGCACATGGATCGCAGTGGTCTCTCGAGAACAGAGTAGTTGGGTATGAAAGTACGAACACATTCCCAGAAATTACATTAGTTGTTTCACAGTTTTGTTTTTAATTAAACCTATGTCATATTTGTCTTTTGCCCACAGCGTGTCAGGCACTTTAGTCAGGTCCTCGTCTTCGAGAGTAGTAAAAATACAGTTGGTCTTTGGTCCCTGATCAATTACTAAGTTTAGGTTTCTTTCACCAATCAGTAAAATTTCCATCTCTTGTCTGTATACATTCAGAGTGTTGGAATAGTATACATTGCTGTCGTTGGAGCCCAATCAGTTATTTCTGTACAGCTTTTTATCCATGGTCCCAAGTCCAACCACTCGTCACGTGGGTGTTTGGAAAGGGAAACATGGAGATAACTGTTTTCAACATCAAGTTTTTCAACTTGTTCTGCAGACAAACGAATTTGGAGTGCACTTTTATTGGAATTCCAAAATAAATTTACACATTTTACTTCATCTCTTATTACCTTAAAACATTCTTCCTCATATTTTTCATCTCTGTGGTGAGCAACATGAGCTGAGCAATGTACGGAATCTGGGGTCATAAAACACTCTCCAGGAGAGACTCTTTTTTTTTTTTTGCTTCATCAAGCAGAAGTTGTGGATTCGGGTAATTGACAGACCACTGATACACGTACAGGGTCTCTTGTTCTTGATACTATAACGATTTAGGCTGTCTCACTGGTTTCACACCTTCTGGAGTATACACCACATCGATTCCAAGTGTAATCATTAAATCTCTGCCAAGTAAATTTATGGGACAGACATCACTAATGAGAAACGAGCTCAGTGGTAGAGCATTTGACTGCAGATCAAGAGGTCCCTGGTTCAAATCCTGGTGCTCCCTGTCCCCGAGTGACTTCAGAATGCTTTTTAATTGGCACATTCCCAATGAGGTTTGGGAGACCCTTTGGTTTTCACATGAGTTGCACCACATTTCATGCAAGATACAAAAATTTGAGCAAATTTGATGGGGGCATCGCTCATTTGTCGAGCATTTGACTGCATCAAAAGAATTCCCTGTTTCAAAGCAGGGTGCTCGCTGTCGTCCTGTCATTGAAAGGAAGACCTTTTGTGCTCATACTGAGTGGCATTGCAATTCAAACAATTGAATGTGCTTTTTGTGGGCATTGCTAACTGGTCGAACATTTGTTTGCTGATCGAGCTTTCCCTGGTTGAAGTCCTGTTCCTCCCTGTTTTCAAGTAATTTTAATGAGACTTCACTGTGGCAAATTCCCAACAGGACATCTGAGTACTTTTGGTGTCGGTACCTTTCATAGAAGACACAATAACTTGTGTGTGTTTTTTGGGGGCATAGCTCAGTGGTAGAGCATTTGACTGCAGATCAAGAGGTCCCTGGTTCAAATCCTGGTGCTCCCTGTCTCCGAGTGACTTCAGAACAATTTTTAATTGGCACATTCCCAATGAGGTTTGGGAGACCCTTTGGTTTTCACATGAGTTGCACCAAATTTCATGCAAGATACAAAAATTTGAGCAAATTTGATGGGGGCATCGCTCATTTGTCGAGCATTTGACTGCATCAAAAGAATTCCCTTCTTCAAAGCAGGGTGCTCTCTGTCGTCCTGTCATTTTCAGCAAGACTTTTTGTGTTCACACTGAGTGGCATTGCAATTCAAACAAATGAATGTGCTTTTTGTGGGCATTGCGAACTGGTCAAGCATTTGTTCGCAGATCAAGCTTTCCCTGGTTGAAGTCCAGTTCTTCCCTCTTTTCCGGTCATTTTAATGATACTTCACTGTGGCAAATTCCCAACAGGGCTTTGGCATGCTTTTGGTTTCCGTACCTTTCATCGAAGACACAATAACATCACTGTGCTTATTGGGGGCATAGCTCAGTGGTAGAGCATTTGACTGCAGATCAAGAGGTCCCTGGTTCAAATCCTGGTGCTCCCTGTCTCCAAGTGACTTCAGAAAGAGTTTTAATTGGCACATTCCCAACGAGGTTTGGGAGACCCTTTGGTTTTCACATGAGTTGCACCACATTTCATGCAAGATACAAAAATTTGAGCAAATTTGATGGGGGCATCGCTCATTTGTCGAGCATTTGACTGCATCAAAAGAATTCCCTGTTTCAAAGCAGGGTGCTCTCTGTCGTCCTGTCATTTAAAGGAAGACGCTTTGTGCTCATACTGAGTGGCATTCCAATTCAAACAATTGAATGTGCTTTTTGTGGGCATTGCGAACTGGTCAAGCATTTGTTCGCAGATCAAGCTTTCCCTGGTTGAAGTCCAGTTCGTCCCTCTTTTCCGGTCATTTTAATGATACTTCACTGTGGCAAATTCCCAACAAGGCTTTTGCATGCTTTTGGTTTCTGTACCTTTCATCGAAGACACAATAACATCACTGTAATAATTGGGGGCATAGCTCAGTGGTAGAGCATTTGACTGCAGATCAAGAGGTCCCTGGTTCAAATCCTGGTGCTCCCTGTCTCCAAGTGACTTCAGAAAGAGTTTTAATTGGCACATTCCCAATGAGGTTTGGGAGACCTTTTGCTTTTCACATGAGTTGCACCACATTTTATGCAAGATCCAAGAATTAGAGCAAATTTGATGGGGCCATCGCTGATTTGTCGAGCATTTGACTGCAGATCAAGAATTCCCTGTTTCAAAGCAGGGTGCTCTCTGTCGTCCGGTTATTTTAAGGACGACTTTTTGTGCTCACACTGAGCGGCACTGCAATTCAAACAAATGAATGTACTTTTTGTGGGCATTGCGAACTGGTCAATCATTTGTTCGCAGATCAAGCTTTCCCTGGTTGAGTGAGTATACTTATTGGGGGCATAGCTCAGTGGTAGAGCATTTGACTGCAGATCAAGAGGTCCCTGGTTCATATCCTGGTGCTCCGTGTTTCAAAGTGAATTCAGAAGTACTTTGCATTTGACTCATTGACAACTCGGTTTGGGAGACCCTTTGGTTTTCACATGATTTTTTGTGGGCATTGCGAACTGGTCAAGCATTTGTTCGCAGATCAAGCTTTCCCTGGTTGAAGTCCAGTTCATCCCTCTTTTCCAGTCATTTTAATGATACTTCACTGTGGCAAATTCCCAACAGATCTTTGGCATGCTTTTGGTTTCTGTACCTTTCATCGAAGACACAATAACATTACTGTGCTTATTGGGGGCATAGCTCAGTGGTAGAGCATTTGACTGCAGATCAAGAGGTCCCTGGTTCAAATCCTGGTGCTCCCTGTCTCCGAGTGACTTCAGAAAGCTTTTTAATTGGCACATTCCCAATGAGGTTTGGGAGACCCTTTGGTTTTCACATGAGTTGCACCACATTTCATGCAAGATACAAAAATTTGAGCAAATTTGATGGGGGCATCGCTCATTTGTCGAGCATTTGACTGCATCAATAGAATTCCCTGTTTCAAAGCAGGGTGCTCTCTGTCGTCCTGTCATTGAAAGGAAGACCTTTTGTGCTCATACTGAGTGGCATTCCAATTCAAACAATTGAATGTGCTTTTTGTGGGCATTGCGAACTGGTCAAGCATTTGTTCGCTGATCAAGCTTTCCTGGTTGACGTCCAGTTCGTCCCTCTTTTCCGGTCATTTTAATGATACTTCACTGTGGCAAATTCCCAACAGGGCTTTGGCATGCTTTTGGTTTCTGTACCTTTCATCGAAGACACAATAACATCGCTGTGCTTATTGGGGGCATAGCTCAGTGGGAGAGCATTTGACTGCAGATCAAGAGGTCCCTGGTTCAAATCCTGGTGCTCCCTGTCTCCAAGTGACTTCAGAAAGACTTTTAATTGGCACATTCCCAACGAGGTTTGGGAGACCCTTTGGTTTTCACATGAGTTGCACCACATTTTATGCAAGATCCAAGAATTAGAGCAAATTTGATGGGGCCGTCGCTGATTTGTCGAGCATTTGACTGCAGATCAATAATTCCTTGTTTCAAAGCAGGGTGCTCTCTGTCTTCTGGTTATTTTAAGGACTACTTTTTGTGCTCACACTGAGCGGCACTGCAATTCAAACAAATGAATGTGCTTTTTTATGGGCATTGCGAACTGGTCAAGCATTTGTACGCAGATCAAGCTTTCCCTGGTTGAAGTCCAGTTCTTCCCTCTTTTCCGGTCATTTTAATGATACTTCACTGTGGCAAATTCCCAACAGGGCTTTGGTCTTCCTTTGGTTTCTGTACCTTTCATCGAAGGCGCAATCACAAGAGTATGGTTATTGGGGGCATAGCTCAGTGGTAGAGCATTTGACTGCAGATCAAGAGGTCCCTGGTTCAAATCCTGGTGCTCCCTGTCTCCAAGTGACTTCAGAAAGAGTTTTAATTGGCACATTCCCAACGAGGTTTGGGAGACCCTTTGGTTTTCACATGAGTTGCACCACATTTCATGCAAGATACAAAAATTTGAGCAAATTTGAGCAAATTTGATGGGTGCATCGCTCATTTGTCGAGCATTTGACTGCATCAAAAGAATTCCCTGTTTCAAAGCATGGTGCTCTCTGTCGTCCTGTCATTTAAAGGAAGACGCTTTGTGCTCTACTGAGTGGCATTCCAATTCAAACAATTGAATGTGCTTTTTGTGGGCATTGCGAACTGGTCAAGCATTTGTTCACAGATCAAGCTTTCCCTGGTTGAAGTCCAGTTCGTCCCTCTTTTCCGGTCATTTTAATGATACTTCACTGTGGCAAATTCCCAACAAGGCTTTTGCATGCTTTTGGTTTCTGTACCTTTCATCGAAGACACAATAACATCACTGTAATTATTGGGGGCATAGCTCAGTGGTAGAGCATTTGACTGCAGATCAAGAGGTCCCTGGTTCAAATCCTGGTGCTCCCTGTCTCCAAGTGACTTCAGAAAGAGTTTTAATTGGCACATTCCCAACGAGGTTTGGGAGACCCTTTGGTTTTCACATGAGTTGCACGACATTTTATGCAAGATCCAAGAATTAGAGCAAATTTGATGGGGCCATCGCTGATTTGTCGAGCATTTGACTGCAGATCAAGAATTCCCTGTTTCAAAGCAGGGTGCTCTCTGTCGTCCGGTTATTTTAAGGACGACTTTTTGTGCTCACACTGAGCGGCACTGCAATTCAAACAAATGAATGTACTTTTTGTGGGCATTGCGAACTGGTCAATCATTTGTTCGCAGATCAAGCTTTCCCTGGTTGAGTGAGTATGCTTATTGGGGGCATAGCTCAGTGGTAGAGCATTTGACTGCAGATCAAGAGGTCCCTGGTTCATATCCTGGTGCTCCATGTTTCAAAGTGAATTCAGAAGTACTTTGCATTTGGCTCATTGACAACTCGGTTTGGGAGACCCTTTGGTTTT
The DNA here is from genome assembly GCA_024760905.1 of Plotosus lineatus. Taxonomy (NCBI): domain Eukaryota; kingdom Metazoa; phylum Chordata; class Actinopteri; order Siluriformes; family Plotosidae; genus Plotosus; species Plotosus lineatus. The sequence goes on from CM045744.1 coordinate 16,842,125, forward strand.
CACATGATTTTTTGTGGGCATTGCGAACTGGTCAAGCATTTGTTCGCAGATCAAGCTTTCCCTGGTTGAAGTCCAGTTCATCCCTCTTTTCCAGTCATTTTAATGATACTTCACTGTGGCAAATTCCCAACAGATCTTTGGCATGCTTTTGGTTTCTGTACCTTTCATCGAAGACACAATAACATTACTGTGCTTATTGGGGCATAGCTCAGTGGTAGAGCATTTGACTGCAGATCAAGAGGTCCCTGGTTCAAATCCTGGTGCTCCCTGTCTCCGAGTGACTTCAGAAAGCTTTTTAATTGGCACATTCCCAATGAGGTTTGGGAGACCCTTTGGTTTTCACATGAGTTGCACCACATTTCATGCAAGATACAAAAATTTGAGCAAATTTGATGGGGGCATCGCTCATTTGTCGAGCATTTGACTGCATCAATAGAATTCCCTGTTTCAAAGCAGGGTGCTCTCTGTCGTCCTGTCATTGAAAGGAAGACCTTTTGTGCTCATACTGAGTGGCATTCCAATTCAAACAATTGAATGTGCTTTTTGTGGGCATTGCGAACTGGTCAAGCATTTGTTCGCTGATCAAGCTTTCCCTGGTTGAAGTCCAGTTCGTCCCTCTTTTCCGGTCATTTTAATGATACTTCACTGTGGCAAATTCCCAACAGGGCTTTGGCATGCTTTTGGTTTCTGTACCTTTCATCGAAGACATTTATGGATGCAGTGAAGGCGGACATGAAGGTCGTTGGAGTAAGAGTAGAAGATGCAGAGGATAGGGAGAGATGGAGGCAGATCATTTGCTGTGGCGACCCCTGAAGGGAACAGCCGAAAGGAAAAGAAGAAGACCTTTCATCGAAGACACAATAACATCGCTGTGCTTATTGGGGGCATAGCTCAGTGGGAGAGCATTTGACTGCAGATCAAGAGGTCCCTGGTTCAAATCCTGGTGCTCCCTGTCTCCAAGTGACTTCAGAAAGAGTTTTAATTGGCACATTCCCAATGAGGTTTGGGAGACCTTTTGCTTTTCACATGAGTTGCACCACATTTTATGCAAGATCCAAGAATTAGAGCAAATTTGATGGGGCCGTCGCTGATTTGTCGAGCATTTGACTGCAGATCAATAATTCCTTGTTTCAAAGCAGGGTGCTCTCTGTCTTCTGGTTATTTTAAGGACTACTTTTTGTGCTCACACTGAGCGGCACTGCAATTCAAACAAATGAATGTGCTTTTTTATGGGCATTGCGAACTGGTCAAGCATTTGTACGCAGATCAAGCTTTCCCTGGTTGAAGTCCAGTTCTTCCCTCTTTTCCGGTCATTTTAATGATACTTCACTGTGGCAAATTCCCAACAGGGCTTTGGTCTTCCTTTGGTTTCTGTACCTTTCATCGAAGGCGCAATCACAAGAGTATGGTTATTGGGGGCATAGCTCAGTGGTAGAGCATTTGACTGCAGATCAAGAGGTCCCTGGTTCAAATCCTGGTGCTCCCTGTCTCCAAGTGACTTCAGAAAGCTTTTTAATTGGCACATTCCCAATGAGGTTTGGGAGACCCTTTGGTTTTCACATGAGTTGCACCACATTTCATGCAAGATACAAAAAATTGACCAAATTTTATGGGGGCATCGCTCATTTGTCGAGCATTTGACTGCATCAAAAGAATTCCCTTCTTCAAAGCAGGGTGCTCTCTGTCGTCCTGTCATTTTCAGCAAGACTTTTTGTGTTCACACTGAGTGGCATTGCAATTCAAACAAATGAATGTGCTTTTTGTGGGCATTGCGAACTGGTCAAGCATTTGTTCGCAGATCAAGCTTTCCCTGGTTGAAGTCCAGTTCTTCCCTCTTTTCCGGTCATTTTAATGATACTTCACTGTGGCAATTTCCCAACAGGGCTTGGGCCTCCTTTGGTTTCTGTACCTTTCATCGAAGGCACAATAATATCACTGTAATTATTGGGGGCATAGCTCAGTGGTAGAGCATTTGACTGCAGATCAAGAGGTCCCTGGTTCAAATCCTGGTGCTCCCTGTCTCCAAGTGACTTCAGAAAGAGTTTTAATTGGCACATTCCCAACGAGGTTTGGGAGACCCTTTGGTTTTCACATGAGTTGCACGACATTTTATGCAAGATCCAAGAATTAGAGCAAATTTGATGGGGCCATCGCTGATTTGTCGAGCATTTGACTGCAGATCAAGAATTCCCTGTTTCAAAGCAGGGTGCTCTCTGTCGTCCGGTTATTTTAAGGACGACTTTTTGTGCTCACACTGAGCGGCACTGCAATTCAAACAAATGAATGTACTTTTTGTGGGCATTGCGAACTGGTCAATCATTTGTTCGCAGATCAAGCTTTCCCTGGTTGAGTGAGTATGCTTATTGGCGGCATAGCTCAGTGGTAGAGCATTTGACTGCAGATCAAGAGGTCCCTGGTTCATATCCTGGTGCTCCGTGTTTCAAAGTGAATTCAGAAGTACTTTGCATTTGGCTCATTGACAACTCGGTTTGGGAGACCCTTTGGTTTTCACATGATTTTTTGTGGGCATTGCGAACTGGTCAAGCATTTGTTCGCAGATCAAGCTTTCCCTGGTTGAAGTCCAGTTCATCCCTCTTTTCCAGTCATTTTAATGATACTTCACTGTGGCAAATTCCCAACAGATCTTTGGCATGCTTTTGGTTTCTGTACCTTTCATCGAAGACACAATAACATTACTGTGCTTATTGGGGGCATAGCTCAGTGGTAGAGCATTTGACTGCAGATCAAGAGGTCCCTGCTTCAAATCCTGGTGCGCCCTGTCTCCGAGTGACTTCAGAAAGCTTTTTAATTGGCACATTCCCAATGAGGTTTGGGAGACCCTTTGGTTTTCACATGAGTTGCACCACATTTCATGCAAGATACAAAAATTTGAGCAAATTTGATGGGGGCATCGCTCATTTGTCGAGCATTTGACTGCATCAATAGAATTCCCTGTTTCAAAGCAGGGTGCTCTCTGTCGTCCTGTCATTTAAAGGAAGACGCTTTGTGCTCTACTGAGTGGCATTCCAATTCAAACAATTGAATGTGCTTTTTGTGGGCATTGCGAATTGGTCAAGCATTTGTTCGCAGATCAAGCTTTCCCTGGTTGAAGTCCAGTTCGTCCCTCTTTTCCGGTCATTTTAATGATACTTCACTGTGGAAAATTCCCAACAAGGCTTTTGCATGCTTTTGGTTTCTGTACCTTTCATCGAAGACACAATAACATCACTGTAAGTATTGGGGGCATAGCTCAGTGGTAGAGCATTTGACTGCAGATCAAGAGGTCCCTGGTTCAAATCCTGGTGCTCCCTGTCTCCAAGTGACTTCAGAAAGAGTTTTAATTGGCACATTCCCAACGAGGTTTGGGAGACCCTTTGGTTTTCACATGAGTTGCACGACATTTTATGCAAGATCCAAGAATTAGAGCAAATTTGATGGGGCCATCGCTGATTTGTCGAGCATTTGACTGCAGATCAAGAATTCCCTGTTTCAAAGCAGGGTGCTCTCTGTCGTCCGGTTATTTTAAGGACGACTTTTTGTGCTCACACTGAGCGGCACTGCAATTCAAACAAATGAATGTACTTTTTGTGGGCATTGCGAACTGGTCAATCATTTGTTCGCAGATCAAGCTTTCCCTGGTTGAGTGAGTATGCTTATTGGGGCATAGCTCAGTCGTAGAGCATCTGACTGCAGATCAAGAGGTCCCTGGCTCATATCCTGGTGCTCCATGTTTCAAAGTGAAGTCAGAAGTACTTTGCAGTTGGCTCATTGACAACTCGGTTTGGGGGGCCCTTTGGTTTTCACATGATTTTTGTGGGCATTGCGAACTGGTCAAGCATTTGTTCGCAGATCAAGCTTTCCCTGGTTGAAGTCCAGTTCATCCCTCTTTTCCAGTCATTTTAATGATACTTCACTGTGGCAAATTCCCAACAGATCTTTGGCATGCTTTTGGTTTCTGTACCTTTCATCGAAGACACAATAACATTACTGTGCTTATTGGGGGCATAGCTCAGTGGTAGAGCATTTGACTGCAGATCAAGAGGTCCCTGGTTCAAATCCTGGTGCTCCCTGTCTCTGAGTGACTTCAGAAAGCTTTTTAATTGGCACATTCCCAATGAGGTTTGGGAGACCCTTTGGTTTTCACATGAGTTGCACCACATTTCATGCAAGATACAAAAATTTGAGCAAATTTGATGGGGGCATCGCTCATTTGTCGAGCATTTGACTGCATCAATAGAATTCCCTGTTTCAAAGCAGGGTGCTCTCTGTCGTCCTGTCATTGAAAGGAAGACCTTTGTGCTCATACTGAGTGGCATTCCAATTCAAACAATTGAATGTGCTTTTTGTGGGCATTGCGAACTGGTCAAGCATTTGTTCGCTGATCAAGCTTTCCCTGGTTGAAGTCCAGTTCGTCCCTCTTTTCCGGTCATTTTAATGATACTTCACTGTGGCAAATTCCCAACAGGGCTTTGGCATGCTTTTGGTTTCTGTACCTTTCATCGAAGACATTTATGGATGCAGTGAAGGCGGACATGAAGGTCGTTGGAGTAAGAGTAGAAGATGCAGAGGATAGGGAGAGATGGAGGCAGATCATTTGCTGTGGCGACCCCTGAAGGGAACAGCCGAAAGGAAAAGAAGAAGACCTTTCATCGAAGACACAATAACATCGCTGTGCTTATTGGGGGCATAGCTCAGTGGGAGAGCATTTGACTGCAGATCAAGAGGTCCCTGGTTCAAATCCTGGTGCTCCCTGTCTCCAAGTGACTTCAGAAAGAGTTTTAATTGGCACATTCCCAATGAGGTTTGGGAGACCTTTTGCTTTTCACATGAGTTGCACCACATTTTATGCAAGATCCAAGAATTAGAGCAAATTTGATGGGGCCGTCGCTGATTTGTCGAGCATTTGACTGCAGATCAATAATTCCTTGTTTCAAAGCAGGGTGCTCTCTGTCTTCTGGTTATTTTAAGGACTACTTTTGTGCTCACACTGAGCGGCACTGCAATTCAAACAAATGAATGTGCTTTTTATGGGCATTGCGAACTGGTCAAGCATTTGTACGCAGATCAAGCTTTCCTGGTTGAAGTCCAGTTCTTCCCTCTTTTCCGGTCATTTTAATGATACTTCACTGTGGCAAATTCCCAACAGGGCTTTGGTCTTCCTTTGGTTTCTGTACCTTTCATCGAAGGTGCAATCACAAGAGTATGGTTATTGGGGGCATAGCTCAGTGGTAGAGCATTTGACTGCAGATCAAGAGGTCCCTGGTTCAAATCCTGGTGCTCCCTGTCTCCAAGTGACTTCAGAAAGCTTTTTAATTGGCACATTCCCAATGAGGTTTGGGAGACCCTTTGGTTTTCACATGAGTTGCACCACATTTCATGCAAGATACAAAAAATTGACCAAATTTTATGGGGGCATCGCTCATTTGTCGAGCATTTGACTGCATCAAAAGAATTCCCTTCTTCAAAGCAGGGTGCTCTCTGTCGTCCTGTCATTTTCAGCAAGACTTTTTGTGTTCACACTGAGTGGCATTGCAATTCAAACAAATGAATGTGCTTTTTGTGGGCATTGCGAACTGGTCAAGCATTTGTTCGCAGATCAAGCTTTCCCTGGTTGAAGTCCAGTTCTTCCCTCTTTTCCGGTCATTTTAATGATACTTCACTGTGGCAATTTCCCAACAGGGCTTGGGCCTCCTTTGGTTTCTGTACCTTTCATCGAAGGCACAATAATATCACTGTAATTATTGGGGGCATAGCTCAGTGGTAGAGCATTTGACTGCAGATCAAGAGGTCCCTGGTTCAAATCCTGGTGCTCCCTGTCTCCAAGTGACTTCAGAAAGAGTTTTAATTGGCACATTCCCAACGAGGTTTGGGAGACCCTTTGGTTTTCACATGAGTTGCACGACATTTTATGCAAGATCCAAGAATTAGAGCAAATTTGATGGGGCCATCGCTGATTTGTCGAGCATTTGACTGCAGATCAAGAATTCCCTGTTTCAAAGCAGGGTGCTCTCTGTCGTCCGGTTATTTTAAGGACGACTTTTTGTGCTCACACTGAGCGGCACTGCAATTCAAACAAATGAATGTACTTTTTGTGGGCATTGCGAACTGGTCAATCATTTGTTCGCAGATCAAGCTTTCCCTGGTTGAGTGAGTATGCTTATTGGGGCATAGCTCAGTGGTAGAGCATTTGACTGCAGATCAAGAGGTCCCTGGTTCATATCCTGGTGCTCCGTGTTTCAAAGTGAATTCAGAAGTACTTTGCATTTGGCTCATTGACAACTCGGTTTGGGAGACCCTTTGGTTTTCACATGATTTTTTGTGGGCATTGCGAACTGGTCAAGCATTTGTTCGCAGATCAAGCTTTCCCTGGTTGAAGTCCAGTTCATCCCTCTTTTCCAGTCATTTTAATGATACTTCACTGTGGCAAATTCCCAACAGATCTTTGGCATGCTTTTGGTTTCTGTACCTTTCATCGAAGACACAATAACATTACTGTGCTTATTGGGGGCATAGCTCAGTGGTAGAGCATTTGACTGCAGATCAAGAGGTCCCTGCTTCAAATCCTGGTGCGCCCTGTCTCCGAGTGACTTCAGAAAGCTTTTTAATTGGCACATTCCCAATGAGGTTTGGGAGACCCTTTGGTTTTCACATGAGTTGCACCACATTTCATGCAAGATACAAAAATTTGAGCAAATTTGATGGGGGCATCGCTCATTTGTCGAGCATTTGACTGCATCAATAGAATTCCCTGTTTCAAAGCAGGGTGCTCTCTGTCGTCCTGTCATTTAAAGGAAGACGCTTTGTGCTCTACTGAGTGGCATTCCAATTCAAACAATTGAATGTGCTTTTTGTGGGCATTGCGAACTGGTCAAGCATTTGTTCGCAGATCAAGCTTTCCCTGGTTGAAGTCCAGTTCGTCCCTCTTTTCCGGTCATTTTAATGATACTTCACTGTGGAAAATTCCCAACAAGGCTTTTGCATGCTTTTGGTTTCTGTACCTTTCATCGAAGACACAATAACATCACTGTAAGTATTGGGGGCATAGCTCAGTGGTAGAGCATTTGACTGCAGATCAAGAGGTCCCTGGTTCAAATCCTGGTGCTCCCTGTCTCCAAGTGACTTCAGAAAGAGTTTTAATTGGCACATTCCCAACGAGGTTTGGGAGACCCTTTGGTTTTCACATGAGTTGCACGACATTTTATGCAAGATCCAAGAATTAGAGCAAATTTGATGGGGCCATCGCTGATTTGTCGAGCATTTGACTGCAGATCAAGAATTCCCTGTTTCAAAGCAGGGTGCTCTCTGTCGTCCGGTTATTTTAAGGACGACTTTTTGTGCTCACACTGAGCGGCACTGCAATTCAAACAAATGAATGTACTTTTTGTGGGCATTGCGAACTGGTCAATCATTTGTTCGCAGATCAAGCTTTCCCTGGTTGAGTGAGTATGCTTATTGGGGGCATAGCTCAGTGGTAGAGCATTTGACTGCAGATCAAGAGGTCCCTGGTTCATATCCTGGTGCTCCGTGTTTCAAAGTGAATTCAGAAGTACTTTGCATTTGGCTCATTGACAACTCGGTTTGGGAGACCCTTTGGTTTTCACATGATTTTTTGTGGGCATTGCGAACTGGTCAAGCATTTGTTCGCAGATCAAGCTTTCCCTGGTTGAAGTCCAGTTCATCCCTCTTTTCCAGTCATTTTAATGATACTTCACTGTGGCAAATTCCCAACAGATCTTTGGCATGCTTTTGGTTTCTGTACCTTTCATCGAAGACACAATAACATTACTGTGCTTATTGGGGGCATAGCTCAGTGGTAGAGCATTTGACTGCAGATCAAGAGGTCCCTGGTTCAAATCCTGGTGCTCCCTGTCTCCGAGTGACTTCAGAAAGCTTTTTAATTGGCACATTCCCAATGAGGTTTGGGAGACCCTTTGGTTTTCACATGAGTTGCACCACATTTCATGCAAGATACAAAAATTTGAGCAAATTTGATGGGGGCATCGCTCATTTGTCGAGCATTTGACTGCATCAATAGAATTCCCTGTTTCAAAGCAGGGTGCTCTCTGTCGTCCTGTCATTGAAAGGAAGACCTTTTGTGCTCATACTGAGTGGCATTCCAATTCAAACAATTGAATGTGCTTTTTGTGGGCATTGCGAACTGGTCAAGCATTTGTTCGCTGATCAAGCTTTCCCTGGTTGAAGTCCAGTTCGTCCCTCTTTTCCGGTCATTTTAATGATACTTCACTGTGGCAAATTCCCAACAGGGCTTTGGCATGCTTTTGGTTTCTGTACCTTTCATCGAAGACACAATAACATCGCTGTGCTTATTGGGGCATAGCTCAGTGGGAGAGCATTTGACTGCAGATCAAGAGGTCCCTGGTTCAAATCCTGGTGCTCCCTGTCTCCAAGTGACTTCAGAAAGAGTTTTAATTGGCACATTCCCAATGAGGTTTGGGAGACCTTTTGCTTTTCACATGAGTTGCACCACATTTTATGCAAGATCCAAGAATTAGAGCAAATTTGATGGGGCCGTCGCTGATTTGTCGAGCATTTGACTGCAGATCAATAATTCCTTGTTTCAAAGCAGGGTGCTCTCTGTCTTCTGGTTATTTTAAGGACTACTTTTTGTGCTCACACTGAGCGGCACTGCAATTCAAACAAATGAATGTGCTTTTTATGGGCATTGGGAACTGGTCAAGCATTTGTACGCAGATCAAGCTTTCCCTGGTTGAAGTCCAGTTCTTCCCTCTTTTCCGGTCATTTTAATGATACTTCACTGTGGCAAATTCCCAACAGGGCTTTGGTCTTCCTTTGGTTTCTGTACCTTTCATCGAAGGCGCAATCACAAGAGTATGGTTATTGGCGGCATAGCTCAGTGGTAGAGCATTTGACTGCAGATCAAGAGGTCCCTGGTTCAAATCCTGGTGCTCCCTGTCTCCAAGTGACTTCAGAAAGCTTTTTAATTGGCACATTCCCAATGAGGTTTGGGAGACCCTTTGGTTTTCACATGAGTTGCACCACATTTCATGCAAGATACAAAAAATTGACCAAATTTTATGGGGGCATCGCTCATTTGTCGAGCATTTGACTGCATCAAAAGAATTCCCTTCTTCAAAGCAGGGTGCTCTCTGTCGTCCTGTCATTTTCAGCAAGACTTTTTGTGTTCACACTGAGTGGCATTGCAATTCAAACAAATGAATGTGCTTTTGTGGGCATTGCGAACTGGTCAAGCATTTGTTCGCAGATCAAGCTTTCCCTGGTTGAAGTCCAGTTCTTCCCTCTTTTCCGGTCATTTTAATGATACTTCACTGTGGCAAATTCCCAACAGGGCTTTGGCATGCTTTTGGTTTCCGTACCTTTCATCGAAGACACAATAACATCACTGTGCTTATTGGGGGCATAGCTCAGTGGTAGAGCATTTGACTGCAGATCAAGAGGTCCCTGGTTCAAATCCTGGTGCTCCCTGTCTCCAAGTGACTTCAGAAAGACTTTTAATTGGCACATTCCCAACGAGGTTTGGGAGACCCTTTGGTTTTCACATGAGTTGCACCACATTTTATGCAAGATCCAAGAATTAGAGCAAATTTGATGGGGCCGTCGCTCATTTGTTGAGCATTTGACTGCAGATCAAGAATTCCCTGTTTCAAAGCAGGGTGCTCTCTGTCATCCGGTTATTTTAAGGACTACTTTTTGTGCTCACACTGAGCGGCACTGCAATTCAAACAAATGAATGTGCTTTTTATGGGCATTGCGAACTGGTCAAGCATTTGTACGCAGATCAAGCTTTCCCTGGTTGAAGTCCTTTTCTTCCCTCTTTTCCGGTCATTTTAATGATACTTCACTGTGGCAATTTCCCAACAGGGCTTGGGCCTCCTTTGGTTTCTGTACCTTTCATCGAAGGCACAATAATATCACTGTAATTATTGGGGGCATAGCTCAGTGGTAGAGCATTTGACTGCAGATCAAGAGGTCCCTGGTTCAAATCCTGGTGCTCCCTGTCTCCAAGTGACTTCAGAAAGAGTTTTAATTGGCACATTCCCAACGAGGTTTGGGAGACCCTTTGGTTTTCACATGAGTTGCACGACATTTTATGCAAGATCCAAGAATTAGAGCAAATTTGATGGGGCCATCGCTGATTTGTCGAGCATTTGACTGCAGATCAAGAATTCCCTGTTTCAAAGCAGGGTGCTCTCTGTCGTCCGGTTATTTTAAGGACGACTTTTTGTGCTCACACTGAGCGGCACTGCAATTCAAACAAATGAATGTACTTTTTGTGGGCATTGCGAACTGGTCAATCATTTGTTCACAGATCAAGCTTTCCCTGGTTGAGTGAGTATGCTTATTGGGGCATAGCTCAGTGGTAGAGCATTTGACTGCAGATCAAGAGGTCCCTGGTTCATATCCTAGTGCTCCGTGTTTCAAAGTGAATTCAGAAGTACTTTGCATTTGGCTCATTGACAACTCGGTTTGGGAGACCCTTTGGTTTTCACATGATTTTTTGTGGGCATTGCGAACTGGTCAAGCATTTGTTCGCAGATCAAGCTTTCCCTGGTTGAAGTCCAGTTCATCCCTCTTTTCCAGTCATTTTAATGATACTTCACTGTGGCAAATTCCCAACAGATCTTTGGCATGCTTTTGGTTTCTATACCTTTCATCAAAGACACAATAACATCACTGTGCTTATTGGGGGCATAGCTCAGTGGTAGAGCATTTGACTGCAGATCAAGAGGTCCCTGGTTCAAATCCTGGTGCTCCCTGTCTCCGAGTGACTTCAGAAAGCTTTTTAATTGGCACATTCCCAATGAGGTTTGGGAGACCCTTTGGTTTTCACATGAGTTGCACCACATTTCATGCAAGATACAAAAATTTGAGAAAATTTGATGGGGGCATCGCTCATTTGTCGAGCATTTGACTGCATCAAAAGAATTCCCTTCTTCAAAGCAGGGTGCTCTCTGTCTCCTGTCATTTGAAGCAAGACCTTTGTGTTCATACTGAGTGGCATTGCAATTCAAACAAATGAATGTGCTTTTTGTGGGCATTGCGAACTGGTCAAGCATTTGTTCGCAGATCAAGCTTTCCCTGGTTGAAGTCCAGTTCGTCCCTCTTTTCCGGTCATTTTCATGATACTTCACTGTGGCAAATTCCCAACAGGGCTTTGGCATGCTTTTGGTTTCTGTACCTTTCATCGAAGACACAATAACATTACTGTGCTTATTGGGGGCATAGCTCAGTGGTAGAGCATTTGACTGCAGATCAAGAGGTCCCTGGTTCAAATCCTTGTGCTCCCTGTCTCCAAGTGACTTCAGAAAGAGTTTTAATTGGCACATTCCCAACGAGGTTTGGGAGACCCTTTGGTTTTCACATGAGTTGCACCACATTTCATGCAAGATACAAAAATTTGAGCAAATTTGATGGGGGCATCGCTCATTTGTCGAGCATTTGACTGCATCAATAGAATTCCCTGTTTCAAAGCAGGGTGCTCTCTGTCGTCCTGTCATTGAAAGGAAGACCTTTTGTGCTCATACTGAGTGGCATTCCAATTCAAACAATTGAATGTGCTTTTTGTGGGCATTGCGAACTGGTCAAGCATTTGTTCGCTGATCAAGCTTTCCCTGGTTGAAGTCCAGTTCGTCCCTCTTTTCCGGTCATTTTAATGATACTTCACTGTGGCAAATTCCCAACAGGGCTTTGGCATGCTTTTGGTTTCTGTACCTTTCATCGAAGACACAATAACATCGCTGTGCTTATTGGGGGCATAGCTCAGTGGGAGAGCATTTGACTGCAGATCAAGAGGTCCCTGGTTCAAATCCTGGTGCTCCCTGTCTCCAAGTGACTTCAGAAAGACTTTTAATTGGCACATTCCCAATGAGGTTTGGGAGACCTTTTGCTTTTCACATGAGTTGCACCACATTTTATGCAAGATCCAAGAATTAGAGCAAATTTGATGGGGCCGTCGCTGATTTGTCGAGCATTTGACTGCAGATCAATAATTCCTTGTTTCAAAGCAGGGTGCTCTCTGTCTTCTGGTTATTTTAAGGACTACTTTTTGTGCTCACACTGAGCGGCACTGCAATTCAAACAAATGAATGTGCTTTTTTATGGGCATTGCGAACTGGTCAAGCATTTGTACGCAGATCAAGCTTTCCCTGGTTGAAGTCCAGTTCTTCCCTCTTTTCCGGTCATTTTAATGATACTTCACTGTGGCAAATTCCCAACAGGGCTTTGGTCTTCCTTTGGTTTCTGTACCTTTCATCGAAGGCGCAATCACAAGAGTATGGTTATTGGGGGCATAGCTCAGTGGTAGAGCATTTGACTGCAGATCAAGAGGTCCCTGGTTCAAATCCTGGTGCTCCCTGTCTCCAAGTGACTTCAGAAAGCTTTTTAATTGGCACATTCCCAATGAGGTTTGGGAGACCCTTTGGTTTTCACATGAGTTGCACCACATTTCATGCAAGATACAAAAAATTGACCAAATTTTATGGGGGCATCGCTCATTTGTCGAGCATTTGACTGCATCAAAAGAATTCCCTTCTTCAAAGCAGGGTGCTCTCTGTCGTCCTGTCATTTTCAGCAAGACTTTTTGTGTTCACACTGAGTGGCATTGCAATTCAAACAAATGAATGTGCTTTTTGTGGGCATTGCGAACTGGTCAAGCATTTGTTCGCAGATCAAGCTTTCCCTGGTTGAAGTCCAGTTCTTCCCTCTTTTCCGGTCATTTTAATGATACTTCACTGTGGCAAATTGCCAACAGGGCTTTGGCATGCTTTTGGTTTCCGTACCTTTCATCGAAGACACAATAACATCACTGTGCTTATTGGGGGCATAGCTCAGTGGTAGAGCATTTGACTGCAGATCAAGAGGTCCCTGGTTCAAATCCTGGTGCTCCCTGTCTCCAAGTGACTTCAGAAAGACTTTTAATTGGCACATTCCCAACGAGGTTTGGGAGACCCTTTGGTTTTCACATGAGTTGCACCACATTTTATGCAAGATCCAAGAATTAGAGCAAATTTGATGGGGCCGTCGCTCATTTGTTGAGCATTTGACTGCAGATCAAGAATTCCCTGTTTCAAAGCAGGGTGCTCTCTGTCATCCGGTTATTTTAAGGACTACTTTTTGTGCTCACACTGAGCGGCACTGCAATTCAAACAAATGAATGTGCTTTTTTATGGGCATTGCGAACTGGTCAAGCATTTGTACGCAGATCAAGCTTTCCCTGGTTGAAGTCCTTTTCTTCCCTCTTTTCCGGTCATTTTAATGATACTTCACTGTGGCAATTTCCCAACAGGGCTTGGGCCTCCTTTGGTTTCTGTACCTTTCATCGAAGGCACAATAATATCACTGTAATTATTGGGGGCATAGCTCAGTGGTAGAGCATTTGACTGCAGATCAAGAGGTCCCTGGTTCAAATCCTGGTGCTCCCTGTCTCCAAGTGACTTCAGAAAGAGTTTTAATTGGCACATTCCCAACGAGGTTTGGGAGACCCTTTGGTTTTCACATGAGTTGCACGACATTTTATGCAAGATCCAAGAATTAGAGCAAATTTGATGGGGCCATCGCTGATTTGTCGAGCATTTGACTGCAGATCAAGAATTCCCTGTTTCAAAGCAGGGTGCTCTCTGTCGTCCGGTTATTTTAAGGACGACTTTTTGTGCTCACACTGAGCGGCACTGCAATTCAAACAAATGAATGTACTTTTGTGGGCATTGCGAACTGGTCAATCATTTGTTCACAGATCAAGCTTTCCCTGGTTGAGTGAGTATGCTTATTGGGGGCATAGCTCAGTGGTAGAGCATTTGACTGCAGATCAAGAGGTCCCTGGTTCATATCCTAGTGCTCCGTGTTTCAAAGTGAATTCAGAAGTACTTTGCATTTGGCTCATTGACAACTCGGTTTGGGAGACCCTTTGGTTTTCACATGATTTTTTGTGGGCATTGCGAACTGGTCAAGCATTTGTTCGCAGATCAAGCTTTCCCTGGTTGAAGTCCAGTTCATCCCTCTTTTCCAGTCATTTTAATGATACTTCACTGTGGCAAATTCCCAACAGATCTTTGGCATGCTTTTGGTTTCTATACCTTTCATCAAAGACACAATAACATCACTGTGCTTATTGGGGGCATAGCTCAGTGGTAGAGCATTTGACTGCAGATCAAGAGGTCCCTGGTTCAAATCCTGGTGCTCCCTGTCTCCGAGTGACTTCAGAAAGCTTTTTAATTGGCACATTCCCAATGAGGTTTGGGAGACCCTTTGGTTTTCACATGAGTTGCACCACATTTCATGCAAGATACAAAAATTTGAGAAAATTTGATGGGGGCATCGCTCGTTTGTCGAGCATTTGACTGCATCAAAAGAATTCCCTGTTTCAAAGCAGGGTGCTCTCTGTCTCCTGTCATTTGAAGGAAGACCTTTTGTGCTCATACTGAGTGGCATTCCAATTCAAACAATTGAATGTGCTTTTTGTGGGCATTGCGAACTGGTCAAGCATTTGTTCGCAGATCAAGCTTTCCCTGGTTGAAGTCCAGTTCGTCCCTCTTTTCCGGTCATTTTCATGATACTTCACTGTGGCAAATTCCCAACAGGGCTTTGGCATGCTTTTGGTTTCTGTACCTTTCATCGAAGACACAATAACATTACTGTGCTTATTGGGGGCATAGCTCAGTGGTAGAGCATTTGACTGCAGATCAAGAGGTCCCTGGTTCAAATCCTTGTGCTCCCTGTCTCCAAGTGACTTCAGAAAGAGTTTTAATTGGCACATTCCCAACGAGGTTTGGGAGACCCTTTGGTTTTCACATGAGTTGCACCACATTTCATGCAAGATACAAAAATTTGAGCAAATTTGATGGGGCATTGCTCATTTGTCGAGCATTTGACTGCATCAATAGAATTCCCTGTTTCAAAGCAGGGTGCTCTCTGTCGTCCTGTCATTGAAAGGAAGACCTTTTGTGCTCATACTGAGTGGCATTCCAATTCAAACAATTGAATGTGCTTTTTGTGGGCATTGCGAACTGGTCAAGCATTTGTTCGCTGATCAAGCTTTCCTGGTTGAAGTCCAGTTCGTCCCTCTTTTCCGGTCATTTTAATGATACTTCACTGTGGCAAATTCCCAACAGGGCTTTGGCATGCTTTTGGTTTCTGTACCTTTCATCGAAGACACAATAACATCGCTGTGCTTATTGGGGGCATAGCTCAGTGGGAGAGCATTTGACTGCAGATCAAGAGGTCCCTGGTTCAAATCCTGGTGCTCCCTGTCTCCAAGTGACTTCAGAAAGAGTTTTAATTGGCACATTCCCAATGAGGTTTGGGAGACCTTTTGCTTTTCACATGAGTTGCACCACATTTTATGCAAGATCCAAGAATTAGAGCAAATTTGATGGGGCCGTCGCTGATTTGTCGAGCATTTGACTGCAGATCAATAATTCCTTGTTTCAAAGCAGGGTGCTCTCTGTCTTCTGGTTATTTTAAGGACTACTTTTTGTGCTCACACTGAGCGGCACTGCAATTCAAACAAATGAATGTGCTTTTTTATGGGCATTGCGAACTGGTCAAGCATTTGTACGCAGATCAAGCTTTCCCTGGTTGAAGTCCAGTTCTTCCCTCTTTTCCGGTCATTTTAATGATACTTCACTGTGGCAAATTCCCAACAGGGCTTTGGTCTTCCTTTGGTTTCTGTACCTTTCATCGAAGGCGCAATCACAAGAGTATGGTTATTGGGGGCATAGCTCAGTGGTAGAGCATTTGTCTGCAGATAAAGAGGTCCCTGGTTCAAATCCTGGTGCTCCCTGTCTCCGAGTGACTTCAGAAAGCTTTTTAATTGGCACATTCCCAATGAGGTTTGGGAGACCCTTTGGTTTTCACATGAGTTGCACCACATTTCATGCAAGATACAAAAATTTGAGCAAATTTGATGGGGGCATCGCTCATTTGTCGAGCATTTGACTGCATCAATAGAATTCCCTGTTTCAAAGCAGGGTGCTCTCTGTCGACCTGTCATTGAAAGGAAGACCTTTTGTGCTCATACTGAGTAACATTCCAATTCAAACAATTGAATGTGCTTTTTGTGGGCATTGCGAACTGGTCAAGCATTTGTTCGCAGATCAAGCTTTCCCTGGTTGAAGTCCAGTTCGTCCCTCTTTTCCGGTCATTTTAATGATACTTCACTGTGGCAAATTCCCAACAGGGCTTTGGCATGCTTTTGGTTTCTGTACCTTTCATCGAAGACACAATAACATCGCTGTGCTTATTGGGGGCATAGCTCAGTGGTAGAGCATTTGACTGCAGATCAAGAGGTCCCTGGTTCAAATCCTGGTGCTCCCTGTCTCCAAGTGACTTCAGAAAGAGTTTTAATTGGCACATTCCCAATGAGGTTTGGGAGACCTTTTGCTTTTCACATGAGTTGCACCACATTTTATGCAAGATCCAAGAATTAGAGCAAATTTGATGGGGCCGTCGCTGATTTGTCGAGCATTTGACTGCAGATCAATAATTCCTTGTTTCAAAGCAGGGTGCTCTCTGTCTTCTGGTTATTTTAAGGACTACTTTTTGTGCTCACACTGAGCGGCACTGCAATTCAAACAAATGAATGTGCTTTTTTATGGGCATTGCGAACTGGTCAAGCATTTGTTCGCAGATCAAGCTTTCCCTGGTTGAAGTCCAGTTCTTCCCTCTTTTCCGGTCATTTTAATGATACTTCACTGTGGCAAATTCCCAACAGGGCTTTGGTCTTCCTTTGGTTTCTGTACCTTTCATCGAAGGCACAATCACAAGAGTATGGTTATTGGGGGCATAGCTCAGTGGTAGAGCATTTGTCTGCAGATAAAGAGGTCCCTGGTTCAAATCCTGGTGCTCCCTGTCTCCGAGTGACTTCAGAAAGCTTTTTAATTGGCACATTCCCAATGAGGTTTGGGAGACCCTTTGGTTTTCACATGAGTTGCACCACATTTCATGCAAGATACAAAAATTTGAGCAAATTTGATGGGGCATCGCTCATTTGTCGGGCATTTGACTGCACCAATAGAATTCCCTGTTTCAAAGCAGGGTGCTCTCTGTCGTCCTGTCATTGAAAGGAAGACCTTTTGTGCTCATACTGAGTGGCATTCCAATTCAAACAATTGAATGTGCATTGTTTTGGGCATTGCGAACAGGTCTAGCATTTGTTCGCAGATCAAGCTTTCCTGGTTGAAGTCCAGTTCGTCCCTCTTTTCCGGTCATTTTAATGATACTTCACTGTGGCAAATTCCCAACAGGGCTTTGGCATGCTTTTGGTTTCTGTACCTTTCATCGAAGACACAATAACATCGCTGTGCTTATTGGGGCATAGCTCAGTGGGAGAGCATTTGACTGCAGATCAAGAGGTCCCTGGTTCAAATCCTGGTGCTCCCTGTCTCCAAGTGACTTCAGAAAGAGTTTTAATTGGCACATTCCCAATGAGGTTTGGGAGACCTTTTGCTTTTCACATGAGTTGCACCACATTTTATGCAAGATCCAAGAATTAGAGCAAATTTGATGGGGCCGTCGCTGATTTGTCGAGCATTTGACTGCAGATCAATAATTCCTTGTTTCAAAGCAGGGTGCTCTCTGTCTTCTGGTTATTTTAAGGACTACTTTTTGTGCTCACACTGAGCGGCACTGCAATTCAAACAAATGAATGTGCTTTTTTATGGGCATTGCGAACTGGTCAAGCATTTGTACGCAGATCAAGCTTTCCCTGGTTGAAGTCCAGTTCTTCCCTCTTTTCCGGTCATTTTAATGATACTTCACTGTGGCAAATTCCCAACAGGGCTTTGGTCTTCCTTTGGTTTCTGTACCTTTCATCGAAGGCGCAATCACAAGAGTATGGTTATTGGGGGCATAGCTCAGTGGTAGAGCATTTGACTGCAGATCAAGAGGTCCCTGGTTCAAATCCTGGTGCTCCCTGTCTCCAAGTGACTTCAGAAAGCTTTTTAATTGGCACATTCCCAATGAGGTTTGGGAGACCCTTTGGTTTTCACATGAGTTGCACCACATTTCATGCAAGATACAAAAAATTGACCAAATTTTATGGGGGCATCGCTCATTTGTCGAGCATTTGACTGCATCAAAAGAATTCCCTTCTTCAAAGCAGGGTGCTCTCTGTCGTCCTGTCATTTTCAGCAAGACTTTTTGTGTTCACACTGAGTGGCATTGCAATTCAAACAAATGAATGTGCTTTTTGTGGGCATTGCGAACTGGTCAAGCATTTGTTCGCAGATCAAGCTTTCCCTGGTTGAAGTCCAGTTCTTCCCTCTTTTCCGGTCATTTTAATGATACTTCACTGTGGCAAATTCCCAACAGGGCTTTGGCATGCTTTTGGTTTCCGTACCTTTCATCGAAGACACAATAACATCACTGTGCTTATTGGGGGCATAGCTCAGTGGTAGAGCATTTGACTGCAGATCAAGAGGTCCCTGGTTCAAATCCTGGTGCTCCCTGTCTCCAAGTGACTTCAGAAAGACTTTTAATTGGCACATTCCCAACGAGGTTTGGGAGACCCTTTGGTTTTCACATGAGTTGCACCACATTTTATGCAAGATCCAAGAATTAGAGCAAATTTGATGGGGCCGTCGCTCATTTGTTGAGCATTTGACTGCAGATCAAGAATTCCCTGTTTCAAAGCAGGGTGCTCTCTGTCATCCGGTTATTTTAAGGACTACTTTTTGTGCTCACACTGAGCGGCACTGCAATTCAAACAAATGAATGTGCTTTTTATGGGCATTGCGAACTGGTCAAGCATTTGTACGCAGATCAAGCTTTCCCTGGTTGAAGTCCTTTTCTTCCCTCTTTTCCGGTCATTTTAATGATACTTCACTGTGGCAATTTCCCAACAGGGCTTGGGCCTCCTTTGGTTTCTGTACCTTTCATCGAAGGCACAATAATATCACTGTAATTATTGGGGGCATAGCTCAGTGGTAGAGCATTTGACTGCAGATCAAGAGGTCCCTGGTTCAAATCCTGGTGCTCCCTGTCTCCAAGTGACTTCAGAAAGAGTTTTAATTGGCACATTCCCAACGAGGTTTGGGAGACCCTTTGGTTTTCACATGAGTTGCACGACATTTTATGCAAGATCCAAGAATTAGAGCAAATTTGATGGGGCCATCGCTGATTTGTCGAGCATTTGACTGCAGATCAAGAATTCCCTGTTTCAAAGCAGGGTGCTCTCTGTCGTCCGGTTATTTTAAGGACGACTTTTTGTGCTCACACTGAGCGGCACTGCAATTCAAACAAATGAATGTACTTTTTGTGGGCATTGCGAACTGGTCAATCATTTGTTCGCAGATCAAGCTTTCCCTGGTTGAGTGAGTATGCTTATTGGGGGCATAGCTCAGTGGTAGACCATTTGACTGCAGATCAAGAGGTCCCTGGTTCATATCCTAGTGCTCCGTGTTTCAAAGTGAATTCAGAAGTACTTTGCATTTGGCTCATTGACAACTCGGTTTGGGAGACCCTTTGGTTTTCACATGATTTTTTGTGGGCATTGCGAACTGGTCAAGCATTTGTTCGCAGATCAAGCTTTCCCTGGTTGAAGTCCAGTTCATCCCTCTTTTCCAGTCATTTTAA
This sequence comes from Plotosus lineatus, assembly GCA_024760905.1. NCBI lineage: Eukaryota > Metazoa > Chordata > Actinopteri > Siluriformes > Plotosidae > Plotosus > Plotosus lineatus. The sequence goes on from CM045744.1 coordinate 16,861,694, forward strand.
TGATACTTCACTGTGGCAAATTCCCAACAGATCTTTGGCATGCTTTTGGTTTCTATACCTTTCATCAAAGACACAATAACATCACTGTGCTTATTGGGGGCATAGCTCAGTGGTAGAGCATTTGACTGCAGATCAAGAGGTCCCTGGTTCAAATCGTGGTGCTCCCTGTCTCCGAGTGACTTCAGAAAGCTTTTTAATTGGCACATTCCCAATGAGGTTTGGGAGACCCTTTGGTTTTCACATGAGTTGCACCACATTTCATGCAAGATACAAAAATTTGAGAAAATTTGATGGGGGCATCGCTCATTTGTCGAGCATTTGACTGCATCAATAGAATTCCCTGTTTCAAAGCAGGGTGCTCTCTGTCGTCCTGTCATTGAAAGGAAGACCTTTTGTGCTCATACTGAGTGGCATTCCAATTCAAACAATTGAATGTGCTTTTTGTGGGCATTGCGAACTGGTCAAGCATTTGTTCGCTGATCAAGCTTTCCCTGGTTGAAGTCCAGTTCGTCCCTCTTTTCCGGTCATTTTAATGATACTTCACTGTGGCAAATTCCCAACAGGGCTTTGGCATGCTTTTGGTTTCTGTACCTTTCATCGAAGACATTTATGGATGCAGTGAAGGCGGACATGAAGGTCGTTGGAGTAAGAGTAGAAGATGCAGAGGATAGGGAGAGATGGAGGCAGATCATTTGCTGTGGCGACCCCTGAAGGAACAGCCGAAAGGAAAAGAAGAAGACCTTTCATCGAAGACACAATAACATCGCTGTGCTTATTGGGGCATAGCTCAGTGGGAGAGCATTTGACTGCAGATCAAGAGGTCCCTGGTTCAAATCCTGGTGCTCCCTGTCTCCAAGTGACTTCAGAAAGAGTTTTAATTGGCACATTCCCAATGAGGTTTGGGAGACCTTTTGCTTTTCACATGAGTTGCATCACATTTTATGCAAGATCCAAGAATTAGAGCAAATTTGATGGGGCCGTCGCTGATTTGTCGAGCATTTGACTGCAGATCAATAATTCCTTGTTTCAAAGCAGGGTGCTCTCTGTCTTCTGGTTATTTTAAGGACTACTTTTTGTGCTCACACTGAGCGGCACTGCAATTCAAACAAATGAATGTGCTTTTTTATGGGCATTGCGAACTGGTCAAGCATTTGTACGCAGATCAAGCTTTCCCTGGTTGAAGTCCAGTTCTTCCCTCTTTTCCGGTCATTTTAATGATACTTCACTGTGGCAAATTCCCAACAGGGCTTTGGTCTTCCTTTGGTTTCTGTACCTTTCATCGAAGGCGCAATCACAAGAGTATGGTTATTGGGGCATAGCTCAGTGGTAGAGCATTTGACTGCAGATCAAGAGGTCCCTGGTTCAAATCCTGGTGCTCCCTGTCTCCAAGTGACTTCAGAAAGCTTTTTAATTGGCACATTCCCAATGAGGTTTGGGAGACCCTTTGGTTTTCACATGAGTTGCACCACATTTCATGCAAGATACAAAAAATTGACCAAATTTTATGGGGGCATCGCTCATTTGTCGAGCATTTGACTGCATCAAAAGAATTCCCTTCTTCAAAGCAGGGTGCTCTCTGTCGTCCTGTCATTTTCAGCAAGACTTTTTGTGTTCACACTGAGTGGCATTGCAATTCAAACAAATGAATGTGCTTTTTGTGGGCATTGCGAACTGGTCAAGCATTTGTTCGCAGATCAAGCTTTCCCTGGTTGAAGTCCAGTTCTTCCCTCTTTTCCGGTCATTTTAATGATACTTCACTGTGGCAAATTCCCAACAGGGCTTTGGCATGCTTTTGGTTTCCGTACCTTTCATCGAAGACACAATAACATCTCTGTGCTTATTGGGGGCATAGCTCAGTGGTAGAGCATTTGACTGCAGATCAAGAGGTCCCTGGTTCAAATCCTGGTGCTCCCTGTCTCCAAGTGACTTCAGAAAGACTTTTAATTGGCACATTCCCAACGAGGTTTGGGAGACCCTTTGGTTTTCACATGAGTTGCACCACATTTTATGCAAGATCCAAGAATTAGAGCAAATTTGATGGGGCCGTCGCTCATTTGTTGAGCATTTGACTGCAGATCAAGAATTCCCTGTTTCAAAGCAGGGTGCTCTCTGTCATCCGGTTATTTTAAGGACTACTTTTTGTGCTCACACTGAGCGGCACTGCAATTCAAACAAATGAATGTGCTTTTTTATGGGCATTGCGAACTGGTCAAGCATTTGTACGCAGATCAAGCTTTCCCTGGTTGAAGTCCTTTTCTTCCCTCTTTTCCGGTCATTTTAATGATACTTCACTGTGGCAATTTCCCAACAGGGCTTGGGCCTCCTTTGGTTTCTGTACCTTTCATCGAAGGCACAATAATATCACTGTAATTATTGGGGGCATAGCTCAGTGGTAGAGCATTTGACTGCAGATCAAGAGGTCCCTGGTTCAAATCCTGGTGCTCCCTGTCTCCAAGTGACTTCAGAAAGAGTTTTAATTGGCACATTCCCAACGAGGTTTGGGAGACCCTTTGGTTTTCACATGAGTTGCACGACATTTTATGCAAGATCCAAGAATTAGAGCAAATTTGATGGGGCCATCGCTGATTTGTCGAGCATTTGACTGCAGATCAAGAATTCCCTGTTTCAAAGCAGGGTGCTCTCTGTCGTCCGGTTATTTTAAGGACGACTTTTTGTGCTCACACTGAGCGGCACTGCAATTCAAACAAATGAATGTACTTTTTGTGGGCATTGCGAACTGGTCAATCATTTGTTCACAGATCAAGCTTTCCCTGGTTGAGTGAGTATGCTTATTGGGGGCATAGCTCAGTGGTAGAGCATTTGACTGCAGATCAAGAGGTCCCTGGTTCATATCCTAGTGCTCCGTGTTTCAAAGTGAATTCAGAAGTACTTTGCATTTGGCTCATTGACAACTCGGTTTGGGAGACCCTTTGGTTTTCACATGATTTTTTGTGGGCATTGCGAACTGGTCAAGCATTTGTTCGCAGATCAAGCTTTCCCTGGTTGAAGTCCAGTTCATCCCTCTTTTCCAGTCATTTTAATGATACTTCACTGTGGCAAATTCCCAACAGATCTTTGGCATGCTTTTGGTTTCTATACCTTTCATCAAAGACACAATAACATCACTGTGCTTATTGGGGGCATAGCTCAGTGGTAGAGCATTTGACTGCAGATCAAGAGGTCCCTGGTTCAAATCCTGGTGCTCCCTGTCTCCGAGTGACTTCAGAAAGCTTTTTAATTGGCACATTCCCAATGAGGTTTGGGAGACCCTTTGGTTTTCACATGAGTTGCACCACATTTCATGCAAGATACAAAAATTTGAGCAAATTTGATGGGGGCATCGCTCATTTGTCGAGCATTTGACTGCATCAATAGAATTCCCTGTTTCAAAGCAGGGTGCTCTCTGTCGTCCTGTCATTGAAAGGAAGACCTTTTGTGCTCATACTGAGTGGCATTCCAATTCAAACAATTGAATGTGCTTTTTGTGGGCATTGCGAACTGGTCAAGCATTTGTTCGCAGATCAAGCTTTCCCTGGTTGAAGTCCAGTTCGTCCCTCTTTTCCGGTCATTTTAATGATACTTCACTGTGGCAAATTCCCAACAGGGCTTTGGCATGCTTTTGGTTTCTGTACCTTTCATCGAAGACACAATAACATCGCTGTGCTTATTGGGGGCATAGCTCAGTGGGAGAGCATTTGACTGCAGATCAAGAGGTCCCTGGTTCAAATCCTGGTGCTCCCTGTCTCCAAGTGACTTCAGAAAGAGTTTTAATTGGCACATTCCCAATGAGGTTTGGGAGACCTTTTGCTTTTCACATGAGTTGCACCACATTTTATGCAAGATCCAAGAATTAGAGCAAATTTGATGGGGCCGTCGCTGATTTGTCGAGCATTTGACTGCAGATCAATAATTCCTTGTTTCAAAGCAGGGTGCTCTCTGTATTCTGGTTATTTTAAGGACTACTTTTGTGCTCACACTGAGCGGCACTGCAATTCAAACAAATGAATGTGCTTTTTATGGGCATTGCGAACTGGTCAAGCATTTGTACGCAGATCAAGCTTTCCCTGGTTGAAGTCCAGTTCTTCCCTCTTTTCCGGTCATTTTAATGATACTTCACTGTGGCAAATTCCCAACAGGGCTTTGGTCTTCCTTTGGTTTCTGTACCTTTCATCGAAGGCGCAATCACAAGAGTATGGTTATTGGGGGCATAGCTCAGTGGTAGAGCATTTGACTGCAGATCAAGAGGTCCCTGGTTCAAATCCTGGTGCTCCCTGTCTCCGAGTGACTTCAGAAAGCTTTTTAATTGGCACATTCCCAATGAGGTTTGGGAGACCCTTTGGTTTTCACATGAGTTGCACCACATTTCATGCAAGATACAAAAATTTGAGCAAATTTGATGGGGGCATCGCTCATTTGTCGAGCATTTGACTGCATCAATAGAATTCCCTGTTTCAAAGCAGGGTGCTCTCTGTCGTCCTGTCATTGAAAGGAAGACCTTTTGTGCTCATACTGAGTGGCATTCCAATTCAAACAATTGAATGTGCTTTTTGTGGGCATTGCGAACTGGTCAAGCATTTGTTCGCAGATCAAGCTTTCCTGGTTGAAGTCCAGTTCGTCCCTCTTTTCCGGTCATTTTAATGATACTTCACTGTGGCAAATTCCCAACAGGGCTTTGGCATGCTTTTGGTTTCTGTACCTTTCATCGAAGACACAATAACATCGCTGTGCTTATTGGGGGCATAGCTCAGTGGGAGAGCTTTTGACTGCAGATCAAGAGGTCCCTGGTTCAAATCCTGGTGCTCCCTGTCTCCAAGTGACTTCAGAAAGAGTTTTAATTGGCACATTCCCAATGAGGTTTGGGAGACCTTTTGCTTTTCACATGAGTTGCACCACATTTTATGCAAGATCCAAGAATTAGAGCAAATTTGATGGGGCCGTCGCTGATTTGTCGAGCATTTGACTGCAGATCAATAATTCCTTGTTTCAAAGCAGGGTGCTCTCTGTATTCTGGTTATTTTAAGGACTACTTTTTGTGCTCACACTGAGCGGCACTGCAATTCAAACAAATGAATGTGCTTTTTTATGGGCATTGCGAACTGGTCAAGCATTTGTACGCAGATCAAGCTTTCCCTGGTTGAAGTCCAGTTCTTCCCTCTTTTCCGGTCATTTTAATGATACTTCACTGTGGCAAATTCCCAACAGGGCTTTGGTCTTCCTTTGGTTTCTGTACCTTTCATCAAGGCGCAATCACAAGAGTATGGTTATTGGGGGCATAGCTCAGTGGTAGAGCATTTGACTGCAGATCAAGAGGTCCCTGGTTCAAATCCTGGTGCTCCCTGTCTCCAAGTGACTTCAGAAAGCTTTTTAATTGGCACATTCCCAATGAGGTTTGGGAGACCCTTTGGTTTTCACATGAGTTGCACCACATTTCATGCAAGATACAAAAAATTGACCAAATTTGATGGGGGCATCGCTCATTTGTCGAGCATTTGACTGCATCAAAAGAATTCCCTTCTTCAAAGCAGGGTGCTCTCTGTCGTCCTGTCATTTTCAGCAAGACTTTTTGTGTTCACACTGAGTGGCATTGCAATTCAAACAAATGAATGTGCTTTTTGTGGGCATTGCGAACTGGTCAAGCATTTGTTCGCAGATCAAGCTTTCCCTGGTTGAAGTCCAGTTCTTCCCTCTTTTCCGGTCATTTTAATGATACTTCACTGTGGCAAATTCCCAACAGGGCTTTGGCATGCTTTTGGTTTCCATACCTTTCATCGAAGACACAATAACATTACTGTGCTTATTGGGGGCATAGCTCAGTGGTAGAGCATTTGACTGCAGATCAAGAGGTCCCTGGTTCAAATCCTGGTGCTCCCTGTCTCCAAGTGACTTCAGAAAGACTTTTAATTGGCACATTCCCAACGAGGTTTGGGAGACCCTTTGGTTTTCACATGAGTTGCACCACATTTTATGCAAGATCCAAGAATTAGAGCAAATTTGATGGGGCCGTCGCTCATTTGTTGAGCATTTGACTGCAGATCAAGAATTCCCTGTTTTAAAGCAGGGTGCTCTCTGTCATCCGGTTATTTTAAGGACTACTTTTTGTGCTCACACTGAGCGGCACTGCAATTCAAACAAATGAATGTGCTTTTTTATGGGCATTGCGAACTGGTCAAGCATTTGTACGCAGATCAAGCTTTCCCTGGTTGAAGTCCTTTTCTTCCCTCTTTTCCGGTCATTTTAATGATACTTCACTGTGGCAATTTCCCAACAGGGCTTGGGCCTCCTTTGGTTTCTGTACCTTTCATCGAAGGCACAATAATATCACTGTAATTATTGGGGGCATAGCTCAGTGGTAGAGCATTTGACTGCAGATCAAGAGGTCCCTGGTTCAAATCCTGGTGCTCCCTGTCTCCAAGTGACTTCAGAAAGACTTTTAATTGGCACATTCCCAACGAGGTTTGGGAGACCCTTTGGTTTTCACATGAGTTGCACGACATTTTATGCAAGATCCAAGAATTAGAGCAAATTTGATGGGGCCATCGCTGATTTGTCGAGCATTTGACTGCAGATCAAGAATTCCCTGTTTCAAAGCAGGGTGCTCTCTGTCGTCCGGTTATTTTCAGGACGACTTTTTGTGCTCACACTGAGCGGCACTGCAATTCAAACAAATGAATGTACTTTTTGTGGGCATTGCGAACTGGTCAATCATTTGTTCGCAGATCAAGCTTTCCCTGGTTGAGTGAGTATGCTTATTGGGGGCATAGCTCAGTGGTAGAGCATTTGACTGCAGATCAAGAGGTCCCTGGTTCATATCCTGGTGCTCCGTGTTTCAAAGTGAATTCAGAAGTACTTTGCATTTGGCTCATTGACAACTCGGTTTGGGAGACCCTTTGGTTTTCACATGATTTTTTGTGGGCATTGCGAACTGGTCAAGCATTTGTTCGCAGATCAAGCTTTCCCTGGTTGAAGTCCAGTTCATCCCTCTTTTCCAGTCATTTTAATGATACTTCACTGTGGCAAATTCCCAACAGATCTTTGGCATGCTTTTGGTTTCTGTACCTTTCATCGAAGACACAATAACATTACTGTGCTTATTGGGGGCATAGCTCAGTGGGAGAGCATTTGACTGCAGATCAAGAGGTCCCTGGTTCAAATCCTGGTGCTCCCTGTCTCCAAGTGACTTCAGAAAGAGTTTTAATTGGCACATTCCCAATGAGGTTTGGGAGACCTTTTGCTTTTCACATGAGTTGCACCACATTTTATGCAAGATCCAAGAATTAGAGCAAATTTGATGGGGCCGTCGCTGATTTGTCGAGCATTTGACTGCAGATCAATAATTCCTTGTTTCAAAGCAGGGTGCTCTCTGTCTTCTGGTTATTTTAAGGACTACTTTTTGTGCTCACACTGAGCGGCACTGCAATTCAAACAAATGAATGTGCTTTTTTATGGGCATTGCGAACTGGTCAAGCATTTGTACGCAGATCAAGCTTTCCCTGGTTGAAGTCCAGTTCTTCCCTCTTTTCCGGTCATTTTAATGATACTTCACTGTGGCAAATTCCCAACAGGGCTTTGGTCTTCCTTTGGTTTCTGTACCTTTCATCGAAGGCGCAATCACAAGAGTATGGTTATTGGGGGCATAGCTCAGTGGTAGAGCATTTGACTGCAGATAAAGAGGTCCCTGGTTCAAATCCTGGTGCTCCCTGTCTCCGAGTGACTTCAGAAAGCTTTTTAATTGGCACATTCCCAATGAGGTTTGGGAGACCCTTTGGTTTTCACATGAGTTGCACCACATTTCATGCAAGATACAAAAATTTGAGCAAATTTGATGGGGGCATCGCTCATTTGTCGAGCATTTGACTGCATCAATAGAATTCCCTGTTTCAAAGCAGGGTGCTCTCTGTCGTCCTGTCATTGAAAGGAAGACCTTTTGTGCTCATACTGAGTGGCATTCCAATTCAAACAATTGAATGTGCTTTTTGTGGGCATTGCGAACTGGTCAAGCATTTGTTCGCAGATCAAGCTTTCCCTGGTTGAAGTCCAGTTCGTCCCTCTTTTCCGGTCATTTTAATGATACTTCACTGTGGCAAATTCCCAACAGGGCTTTGGCATGCTTTTGGTTTCTGTACCTTTCATCGAAGACACAATAACATCGCTGTGCTTATTGGGGGCATAGCTCAGTGGGAGAGCATTTGACTGCAGATCAAGAGGTCCCTGGTTCAAATCCTGGTGCTCCCTGTCTCCAAGTGACTTCAGAAAGAGTTTTAATTGGCACATTCCCAATGAGGTTTGGGAGACCTTTTGCTTTTCACATGAGTTGCACCACATTTTATGCAAGATCCAAGAATTAGAGCAAATTTGATGGGGCCGTCGCTCATTTGTTGAGCATTTGACTGCAGATCAAGAATTCCCTGTTTTAAAGCAGGGTGCTCTCTGTCATCCGGTTATTTTAAGGACTACTTTTTGTGCTCACACTGAGCGGCACTGCAATTCAAACAAATGAATGTGCTTTTTTATGGGCATTGCGAACTGGTCAAGCATTTGTACGCAGATCAAGCTTTCCCTGGTTGAAGTCCTTTTCTTCCCTCTTTTCCGGTCATTTTAATGATACTTCACTGTGGCAATTTCCCAACAGGGCTTGGGCCTCCTTTGGTTTCTGTACCTTTCATCGAAGGCACAATAATATCACTGTAATTATTGGGGGCATAGCTCAGTGGTAGAGCATTTGACTGCAGATCAAGAATTCCCTGTTTCAAAGCAGGGTGCTCTCTGTCGTCCGGTTATTTTAAGGACGACTTTTTGTGCTCACACTGAGCGGCACTGCAATTCAAACAAATGAATGTACTTTTTGTGGGCATTGCGAACTGGTCAATCATTTGTTCGCAGATCAAGCTTTCCCTGGTTGAGTGAGTATGCTTATTGGGGGCATAGCTCAGTGGTAGAGCATTTGACTGCAGATCAAGAGGTCCCTGGTTCATATCCTGGTGCTCCGTGTTTCAAAGTGAATTCAGAAGTACTTTGCATTTGGCTCATTGACAACTCGGTTTGGGAGACCCTTTGGTTTTCACATGATTTTTTGTGGGCATTGCGAACTGGTCAAGCATTTGTTCGCAGATCAAGCTTTCCCTGGTTGAAGTCCAGTTCATCCCTCTTTTCCAGTCATTTTAATGATACTTCACTGTGGCAAATTCCCAACAGATCTTTGGCATGCTTTTGGTTTCTATACCTTTCATCAAAGACACAATAACATCACTGTGCTTATTGGGGGCATAGCTCAGTGGTAGAGCATTTGACTGCAGATCAAGAGGTCCCTGGTTCAAATCCTGGTGCTCCCTGTCTCCGAGTGACTTCAGAAAGCTTTTTAATTGGCACATTCCCAATGAGGTTTGGGAGACCCTTTGGTTTTCACATGAGTTGCACCACATTTCATGCAAGATACAAAAATTTGAGAAAATTTGAGAAAATTTGATGGGGGCATCGCTCGTTTGTCGAGCATTTGACTGCATCAAAAGAATTCCCTGTTTCAAAGCAGGGTGCTCTCTGTCTCCTGTCATTTGAAGGAAGACCTTTTGTGCTCATACTGAGTGGCATTCCAATTCAAACAAATGAATGTGCTTTTTGTGGGCATTGCGAACTGGTCAAGCATTTGTTCGCAGATCAAGCTTTCCCTGGTTGAAGTCCAGTTCTTCCCTCTTTTCCGGTCATTTTAATGATACTTTTTTGGTTCAAATCCTGGTGCTCCCTGTCCCCGAGTGACTTCAGAAAACTTTTTAATTGGCACATTCCCAATGAGGTTTGGGAGACCCTTTGGTTTTCACATGAGTTGCACCACATTTCATGCAAGATACAAAAATTTGAGCAAATTTGATTGGGGAATCGCTCATTGGCAGAGCATATGACTGCAGATCAAGAACTCCCTGTTTAAAAGCAGGGTGCTCTCTGTCTCCCGGTCATTTTTGAGGAATACTTTTTGTGCTCACACTGAGTGGCATTGCAGTTCAAACAATTGAATGTGCTTTTTGTGGGCATTGCTAACTGGTCGAGCATTTGTTTGCTGATCAAGCTTGCCCTGGTTGAAGTCCAGTTACTCCCTGTTTTCAAGTCATTTTAATGATACTTCACTGTGGCAAATTCCCAACAGGGCTTCTGAGTTCTTTTGATGTCGGTGATCAAAGTACTTTTCCTGGGTGATCAAACATAAATTTCATTTCAAACATAAATTGGTTATAGTGTGACAACCAATTTGGGGTATGGGTGCCAACTGCTTACACCCAAGATGATGCTTGATTCGTAAGTACGCTCATAACAAAAATTATCCAGGCGTGGTCCGTGGTGTACGTGAATGGAGTCTTGGTTGTGCGGCATGGGACAATTTCTGGCACTGAGGTGGACGCTCAGCTTGTCTTTATAGAGGAGTAGATTAGGGAAGGAGAGATTCTGGAGTGAGTTAGATGAAGTGATGCAGAGTACCCCCAGAGGTGAAAGAGTGGTCATTGGGACAGACTTCAATGGACATGTTGGTACAGGCAACAAAGGGGACGAGGAAGTGATGGGCAGGTTTGGTATCCAGGACAGGAACACAGAAGGACAGATGTTGATCGATTTTGCAAAAAGGATGGAAATGGCTCTGGTGAATACTTTCTTCAAGAAGAAACCGGAGCATCGGGTGACTTATGAAAGCAGAGGTAAGAGCACACAGGTAGACTATATCTTCTGTAGGCGATGTAATTTGAAGGAAGTCATTGACTGCAAAGTAGTAGCAGGTGAGAGTGTTGCCAAACAGCATAGGATGGTGGTGTACAGGATGACGCTGATAGTGAGGAAGGTGAAAAAGGCAAAGGCAGAGCAGAAGACAAAGTTGTGGAAGCTGAAAAATTAAGAGGGTGGTGTTGTCTTCAAGGAGGAGTTGAAAAAGGCTTTGGGTGGTCAGGAAGTGCTTCCAGATGACTGGACAACCACAGCCAATGTGATCAGGGAGACCGGTAGGAGAGTACTTGGTGTGTCCTCTGGAAGGAAAGTAGATAAAAAGATTTGGTGGTGGAATGAGGAAGTGCAGGAGTGTGTAAAAAAGATGTTAGCTAAGAAGTGGGACACAGAGATGACCGAAGGGAGTAAACAGGAGTACAGGGAGACACGGCGTAAGGCGAAGGTATCCATGTCAAAGGCCAAACAGAGAGCGTATGATGACTTGTATGATAGGTTGGACAGTAAAGAAGGAGAAAATGATTTATACAGGTGAGCACAGGAGAGAAATAGAGATGGGAAAGACGTGCAGCAAGTTAGAGTGATTAAGGACAGAGAGGACTGATGACAGTAGTGTGCTGGGACATTGGAAAGAGTACTTTTGAAGAACTGATGAATGAGGAAAATGAGAGAGAAAAAAAAGAGTAGAAGGGGTGACCGTTGAGGACCAGGAAGTAGCAAAGATTAGTAAGGGTGAAGTGAGGAGGGCATTGAAGAGGATGAAGAATGGAAAGGCAGTTGGTCCTGATGACATGCCAGTTGAGTTCTGGAAGTTTCTAGGGGCATAGCAGTAGATTTTCTGACAAGAATATTCAACAAGGTCTTAGAAAGTGAGCAGATGCCGGAGGAATGGAGGAGAAGTGTGCTTGTGCCCATTTTTAAGAACAAGGGAGATGTACAGAGTTGTCGCAATTACAGAGGGATAAAGTTGATGAGCCATACAATGAAGTTATGGGAAAGAATAGTGGAAGCTAGACTAAGGGCAGAGGTCAGCATTTGTGAACAACAGTTTGGTTTCATGCCAAGAAAGAGCACCACAGATGCAGTGTTTGCTTTGAGGATGTTAATAGAGAAGTACAGAGAAGGTCAGAAGGAGCTGCATTGTGCCTTTGTAGATCTGGAGAAAGCATATGACAGGATGCCCAGAGGTAACTGTGGTATTGCATGACGAAACCTTGGGTGGCAGAAACGTATGTTAGAGTAGTGCAGGACATGTATGAGAGATGTAAGACAGTGGTGAGGTGTGCTGTCGGTGTGAGAGAAGAGTTCAAGGTGGAGGTGGGACTGCATCAAAGGTCAGCTCTGAGCCCCTTCTTGTTTGCTATGGTGATGGACAGGCTGACAGACGAGGTTGGACAAGAATCTCCATGGACTATGATGTTTGCAATGACATCGTGATCTGTAGTGAGAGCAGAGAACAAGTGGAGGAAAATCTAGAGAGGTGGAGGTATGCCCTGGAAAGGAGGGGAATGAAGGTTAGTCTCAGTAAGACAGAATCCATGTGTGTGAACGACAAGGACCCAAGAGGAACGGTGAGGTTACAGGGGGCAGAGATAAAGAAGGTGGAGGATTTTAAGTACTTAGGCTCAACAATCCAGAGCAATGGAGAGTGTGGAAAAGAGGTGAAGAAGCATGTACAGGCAGGTTTAAATGGATGGAGAAAGGTGTCCGGTGTGATGTGTGATAGGACAGTATCGGCAAGAATGAAGGGAAAAGTGTACAAGACGGTGATGAGGCCAGCGATGTTGTATGGTTATGAGACAGTGGCCCTGGGGAAAAGACAGGAGTCAGAGCTGGAGGTAGCAGAGATGAAAATGTTGAGGTTCTCTTTGGGAGTAAAGTGGATGGGTAGGATCAAGAATAATTACATCAGAGGGACAGCACATGTAAGGTGTTTTGGAGACTAAGTCAGAGAGGCTAGATTGAGATGGTTTGGACATGTACAGAGGAGGGATAGTGAGTATATTGGTAGTAGGATGCTGAGGTTGGAACTACCAGGCAGAAGGCCCAGAGGAAGACCAAAGAGAAATTTATGGATGTGGTGAAGGTGGACATGAAGGTCGTTGGAGTAAGAGTAGAAGATGCAGAGGATAGGGTGAGATGGAGGCAGATAATTTGCTGTGGCGAACCCTGAAGGGAACAGCCGAAAGGAAAAGAAGAAGAACAAGAACAACAACAGACATTGGTCATAAATAAACACAATTTAAATCCTAATCCCACATTTTTGTAACTGGATCAAGATCCAAATCAAACACACAACACTGACACAGAATTTCCGATTTATACACGAACACTGTTCAAATAATAATCAAGGCCTGATGATGTACACCTCCGCATGGTGGGCCTGGAGAGGGGATTTTCCCTGAACTAAATGTACATCACCCAGTTAGGGCTGACCCCCTGAAGCTGGTTTACTAATGGGTTACTGAATGAAAAAATAAATAAATAAAATCTTTCACTTCCTCAGCCCTGTCAGTCTCCCTATGGTAATCAAACCTGCCAAACTGGAAATGGGACTTGGTCCACGGGGAGGCAAAGAACCCATCCACAAATATCCTGGATGAATCATCTAAAATCCATACTACTTGAGTGTGCGAAGGCGACTGGTTGACCTGGAAATCCACATATCAATGGCAAGTAGGCAAAAGCAACATTGGGGCACTGCCAACCCTTTGTATGCTTACCTGACCCAACAAAATTTGCGAGATCAACTCTGGCGATTAAAGATCTACACGCGCCATGATGCAGATGATAATTTCCCTGCAAGTGGTCAGGTACCTTCTCAAGAACCCAACGTTCGGATAGAGGCAGACCCTAAATTGCAGATGAATGCCCGCGTCCTTCTCTCCCCTCTTCCCAATGAAATTAGCCCACCTGATGGCAACAATGAAAATTCCCCTGGCTTTCCACTTTATTTGACCAATGATTTTTCCACATCTTCAGTTCATGATGATCATATTTCTGTTTTGTTTAACCATTACTATAGAGGAATTTTAGATTTACCAATTGACAAACGGAAGCCGGTTAAAATTGCAATACAATCTTTTCCACAAAATGAAATTGATTAATGAAGTGAAATTATTTATGTAACTCTTGACGTGGAGTGTCCCCTGCATGATATTAATTGTTGCATGTTTGCCGCTTTTCAAACTTTCGAGGAATTACAAATCTTCCAACGATGGTAAAAACAAGAAAAGTAAAGAAAACCGGTTTCAACGTAAATTAAAAGAAACAAGCAAAGACATGTCGTGGCTGGAGCTTTGGCTTAAATTAAGATTCCATGGCAAGTCAATGTCAAGAAGACAAAAAACAATTTGGAGAAATTAAAAGGCAAAATACAAAACAACTATGGAAAAAATTCTCTTTCAAATACTTGATTCCCTTAAGGCAAAGGTTAAGATTTGGACAGAGAGAAAAAGAAAATGGGAAAAGAAGAATAAATTCATTAGACAAAACAAAATATTTAAAATCAACAAAAAACAATTTTACAGGCAACTAAATACACCTACAAATAATGACGATCTATACCCGGCAACTGTAACCTTGAGGAACCATGGGTGGAAGAATACAGTAAAGCCACATCAGAAAATGGTAATTCACCATTGCTGTCTCTCATTACTTCGGACTGCCTGAAGAAAACAATAAAAATGTCCAAATCTAACACAGCTCCAGGACCTGACAGCATTCAAAATCGGTTTTGGAAACTTTTTCCCTGTGTCCAGAAACATCTGCTCACTTGTTTTAATTTTTTGATGAACACAGAAGATGTCCCTCCTTGGTTCTGTAACGGTCGCACAATACTCCTCCCAAAGAAAGGAAACTTGACAGATCCTAAAAATTATCGCCCTATTACCTGCCTGAATACTATGTACAAAATCTTTATAGGGTGTTTGACAAATCTCGTGTCATCCTATTGCTCCTCCAATGAAATTATTTACCCGGAGCAAAAGGGAGCCAGAAAGGGATGTGGGGATGCAAGGATCAGTTATTGGTCCAGAAAATGATACTTGAAGAGGCTAAAACTTACCACCGCAACCTCTCAATGTGCTGAATTGACTACAAAAAAGCATATGACTCTGTCCCTCATGAATGGATTCTGAAGTCTTTGCAATGTGTTGGCCTACCTGAGTGATTACTCAATTTACTCAAGTCTTTAATGAGTTGCTGGTCAACTCAGCTTGAGATGTTCTCACAAGGTCAGGTTAAGATTTCAGAACATATTTCAATTAAGAGAGGAATATTCCAGTGGGAGTCTTTTAGTCCTCTGCTTTTTTGTTTGTCATTTAATCCCTTGAGTTTTTTGCTCAATAAGGAGGAAGGTTATCATCCAGGACCTCCACAGCACAGATCCCCAACACCTCTTACTCATCTCGTTTACATAGACTACATCAAGCTGATTGCCAAAGGAGATTCCAACTTGAAGAAACAAATTCTCCTTGTCAAGCCATTTTCACAAGATATTGGTATGACTTTCGGACTTGATAAATGTAACATTCTTCATTTAATACGTGGAAAGGCAATCAATGATGGATCAGTTGAGTTGCATGGAGGAGGAGTGATTGAGCATCTCAGGGAAGGTCAATCGTACACCTATTTGCAGATGTAAGTTTGAGTCAAGCTTTGAGTCACGGAACAGCAAGTGGTCATCTAAGCCAACTCTGGGCAAGGGCATAGTACACCCTGGACAGTGTCTGTACTCAATAATTTATAGTCATACAGGAAGTTTATACTTATGCAGGACGGCTCGCCAGGCCTTCGCGGGGCAGAACCACACTGAGAGCTATTCAGCTACTCTTGAGTAAAGTCAGGGATGGTTCCTTTTCATGCAGTTCATCATGTCCAGTGAGAGGCACGGCCAACCTTTGATCACCCAGTTAGGTGCACCACAGTGAAAATCCGTTGATAGTGGGGCTTGAACTCATGACCTTGGGATCAGTAATCCAGCACCTTGCCAATAGGCCACCACTGCCCTGAGACGCACCACACACACACACACACTTACTTTGCATACTCTCTGAAATGAGCGAAGTACCATCACTGACATAAAGCCACTTTTTGCTTTAAAAACAATTTAAAATCTCATTTCCCTCTGTACACTGTGTATTATTTCTCATTGTATGATTTGGAACGCACTGCTATAATTATTTCATTAAAATATGAAAAATAAAATAAAAACTCAACTACAAACATGAGGGTGTGATCGCCACACCTGTAATGTTAATCCTGGACTTTACCGGTACACTGATGAGTGTAAATCTTCCCAGGGGGGTGTTGTGAACTTGTTCAGGTGTCTTTCTGCAGTTCTTCCTCTCACCTTCTGCTCCTGAACTGGACATATGTCTCATTGTATCCCTGCCCTCTTCCATACATTAACCCCTCCCTACCCATCCCTTTGTTTACTGTTTGATTCACAGCAAAAAACATGCGAGATGCCAGTATACAAGAAGCATCAACCACTTTGCATGAGAGTCAATAAACCATTGATACGATGACAGAAATCTTGTTTCTGTTTTGTCAGTGTTATATTGGTAAAATTATGAATATACTATTTACTATTAGTGTGTGTGTGTGTGTGTGTGTGTGTGTGTGTGTGTGTGTGTGTTGTATGTGCGTGTGTGTGTGTGTGTGTGTGTTTTATCTTCAGCCTCCATGTTTTTTCGTATGTTCATATATTTCCATAAAACTGACTGAGAGAAAGAGAGAGTAAGAGAGAGATTAATTTAAAAAATAATAATAAAATAAATAAATCGAGCTTCTTCACTGCAGCTAACTGGGTTCTCAGATGCCATTAATGTGTCTTACTGTCTATAGGGACGGTCTATAGTGAGAGGTTCATGTAAAGTTACCATTTCTGACTTTCACGAAGAGGAGCTTAACTTCCGTCAACATGTTTCTGCCCTGTGATGGTGTGACGAGCTGTACAGGATATAATCTGACCTCGCCCAGATTCAGCTGAAATGGGTGACATCCTCTCTGCAACACTGATTAGGATTAACTTGTTCAGAAAATGAATGAATGAAAAAATAAAGTTCTCCATACATCCTTATTTCATGGAGTAAAGTGTTAATATCATCGTGAAGGCGGAGCCTGTATTTGCTGTTATTATACATTATGTACTGGAACACAGGAACTTAATGTTTCAGACACGTGCAAAGAAGCGGTGAAGAATATACATGCCTTATATTTACATATAAATAATGAAATTAAATTAATGATTTCGACATACATTCTATAAAGCACAATAAACAGCAATGAATGAAACTAATTCAATAGTAGATGTGATGATGACTTTTTGCTTAAAAATAGAACAGCATCAAGTTCAGTTTGTGCAATTTCACAAGTACAGAATCGACCAGGTCTCTTGCAGAACAGCACCAGATCTCATGGAAATGTTGACTGTCACACTTGATTATTTATTTATTATTTGTCTTTATCTTTGTACTGATGTTACTGAATATATTGGTCGTGAAATTAACTCCTCCCCCCTACCTGCAGTACACTGACTTTATTTACTGTTATTTATTATCTCACATTTGAATTAAAATGAGCTCGGTTGATTAAATTGAAGTTAAATATGTGTAGAACTGAAGTTTGTGTTTTTCAAAAAAAAAAAAAAAAATCCAGAAAAAATGAGAAAATATATTGTTTCATGTGTTGTCGAGAAGATAAGATAAACCAGATCCCACAAACTACCGTCGAGAATCACCAAAATTATGAGATAAACACTCACACACACACACACACACGCACACGCACACACTTACTTTGCATACTCTCTGACATGACAAAAGTACTATCACTGAAATGAAGTTGCTTTTTGCTTTAAAAACAATTTAAAATCACCTTCCCTTCTGAACACTGTGTTCAGTTCAGTTCATTTTCTGTAACCGTTTAATCCTAATTAGGATTATGGGGAGGCTGGCGCCCATATCAGCCGACTTCGGGCAAGGGCAGAGTACACCCCCGTCAGCCCGTCAGGCCATGGCAGGGTGGAAACATGCTGAAGGCTTTACAGCTGCTCTTGTCAAAAGTCAGCAATGTTTTTTTTTTACATGAACCTCACACCATAGACGGTGAGAGACATGGCTGGCCTTTGATAACCAAGTTAGCTTCATTGAGGGGGGGGGGGGGTGTTTAACAGTGACAACCTTGTAGAGAGTGGGACTCAAACCCACAACCTTTGGATCAGCAACCCAATGCTCGATATCACTAGACCACCACTGGACCGCCTCTGTACACTGTGCATTATTTCTTATTTTATGATTCAGAATGCACTGCGATAATTATTTCATTAAAATATGAAAAATAAAATTAAAAACTCAACTACAAACATCTGTGTCTGATCTCCACACCTGTAATGTTAATCCCGGACTTTATCGGTACACTGATGAGTGTAAATCCTCCCAGGTGGATTTGTTGTGAACTTGTGCTGTTCTTCCTCTCACCTTCTGCTCCTGAACTGGACACACGTCTCAATATATCCTTGTCCTCTTTCGTATATTAACCCCTCCCTACTCATCCCTTTGTTTTATATTTGACTCTCATCAACAACATGCGTACCAGTATGTGCTGGGACCAAAAAAAAAACAAAAAAAAAAAACGGTCCACGTCTTTACATATGCCCAAATATTTCCATAAAACTGACAGGAGCTGAGAGAGAGGAAGAGAAAGGGGGAGGTGTTACAGTCAAGTCTGAAAATAAATAAATAAATTATATATATATATATATATATATATATATATATATATATATATATATATATATATATATATATATACATATATATATATATATATATATAGAGAGAGAGAGAGAGAGAGAGAGAGAGAGAATTTTCTGAGTAGATCCTTCTGTAAGAGAGTGCTCAATACTTTTTCGTAGAGCAAATAAAAAAAGGACAGGACAAAGACTTTCTATTGAAACTCCATTTATCACTACAGATCTGTTTCGAGGTTTGATGGTTTCACCACCCCTCGAAACAGATCTGTAGTGATAAATGGAGTTTCAATAGAAAGTCTTTGTCCTGTCCTTTCATTTTTATTGTTATATGTGTGTATGTATATATATATATATATATATATATATATATATATATATATATATATATATATATATATATATATATATACATATAACAATAAAAATAAAGGACAGGACAAAGACTTTCTATTGAAACTCCATTTATATATATATATTTATATATATATATATATATATATATATATATATATATATATATATATATATATATATATATATATATTTATATATAAATGGAGTTTCAATAGAAAGTCTTTGTCCTGTCCTTTTATTTTTATTGTTATATGTGTATATATATATATATATATATACAGGCTTGCTGATCCTAAGGTTTGGGGTTCTAGACCCCACGGGGTTGTCACTGTCCCCCCCAGTGCAGCTAACTGGGTTATCAAAGGCGGGCCATGTTTCTCACTGTCTATGCTGAGAGGCATGTAAAAGAACCATTGCTGACTTTTGTAAAGAGTAGCTGCAAAGTCATCAGCATGTTTCTGTCCCTTGTAAAAAGGGTTGTGACAGGAAGGGCATCCGACGTAAAAACCTCTGCCAAATCAAAGATGATTCGCTGTGGCGACTCCTGAGTAAAAGGGAAAAAGCCGAAACGAACACAGTTCCCTGCTCCCCTTAATTTTACAGTGTAAAGTGTGAGCATCAGTAAAAGTAATATGAAGGTTATGTGGATGGAGAAAGTAACTGCATGGTGAAGTTCACAGACTCCATGTTTGTAGTCTGGAGGGTGTCATGTGTAATGGAGTCAGAAATGGACTGAGGAAATACATGCTGGCTGCATGTTTAGAAATAACAACTAAAAACTCAAAAAATTCCCGAGTTCACCTGAAATGTAAACATGCTTATCAGTGCACTTCCTCTTCCTGGATGAGTATTTTTTATTTATTTATGTATTTATTTATTTATTTTTTTAGTGTTCTTTACATACACGCACACACACACACACACACACACACACACACACACACACACACACACACACACACACACACACACACCACTCTGCGTTACTCTGGAGTGTGTATTATGTATGTTACATTTTAGAATTCATTATTGATTATTTAAATCAAATATTTCAGACATTAAAATATATCAAATTACCGCGTGGAGGAAAACAATAGCAGATGCACTTTTCTCATCTGGATGTCACTGACGTAGATGATCTTGATGTCGACGCCAGATGCGGCCATCGTGTAGCTTAACTGTACATGTGACATGACCTAATTTATCTTCAGTTACCCCTGGTTGCCATTTTGGCATTCCTTGAAAATTCAAAGCCCATACAGAGTCACCAATATGGGAAACACTGTAGTAGGCATGTGACTCATGTCTCTCGAGTTCATACAATTGCTTTGCCAGAACTCAAGCATGCCTAGAGGGCAACACCAAATCTAGTCAGTACTGGGTCTTCGTTTGAAGAGTAATTCTCCTGGCGAGTGTCCAGTGGTGGTTTGAGGCGCGACTCAATAAGATGATAGTATACGACACAGATGAGCTTCCAGGTTACCCGGTGGTTTGGCTAATCCTGCTTTGATAATCTGTACTGCTTGCTTTGCTAATCCATTACAAGCCGGATGGTAGGCTGATTTCAATTTTTTCTAGGAAAAAACACCCAAAAACGCAAATGTATGGAAAAAAGACTGAAACCCATTGTTTACACTGGCTGGGTCACCAGATCACACTGATAAGCTCTTCTATTCACTCAACATGTTTGCAACACCCTTCTGCACACATGGGTGAGTTCACCACTGAGACATGCTACCCCAACTACCCCAATCACGACTGACAAACTGCGATCGATCGGCCATCAAGAGCCTCCTGACCTATTGCCGTACAGTGTGGTTCAGCAGCCGTACTGCAGAGGACAAGAAGGCCCTGTAGCAGGTGGTGAGGATGTCAGAGCAGGTGATTTTAACCCCCCCCCCACACACACACACACACACCACACCCACCCACCCCCGGACTGACACTTCCACTGGCAGACATCAGAGGAAAGCCAGTGTAATTCTTGGCGATCCCTCTCACCCTGGACATACACTTTTCTCCCCTCTCACCCTCAGAAAAAAGGTACAGGACACCAAACATGTGAACATCCAATTAAGGACTTGTACTGGTCCAGGACGAAAGATGGGGTAGGTAGCATATCTGCATAACATGCCGCTCATGAACCGTTTGAACTCCTCTGGAAAACATTACAGAGCACCATACACCAAGACCACATAGAAAGTTTCTTCCCCCAGCCTGTTGCTCTGTTGAACTGTAAACAGTCACAGCGTGTCAGAAAAACCACTATGAAATAACCCATTGTGCACAGTAAAGTTAAACAAGAGTCAACATCCTTGCTGTCCATTGCTTGGACAATAAAACTGATTCTGAGTTTCTTAGAAGCTGTCCAATAGGGAGATTTGAATATGATCACATGATCAGTTCACATGGCATTTACCACTCCAAAAAACATGCACAGGAGCAATGACTCGCACATTGTACTTCGCAGTCTTTCTCGTCAGAGGTACTGTGAGAAAATAGCTTTGTGTGATGTAACTGACCTTCCCAGCATTCAGCAGATGCAGTTATCAGACAAAACTGAGTTATGGATGACTGGACAGTTTCCAAATATCATGCACTAATTTTAAACATCATTTCACCAAGTAGACAAATTGCTGACCGGTCTCTGGAATCCAATACTTATTCGATCACAGGATGGTGCAAGAAATAACAGCTAAATCTAGTTGGAATGAAAGTGTTCTTCACATGGGTCGGGTAAATTTTCCATTTAACTTTAATATGAACGGTATCCAACACTAATCAAGATGTTGTTGTAAGCCTGAGCTGTGTGTGGCTCAGCATGAATCCAGCTGAGTCAAACTCAACATTAAAGTTTCAGTCTTCGAACATAATTAAAGATTATAAAAAGGTAAATATTACTATATTAGGGCAACTTATATCTGAGTACAATACAGATATATAAGCATATATAAGTACAGTAAGGCGTATGGCTTCCTTGAAGGTAAATCACATGCTGTAAATAAGGTCACAGCACCCACTTTCCCTCAGTCTGTGACTTTCTTGTGAATATAATGATTTGAAATCAACGAGTTTTTTATGAATACAAACACAATACAGTATATGCAAAAAATAGTTTTACTCGTATGATCCTTGGTTATAAAATGGTCACTGCAAAAACTGATCAAATCCATATCCACATCCAAATTCACGCTGGATATACAATGGGACCATTTAGCTCACTGTTTATTTATTTATTTATTTATTTATTTATTTATTTTTATAGTTAATTTTAATTTGTTTATTTATTTATTTTTTGGACAGTTCTTCTGAAGACACGCTGTGGTTTTATTAATTGCTGCTACTCCATAAAGCCTCTTGTCATTTTCTCTCTCCAAGCAACCGGCCATAGCATTTTATTACTAGACATGTCATCTCCTCTTACTTTCACAGCCTCTACTGGACCAACAACATGGTGGTGGCCACAATACCTTTTCTTTGGTTTTCAGACTGTGAGGAGTATTGAGGACCTTCCTTGAGAAAAGAAGGTCGGGGGAGGGGGTTTGTTACATCA
This sequence comes from Plotosus lineatus, assembly GCA_024760905.1. Lineage (NCBI taxonomy): Eukaryota > Metazoa > Chordata > Actinopteri > Siluriformes > Plotosidae > Plotosus > Plotosus lineatus. Next base: position 16,884,058 of record CM045744.1, read on the forward strand.
TTACCCTGTTTGCACAGCATGAAGTCATGCCATCGGATGATAATAATAATAATAATAATAATAATAATGATGATGCAGTGAATACAAACTGTTTCTTTTTGAGTTTAAGACAATGATGTTCAGTATCTTCAGTACAATTATGAAAGAATACTTTTGTTGTTGTTGTTCCTTTTTGTCTTTTTTTTTGTTTGTTTGTTTGTTTGTTTTTATAAATTGAGTCACCTTCAGCTTTTACATTGAAATACATGAAGAAATCCCTATAGAGCAGAGGTGGGGCTACAACGGCCCACAGGCCACATCCGGCATGTTGATCTTTTTAATCCAGCCCACCAATAATTGATTGGTACAGAATTCATGTTTGATGTTAATCAGTGACATTCATTTGACTTTGACTTGTAATGGCAGCTTTTTAACACCAGCAGTGCATTAAGCACACTCAGTTGATTTTGCGGAGCTCAAGCCACTTCTTGGTATCACTGTTCTTCAGCACAGAGCCCATCAGCAGCAATGTCAGAGAAAAGAAAAGTCAACAGTGAGTGGCGGTTGGTTCATGAACACCTATATATATATATATATATATATATATATATATATATATATATATATATATATATATATATATATTTTTTTTTTTTTTTTTTTTTTTTTTTAATTTCGCTCAAAGGCTGTGTGTATTTGCCAAAAGAAGACCGCATCAGCCACCACTTCCCCACCAATAATGGTAATTACGCCAACAACCTGTCACTGCAAGAACGTCCGGCTACTGCTGACAGGTTGGTCACGAGCTTCTGGGCTCAGGAAAAACACCTTCAATCGAGCAACTTCCATCCAAGACTCAAGCATGAGGAAATATGCATAATTCAGGGAAGGATGATTCAGGAAGTACTGTGGATATCAGTGGTGCAGCTCGAGCACGTAGTGAAACCGGTTACGGAACTTGTTAAGTTTATTCGAGAGACAGGACTTGACCATCGTCAGTTTATTCATTTTCTTGAAGACTCTGACGCTGTTCACAGGGACTTGCTTTACCTTCTAATGTCCACTGGTTCAGTTTGGAGAAAGTATGTCAACGAATGTGGAGCTCGGACAAGAGATTATTTCATTTTGGGAGCTCCTTGAGAACATTGACAGTGTTCCTGAGCTGAAAGACAGATTAGCTGTGATTTAAAGCTTTTACTAGACAAACTGACCCACATGAGCTAAATGTGAAGCTACAAGGGAAAACAGTTTGTGTATGAAATGCAAGTAAACTAGAGCCTTCAAAACCAGTCTGGCTTTATTTTCAAAGAAATCTCAGACAAGTCCTTCGCTGATTTTCCCCACACTGGCCATTTTAAATGACACCCAGCAACAAATACTGGAAAGCACAGGAGGACCTGCATGAAGAATTCTGCCGTTGGTTTTGTGATTTTGGAAAAAATGATGGGCACTTCAGCTGGCATCATGTCCTTTCTCACAAGAGCCTAAAAAAGTACTATGTGAGTTGTACTTTTATCTGATTGGTCTCCAGTGTGAAATGATGTTAAAGGAGAAGTTCAACTCCCTTAAACTGGATGAGTTTTATGTTTCATTAAGTGCAGCCGAATTTCCAAACATCCAGAAGATGGCACAGAGGATGCTTGGTGTAATATTCGAGTCCCACCTCAGTATGGAATCCCACATCAACAGCATCTGCAAGAGTGCATCACATTCACAACATCAGCAGTATTGGGTAATATCTTGATGTGAAGTCCACTTCAGCTCTCGTCCAAGCGTTTATCACGTCGAGACTCGACTATTGCAAGTATCTGCTATTTGGAACATCCGGGTATTTACTGGACTAGCTTCAACGTGTGCAGAACACTGCAGCAAGGGTCATCACACATCACCAGAAGTACGACCACATTACTCCTTTACTACACAGCTTACACTGGCTGCCTTTCAGATACAGGATTCAGTATAAGATAATGCTCATTGTATTCAAGTGCATGAAAGGCCTTGTTCCCAACTACCTTGCCAATCTTCTTCGAGAGTTCCAGCCACTCAGATCTCTCCGATCAAACTCAAAGAATCTCCTGGAGATACCAGCCACCCGAACGCACACATTTGGTGACCGTTCATTTGAGAAAGCGGATCCAATACTGTGGAACTGTCTACCGATCCATGTCAGATCCCAAGTGAACATAAACATGTTCAAATCACAACTTAACCCCAGCGCTTTTGAGTGGCATGTGGCAGAATTAGCGCTATATAAATATTTGTATGCATGTATGTATGTATGTATGTATGTATGCTGATGTTGTTTGGCTCAACATTTGTGTGCGAACAGACTTTTAGTGTGATGAACACCAACAAAGCACCCAGCAGATCCCATTTGAGTGATGACACCTCAAATATTTTCTGAGAACCACAACAGAATTATTACCAGACATTGATGCACTGGCAGAAATGGGTGATAACAACACTGTTCCCAGTGAAGGGTATAATAATATTTCATTTCTTTTTTTCTTTTTATGTTTGATATGTACTGTTCAAAATGCATTTCTTTATCGAATCTGCTGACCAGGCCCGCTTGTCAAATTTTAATAGACAGTGTGGCCCCCAAGCCAAAATAATTGCCCACCCCTGCTATAGAGTGTTGAGGGTTAAATAACTGCAACAACTCCTCAAAATATTATTTTAGAGTCGTTTATTAAGAGGAATGAATTCAATTATTGATTAAAAAAGTTAAGTGATTTAACATGATAACTATAAGAACCCTGTATTAAAGAATCTGATTTAAATATGAACAATCATCTATTCATATATAAGAAACATAATTATTCCCAAATAATGTATAACAATAGAAAATCAGGAAAAATAAAACACAAAATACAACTAAATTACACAAATTATGACAACATTAATATCTTCATCATTAAGGTACTTAGTTATAAATGTCCTATATTTAAGACTTCATTGTGTTATTCACTCAGAGAATCGTATTAAAGCAGAAATATTTACTTATGTATACTTTAATTACCCAGTAAACTTCTAAAAATAAAAGTGTACACAAAACACACTAAAGAACAAAACAAGTAAATACCTTCACCATGATTCCCCTAAAAACCCCAACATTACAATAGAAAACATATCAGAGTGAATATTATCTGAACGAATAACACCATTCTTGGAATTTGTGAAAAAAAAAAAAAAAAACAATGTGTGTCACATGGTTTATATAAACGATCAAATATTTAGATAAAGAGAATAAATAATTTTAAAATCGACGTGTGAAAAGCAGATGCGGTTTCAGTGGTGTTTCACTCTGATGGTGAGAACCACAGTTTAAGTCTTAAGTCTTCACATGTGAACATACACAATATATTATAAATGTGTTGGACGAAATACAGAGAAAACATTAATCACATCAAAAATAAATACAACAAATCCACCACACTGACTAACCTTCATCCTGTAGGTAGAACAGATGAAGTTGAGTTTGTGGCTCTCAGGCAGGCTGATTCACTTCTGCTCTTCTCCAGACTGCACTGCCCCGGTCCTCTCACCATCGTGGATGTCTTTGGACCCAGTTCCATACCCCGGGGCCCAGTCCTGGTAGCAGATCAGCTTTTCAATCAACCAGTACCAGAAACCCAGAGCGCAGGTGTGACAGAGGCCGAGCCACATGTGTTTGGTGGCGGCGTTTCAAGCCACTTTCTTCATCCAGAGTTGCATCTCCTCATTGTGCACTGAGACCAGGTCATGATGATGTTTCCTGCAGTAGATCACAGTTTCTTTCCAAGTCAGATTCTTCTGGATCAGGATCAGATCATCTGGAAAATGTACAGTGGAAGTATTGATTCCTAAACTATTCTCAGTGTATAATCTAAATAGTGCAGTCGGTGTTGTATATCAGAGGGGACCGTCTCTAATGATGAAAAAGAAATAAACATGTTGAATAAGTGTAATGAGACTCACTCTCATGTGGTTCTCTCTGCAGTAGGTCTGAGTGTCACACCAGCATTTTCTTTCATTAACAAATATGTACTGATTACTTCCTGCATTTTTTTCTGAAATATGTTTATTTTGCATCAAGAATAAATCATCCATCAATAAATCAAATTAATTTATTATTATTATTTTTTAATTATTATTACTTTCAAACAAAATCAATTAAAAATAAGAACGAATCCAACGACAAACTCACAATCAGGATATTTTTATATTTAAATACCACAAACATCTGTAAATTCTTACCATTGAAACACACAAAAAACACACTCTCAATTCATCATACTTCCAATCATTCCACAATTCACTGGATTTATACATCTCAACACGGAACTGATTACCAAGGTAGTTGTTTGGTTCTCATCTGTCCCAGTTCGTGTACAACTCTCCGTCTGTGTAGAAAGTTTGTTCTCCCAGACACCAGTTCCATTTCCCAGAGTCCTCTCTCTGTAGGCCGATCCAAGTTTGCTCTGCAGGTTCCTTCTTCAGTGTGCGCTTTAGCTTCATCATCTCTTCCATGTTGTTGATGGAGGCGAGATCAGTGTATTTCTCTCTGTACTAAGTCTGAGCTTCATTCCAGGTTTTCTTCTCATTCACAAAGTGATAGCGATGAGAAATATATGCCCCGATACCACATAGCGCAGGGAAAAACAAAATATAATAATAATAATAATAATAATAATAATAATAATAATAATAATAATAATAATAATAATAGTCATGGGTCAAAAATAAAAAAACTTAAATCCTAATCTCACATGTCTTTAACTGGATCAAGATCCAAATCAAGCACACTGACACAGAATTTATCAGATTTATACACAAACACCATTAAAACATTGTATTCGAATCGAAACTCAAACTACTCACAGTGCATAAAACACTGACCTGAGACCCAGCTGACATGGTTACATTGTAATAACATTGCTACTACGTTACACAAAAGCCACCACAACGTTGCAATGAAACGTGGTCATTGGTGTAGACTTCATTGGACATGATGGAGCAGGCAACAGAGGGGATGAGGAAATGATGGGCATGTTTGGTGTCCTGGACAGGAACACAGAGGAACAGATGTTGATAGATTTGAAAAAAAAAAAAAAAAAAGGATGGACATGGGTGTGGTGAATACTTTCTTCCAGAAGAGACAGGAGCATAGGGTGACTTATAAAAGCGGAGGCAAGAGCACGCAGGTGGACTACATCTTGTGTAGACAATGCAGTTTGAAGGAAGTCAGTGACTGCAAAGTAGTAGTGGGTGAGAGTGTAATCAAACAGCATAGGATGGTGGTGTGCAGGATGACGCTGATTGTAAGAAAGGTGAAGAAAGCAAAGGCAGAGCAGAAGACAAAGTGGTGGAAGCTGAAAAAGGAAGAGGGTCATGTTGTCTTCAAGGAGTAGTTGAAACAGGCTTTGTGTGGTCAGGAAGTGCTTCCAGATGACTGGACAACCACAGCAAATGTGATCAGAAAGACAGGTAGGAGAGTACTTAGTGTGTCCTCTGGAAGGAGAGTAGATAAGGAGACTTGGTGGTGGAATGAGGAAGTGCTGAAGTGTGTACAAAGGAAGAGGTTAGCTCAGAAGTGGGACATTGAGAGGACCGAAGAGAGTAAACATGAGTACAGGGAGACACAGGGTAAGGCGAAGGTAGCGGTGTCAAAGGCCAAACAGAGGACATATGATTAATTGAATGCTAGGTTGGACAGTAAGGAGGGAAAAAATGATTTATGCAGGTTGGCACAGCAGAGAAAGAGATATGGGAAGGACATGCAGCAAATTAGATTGATAAAGGACAGAGAGGGAAATGTATTGACTGATGACAGAAATGTGCTGAGAAGATGGAAAGAGTACTTTGAATAGCTGATGAATGAGGAAAATGAGAGAGAAAAAAGAGTAGAGGAGGTGACCTTTGAGGACCAGGAAGTAGCAAAAATTAGTAGGAGGGCATTGAAGTGGATGAAAAGTGGAAAGGCAGTTGGTCGTGATGACATAGTGGTGGAGGTGTCGAAGTGTCTAGGTGAAGTTGCAGTAGATTTTCTCTTAAGAAAATTCAACAAGGTCCTAGAGCAGATGCCAGAGGAAAGTTGATGAGCCATACAATGAAGTTACGGGAAAGAATAGTGGAAGCTAGATGAGGTTGACATTTGTGAACAAGTTTGGTTTCATGCCAAGAAAGAGCACCAGATGCAGTTTTTGCTTTGAGAATGTTAATAGAGAAGTACAGAGAAGGTCAGAGGGAGCTGCATGGTGCCTTTGTGGATCTGGAGAAAGCATATGACAGGGTGCAAAGAGAGGAACTGTCGTATTGCATGACGAAGTTGGGAGTGGCAGAGAAGTGTGTTATAGTGGTGCAGGACATGTATGAGAGATGTAAGACAGTGGTGAGCTGTGCTGCGGGGTGACAGAAGAGTTTAAGGTGGAGGTGGGACTGCATCAAGGATCAGCTCTGAGCCCCTTCTTGTTTGCTCAGGTGATGGACAGACTGATAGACGAGGTGAGACAAGATTCCCCATGGACTATGATGTTTGCGGATGACATAGTGATCTGTAGTGAGCGCAGTGAGCAAATGCAGGAAAATCTAGAGAGGTGGAGGTGTGCCCTCAAAAGGAGAGGATTGAAGGTTAGCCTCTGTAAGACAGAATACATATGTGTGAACGACAAAGACCCAAGAAGAATGGTGACGTTTCAGGGAGAAGAGATAAAGAAGGTGGATTATTTTAAGTACTTCGGCTGAACAATCCAGAGCAATGGAGAGTGGAGAAAAGAGGTGAAGAAGCATGTGCAGACAGGTTGGAATGGTTGGAGAAAAGTGACCGGTGTGATGTGTGATAGGAAGGTATCAGCAAGAATGAAAAGAAAAGTGTACAAGACGGTGTTGAGGTCAGCGATGTTGTATGGTTTAGAAACAGCGGCACTGAGGAAAAGACAGGAGGCAGAGTTGGAGGTAGCAGAGATGAAAATGTTGAGGTTCTCTTTGGGAGTAAAGAGGATGGGTAGGATCAAGAATAAGTACAGCAGAGGGACAGCACATGTAAGGTGTTTTGGAGACAAAGTCAGAGAGGCTAGATTGAGATGGTTTGGACATGTACAGAGGAGGGATAGTGGGTATATTGGTGGTAGGATGCTGAGGTTGGAACTATCAGGCCGAAGGCCTAGAGGAAGACCTAAAAGAAGATTTATGGTTGTGGTGAAGGAGGACATGAAGATAGTTGGTGTAAGAGAAGAAGATGCAGATGATAGTGTGTGATGGAGGCAGATGAGTCACCGTGGCGACCCATGATGGCAACAGCCGAAAGGAAAAAAGAAGAAGTTTCTATGAAGCACAGTAAATTGTGATGATGACTTTTTGTTCAAAAATTGAACAGCATCAGGTTCAATTTGTGCCCTTTTGGAAGTACAGAATCTTCCGGGTCTCTTACAAAACCAGCACCAGGTCTCATGGTAATGTTGACTTTCACACTTGATTCTTTATTTTCATGTAAATCGCAGCAGCCTTCTATGTATTTTGATCTGGAAATTTGTTTCTTGTAAATAACATGCTCTATATTCACATACTGTATGAACATTTTTATACAACATTACATAACATTTCATTTTAAGTAAAATCACAATGTTACCTTCTGCTGGGGGTAGGCCCATGATGAAGTCCACGGGAATGTGCGTCCAGGGACATTGAGGTATGGGCACGGTTTGGAGGAGACATGCCTTCTGAAAAGGGTCTGGTGAACCCCATGGTGGCAGGCCAACTTATACGCATGTTCTCACTTGAACACTGGAGTTCTTACCAGTGGAAGAACATACAGTATAATTATCCTTGGGGACACCCTTCGGGCTCTGGTTCCACCTCCCACGGGTCAGCACCGAGCACACAGGAAGCGGCAAGATAGTTTCTGTGGCAGTGTCTTCCCATGAAAAGTCCTGTGGAGAAAGGACATGTGGTTTGGTAGTTTGTGAAACAGGATGGCAGCTGAGGGTAAAGTTGAACCTCCTGAGGTAGAGGGGCCATTATGCCTGTGGAAAGTTCAACCTATTCGCTGAAGGGGGGTAGGAAAAATTTTTGTGGTTTGTCCAGACAATGAAGGGATGGACAGCTCCAGTGCAACCAGTGCCACCACTCTTGGCATGCCAGGACCACTGCCAGCAGCTCATGGTTCCCCATGTCATAATTTTGTTCTGCTGGAGACAGGCGGCAGGAGAAGAATGCACATGGGTGTAATTTCTGGTCCGCAGGGGAGCGCTGGGAGAGGACAGCCCCCCCTCCAGAATCTGAGTCCTCCAGTTTCATCATGAACTGCAGTGTGCGGTCTGGGTTGATCATTATGGGTGCGTTGATGAACCTTGTCTTCAACTTTTCAACAGCTGTTTGTGCAGTAGAAGACCATTGAAAGGGTGTTTTGATGGGCATTAGCCACTTGAGGGGTTTGCTAGGTTGCTATAGTTCTGGATGAACCTCCTGTAGAAGTTCAGAAACCCCAGAGACCTTTGTAGATTTTTACGTGTTGCTGGAATTGGCCACTTTGCCTCCGCTTTCATCTTCTCTAGATCCAGTTTTAACTGCCCCTTCTCCATGATATATACCGGGCAGTGGCTAGACCCAGCTTGGCTTCGGTCTAGAATGGAGAAGTAAGACGCTTCCTTCCCTCCGCTAGTCTGGGTGCTCACCTTGGGCAAGTGACAGTACACTCTTAGCCCTCCTTACCAGGGTCACGGTCCCCCTGTGGGTGGTGGGGTAGAATTAACCCACTCCGCCCTGGGATGTCGTAAAAGGTGACTAAAGGGGAAACCGGATATGATAAACACATTTTCCTTTTCTTCCTGCACTCATTTTGTAAAATTGGCTTATATCCTAAACACTTCATGATTTGGGTAAAAAGTGGTTTAAGTATCCCTGACATCTGTATGCTGGAGGTCCGCATATAAATAGATGTCCCCAGTAGGGCTCCAAGGAGGGTGGGGTGCTTCGATGGTGAAATATTATCCCTTCAAGATGGCTAAAATGTTTATTAAAAAAAATTTAACCGATAGACATTTTAAAGTTCATGTCGGGAATTCCCTTTCTGCTTCTCAGAAACAAGACAGGGGCGTTCCACAAGGAAGTATTTTATCTGTGACTTTATTTAATGGTAAAACGCCGTTAAAGACGCTATATCAAAATCATTATTTGTGGATGATTTTGCAATTAGCTGTTGTGCAAAACACATGCACACTATTGAAAGACAATTGCAGCTATGCTTAAATAAAATTCAAAAGTGGGCTGATAATCATGGTTTTAAATTTTTAAATTCTCTCAGTCTAAAGCTGTGTGTGTGTGTGTGTGTGTGTGTGTGTGTGTGTGTGTGTGTGTGTGTGTGTGTGTGTGTGTGTGTGTGTGTGTGCATTTTTGCAATGAAAAAAAAATTCACTTAGATCCAGATCCTAAACTTGGTAGTCATGATATTCCTGTTGTTGATCAGGTTAAATTTCTTGGTGTGATTTTTTACAAAAAAACCTCAACTTTAAAGCTCACATCAAGTATTTAAGAACAAAATGTCAGAAATCTTTAAACCCTTTGAAAGCTGTCTCTAAAATGGATTGTGGAGCTGTCAAAATTAATCAGATCAAAATTAGATTATGGCTGCATAGTTTATGGTTCTGCTCTAAAATCGTATTTAAAACAGTTAGAAACCATCCAAAACCAAGCATTAAATATCTGCCTAGGAGCCTTCTGAACCGCTCCTATTCCTAGTCTGCATGTTGAAGCAAATAAACTACCATTACATTTGAGTTGGGAAAAACTCGCCCTTCACTATGCTATAAAACTGAGAGCAAACAAGGACAACCCTACATATGAGCTAGCCTTTCAAACCTGAAACACGCGGTTCTACGAAAGCAAACCAACAGCTACTCGTCCATTTGCTTTGAGAATTAAAGACTCACTTAAAGCTGTGTGTCCATATCAAGAATATAGAACCATATGATATACCTGATAGCCCACCTTGGAAATTAAAGAGACCACATATAAATCTGTCATTATCTGAGTTTCCTAAAAATTCATCGGATCCTTCAGTGTTTCAGATGATGTTCGGTCAATTAAGAGATCTATATAGGGACTTTAGGGTTATTTATACAGATAACTCTAAGGATACAACAGAGTAGCAGCCGCTACGGTCACCAACTACAGCTGTACAAGACCAACTGTAGCCGCTACACTATTTTTACAGCAGAATTGCGGGCGATTCTGCATGCACCTGATATTGTGTCTTCTTATGATGGAAACGATTTTATTATTTTTTTCAGATTCTTTGTCTAGATTAACTGCCTTACAGGGTAATGATTTTGACAACCCAACACTTTTAAATATTTTAGAAACGTGCCATGATTTCATTGAGGATGGAAAAAATCTAGTGTTTGCTTGGTGCCACAGTCACGTTGGTATCAAAGGTAATGAAAAGGCTGATAAACTAGCTAAGGAAGCTCTTAATCATCGTGTTTCTGAGAACAAGATCCCCTATACTGACGTAAAGTGTCGTGTAAATAATTTTGGTTTTAGTCAGTGGCAGAGCCAGTGGGATGAAGAGACTTACAGTAAACTTCATCTCATTAAGCCCAGTGTAAAAAGTTTATATTCTTACTCAAGTAGAACGAGTAGAAGAAGTGTTGGCCAGGACTCGTATTGGCCACACCTACATTACACACAGCTATTTATTGTAAGGGGAGCCTGCGCCTGTGTGTGACACTTGTTCAGTCCCCCTGACTGTCAAACACATTTTAATAGATTGCACAGATTTTGCTGAGACTAGGTTCCAGCATGTTAACGTGAACAACTTGTATGATCTTTTTACTAAATACTTCAGTAATCCTGCAGTTTTTAAAAGATATTGAAAGGTTTTATAAATTCTGAATTTGTGGTATAGTTAGCATACATTCTATTTCTACAGTGCTGCAATTCTGCCTAAATAACAACAGACTTTTACTGTTGGTTGGAAATGTATAGGAATGCACATTCTTAGCCAGACTCGTTTTTATTAATATTACTTTTTCATCTTTCGATTGGGTTTTACGCAAGAATTGATTGAAGAAAATGATTTGGTTTAGCTTAGCTTCATTTGCGATTTGAAATTGAACTCAGTCATTATGCGTAATATAAAATAACCATGTTTGGCACAATATAGCACACTATATGTGTTGAAAGTGCCGTTAAACTTCATTCATTCATTCATTCATTCATTCAATGATATATAATAGAAAAGACATTGTGGTGACATGGAATTCACACTTCTCAGCCATAATGTAAAACCTGTTGTCTAGCAATCTGTGAAGTATCGTTCTTAATTGACGAACATGCTCATCGTGATTCTTCGAGAAGACCAGGATATCGTCTAGGTCAGTGTTTCCCAACTCCTGTTCCGCGGCACATTAGTGTGCCGTGAGAAATCATCAGGTGTGCCGCGGAAGATTAACCAAATTCTCTTAGCGTGTAGTAACAGTGCTGTTCTGCTAGAGGGCAGTATCATTTTTGTTCCGTGGTGTGCCTTGTGATTTTTCTAATGTAAAAGGTGTGGACTAACTGGTAAGCATTTCTCAAGTCTAATTTGGTGAAGATAGTGGCGTCATGGAGAAGAGTAAAGGCCGAATCGATAAGAGGAGGGTTTTTTGTTTGTTTGTTTTTTTGCTGTTAGTCCTGTGTCATCGATGTGGGGTCTTTTCAACAAAGAAGAACCCTGCACCTACTGGAGATGATGAAGGCCGGATAAGGCTTGCCGCCAGCAAGTCGGTGATGTATCGTTCTATAGCCTCCCTCTCAAATTTCAACAGGTTGTATAGTCTCTTTGTGGGGAGTGCGGATTCGGGGAACAAATCTATCGAGCAATCGTATTGGCGGTATTACTAAAAAATTACTAAAAGGGCTCGGTCCTTACTGAATGCCTCTTTTAATTCATGATATTCACTTGGGACACTAGTCAAATTGATCTTCTACTGCGGGACTGGATTTTGGGAAACTTGGGAAGGAACAGCGGCCAGCAGGCAGTGTTGATGGCAGTAGTCACTCCAGTTACTGATGGTGAGCATGAACCTGTCGATATGGGGATTGTGGGTTTGCAACCAAAGCCCCAGCAACACCGTGGGAGTGAGCAAGGCCGAAATGATGAACAATTCTACATATGTGTGGTGGTTTCCCGATTGGCTGAGATTGACAGGCACCGTCTTTGTGTGTAACACGATCAATGAGTCGGATGTCTATCACCTCTTAAGGGGTTTCAAGCTCATGCACTGGGAGCTAAAGGATGGGAGCTAAAGGAGCCGAATCAGCTCCATGTTGATAAAATTGTTGTTGACACCTGAGTCAATGAATACTCAAACTGGGTGTGTTTTTGTTGTCTGAAGTGTAGCTTGCGGTCAATCTGGATGCATTTCTGGGGAGATGAGGAGGCTCGTCTTGCCTCCAACCTTCTGCCTGTTGGCGAATCAGGCACCACTGGACACTGGGCAAAGTAATGCCCCTTCTCGTTGTCCAGTCTGTGTTATCGTTCCTTCAGCGTCAGCTTGGTTCGGCCACGCTGCATGGGCTCATGGTTGTCCCCTTGGGCCGGTGGGAAAGAGTTCGAGGAAATTGAGGACGAGTTGGGAGGAGTGATATTGGACATCACAGAACTGCTCGGAGATGGGGGCGATGGGACCATCCTGTTCTTCCTAGGATCTCTCTCTCTCTCTCTCTCTCTCTCTCTCTCTCTCTCTCTCTCTCTCTCTCTCTCTCTCTCTCTCACTCAATCTATTGTCCAGCCAGAAAGCTAGCACGGTCAGGTTCTCGAGAGTAGCTGGCTCATCCCGCACTTGTCTTTGAGTCTATTGGTGAGACCTTAAACAAATGCTCCTCACAGCGCAGGGTCATTCCATAACTTTCTATGGCAAGGATCTAGAATGCAATTATGTATTCTGATACTGACTTTGAACCTTGTTTGATACGTAACAGCTGGCTGCCCCATTCCCCTCCTTTTGCCGGGAGATCAAAAACATTTTTCACTTCAAGCACGAATCGGTCATAGTTTGAGCACAAATCAGGGATATGGGTGGCAACTGCTAAAGCCCAAGATGAGGCTTGATCCGTAAGCAGGCTCATAACAAACCTATAGTCCTGGCTTTGTCCGTGGTGTACATGAGCGGCTGCTGACTGAAGAAAAGCGAGCACTTATCAGGGAACTGAGCTCATGTGCCTATAGTGCCGAAATACCTTGTCGGCATGGGGATGAGTGGCTCTCAGCGAGTGGTGAACAGGGCTGGTGCTTCTGCCGGCACGTAAAGAAAAGAGTTAGTGGGCGGGGTCAGGGTGGCAAGCTGGAGTGCAATGGTGTCCATCTTTGCACCGAGCTGAGCCACGCTGGTGGTCAATTGTTGCAGGATGTCCAAAACTTGGTACAGCCGGGAGTCGTGTTGGCCCAACAGGAGTCCCTGGCAGGACAATGCCTACTTGAGCTTCTCAGTGTCCCCTGGGTTAATGAGGCCAGGAGATTCTGTTGCGGAGTGAACTTTCAGCCAGACCCAGAAATGCTGGAGATGGAATGAAATGCAACAGGGACAATTTATTATTTTCAAGGGAAATACTGGAGATTTAAGTGACAACATTAACACTAGTGGTGACAGAGGAAAATAATAAACAACAAACACTTGAGAAAATGATGCGGGAAACTGGTTGAGCACAGCTGTAACCAGGGGCCAGAGAGAATCACGGAGTATCGGTTGCGTGATGCAGGACAATCTTCTGGCACTGAGGTGAACGCTCTGCTTGTCTTTATAGAGGGACAGATTAGGGAGAGGGATCAGGTGTATGCACTGAAGTCAGCTTGAATAGGTCAGCCACACCCATCTGCCAGAGTCTGAAACGCTGGGGAGAAAACAGTTAGAAGAGCTGTCAAATTGTTCCTCGACCTCCAAAGAGTTTAAAACTGGCACTTCTGTTAGTCGCCATTTCACCAAGTAAGCTGTAGATGGTAAGGCATCATAATCAGACATCAAGAGGAACATAATATGGAATGGGTCCATACTCAGCATTTCTTTCCAAGATAACTTTTTTTTTTCTCAGGCAAGTTCCATCATGTCTATTGTCCCTGCTGGCCCAGTGATACTGCCTTAGCTCTTCTTGTTTCCTTTTCCTCTCTACTGATGTCCTCTTGCACCATATCTCTCTTGACTTTTCCTGCACTGCTTGAATCTTGAGCTTCTTAGCCCATGGCGGCCAATGCAAACATTCCTGACGATGTCCCTAATTACTAACATGTCTTCTGCTTTCTGATCATTCATACCTGCAGACCATTGTTTTTGATGTTCTTATCAGCACTTCTGCATTCCCCACTTTTCTTTTTTTTTTCATATCGCAAGTCTCTCAAAATCAAGACCAGTCTGCACTCTGTTACTTTAGAGATAACTTTAGCTTGAAAGAGTGACTATACAGCCCTGTGGATGTGAAACCTTGTGTTACTCCTAGCCATCGTCGTAGATATTTTTTGACTCTTCTTTCAATCTTTTTCACACCTGTTGCTGGAAAATCACAGAACATCAATGATCATGTTACTCTCAGCAGTAGACGATGTTGACCGATTCATGATTTATACTTAACATGGAGACCTGTCTTATCCACTTTATCCAACCACTCTGTAATCCTACTGCCAATATACTCACTATCCCTCCTCTGTACATGTCCAAACCATCTCAATCTAGCCTCTTTGACTTTGTTTCCAAAACATCTTACATGGGCTGTCCCTCTGATGTACCCATTTCTGATCCTATCCATCCTCGTAACTCCCAGAGAGAACCTCAGCATTTTCATTTCTGCTATCTCTAGCTCTGCCTCCTGCCTTTTCCTCAGCGCCACTGTTTCTAAGCCATACAACATCGCAGGCTTCACCACCGTCTTGTACACTTTTCCTTTCATTCTTGCTGACACTCTCCTATCGCACATCACAACAGACACTTTTCTCCAACCAATCCAGCCTGCCTGCACACACTTCTTCACCTCTTTTCCACACTCTCCATTGCTCTGGATTGTTGAGCCTAAGTACTTAAAATCCTCAACCTTCGTTATCTCTGCTCCCTGTAACATCGCCGTTCCTCCTGGGTCCTTCTCATTCACACACATGTATTCTGATTTTCTGAGGCTAACCTTCATTCCTCTCCTTTCCAGGGCATACCTCTTCCTCTCTAGATTTTCCTGCACTTGTTCTCTGCTCTCACTACAGATCACAATGTCATCTGCAAACATAATAGTCCATGGAGATTCTTGCCTAACCTCGTCTGTCAGCTTGTCCATCACCATAGCAAACAAGAAGGTGCTCAGAGCTGACTCTTGATGCAGTCCCACCGCCACCTTGAACTCACACCGTCAGCACACCTCACCACTGTCTTACGTCTCTCAGACATGTCCTGCACCACTCTAACATACTTCTCTGCCACTCCAGACTTCCTCATGCAATACCAGAGTTGTATCGATACCAATATTTAAGAGAACCCGCCCCTGAATGAACACCACCCCATCTAGAGGACGCCATGTTCATCGACATCGTACCGCCCCCAGAACTTTGTAATCATTCTTCTATAATCACCTGAAGAGAGAGGATGGTTTCACCACCCCTCGAAACAGATCTGTAGTGATAAATGGAGTTTCAATAGAAAGTCTTTGTCCTGTCCTTTTATTTTTATTATATATATATATATATATATATATATGTATATATATATATATATATATATATATATATAATAATCCCCCACCACTGCACGTTTCCTCTTCGTGTCCCTGCAATATCATGGATTTAAAAAAAAAAAAAAAAAAGATTACAGTACAGTATTCAAAATTCACTCGCACTACATTCAATTACGCTACTCAACATGCTTTGTTCTCCTGCTTGACTTGAGTGTTCTCTGATTGGCTGTGAGTCCAGTAAGCTGATTGGTCGAGATTATATTTTCCAGCATCCAACACATGGGTCTTCCTGTCTTGGTGTTCGAGCCGCATTGTTAGATCGTCTACACTATGTATCAGCAGTTCTCCAGCCAAGCGCCTAAGTATTTCTCTCGTTGTGCTCCTAAATATTTTTGTATACACTAAGGCCTTGATAATGGCCCCAAAACGAGGAAGTGTTATGGGTCTGTGCTAGTTGGCGGCATTTAACTTTCTGTGCATACACTGGCGAGGCTGTTACCCGTAGACAAAATCCAGAGAGCGCACCTGAATTCACTCAGCCATCAGCACGTTAGAGGAGCACCGTGCTTGACACTGTGTGATTTGGTTGTGTTTTTCCCTCACCACTATGGTAACATGATTTTTCATGCACCCCAGTGCTTCTTCTGAGCTCAATAAAAGCCTTTGTTTCATCCTACTTGGTTTCCTGTTTTTTTGGGTCCAACTGATGTGCTCCCAGTGTCACAGGAAGATCATCTAGTGAACTGAAAAAGAAAAGGAAAATGATGACAGCTAGTGAGAAAGTTAAGCTTCTACATTAAAGAAATGAAGAGTGACGTTTTGCGTCTGTAGCTCGCCATTACGTCATTAACGAGTTGACTGTTCGCTACATTAAGAAGTAGAAAGAGAAAATACAGATTTCAGTCGGATCCAAAGATGCAGGAGACCAAGTACTAAAAGTACAAATACTTTTATTGAGCTCAAGGGAAGCACTGGGGTGCGGAAAAATCGCGTTCACCGTAGTGGTGAGGGGAAAAACAGTGTTGAGCACGGAGCTCCTCTCGTGCGCTGATGACTGAGTCAATGCGGGTGCGCTCTCTGGATTTTGCCTGGGGGTAACAGGCATGTCCCTCACCACTGCATGCGCAGACAGACGACACTGCCAACTAGCACAGGCCATAACAGTAACAGCGCAATAAGGCCGTTGTGAAAATGGAAAATGCCTTATTGTTGTGCATTACGGACTGCCATAAAAATAATGTGAGTTTGGACACTAACATGATATGTACTACTGTAAAGCAAAGGCTCTGGAGGTGCTGACGAGCCCCAATCAAGCACCAGTGCCGCCAGTGATTCTCTTTCTCGACGTGGCTGTGTATTTGTTATTTATAAGGTTTGTTATAGAGTATTTACATACACAGTTGGCACTCGATATTCGTGGGGGTTTGGTTCCGGCCCTTCCCACGAATGAAGATAATCCGTGAGTTCTGTACCCGGAAGTAAAACCCCATGTATCATTTTACATGCACAAATGAACAGCCGTAAGTAAAATATTGTGTATCTATTACATGCGCTAAAATATGCTTCTTAAAAAAAAAAATCTATAAACAGTCTTACTCATTAATACATTTTCAATGAAATAAAATTTAGTAATGATTAAGAAAACCTTTTCAATTTTTACTGTTATATTTATTGATGATAAAATACAAACATTATATAGCATATACTGTTGTAAAGCATTAGCTATGAAGTCTTTTTCAATGATTATTCCAGTACAGTACCTAAGTTAATGTTTAGAATGTTTGTGCGTGAGATTTTATGTTCTCTAGCATGTTTAACAAATGATACCAAAAGGATAAACTTCATTATGCTTCATGTCCTTTTACACTGAACTTGGAGTGACGTCTTGGAGAGCCGGTGTGCGGCTAGCATTGAGCTACCAGAGCATATTAGCTCAGGAGTTGAGTGTGCTTAGTTATACATGCCCGAAGACACTCCGATCTCATAGCTGTAGTAGGGTCGACCGGTCATAGACGAGCACAGTGCAAAACATGAACAAACAAAATAACAAATAAAACAAATTAAAATGAACAAATAAACAATTTGACACTGAGAACTCTGCGACGTCGCCCTCTAAGCAGTGCCATTTTGGAGATGTCTCTCCAAGACGTCACTCCAAGTTCAATGTAAAATGACATGAAGCGTAATAAAGTTTATCCTTTTGGTATTGTTTGTTAAACATGCTAGAGAACATAAAATATCACGCACAAACACTCTAAAAATTAACTTAGGTACTGTACTGGAAAAATAATTGAAAAAGACTTGAATACAACAGTTCAGAGGAAACTGTCGTTTCTTCAGGAGAAAGTCTTATTTCTTCAGACGAGACATCCAGCGTTTTCTATCGCTTAGCCAGAGAAGACGCACTGCGTTTGAGTGGCATCATAGAACTTAACTGGTACTTAAAGCACACGAAAAAAAAAAAAAAGACTCATTGACAACTTGTGTGTGAATGAGAAAAAAGGGGCGTTGCATCATCTCAACCAATCAGCAGGAAGGAAGACAGCCATTGGCTGAATTTGAGTGACGTGTCAGTTGCTTGGCAGTCCATGACTACTCAAACCGTGAAATCAAAACCGCGAATAGTAAAGGGCCTACTGAATTTATTGTCATTATAAGGTGAATAATTTATTTACATATTAATACAAGTTGCCTGTATGATATTAACATCCATAGAACACTTTAAAATTAACTTATATATAAATTTTATATAATATATAGGTGGGCGGGTGCCTTTAAGAAGTGGCAGAAGTCATTTCGAGATTTTTCACATATTGGGAAGAGGGCTAGTCCCCATTAATCGCAAAAAAAAAGGGGATTTATATATATATATATCTTCTTCTTCTTCTTCTTTTCCTTTCGGCTTTTCCCTTCAGGGGTCGCCACAGCGAATCATCTGCCTCCATCTCACCCTATCCTTTGCATCTTCTTCTCTTACACCAACGACCTTCATGTCCTCCTTTACCACATCCATGAATCGTCTCTTTGGTCTTCCTCTAGGCCTTTTGCCTGGTAGTTCCAGCCTCAGCATCCTATTACCAATATACTCACTATCCCTCCTCTGTACATGTCCAAACCATCTCAATCTAGCCTCTCTGACTTTGTCTCCAAAACGTCTTACATGTGCTGTCCCTCTGACGTGCTCATTCCTAATCCTATCCATCCTCGTTACTCCCAAAGAGAACCTCAACATTTTCATCTCTGCTACCTCCAACTCTGCCTCCTGTCTTTTCCCCAGGGCCACTGTTTCTAACCCATACAGCATCGTTGGCCTCAACACCGTCTTGTACACTTTTCCTTTCATTTTTGCCGATACCCTCCTATCACACATCACACGGCCACTTTTCTCCAACCATTCCAACCTGCCTGCACACGCTTCTTCACCTCTTTTCCACACTCTCCATTGCTCTGTATTGTTGAGCCTAAGTACTTAAAATCCTCCACCTTTCTTATCTCTGCTCCCTGTAATCTCACTGTTCCTCTTTGGTCCTTGGCATTCATGCACATGTATTCTGTCTTACTGAGGCTAATCTTCATTCCCCTCCTTTCCAGGGCATACCTCCACCTCTCTAGATTTTCCTGCACTTGTTCTCTGCTCTCACTACAGATTACAATGTCATCTGCAAACATCATAGTCCATGGGGAATCTTGTCTAACCTCGTCTGTCAGCCTGTCCATCACCATAGCGAACAAGAAGGGGCTGAGAGCTGACCCTTGATGCAGTCCCACCTCCACCTTGCACTCTTCTGTCACACCGACAGCACACCTCACCACTGTCTTACATCTCTCATACATGTCCTGCACCACTCTAACATACTTCTCTGCCACTCCAGACTTCCTCATGCAATACCACAGTTCTTCTCTCGGCACCCTGTCATATGCTTTCTCCAGATCCACAAAGGCACAATGCAGCTCCGTCTGACCTTCTCTGTATTTCTCCATTAACATCCTCAAGGCAAACACTGCATCTGTGGTGCTCTTTCTGGGCATGAAACCAAACTGTTGTTCACAAATGCTGACTTCTGCCCTTAGTCTAGCTTCCACTATTCTTTCCCATAACTTCATCGTATGGCTCATCAACTTTATCCCTCTGTAGTTGCCACAACTCTGCACGTCTCCCTTGTTCTTAAAAATGGGCACCAGCACACTTCTCCTCCATTCCTCTGGCATCCTCTCACTCTCTAAGACCTTGTTAAATGTTCTTGTCAGAAAATCTACTGCTACCTCTCCTAGACACTTCCATACCTCCACCGGTATGTCATCAGGACCAACTGCCTTTCCATTCTTCATCCTCTTCAATGCCCTCCTCACTTCACCCTTACTAATCTTTGCTACTTCCTGCTCCTCAATGGCAACCTCTTCTACTCTTTTTTCTCTCTCATTTTCCTCATTCATCAGCTCTTCAAAGTACTCTTTCCATCTTCCCAGCACACTTCTGTCATCAGTCAATACATTTCCCTCTCTGTCCTTTATCAATCTAACTTGCTGCACATCCTTCCCAGCTCTATTTCTCTGCTGTGCCAACCTGTATAAATCATTTTCTCCCTCCTTACTTTCCAACCGAGCATACAAGTCATCAAACGCGCTCTGTTTGGCCTTTGACACTGCTACCTTTGCCTTACGCTGTGTCTCCCTGTACTCCTGTTTACTCTCTTCGGTTTTGTCAATGTCCCACTTCTTCTTAGCTAATCTCTTCCTTTGTACACACTCCTGCACTTCCTCATTCCACCACCAAGTCTCCTTATCTACTTTCCTTCCAGATGACACACCAAGTATTCTCCTACCTGTCTCCCTGATCACATTCGCTGTAGTTGTCCAGTCATCTGGAAGCACTTCCTGACCACCCAAAGCCTGTTTCAACTCCTCCTTGAAGACAACCCGACACTCTTCATTTTTCAGCTTCCACCACTTTGTCTTCTGCTCTGCCTTTGCCTTCTTCACCTTCCTCACCATCAGCATCATCCTGCACACCACCATCCTATGCTGTTTGGCAACACTCTCACCCGCTACTACTTTGCAGTCACTGACTTCCTTTAAATTACATCGCCTGCACAAGATGTAGTCTACCTGTGTGCTCCTACCTCCACTTTTATAAGTCACCCTATGCTCCTCTCTCTTCTGGAAGAAAGTATTCACCACAGCCATTTCCATCATTTTTGCAAAATCTACCAACATCTGTCCTTCTGCGTTCCTGTCCTGGATACCAAACCTACCCATCACTTCCTCGTCCCCTCTGTTTCCTGCACCAACATGTCCATTGAAGTCTGCCCCAATGACCACTCTTTCACCTCTGGGGGTACTCTGCATCACTTCATCTAACTCCCTCCAGAATCTCTCCTTCTCTTCTCGCTCACATCCTGTCTGTGGGGCATAAGCACTAACAACATTGACCATCACACCTTTAATTTCTAACTTGAGACTCATCACTCTGTCTGACACTCTTTTCACTTCTAGAACATTCCTGGCAAACTCCTCCTTCAAGATGACTCCTACTCCATTTCTCTTCCCATCCACACCGTGATAAAACAGCTTAAACCCTGCTCCTATGCTTCTAGCCTTGCGACCTTTCCACCTGGTCTCCTGAACACACAGTATGTCCACCTTCCTGCTCTGCATCATGTCTGCCAGCTCTCTACCTTTTCCTGTCATAGTTCCAATATTCAAAGTCCCTACTTTCAGTCCTAGACTCATGCCTTTCCTCTTCTCTCTCTGGCAACGGACACGCCTCCCGCCTCTCCTTCTTCGGCGTCTTCGACCAACAGTAGTCCAATTTCCATCAGCACCTTGTTGGTTGACGGCACTGATGGCGGTCGTTGTTAACCCGGGCCTCGACCGATCCGGTATGTCATCCTTTCTTGTGATTCGCATAGTTTATTTGGCATTTGTTTTACGCCGGATGCCCTTCCTGACACAACCCTCTGCATTTATCCGGGCTTGGGACCGGCGTGAGGGAGAGACACTGGTTTGTGCCCCCCCCCTCACGGCTGCATTTTTATATATATATATATATATATATATATATATATATATATATATATATATATATATATAACAAATACAACTAAAATGAAACACAAAACATACAAACTCAGAAGAAACCTCAATGTCCTTTAAACAATGAGAGCACCAAAGAAGAAAATAATAATAATAAAAAAGAAACAGGAGATCCCTCCCCCAAACTTAACCACACGTTAAAACACCAGAGAAACCAAACTGATGAGCAGGTGGGCGGGGATACATGGCAAAGCAGCAGATGAAAACAGCACAGCCACCTTGACGTGGAAAACGCCAAAGAAAAGCACCAGTTCTTTTTCCCATTCTCATGGCTACACAGCTCAATCTATCAAACAGTAAAACTAACAGATTCATGAAAGCATGAGTGCCCACGAGACACTTCCATCCTATGTGTCCACTACCTATTACAGTGATACCGTGCTCTGCACCTGAACGGCAACAGAGGGAAACCACTAAATAGGTGGCAGAGAGCTTACAAGGACACTGAACTGGAGCACAACCACAACCCGATTAGCTGTGTAAAGCGAGACGAGTGAAGATCAATAATGAGTTACGCTATATACGCTGATACAGCTAAACACAGCCACTACTACATTATCTGCTCTAGAAACAACAAAAGAAAGCAGTCTAGGAACGACCAAGAGAGGGCCAGAAAGGGCGCCTTGTCATTTTATATACTGCCTCGAAATACTGTTTGGCAAACAAGCGGAACTTAAATCACCTTCCTCACTTTCACCAGCAGAGAGCAAAAGACTATGCTTATCCTACAACAGCTGTGTTACTGGATCCTGCTCCAGTACAAACAAGGAGGGTATTAACTCTCTACTTCTCCATAAGATCCAGATCTGACTGATAAATGCACTGCACCAGTACAAACTGGAAATGACTGGTCACCATCACTCATGTCTTTGTAGTGTGGTGCTCATTTCAACACTGGGTGTTTTGATTTTGGGCAAGGATTGCCATTTCCACGTCCTACTCACGGCATGAAGGTTCGGGGTTCATGTCCTGGGCTTGATAATGATGTTTCTGTTATGCATGTTCTCGCTGTGCTTGAATGGGTTTCCTCTGAGTACTCCAGTTTCCTCCCATAGTTCAAAGACACAAACACTAATTGGTTGTTCGAAAATTGCCACACAGAAACACCTTCACTGAGGCCAGGACTAGAAAACCAGTTCTGCTTGCAGTAGCGTGGACGTGCTGACCACTACAGGACCATGCAACCCCACTGTGCACACATGAAGGGAGAGTTTAGTCCTGTCAATGACGGCACTTAAAAAAATTATTATTATAAACTATTCTTTAAAAAAGACACTGAGATTCAGGCAGCAGTAATAATAATAATAATAATAATAATAATAATAATAATAATAATAATAATAATAATAATAATAATAAAACCAGGTCATTTACATTGTATTGTGGTATTATCGCTAGTGGTATTAGTAGAGGAAACTAATGAATGAAGAAAAACCAACAAAATTATTTAATTTACATTCAATTCTAGGCCTAGTGTTATAGGGCACTTATTATTTATTCATCTGTTTATTTGTTTAATAAGATGCTTTTTTTAATGAAAATAAATTGAATGAAAGACAATTTCTGTGTGATTTAATTTTTCATGTTTACAAATTGGATGCTGAAGTTCTTAAGAAGTGTGTGTGTGTGTGTGTGTGTGTGTGTGTGTGTGTGTGTGAGTGTGTGTGTGTGTGTGTGTGTGTGTGTGTGTGTGTGTCTGTGTGCGCGCTGTGAGTATATAATATGATGTTATACAAAGTGTCCTGGGTTTGAGTTCCTGGGTTTCTTCAGGGTCCTCGGGTTTCCTTTGCCAGTTCAGAGACATACACATTAGGGTTACTGGCTTTTCCAAATTACTCCTAGATGTGAGTGTGAATGGTTGTGTGTGTGGCAATAGACGGTCTGTGAAGATGTTCAGGGTGTACTCTGCCTTTGTCCAGTGTCGGCTCCAGCCTTCCCGCATCTCTAGCGGTATGATTGAGCTATTATACATAAATACATACATTCTGTTATACATAGCTGAGTTATAAACCTAGCATTGCTAACTCTGGCGATAATTTTATTTTTGACGTATGTATGGATATTTCTGATGCAGAACAAGGAGCAAAGGCAAAGTGCATCAAAATGCGCACTTAAAATAGATTTTATTAAAGAGCAAAACTGATTCAAGTTTAGATATTCCAGTCAAAATCTTACACATTAAGTACATAATATATGAAAAGATAATGCAGGAAAAAAAACATAATAATAATAATAATAATAATAATAATAATAATAATAATAATAATAATAATAATAATAATAATACATTATATTATATGATATCATATTATATCATAATAGTAAAAAAAAACAAGTATAAGTGTTATATAATGCATAGACCGGTTTATATGAGACTATAGTGTAGATCTGCTAATGTTGGATATAGATGATGGGCCACAGCTCCAGTCTTCAGATTTCATGTAGTCCGGGAATCTCTTCATCAATCATATAAATAAAGGAGAAAGATTTTAATTGTAAGTCAAGAAAAACCTGTTGAGAGCAGCTGCATCTAAAAACACTGTGACTGACCGTCATAGGTCGCGCAGATGAAGTTGAGTTTGTAGTTCTCGGGCAGGTCGACCCACTGCTGCCCTCCTCCAGACTGCACCGCTCCACTTCTCTTCTCATGGTTGCAGTCTTCATTCCACATCCCATTCCCCGGGGCCCAGTCCTCATAGCAAAGCATTGTTCCGAAAACCCAGAGCCAGTTACGCTGGATGCAGTTGTGACGTAGTCCGAGCCACACGTGTTTGGTGGAGGCGTTTCGAGTCACTTCCTTCACCCAGAGCTGCATCTCCTCGGTTCTCACAGAGACCAGATCATGATGATGGTTCCTGCAATAATGCAGAGCTTCCCACCAGGTCAGACTCTGCTTGATCAGGATCAATCTGTCTGAAATGATTTACATGTACAGCCCATATTCAATATTTACTCAATTAATAACCACAATGTACTTTGATAAAACAGCATTACTTAACTTACTCTCATGGCAGATAAATGGGAAGGGTTTGTTGCAATTCTCATCAGTCCAGTAAAAATTCACATTTTTCTTAGTCCTACTGACTGCGGCACAGTTTTCTGTGCCATCTGTATTGTTCAAGCTGTCAGAACTCCAGTAACCAAACAGGGAATTACTCCCATCCGACCACTTAAAGCAATCTTTAAACAGGCCGATCCAAACATAAAATGTCACTGAACCTTGGATGACATTCGAGATCTTCTCATTCTCAGTCTGGTTCTTCACACTGATGAGGTCAATGTGATTTTCTCTGCAGTAGACCCAAGCATCAAGCCAGGTCTTTTTCTCATTAATGAATATATATTCATTTGTTTTTGTGTTCTCTCCTTTAAAAAAAAAGAAGAGGAAAAAAGTACTTTATATTTTATATTACATAGTATTTTTATATTTTATAACTTTATGTCGATTATGTTGGAAAATAGGGAGGAGTTTTCTGAGAGTCAAACGGTCTGACACATTTAAAATTATGATTGCTGGATAAACTTTTTCCCCTAAAAAATTACCTTTGTAACACACAAAAGTAAATTCATTGCTGCAGCTATAATCATGCCACAGCATGTCTCCTTTTCCGATCACAACACAGAACTCATTTCCGAAGTTGTTGTTTGGTTGTCCACTGCCCCAGTTCCTGTATGAGAAAGTTTGTTCTCCCAGAGACCACTTCCATTTCCCACCCTCCTCTCTCTGTAGGCCGATCCAAGCTTGCTCTGCAGGTTTCTTCTTCAGTGTGTGGTTCAGCTTCATCATCTCTTCCATGTTGTTGATGGAGGCGAGATCAGTGTATTTCTCTCTGCAGTAAGTCTGAGCTTCACTCCAGGTTTTATTCTCATTCACAACGTGATAGCGATGAGGAATATCTGCCCCGATATCACATACTGCAGGGAGAAACAAAATAAATTAATATTATTATTAATAATAATAATAATAATAATAATAATAATAATAATAATAATAATAATAATAATAATAATAATAATAACGGACATGGGTCATAAATAAACACAACTTAAATCCTAATCTCAAATTTCTGCAACTGGATCAAGATCCAAATCAAACACAACACTGACACAGAATTTATCAGATTTATGCACAAACGCCGTTCAAACATTGTATTCAAACCGAAACTCACATTACTTACAGTGCATAAAACACTGACCTGAGAAGACCAGCACAGCAAATATCCATGTATAACTCATGCCTGGAAATAAAGACAAATCAATAAATAAAAATAAATAAATAAAGGAGTAAAATAAACTTTTTTGTTGTTTATTTATTTATTTATTTATTTATTTTTACAATATATTGTTTTTCATTATTAATTCAAAAAGTAATAAAATTTGGATCAAACTGTTTTTTCCATCTGAAAAACAACCTGCTGTTTGATGCCGGACGCCAGAATTAACTTTATGAAATATTATCATATTTGTTTATCTTGTGTTCAGTTAAATACGATGACTTATGCAGGATGGCTTGCTAGGCCATCACAGGGGAGAAACACGCTAACAGCTATGCTGCTACTCTTGATGAAAGTCAGCGATGGTTCCTTTATGTGCTCCTCACCATGGACAGTGAGAGACATGGCCAACCTTTGATAACCACAGTGAAAACACGTTGATAGTGGGGCTTGAACCCATGACCTTGGGATCAGTAATCCAGCACCATACTACTGGGTCACCACTGCCCTGAGACGCACTACAGTCTACGGTCGAGAATCACCCAGGCCTCTCTCAATGTGAATTCACAGTGTTGTACTTCGTGCTATACCTTTTTAATACACCTGGGATTGAGGGGAGACTTTATTTACGAACATGAAAAGAGTTGGAAAACAAAAACCTGATAAAAATGGGCTTTGAGCCAAAAAATTAGAACACAGAGTTTTACAAGAAATTATTGTACAAACCCCCCCCCCCCCACACACACACACACACACACTTACTTTACATACTCTCTGACATGAGAAAAGTACCATCACTAAAATAAAGTCACTGTTTGCTTGAAATCACCTTTAAAATCACCTTTCCCTAGGTGTATAACTTCTTATTTTATGATTCAGAATCCATATACAGTAAAACCTCTGCTGACGAACGCTTCAGCTCACGAACTTTTCGCCTCAAGAACATTAAATTCGCGAGCATATAGTTTCTGCTGACGAACTAGTTTTCGGCGGACGAACCAAACCACGCGGTCGAACAAAACCACGCAGTCGAACAGCGCCACGGTGGCGGCCACGAGAAGCTGACGCACGCTCACGGCACCGACATTAAAGAAAATTACGATCGGTGTGCGTTTGTGTGACTTAGCGTCCCAGTACCAGTACGCTAAGTCTACCATTGCTACCATCCTTAAGAACAAGGAAGCTATTCAGGGTGCGTGTGTGGCTAAGGGTGTTTCTGTGTTGTCTAAGCAACGGTCTCAGGCAAACAGTAAGTCCCTCCCTCCCTCCCTCCTCCTCCCACTCCATTCCATCAAACCATCAACTACCATCACAAAGGTAAATAAAACGACTTTATTATACAGTACAGTTTATTTCTTTAATTACAATACAATAGCACATTTATTATACATAAAATAAGGTATATTTTTGTGTAGTTTTAAGGCTTATTTAGTAGAAAATTATGTTTTATGGGGACCTGGGAACGGACTATTCTCATTTTAATGGTTTCTTATGGGAAATAAATGTTCGGAAGACGAACTTTTTGCCTTACACACACTTTCTGGGAACCAATTATGTTCGTGAGCAGAGGTATCACTGTACTAGTATACACACATATATGATCATTATTTCTTTAAAATATGAAACCTAAAATAAAATCTTAACTACAAACATGAGAGTCTGATCTCCACAGCTGTATTGTTAATCCTGGACTTTACCGGTACACTGATGAGTGTAAATCCTCCCAGGGGGATGTTGTGTACTTGATTAGGCGTCTTTCTGCTGTTCTTCCTCTCACCTTCTGCTCCTGAACTGGACATACGTCTCATAATATCCCTGTCCTCTTCCGTACATTAACCTCTCCCTACCCATCCTTTTGTTTTCTGTTTGATTCCAAGCAACAACATGCAAAATGCCAGTAAACAGGAAGCATCACCCACTTTGCATGAGACTCCGGAAGCCGCTGATCCGATGACAGAAACGTTTAGACTTTCTAAAAACTATATTAATCAACAGAGAGATTTAATTTTCTCTTGTTTCTGTTTTTTCAGTGTTATATTGGTAAAATTATGAATATACTAGCTACTATGAGTGTGTGTGTGTGTGTGTGTGTGTGTGTGTGTGTGTGTGTGTGTGTGTGTGTGTGTTTTTTATCATCAGCCTATTTTTAATTTTTTTTCATATGTTCATATATTTACATAAAACTGACCGAGAGAGAAAGAGAGAGTGAGAGCGAGAAAGATTATTTTAAAAATTCATAAAAAATAAAGTTCCCCCACTGCAGCTGACTGGGTTCTCAGATGCCGGCATGTCTCTCACTGTCTATAGTGACGATCTATGGTGAGAGGTTTATGTAAAAGAACCATTGCTGACTTTCATGAAGATGAGCTGAATTTCCGTCAGCAAGTTTCTGCCCTGCGATGGTGTGACAAGCAGGGTCTACCCTGACCTCGCTCTGAGTTGGCTGAGATGGGCGATGCAACACTGATTAGGATTAAGTGGTTCAGAAAGTGAATGAATGAAAAAAAATAAAGTTCTCCATACATCCTTATTTCATGGAGTAAAGGGTTAATATCATCGTGAAGGCAGAGTCTGTATTTGCTGTTATTATACATTATGTAATTTTTGGCCATTTTCTCGAAAGTTGTTCGTGCGAGAAGGGCCTACATTCGGTGGAGCGCCTCACATATGTACTGGAAAACAGGAACTTAAATCACAGGCTTAATGTACAGTGCAGTGCAAAAGTTTCAGACATGTGCAAAGAAGTAGTGTAGAATCAACATGCCTTATATTTACATATAAATAATGAAATTAAAATGAATATTTCTACATCTTCTTCTTTTCCTTTTGGCTGTTCCCTTCAGAGGTCACCACAGCAAATGATCTGCTTCCATCTCACCCTATCCTCTGCATCTTCTACTCTTACTCCAACTACCTTCATGTCCTCCTTCACCACATCTTCTCTTTGGTCTTCCTTTAGGCTTTCCGCCTGGTAGTTCCAACTTCAGCATCCTACTACCAATTTACTCACGCTCCCTCCTCTGTACATGTCCAAACCATCTCAATCTAGCCTCTCTGACTTTGTCTCCAAAACATCTTACATGTGCTAACCCTCTGATGTACTCATTCCTGAGCCTATCCATCCTCGTTAATCCCAAAAGTGAACATTCTATAAAGCACAGTCAACAGTACTGAATGAAACTAATTCAATATTCGGTGTGATGATGACTTTTTGTTTAAAATAGAACCGCATCAGGTTCAGTTTGTGCATTTTTACAAGTACAGAATCTACCGGGTCTCTTACAGAACCAGCACCAGGTCTCGTGGAAATGTTGACTGTCACACTCGATTCTTTATTTATTATTTGTCTTTATCTATGCACTGATGTTACTGAATATAATGGTCGTGAAATGAACTCCCCTCCCTCCCTGCAGTACGTTGACTTTATTTACGATGTTATTTATTATCTCACACTTGAACTAAAATGAGATCCGGCTGATTAAATTAAAGTTAAATATGAATAGAACTGAGTTTCTGTTTTGAAAAATTAATTAGAGATATAAAGAGAGTAAGATTCAACATTTTTCAGTGTAGTTTAGATAAACCAGATCCTACAAACTACTGTCAAGAATCACCGAGGCCTCTCTCAATGTGAATTCACAACATAGCTCATATTACACCTTAATGTCACACCTCACCTTTTTAATGCACCTACATCTGAAAGATAACTTTATTTATGAACATGAAAAGAGTTGGAAAACAAAAACTGATAAAAATGGGCTTTGAGCCAAAAAATTAGCAACACAGAGTTTTACAAGAAATTATTGTATAGATAGATAGATAATGTTTATATATTTTATTCATAAATGTCACAGTACAAAATTAAAAGGTTTTAAAATGAAAAGATCAGCGATCCAGTGCCCTATACCCCTATACCACTAGACCACCACTGCCCCCCATATATATATATATATATATATATATATATATATATATATATATATATATATATATATATATATATATATATATATATATATACACATACACAAGGAGCAAAGACAAAGTGCATGAAAATGTGCACTTAAAATAGATTTATTAAAGAGAAAAACTGATTCAAGTTTAGATATTACAGTCAAAATGTTACACGTTAAGAAGCAAATGCTGAGAAATACCAGGTACATACACCATCAACTGCAATAATATAGACGTTTTATTTATAAACTTATCTGGAAACGCAACAGGGCTGACAGAACAGAACTTGAACCAGAAGTGGAAAATATGTATTGTGCATAGCCTTCATGAATAATGTACATTTTAGCATCACTGGTTGCAGACCAGTGTTTTAAACTTTCTGTATGAGTGTAAATTATCAGTATATTTTCCTTTCCTAAAAAGCATATAAAGGAAAATTGAGCATAATGAATCAAAAATAAAATTAAAATAAACACGCTGTAGTTTAAACATCTGTGACAGCTGAACACAGCCGTCTTTTACCTGAAATAGGTATGAAGCCTTTATTAATAAGAATAGTAAGTAAAATATTGATATATACAAATGGCCATAGATGAAAAGATCATGCTGAATGGAGACAGTGCAATTTACTTAATAAAATATTAAAAATGTGATCAACATCTGGATAAAGATAATATAATATAACAGTAATGCATAGACCGGTTTATATGAGACTATAGTGTAGATCTGCTAATGTTGGATATAGATGATGGGCCACAGCTCCAGTCTTCAGATTTCATGTAGTCCGGGAATTTCTTCATCAATCATATAAATGAAAGAGAAATATTTTAATTGTAAATCTTGAAAAACTCTGATGAGAGTAGCTGCATTTAAAAACACTGGACTGACCGTCATAGGTCACGCTGATGAAGTTGAGTTTGTAGTTCTCGGGCAGGTCGACCCACTGCTGCCCTCCTCCAGATTGCACCGCTCCACTTCTCTTCTCTTGGTTGCAGTCTTCATTCCACCTCCCATTCTTCGGGGCCCAGTCCTCATAGCAAAGCATTGTTCCGAAAACCCAGAACCAGATACGCTGGATGCAGTCTTAACATAGTCCGAGCCACACATGTTCGGTGGAGGCGTTTCGAGTCGCTTCCTTCACCCAGAGCTGCATCTCCTCAGTTCGCACAGAGACCAGATCATGATGATGGTTTCTGCAATAATGCAGAGCTTCCCACCAGGTCAGACTCTGCTTGATCAGAATCAGTCTCTCTGAAGAGTAAATTGTGTAAGATATAATCAAAATGTTCAAGTATAAAATAATTAAAATGAATATCTATAATAAACAAATCTGGAAACTATTGATGGAATTTAGTTTAATTTTAAAGTTACATGATGTTCTAATTGCTCCGTATTTAAATCCAAAATTTTTTCTGTAATTCAATTTATTAAATAATGTGGACAAATACACTATCAATACAACAAATACACTATCAATAAAAGCAGCTTATTCCATCATTTAACTCACTTTCATGTTGAATAAGTGTAAAGCCAGCCTGGACCTGAGAAACGCCTACCATTTAGTCCGAATTCGGGAGGGGGACGAGTGGAAGACGGCCTTCAACACGCCCCTGGGGAACTTTGAATACCTGGTCATGCCATTCGAACTAACCAATGCCCCAGCGGTTTTCCAAGCTCTGGTCAACGATGTGCTTAGGGACATGCTGAACCGCTTTGTATTTGTATACCTGGATGACATCCTGATCTTCCCTAGAGACCAAGACGAACATCTCCGCCACGTTAGAATGCTACGAAAGAGGCTCCTGGAGAACAGATTGTTCGTTAAGGCAGAAAAATATGAGTTTCATGTCCCCTCAGTCTCGTTCCTGGGGTTCATCATGGAGAAGGGGCAGATAAGACCTGACCTGGCGAAGGTGAAGGCACTGGCGGAGTGGCCGACTCCAGGGACACGGAAACAGCTGCAGAGGTTCCTGGGGTTCGCAAACTTCTATCGCCGGTTTGTGCGGGACTACAGCTGCCTAGCAGCCCCCCTCACACATTTCACATCACCCAAGCCACTGTTCCAGTGGTCCCCAAGTGCCCAGGCAGTGTGTGCTAGGCTGAAGGCCAAATTCGTCAATGCGCCCGTACTGATCCACCTGCACCCCTCGCTGCAGTTTGTGGTGGAAGTCGACACCTCAGACTCGGGGGTGGGGGCAGTCCTCTCCCAACAGTCTCCCACAGATCAGAAGCTACGCCCATGTGCCTTCTTCTCCCGTTGCTTGTCCCCGGCGGAATAGACTTATGATGTTGGGAATCGCGAGCAGCTGGCGGCAGTCTTGGCGCTCCAGGAGTGGAGGCACTGGCTGGAAGGGGCAGCCCACCCCTTCGTGGTCTGGACCAACTTCAAAAACCTATCCTACCTCCGTACAGGCAAGAGGTTGAACTCTCGTCAGGCACGATGGTCACTTTACTTGGGAAGATTCAACTTCACACTGACATCCAACCTGGCTCCCAGAATATGAAGCCAGACGCTCTCTCCAGGCAGTTCTCCTTGGGTGAAGACACTACAATGGAGACCATCCTGCCCCCCTCCTGTGTACTTGGAGCAGCCCAATGGGAGGTAGAATGGCTAGTTCGGGACACCCATCAGGAGAGAACCGGAGCCTGTCAGGTGCCCCCAAGGTCGACTATATGTTTGCCCGCTGGCCAGAACCCCAGCACTCCAGTGGGCTCACTCCTCAAAATTAGCCTGCCACCCCGGAGCCCACCAAACTCTCTTCCTACTCCAACAACACTTCTGGTGGCCAACGATAGCAGCTGACACCAAGGAGTTTGTGGGAGCTTGTGCCACCTGTGCCCGTAGCAAGTCTTCCCATTGTGCACCCACAGGTCTCCTCCAACCCTTACCCATTTCCCATCACCCCTGGTTGCACATTTTGGTGGACTTTGTTCCAGGTTTACCCCCGTCAGAGTGCAACACTGTTATCCTGACAGTAGTGGACCGGTTCTCCAAGGTGGTTCACTTCGTCACCCTACCCAAACTCTTCTCGGCAATGGAAACATCTGGTCTCCTAGTCCAACACGTCTTTCGCCTCCATGGCATCCCCAGGACGTCATTTCAGACCGGGACTCCAGTTTGCATCCAGAGTTTGGAAGGCATTCTGCAACACCTTGGGTATGTCCTGCAGCTTGACCTCTGGCTACCATCCTCAGTCGAACGGGCAGGCGGAACAAGCGAATCAAAGCCTCGGATCCTCCCTGCTCTGCGTTGCCACTGCCTCCCAGCCTCCTGGACCACACACCTCCCATGGGTTGAATATGCACACAATTCGCTGATCTGCGCCACCACCGGGATGTCCCCCTTCATGGTGATTAATGGGTTCCAGCCTCCCTTGTTTACCAGCCAGGAGGTCGAAGTGGCCGTCCCATCCATCCAGGCACAGTTTCACAGAGAACGCCGGGTATGGAAGGAAGCAAGTGCTGCCCTGGAACGAACAGTAGCCCAAAACCAGAGGATTGCCGATCGTCACTGAACCCCGGCACCTCTCTACACGGTTGGGCAACAGGTGTGGCTCTCCTCCCAGGACCTATCCCTGCAAGTCAACTCCAAAAAACTGTCCCCTATATATATTGGGCCCTATATAATAGAAAACATTATAAACCCCAGTCCGACTGAGACTCCCACCCTCACTCAAGGTACACCCAGTATTTCATGTTTCCCTGATTAAGCCCATGGTAGAGAGTCCCCTCCACCTCCCACCCACCACTGAACCCCCACCCCCTCCTCCCCAGCTGATTGATGGACATCCCGCATACACAGTCAACCGTATCCTTGATGTACGCAGGCAGGGTCGAGGGTTTCAGTACCTAGTGGACTGGGAGGGGTATGGACCCGAAGAACATTCAGGGATTCCCCACTCCCTAATCCTGGACCCGGACTTATTAGACAAATTCTATCGTCAGTACCTGGACAAGCCTAGTTGGGCACCAGGTGGCGCCTCTTAAGGGGTGGTATTGTTATGGTCTGTGCTGGCTGGCAGAATTAATTCTTTCTTTAGTCATTGCAGATGCTGGTGAGGGCCTGGCAGTTGCCGGTAGGCGAGTCCCAGAAGAGTGCACCTGGTCCCACTCTGCAATCAGCACGCAGCCAGCTATAAATGGGAGTGGTGCGCTTCCGTCCGATGTCAGAACATTGTTTTCCCCGTGATTCCGTTCCTCGGCTTTCTCTTTGACCCATGGTATCTTGCTTCGTGCTCGACCAGTTCCATTAACTTAGTATTCCCGTGATTTACAGTTCCTCATGTTTAATAAATTGTTGAACCTTCTTATGGTCTCCTGCATCTCTGGGTCCAACGCATACACTCCAGGCCTAACACATTGTAGAAAACATGGACATACAGAGAAAGTGTGCCGGAAGAAAAAGAGAGAATCTAGTCAATCTACGCCAGTGAAGCCAATTAATGATGAAGAGGAGAATCATCCGTTTGCATTCAAAGTGGACACAGACACAGATCCAGTCTACCGTGCTAATTCTAGGACTACCAGTATTTTGGTTGATTGTGGAGCGACAGCTCACATCATAAATGACAAATCTATAATCATGTTGTTCGACAACACTTTCAAGCCAAATGAACACTTCATCGAACTTGCGGATGGACGGCGTGCAAGCAGAATAGCCCAGGGTAGAGGGAATGCGACTGTTACTTTGTGTGATTCTACAGGAGAACGTGAGGAGACTACACTACAGAGGGCCTTGTATATCCCGTCATTTCCACACAATATTTTCTCTGTGACAGCTGCGAGAGAATGGCATGACAATCGTGTTTGGACCGAAAAGTTCGCAAATGATTACAGCAGATGGTACAAGATTCAACATTGTGAAGAAAGGCAGACTCTATTTATTTGATTGTGATCATAAGGACTCTGTAAATGGTGTTAGAGCCTGTGGTATGTATACATGGCATAAGGTGCTAGGACACTGTAATCAGAATGATTTAGGGGAACTTTAGAAAATGTCAGGCATGAAGAGTACTGATAGAGACAGTTTTAAGTGTGTGACTTGTATAAAAGCAAAGTAAACTTTGACAAAAAAACAGTGAAAGCTGTAGCAAATTGGATTGGCCATCAGACTTAGTGTACACTGATTTAGCAGGTCCAATAACTCCTACAGCTAGAGAAGGTTTTAAGTATGCTATCACCTTCACTGATTCCTATTCTAGTGTGAGATTTGTTTACTTTCTGAAAGCAAAAAGTGATGCCGTTAAAGCTTTGAATAAGTTTCTAGCAGATTCTGCTCCCTATGGTACAGTGTTGACTCTAAGGAGTGACAATGGTACAGAGTTTACTTGTAAAGAGTTTCACGATATTTTGATTGAAAACAAGATCTGTCATGACAAAACTGCCCCGATTCCTCACGTCAGAATGGTGTAGTTGAACGAGGTTTGCGTACTTTGTTTGAAATGGCTAGGTGTATGTTAGTGGTGTCAAAATTGCCAAAAGTGTTGTGGACATATGCAGTAATGACTTCTGCATATATTAGGAATCGATGTTACAGCCAGTAAAGTGGTCAGACACCTTTCTACTTGTTCACTGGGAGACAACCAAATGTTAGCAACATGCATATTTTTGGTTCAGAGTGTTTCGTGTATGACAACATACCAAAACAGAAATTCAATCCTCGTCGCAAAAAGGGTATCTTTGTAGGGTATGACGAGGGTAGTCCAGCACTCTGTGTGTATTTTCCCGAGACAAAGACAGTTAAGAGATGTCGACTTCTTGGATGACAGACTTGCAACTATCTTGAAGCCTGATCCACTGCCAGACAGTGATGACGAATCTGTAGTGGGCAACAAGGTTCATGATGACTTCCATGATGACGCTGTTGGTGACGTTCATCATGACGTAGCTGACGCCAAGGCAAAAGATGATGGTAATGAAGAGGACATTGACAAAGGACATGGTAAATGTGATTGTAATGACTAAACTTTGCTTTGATCGCTTTGATGACTATGTGATGAACGACAAAGACGGTGACACTGTGAACTAGATTATTGACTATAGCTGTAGAGTAATGTTAGGGATACCTAATTTCTATGAGGTAGCTATGTCCGTCCCAGATGCTAAGAAGTGGGAAAAAGCTATGCAGGATGAAATGGAATCTTTGATAGACAATGATTTTACCAGAGGGTAGAAAAGCAGTGGGGGGATGCTGGGTGCATGCACTTAAGGATAATCCTAACAGTTCAGTTAGCAAGATATGCAGCAAAAGGCTATAGTCAGAGAAGGAGTAGATTATCATGAGACATTTGCGCCAACAGCTCATATGACTTCAGTTGGGACTATTATGCAGTTAGCTGTTCAGTATGATTTGTTTGTACACCAAATGGATGTTAAGACAACTTATCTGAATTCTCCTATTGATGTGAGTTGTATATGGAACAGTCAGAGGGTTTTCAGAGTTTCAGAGTGGGAATTTTGTTTGGCGTTTGAAAAAGTAATTTAATGGGCTTACACAGAGTGGGCGCAATTGGAATAATGTGTTACAAGGCCACATTCTTAATGAAGGTTTTACGCAGTGCTTAGCGGACCCATGTGTGGTCACAAAAGATGGTGAAAGCAACATACTCATTGTACTTGTTTGGGTTGACCACTTAATCATTGCAGAAAGCAGCTGTTCTGTTTAATGTGAAAAGAATGTTGGTGTGAAATACCATTTTATGAGAACAGAAGTTGTCAATGATAGAGTAAAGTTGATGTTTGTTCCATCACAGGAAAACATTGCTGATATGTTGACAAAGTCGGTCAGCAAAACTAAATTGCAATAGTTTGCAGGTAATCTCATTTGTTAAAATTGAACAATACTTATGAAACATGAAGCTGTATATTTGAAGTGTTTGAAGAATTTGAATTACTGTTTTGTTAGTTGTTTATTGTTCAACATTTAGAACATATTGAATTTGAAAAGTGTTAAGAGTGCAGAGAATTAGAGGGTAATATTTTAATTGATGCTGTGTTAAACTTTTGTTAATGAGAAAGAATGTGTTTCTTGAAATGTTTTATTTTTCAAGTGGGGGTGTTAATATTGAACCTCAAAATATTTTGTTTCGTTCTTTGTGAGACCTTTTTGATGTACTGGATATGGCATAATAAAGAAGGGACAGAGGTGATGAGTGCCCCCATTGAACCAGAGCAGCATGGCTTCGTTGTCTCTGATGAATATTAAATACATTGACCATTTACACTTGAAATCAAAATAGTTTAGCATTTACGATGTTATTTATTATCTCACACTTGAACTAAAATGAGCTCGGCTGATTAAATTAAAGTTAAATATGAGGAGAACTGAAGTTTTTGTTTTGAGAAATTAATTAGAGAAATAATGAGAGAAAGACTCAACATTTTTTCAGAGTAGTTGAGATAAACGAGATCCCACAAACTACTGTCAAGAATCACCGAGGCCTATCTCAATGTGAATTCATAATGTCACAGCTCATGTTCCACCTTAACGTCACACCTCAACATTTTAATACACCTACACACCTACATCTGAGAGATAATTTTATTAACGAACATGAAAAGATCAGGAAAACAAAAACCCGATAAAAATGTGCTTTGATCAAAAAAAAAAAAAAAAAAAAAAAAAAAAAAGTAGCACAGGAACTAAAATAACAGGTATAATGTAAATAAACAGGAAACGTTGAACATAATATGAAAGTGATGTGGATGGAGAAGGTAACTGCATGGTGGCGTTCACAGTCTCCATGTTTGTAGTCTGGAGGGAGTCATGGGTAATGGAGTCAGAAATAAAGACTGAGGAAATACTTGGTGACTGCACATGTAGACATGACAACTAAGGACAGAAATATTCTGAGTTCTCCTGAAATGTAAACACGTTGATCAGTGCACTTCCTCTTCCTGGATGAGTATTTCAATCAATCAATCAATCTATCTATCTATCTATCTATCTATCTATCTATCTATCTATCTATCTATCTATTTATTTTTAAGTGTTTTTTACACGCACACACACACACACACACACACACACACCACTCTGTGTTACTCTGGAGTGTGTATTATGTATGTTGAGTATTGAAATCGAGTATTGATTGTTTCTGAAATTAGAAGATATCAAATTACCTCTTGGAGGAAAACAACTTATTTATTCACACGAAGATGGTGTTCATGCATTCACCGTAGCATGCAGACCTTTTAATAACATGAATATACAATATTGTAAACGGAACATATACAGCACTCCTCCTCCCTTAAGTTCAAACATAGTTATGAGAACAATAATGTCAATGATTCTCCAGAACTTAACACTTCACATTTGTTTACACATTATCTAACAATTGTCAGTTTCACCATACTGAAAATTATAACAATTGGTTAGAATTGAACTTCATAGCATTCAAAATAATTGTTTTCTTGACAAAGTCAAATGCTATTTAACAAAGTAATTATCAAATTGAGCAGCGTTCGGCACACACTCAATTGACATTTTTGGCATTCAACTTTTCCAGTGGTTTCACTGTACGACCCGAGCGTCACACCACCACAGGATTAGATACAGTGACAGGTTTGACATTTGAAGTCACTGGTATCTGTTCGGTTGAGCTTTCCTCAGTGTCATTCTGTTGTGGCGTCTGAACGACAGATGATGCTGGTATGGTGTCAAGAAGCGAGGGTGGTGATGTCACTGCTGAAACAGGAGATGACATAGCTGATACACTTTCCTCATTGGGATGTCGTTAACGTAGATGATCTTGATGTAACTTAACTGTATATGTGACAGGGTCTAATTTCTCCTCAGTTACCCCTGGTTGCCATTTTGGCATTCCTTGAAAATTCATAGCCCATACAGAGTCACCGATATTGTATACGATACAGATGATCTTCCAGGTTACCCGGTGGTTTGGCTAATCCTGCTTTGACAGTCTGTACTGCTCGCTCGGCTAATCCGTTACTAGGTGGATGGTAGGGTGAACATGTTATGTGCATCGACCAAAACTAAAACGAATACGTCCTTTGTATGGTCCAGAATAATCAATATGGATTATGTGCCATGTGTTACCTGGCCACTCTCACGGATGCAGTGGTGCCACTGGAGGGCGTTTACAGTTCATCTGACAAAAATGACATTCCTTCACTTTCTTCTCAATTTTGTTGTCTATTCCAGGCCACCAGAAGTAGCTGCAAGTGAGACCTTTCATGCGAACTATACCTGGATGAGTTTCGTGTAACTCTTCCAGCACTCTTTCTCTACTTGGTGGAGGAATGATGGCACGAGTGTCCCACCTCAGGACACCTTGCTTGACATTTAACTCAGTTTTTTCATTTGTATATGGTTTGAATTCGGGTGAATCAGCAGCCTGCCAGACAGTTAAGACAAACCGCCGTACTTTTGATAAGGTCGGATCTTTTCCAGTCCACTGCGCTATCATTTTAGCGAAGACAGGTGTGTCATTGAGTACCGATAGAGCCAAGACTGCTTCTTCATATACTGGTACACTAGCAATTAGTAAGTCTAGTAGCAGTCTACTCAAGTCGTCAGCATTAGCGAGCGCTAAAATGTAACCCACAAGGGCACGGCACATGAACAGATGTGCGTTAGACATGTTTCAAACAATAGCAGGGATTTTGAGTGAGACTGAGACTGAGCCTTCATTGTCGATCAACTGTGTTTTTTTGTTTTTTTTTTAGAAAAGTTCAAGCTCTACTTCCCAACCAATTTTATTTCAGCTGTTGAAAAATAACATTCATGGAGTAATTCTTCTTCTTCTTCTTCTTCTTCTTCTTATAAGGGCCTGATTATGTATGCCTCCACGTGGTGGGCCTGGATAGGGAATTTTCCCTGAACTAAACGTACATCACCCAGTTAGGGCTGACCCCCCGAAGCTGGTTTACTACTGGGTTACTGAACGAAAAAAAAAAAAAAAATCTTTCACTTCCGCAGCCCAGTCAGCCTCCCTCCTGTAATCGAACCTGCCAAACTGGAAATGAGACTTGCCCCAGGGGGAGGCAAAGAACCCATCCAAGAATATCCTGGACAAACCATTTAAAATCCACACTACTTGAGTGTGCGAAGGCAACTGGTTGGCCTGGAAATCCATGTATTAATGGCAAGTAGTCTAAAGCAAAATTGGGACAATGCCAACCCTTTGTATGCTTACCTGATCCAACAAAATTTGTGAGATCAACTCTTGCGATTAAAGATCTACATGTGCCGTGAGAGGTAAGTCTGTTGGGTTTTTACACCCGAGCCTAGTGGCTTATCCTCATGGCTCATCAGGCCGGTACTTATCCACAGTTTCTATAGCGTGAAGTGACCAGGAGTTCAACTCCCCCTGGATGGGATGCTAGTCCATCACAGGTTACCTTCCCAGTATATTTTACCCACTACCCATTTATACTGCTGGGTGAACAGAGGCACACTTGTGATTAAGACCTTGCCCAGGGTCTTAGCACAGTGAGGGTCTCAGTGGGATTTGAACTCACAACCTCCCGATCATGAGCGCCGCACCCTAACCACTATGCCACTGGCTCCACCACATGTGCTGTGAAGCAGATGATAATTTCCCTGCAAGTGGTCAAGTACCTTCTCAAGAACCCAACGTTCGGATAGAGGCAAACCCTAAATTGCAGATGAATGCCCACGTCCTTCTCTCCCCTCTTCCCAATGAAGTTATCCCACCTGACGGCAACAATGAAAATTCCCCTGGCTTTCCACTTTCTGATTTGACCAATGATTTTTCCACATCTTCAGTTCATGATGATCATATTTCCGTTTTGTTTAACCATTACTATAGAAAAATGTTAGATTTACCGATTGACAAAAGGAAGCTAGTTAAAATTGCAATAAAATATTTTCCACAAAATGAAATTGATAAATTAAATGAAATCATTTTCGTAAGTCTTGACGCAAAGTGTTCCCTGCATGATATCAATTGTTGCATGTTTGCCGCTATTCAAACTTTAAAGGAATTACATACAGTTTCCA
The DNA here is from genome assembly GCA_024760905.1 of Plotosus lineatus. Lineage (NCBI taxonomy): Eukaryota > Metazoa > Chordata > Actinopteri > Siluriformes > Plotosidae > Plotosus > Plotosus lineatus. The sequence goes on from CM045744.1 coordinate 16,924,948, forward strand.
AACCTTCCAACAATAGTAAAAGTAAGAAAAGTAAAGAAAACCGGTTTCAACATAAATTAAAAGAAACAAGGAAAGACATATCGTGGCCGGAGCTTTGCCTTAAATTAAGATTTCATGGCAAGTCAATGTCAAGAAGACAAAAGACAATTTGAAGAAACTTAAAGGCAAAATAGAAAACAACTAAGGAAAAAAATTCTTCTTCAAATATTTGATTCCCTTAAGGCAAAGGTTAAGATTTGGACATAGAGAAAAAATTCATTAGACAAAACAAAATATTTAAAACCAAAGAAAAGCAATTTTACGAGCAGCTAAATACACGTACAAGTAATGACGACCAGAGACCACCCATGGAATCCAGTGAGAGGTTTTGGTCACAGTTGTGGTCTATACCCGCCAACTGTAACCTTGAGAAACCGTGGGTGGAAGAATCCAGCAAAGCCACGTCAGAAAACGGTAATTCACCATTGCTGTATCTCATTACTTCGGACTAAAAAAATTACTTGTCCAAATCTAGCACAGCTCCAGGACCTGACGGCATTCAAAATCGGTTTTGGAAAAACTGTTCCCCTGTGTCCAGCCACATCTGCTCACTTGTTTTAATTCTTTGATGGACACAGGAGATATCCCTCCTTGGTTCTGTAATGGTCACACAATACTCCTTCCAAAGAAAGGAGACTTGACAGATCCTAAAAATTATCGCCCTATTACCTGCGTGAATACTATGTACAAAATCTTTACAGGGTGTTTGACAAATCTCATTTCATCCTATTGCTCCTCCAATGAAATGATTTATCCGGAGCAAATAGGAGCCAGAAAGGGATGTTGGGGTTGCAAGGATCAGTTATTGGTCCAGAAAATTATACATTAAGAGGCTAAAACTTACCACCGCAACCTCTCAATGTGCTGGATTGACTTCAAAAAAGCATACGAGTCTGTCCCTCTTGAATGGATTCTGAAGTCTTTGCAATGTGTTGGCCTACCTGAGCGATTGCTCCAGCAACTCATTAAAGATTGAGATGTACTCACAAGGTCAGGTTAAGACTTCAGAACATATTTCAATTAAGAGAGGAATATTCCAGGGGGAGTCTTTTAGTCCTCTGCTTTTTTGTTTGACACTTAATCCCTTGATTTTTTTTTTTTTTTTTTTTTTTTTTGCTCAATAAGGAGGAAGGTTATCATCCAGGACCTCCACGGCACAGATCCCCAACACCTCTTACTCATCTCCTTTATATGGATGACATCGAGCTGATTGCTAAAGGTGATTCCAACTTGAAGAAACAATTTATCCTTGTCGAGTCCTTTTCACAAGATATTGGTATGACTTTCGGACTTGATAAATGTAACATTCTTCATTTAAAACGTGGAAAGGCAATCAATGATGGATCAGTTGAGTTACATGGAGGAGGAGTGATTGAGCATCTCGTGGAAGGCCAATCATACACCTATTTTGGGATGCAAGTTCGAGACAAGCTTCAGAATGCCCACATAAAAGACAAACTTCGGGCCGAGTACAAATCTCATCTAAAAAAGATCTGGAGTTTGGAGCTAAATATTAGAAACAAGGTCAAAGCCACAAATCCTTACGCAGCTGTCCTTTCTTACTCTTTTGGTGTTGTTGATTGGACAAAGGACGACATCATAGGTCTTGATCACCTTACAAGAAGGATCATGTCTGACAACCGAGCTCACCACCCTCGTTCTTCTATCAATCATTTATATTTATCAATCAATTCCGGGGGACAAGGGTTGATTAATGTGGAGGCACTTCATGATCGGATTTTATTGTGTACTTTTGTACATATTTATTTATCTGATGATCCTCTTTTGAAGCATATCAAGACTCACGATGAAAGCAAAGACTGCCATAGTGATCTTAAACGTGCCAAGGCTGCTGGACAGAATCTCAACGTCAATGGTGATTTTGTCAATGGCAAAGTACTGCTGGACGCTACATCTATGTGTCGACCAGGTGAAAGTCTTTCATAAATCTGCTCAGAGTCATCATTTCAAGGAAAAAGTGTCTGGAAAACCACTACATCGTGTTTATATGCAGTGTGTTGGGCAGAACAGTAATCCTTCGGACTCCTTTGCCTGGATGAAGTCGGCTAGTCTGAAAAGTGAAACTGAGGGCTTTCTTTTTGCTGCTCAGGACCAGTCACCTCCAACACGCAATCGTCAACGTAATATTATAAGGGAAAATGCAAATCCCAAATGTCGTTTGTGTCGTGAATTTAGTGAAACTGTCCAACACCTTGTCAGTGGTTGTCCTGTTTTGGCACAAATGTCTTATCTGAAAAAACATGATGGCATGGCACGTTCCTTTTATTATCGTCTCCGTCAAGCGTGTGGTTTTGACTCAGAGGTCCATCCATGGTACGACCCTGATCATGTCCAGGGCGTCATGAAAAATGATAATTTCAAGTTTCTTTGGAATCGGCCCATATACAGCCTGAGGAGAATTGAAGCCAACAAACCTGATCTTGTTCTTTTTGATAAATCCAATGGAATTATTTATATTATTGAATTTTCTGTCCCTTTTGACAGCAATGTGATTGAAAAAATTCAGGAGAAGCATGCAAAATATGCGGACCTTGCCATTGAAATGTCTTGCTTGTATCCAAAGTACAAAGTCGTCCGACTCCCCATTGTTCTTGGCGCCCTCGGTTTGGTACCTCCTGATCTATTAACACAGATCAAGAGTGTGCCTGGGTTTGCTACCGGGAGCACAGCCATTCTGGCAGTCTGGGCACTGCAGAAGGTTGCAGTGTTGGGGAGTCTCCATATTCTCCGGAAAGTTCTTGGTGGGTTTGACTAGGCAGTGCTTCCTGGGAGTCCCATCCGCTGTCTGGGCTGTATGTGGAGAGGGTGAGGACCCTGAGCTGATGTTGTGCCTAACCAGCCTGACTGTGCCAGGATCACCCGATCCCTCTCTGCTGCATATAAATCTTTACTGTAAATAATAATAATAATAATAATAATAATAATAATAATAATAATAATAATAATTTCAATTGTTTATATTGTAAATATAAGTTATCAGTGCCCCCCCCCTCCAGTCCACAGTAAAATTGTCAAGCATTGACCTATCCACGGTTATAAAAAGGTTGGGGGCTCCTGATGTAAACTATCAACATGGGAATACCTTGGAGAATTTGTTCTATGATTCTCTGAAATATCCCAAAACAATCCCTTTGTTCTATTGGTAGTCGATAGGTTCTGCAACGCTTTATCAAGGCACACTTGCTGATACCCATGACTTAGATCTAATTTGGAATAGCAGACACCATCACTTAATTTACTGTACAAATCCTCGATGTTAGGGATCGGGTGTCTGTCTACTTGGGTGGTAGCATTAACAGTTAGTCAGTAATCTCCACAAATTCGAACATCCCCATTAGGATTCAACATCGGAACATTTTGTGCACCCAACTCAGAAATTTCTACTGGTTTTATGATACCATTATTTACAAGTCTTTCAAGTTCCTTGTCTATTTTGTCACGCATTGAAATTGGCACAGAACGTGGTTTAAAATAATGGAGCTGTACATTATCTTCAGCATGTAGTTTGGCAATAAATATTTTAAGCTTGCCCAGGCCTGGTTTAAATAGATCAGGAAACAAATCAGTGGAAGTTCTCGCTGCCGTCTTTATGGAATTCAGTCCAATTTAACTGTGTTTGTTGTAGCCGATCACAACCTAGCAAATCTGGCCCATTACCCTTCACAATCACAAAGGGTAGTTTGAAGGTTTTATTTTAATATGCAAAATTTAACTGAATGCGCCCTTCAGGTTTCATGGTTTCACCTGAATATGTATATAGAAAAGGCAAGTTATTAGTTTCAATTTTCAACTGCTGACCATTTTGTTTTAATACTTCCACTTGATCTAAACTGATGATGGAAGAGGCAGCACCTGTGTCAATTTCCATCATAGTGGGGCTGTTATTTAGAGTTAGGGCACATTAATATGGCTTTACTACACTGTTGTCAGAAGTGGTAGTGGTCCTGTACAAACTTAAATGTTCATATTCCTCATATTGTGATTGTACATTGGTCTCGCATTCGTCATCTGAATGAACATAATGGGTGTTTTTATGCAAAGAATCAGTATTGTCTCTACAACTCTCTCAAAATGGTTCTTTTTCTTCTACTTGTGACAGGTTTTACCCCAGGATGGACAGAGCTTTCTAATTTGAGGGGATCCCCCACACCCTGGGCATGATATTTTAGTGGCATTCTTACTGTGAAGCTCCAGTTGGTTGTCTTTATGAGAGTTTTTGTCAATATTTACTGCTTGTACCGACTTAGTGGGAGGGTTTATCATAGCCTGAGTTTGTTACTTTGTGGTTTCTTGTGTTCTACCTTAGGTTAGCAGGTTTGCTCGGGTTATATCATGTTCACTCAACGCTTCATCCCTAACCTTCTCGTTAGTGCATTTCTGGATGATTTGTAACTTAATTTCTTGATCTCTGTTAGTAAATTCACAGTGTTTTCTGAGACCTATTAGACATGCATGATATTTACTAATGATTCATCGTGATGTTGGCTGGCTTGTATAAATACGAATATTTAATATTCAATGTTTCTTTTATTAGAGAAATAACTTAGTAACCTTTCTTTAGTTTGTGCATAAGAGTCACCATTAGTCACACGTTAATCAATCACTCAACTCGAATACCGCTTCCCACACATAGTGTAGAAGCATGGCCTTCATACGCCTGTCACTGGTTCGCTGTTACAAAATTATCAAATCGGCGAACCCACTTTTCCCAGCCTGCACCAGCAGTGTCGGCCGGTTCCATGGAGAACGCTGACAATAATTTCATCATCCATTGTGCAGTGTGCGTAGTTTGGTGGACATGGTCCTCGTCACCAATTATGTTGTGTATTGAAATTGAGTATTGATTGTTTCAGACATTAAATATACCAAATTACTGCATGGAGGAAAACAAATTATTTATTGATCACAATAAGATGGCGTTCACATGCAGACCTTGTAATAACATGAATACACAATATTGTAAACGGAACATATACAACAATGTTCAACCTTTCTTAATGGTTATCTGATGTCCAGCTGATAGACTGTTGGTCTTCTGAACTTTTTGGGTGGCCATAGACCAATACTTTTAAAACTGACAAAATGGCATAGCATATTTATCACCAGCAAAATAACAGCTCATCCACTAAGTAGAAAACGCATCTATGAAGGCCACATTCACTGCTTTCAGCTATGAAATAAAAAAAAAATAAATAAATAAATAAATATCGCAACTGTATGAAAAATGACTTAAACCCATTGTTTCCATTGTCTCAGTGGCCAGATCACCCTGATGAGATCTACTATTCACTCAACATGTCTGCAAAACCCTTCTGCACAGACGGGTGAGTTCACCACCGAGACATCCTACCCCAAACACGACTGACAAACTGCGACTGCTCAGCCATCCAAAGCCTCCTGACCTACTGCTATAGAGTGTGGTTCAGCAGCCATACTGCAGAGGTCAGGAAGGCCCTGCAGCATGTGGTGAGGTTGTCAGAGCAGGTGATTTGAACCCCCCCCCCCCCCCCGCTCCGGAGTGACATTTACACTTGCAGACATCAGAAGAAAGCCAGTGGAATTATTGAAGATCCCTCTCATCCTGGACGCACCCTTTTCTTCCCTCTCACCTTCAGGAAAAGGTACAGAACACTAAACATGTGAACATTCAAGGTTGGACTTGCACTGGTCCAGGACCAGAGAAGGGGCAGGTAGCATGTCTGCATCACATCCCGCTCATAAACCGTTTGAACTCCTTCTCTCTGGAAAACATTACAGAGCACTGCACATTAAGACCACAGAGATACCCTCACTCCCACCCCCAGTGTGTTGCTCTGTTGAACTGGAGACAGTAACAAAGTATCAGAAAAAAAACACTGTGAAATAATCCATTGTGCACAGATGCTTGTTCACTACTCTACCACTACTGATTTGCACTCACTGTCAATGGCAATATCAGCACCATACGACTCAGCACTGCACTGTACATTTTCTATCTAAATTGGTCACTTTTTGTGCATTTTTGTAAATATTTCAATATATTTTCTTTATTCACTTTGTTTTTATCTCAATTTGCTGAAATTCTTGTACAAGCCAACTTAAATATATTTTTTGAAAGCTGAGTAAAGTGAGGAAAGAGTCAAATTCCTTGTTGTCTCCAAACTTTGCCAATAAAACTTATTCTGATTTTGATTTTCTCAGAAACTACCATCTCCGAGGCTGTCCAATAGGAAGATTTGAATATGGTCACTTGACCAGATAACAAAGACTTTATCACCCCAAAAGATATGTACAGGAGAAATGACTCTCACCTTGTACTTTCTTGTCACTGCACAGCAAACATACTGTGAGAAAATAGCTTGGTGTGATGTAACGGACCCTCCCAGCCTTCAGGGTACGGAGTTATCGGACAAAATTGAGTCATGAATAATTGGACAGTTTCCAGATATCATGCAGTAATTGTAAACATCCTTTCACAGAGCAGACGAAAACTGACTGGACTCCAGAGACCGTCAGTTTTCGTCTGCTCTGTGAAATGATGTTTACAATTAGTGCATCTTCTTCTTCTTCTTTTCCTTTCGGCTGCTCCCTTCAGGGGTCGCCACAGCAAAACATCCACCTCCATCTGCCGTGTCCTCTGCATCTTCTTTTTTGACTCCAACGACCTTCATGTCTTCCTTCACCACATCCATAAATCTCTTCTTTGGTCTTCCTCTAGGCCTGCTGCCTGGTAGTTCCAACCTCAGCATCCTACTGCCAATATACTCACTATCTCTCCTCTGTACATGTCCAAACCATCTCAATCTAGCCTCTCTAACTTTGTCTCCAAATGGGACAAATGGAATGTCCCCCTGATATACTCATTTCTGATCCTATCCATCCTCGTTACTCCCAAAGAGAACCTCAACATTTTCATCTCCACTACCTCTAGCTCTGCCTCCTGCCTTTTCCTCAGCGCCACTGTTTCTAAGCCATACAACATCGCTGGCCTCAGCACCGTCTTGTACACTTTTCCTTTCATTCTTGCTGACACTCTCCTATCGCACATCACACCGGACACTTTTCTCCAACCATTCCAGCCTGCCTGCACATGCTTCTTCACCTCTTTTCCACACTCTCCATTGCTCTGGACTGTTGAGCCTAAGTACTTAAAATCCTCCACCTTCGTTATCTCTGTTGACTGTAACATCACCATTCCTCCTGGGTCCTTCTCATTCACACACATGTATTCTGATTTTCTGAGGCTAACCTTCATTCCCCTCCTTTCCAGGGCATACCTCCACCTCTCTAGATTTTCCTGCACTTGTTCTCTGCTCTGACTACAGATCACATTGTCATCTGCAAACATCATAGTCCATGGAGATTCTTGTCTCACCTCATCTGTCAGCCTGTCCATCACCATAGCAAACAAGAAGGGGCTCAGAGCTGACCCTTGATGCAGTCACACCTCCACCTTGAATTCGTCGGTCACACCGACAGCACACCTCACCACTGTCTTACATCTCTCATACATGTCCTGCACCACTCTAACATACTTCTCTGCCACTCCAGACTTCCTCATGCAATACCACAGTTCTTCTCTTGGCACCCTGTCATATGCTTTTTTCCAGATTCACAAAGGCACAATGCAGTTCCCTTTGACCTTCTCTGTACTGCTCTAATAACATCCTCAAAGCAAACATTGCATCTGTGGTGCTTTTTCTTGGCATGGAACCAAACTGTTGTTCATAAATGCTGACCTCTGCCCTTAGTCTAGCTTCCACTATTCTTGCCCATAACTTCATCGTACGGCTCATCAACTTTATCCCTCTGTAGTTGCCACAACTCTGCACGTCTCCCTTGTTCTTAAAAATGGGCACTAGCACACTTCTCCTCCAGTCCTCCGGCATCTGCTCACTCTCTAGGACCTTGTTGAATGTTCCTGTCAGAAACTCTACTGCTACCTCTCCTAGACACTTCCATACCGCCAAAGGTATATCATCAGGACCAACTGCCTTTCCATTCTTCATCCTCTTCAATGCCCTCCTCACTTCACCCTGACTGATCTTTGCTACATCCTGCTCCTCAATGGTCACCTCTTCTACTCTTTTTTCTCTCTCATTTTCCTCATTCATCAGCTCTTCAAAGTACTCTTTCCATCTTCCCAGCACACGTCTGTCATCGGTCAATACATTCCCCTCTCTGTCCTTTATCAATCTAACTTGCTGCACATCCTTCCCATGTCTATCCCTTTGCTGTGCCAACCTGTATAGATCATTTTCTCCCTCCTTACTGTTCAACCTATCGTACAAGTCATCATATGCCCTCTGTTTGGCCTTTGGCCACTGCTACTTTCGCCTTACGCTGTGTCTCCCTATACTCCTGTTTACTCTCTTCGGTCCTCTCAATGTCCCACTTCTTCTTAGCTAACCTCTTCCTTTGTACACATTCCTGCACTTCCTCATTCCACCACCAAGTCTCCTTTTCTACTTTCCTTCCAGAGGACACACCAAGTACTCTCCTACCTGTGTCCCTGATCACATTTGCTGTGGTTGTCCAGTCATTTGGAAGCACTTCCTGGCCACCCAAAGCCTGTTTCAACTCCTCTTTGAAGGCAACACGACACTCTTCCTTTTTTAGCTTCCACCACTTTGTCTTCTGCTCTGCCTTTGCCTTCTTCACCTTCCTCACTATCAGCGTCATCCTGCATACCACCATCCTATGCTGTTTAGCAACACTCTCACCCGCTACTACTTTGCAGTCACTGACTTCCTCCAAATTACATCGCCTACACAAGATGTAGTCTACCTGTGTGCTCCTACCTCCGCTTTTATAAGTCACCCTATGCTCCTGTTTCTTCTGGAAGAAAGTATTTACCACAGCCATTTCCATCCTTTTTGCAAACTCGATCAACATCTGTCCTTCTGTGTTCCTGTCCTGGATACCAAACCTGCCCATCACTTCCTCGTCCCCTCTATTGCCTGCACCAACATGTCCATTGAAGTCTGCACCAATGGCCACTCTTTCACTTCTGGGGGTACTCTGCATCACTTCATCTAAGTCACTCCAGAATCTCTCCTTCTCTTCTAGCTCACATCCTGCCTGTGGGGCATAAGCACTAACAACATTGAGCATCACACCTTCAATTTCTAAATTGAGAGTCATCACTCTGTCTGACACTCTTTTCACTTCAAGAACATTCCTGACACCCCTCCTTCAAGATGTCTCCTACTTCATTTCTCTTCCCATCCACACCATGATAAAACAGTTTAAACCCTACTCCTAAGCTTTCAGCTTTGCTACCTTTCCACCTAGTCTCCTGAACACACAGTATGTCTACCTTCCTCCTCTGCATCATGTCAGCCAGCTCTCTACCTTTTCTTTGCATAGTTCCAAAATTCAAAGTCCCTACTCTCAGTCCTAGGCTCACGCATTTCCTCTTCTCTCTCCACCTATGGACATGCCTCCCGCCTCTCCTTCTTCGACGTCTTCGACCAACAGTAGTCCAATTTCCATCAGCACCCTGTTGATTGACAGCACTGATGGCGGTTGTTGTTAACCCGGGCCTCGACCGATCCGGTATGGGAGTAATACTTCTGATTTGCATAATAAAAGTTTGGCATTGGTTTTATGTCGGATGCCCTTCTTGACACAACCCTTTGCATTTCTCCGGGCTTGGGACCGGCATAAGGGGGAGAGACACTGGTTAGTGCCCCCCCCCCCCCCCCTCCCGCCTCATGGCTGCATTGTTTACAATTAGTGCATGATCTCTTGAAACTTTCCAGTTATTCCCAAGGTTCAAGCCCCACAGCTAAGTCTAGTTGAAATGAAGGTGTTCTTCTCATGGGTCGGGTAAGTTTTCCGTCTAACTTTAACATGAACGATGTTCAACACTAATTGTGATGTTGCTGTAAGTTTGAGGTGTGCGTGGCTCAGCATGAATCCAGCCGAGTCAAGCTCAACATTAAATTTTCAGTGTTCGATCATCATTGAGTAATATAAACATGTAAATATTACCATATTAGGGCGATTTATATCTGAGTACAGTACAGAGATATATATATATAAGTACAGTAAGGCGTACGGCTTCCTTGAAGATAAATCAAATTCTAAATAAGGTCACAGCACCCACGTTCCCTCAGTCTGTGAATTGCTGGTGAATATAATGATTGGAAATGAGTGTGTTTATGAATACAAACAAAATAACACACACAAAAAAATAGGTTTACACATATGATCCTTGGTTTTAAAATATTCACTGCAAAAGCTGATCCAATCAATGTACACATTAAAATCTGAGCTTGACATGCTGCAGAACCATTTAGCTTGCAGTTTATCTTTCATTTTTATTTATTTATTTATTTTTTTTGGACAGTTCTTCTGAAGACATGTTGTGTTTTTTTATTAATTGCCCTACTCCATAAATTATTTTATTAAAAGCTTAATTTGCATACGGTATCCTCACACCCCCTTCCAACTCCTGTGTGACAATTATCATGTGACCTTCCAATAGCTACTCATAACTTCCAAAGATGCTGAAACTGCTCAAGTATGTGGTCATGCTGTGTTATAATAATAATAATAATAATAATAATAATAATAATAATAATAATAATAATAATAATGATGATGATGATGACGATGATGATAATGACGACGACGATGATGATGATGATGATGATGATGATGATGATGATGATTCAGTGAACACAAGCTGTTTCTTTTTTATATTAAGGAGATGATGTTCAGTATATTTCAGTACAATTATGAACGATATTTGAAAAAAAAAATGTCACCTTCTGGTTTTACATTGAAATGCAAGCAGAATTCCCTATAGAGTAGAGGGGGGAAAACAACGGCCCACGTGCAACATCTAGCACATTGGTATTTATTTTTATCTTGCCTGCAGATGATTGAATGGTACAGGATCCATGTTTGCTGTGAATGATCAATTGGTTGCATTCATTTGACTTTGACTTGTAATGACAGCTTTTCAACACCAGTGGTGCATTACGTGCACTAGTTTTTTTTTTACTGAAGTCTGTTCAAATGCTGTATGTCTTATTTGCCAAGAAACCATGATGGTTTTAAAAGAATACAACATCAGCCGCCACTTCCCCAGCAATGCTAAGTACACCAACAGCCTGTCTGTGCAAGAACGTCCGGCTACCGCTGATAGGCTGGTCACGAGCTTGTGGGCTAGGCAAAACCACTTCAACCGAGCAACTTCCATCCAAGAATCAAGCACGAGGATATATGCACAATTCACCAGGAAGCACTGTCTATATCTGTGGTGCAGCTCGAGCACGTAGTGAAGCCGGTTGTGAAACTCATTAAGTTTATTCGAACAACATGACTTCATCATCATCAGGGGGCAGTGGTGGTCTAGTGGATAGGATGCAGGATCGGTGATCCTAAGGTTGAGGGTTTGAGTCCCCACAAGGTTGTCACTGTCCCCCCAGTGCAGCTGACTGGGTTATCAAAGGCAGGCCATGTCTCTCACTGTCTATGGTGAGAGCCATGTAAAAGAACCATTGCTGACTTTCGTAAAGAGAAGGCTGCAAAGCCGTCAGCGTGTTTCTGTCCCTTTCTACAAAGGGTTGTGACAGGGAGGACGTTCGACATAAAAACCTATGCCAAATCAAATGTGCGAATCAGATGATTTGCTGTGGCGACTCTTGAGAACGGGAAAAAGCCGAAAAACAAAGAAGAAGAGGAGACCAGAATGCACTGTCTATATCTGTGGGGCAGCTCCAGCAAGTATGTGAAGTATGTGAAGCCAGTTGTGAAACTCATTGTTTATTCGAGCGATAGGACTTCATCACCATCAGTTTATTCATTTTCTTGAAGAATCTGACATTTATCACAGGGACTTGCCTTACCATCTAATGACCGATGGTTCAGTTTGGGGAAAGTATGTCAAAGAGTGTTGAGCTCAGACAGGAGATTCTTTCATTTTTGGAGCTCCTTGAGAACACTGAAAATGTTCCTGAGCAGAAAGACACAGATTGGCTGTGATTAAAAGCTTTTACTTTGCACAAACTGAGCCACATCAATGAGCTCAATTAAGTTTTGGTTTTTTTTTTTGCATGAAATGGAAGTAAACGTCAGAGCCTTGAAAACCAGGCAGGCATTATTTTCAAAGCAAATCTCAGACAAGTCATTTGCTCATTTCCCCCACAACATGTGAAACAAATCCAGGAAAGCACTGGATGACCTGCATGAAGAATTCTGCCGTCGGTTTTGTGATTCTGGAAAAATTGACAGGGCACTTCAGCTAGTATAATGTCCCTTCTCGCAAGAGCCTGAAAAGTACCACAGGAGTTGCAGTTGGATCTGATTGATCTTCAATGTGACATGATGATAAAGGAGAAGTTCATCTCCCTTAAACTGGATGAGTTTTATGCTTCATTAAATGCAGACAAATTTCCAAACATCCAGAAGATGGCACAGAGGATGCTGGTGTTGTCTGGCTTGACATTTGTCTGAGAACAGACTTTTAGTGTGATGAACACCCACAAAGTGCCCAACAGTTCCTAACTGAGTGATGAACATGTCGAATCTGTTCTGAGAACAACAACAGAATTATCACCAGACTTCGATGCACTGGTAGAAATGGGTGATAACAAAACTGTTCCCACTGAAGGGTATGTTAATATTTTAATGATATTTTTTATTATTGTTTTATTTTATTTTTTTCCTGTTTATGTTTACTTTTCAAAATGCATTTCTTTATCGAATCTGATGACTGGGCCCATATGTCAAATGTGACCCAGAAGTCAAAATAATTACCCACCTCTGCTATAGAGTATCGAGGCTGAAATGACTACAATAGTTCCTCAAAAGATTATTTTAAGGTTGTTTATTTAGAGGAATGAATCCAAATATTGATTAAAAACGTCAAGTGATTTAACATGACATGTATAAGAACCCCATATTAAAGAATCCAATTTAATTATAATCATTCATCCATTCATATATAAGAAACAGAATTATTCTCAAATAATTTAGAACCATAGAAACCTCACAAAATACAACTAAATAACACAAATTATTACATAATTAATATCTTCATCATTAAGGTAAGGTAAAGTCCATTGGGCTTTGTCCACCCGAGCCGAGTGGCTCATCAGAACTGTGTTTATCCCTGGTTTCCATAGCGTGAAGTGACTAGGAGTACAACTCCTCCTGGATGGGACACTAGTCCATCCATATGTATGACTTCATTGTGTTATTCAGTCAGAGAATCTTAAAATAAACGTGTACACAAAACACACTAAAGAACATAACAAGTAAATACCTTCAACATGATTCCCTTGAAAACCCCAACATTACAATAGAAAACATATCAGAGTGAATATTATATGTACAAATAACATCATGCTTGTAATTTATGAAAGGAGAATGTGCGTCACATGGTTTATATAAATGATCAAATATTTAGATGTCTGTCTGTCTTTTTCCCCAGGAGTCACCATAGCAAATCATCTGATTCACACGTTTGATTTGGCAGAGGTTTTTACATCAGATGCCCTTCTTGTCACAACCCTTTATAGTAAGGGACAGAAACACGCTGACGACTTTGCAGCCTACTCTTTACGAAAGTCAGCAATGGTTCTTTTACATGCCTCTCACCATAGACAGTGAGAGACATGGCCCGCCTTTGATAACCCAGTTAGCTGCACTGGGTGGGACAGTGACAACCTTGTGGAGAGTGGGACTCGAACCCCCAACTATTTGGATCAGTGACCCAGCGCCCTATACCACTAGACCACCACTGCCCGATCAAATAGTTAGATAAAGAGAATAAATCATTTTAAAATCTACGCGGGAAAAGCAGATGCGGTTTCAGTGGTGTTTCACTCTAATGTTGAAAAGCACAGTTTAAATCTTCAGACTTCGCATGTGAACAAACACAATATATTATAAATGTGTTGGACGAAATACAGAGAAAACATTAACCACGTCAAAAATAAATACATCAAATCCGCCACACTGACTAACCTTCATAGGTAGAACAGATGAAGTTGAGTTTGCGGCTTTCAGGCAGGCTGATCCACTTCTGCTCTCTTCCAGACTGCACTGCTCAGGTCCTTTCACCGTCGCTGCAGTCTTCGGTCCCCTGCTCATACCCCGTGGCCCAGTCCTGGTAGAAGATCTCTCCAATCACCCAGTACCAGAAACTCAGAGTGCAGGTGTGACGGAGGCCGAACCACACGTGTTTGGTGGAGGCGTTTCATGCCGCTTCCTTCACCCAGAGCTGCATCTCCTCATTGCACACTTAGACCAGGTCATGATGATGTTTCCTGAAGTAGATCACAGATTCTTTCCAGGTCAGGTTTTCCTGGATCAGAATCAGATTATCTGGAAAAATGAACAGTGGAAGTATTGATTCCTAAAGTATTCTGAGTGTATAATCTAAATAGTGCAGTCGGTGTTGTATATCAGAGGGACAGTCTCTGATGATGAATAAGAAATAAACATGTTGAATAAGTGTAATGAGACTCACTCTCATGGCAGATGAACGGGAGGTTTTCAGTGCACTTCACATCACTCCCGAAGTGTCTCTCAGATCCAGACACTGCAGTACAGTTCAAACCTCCACTGGGTTCATCAGAACTCCAGTATCTGAAAGAGGAAGTACTCTGATCTGACCCAGGAATCATTAAACAGACATTTTTAGTCGATGAAGTTTGACTCAGTCTCCATATCTACTCATTCTCAGTTTGGTTCCTCACACTGACCAGGTCCATGTGGTCCTCTCTGCAGTAGGTCTGAGCGTCACGCCAGGTCTTACTCTCAGGAGCAAATGTGTACCTATCACTTCCTGTGTTCTTTTCTGAAAGATGTTTATTTTACATCATGAATAAATCATTCATCACTCAACCAAATTTCTGTATTTAGTTAAAATTCAAACAAAGTCAATTCAAAATTCAAATGAAGCTAACAACACACTCACAATCAGAAAAAAAAAAAAAAAGTTTAAATACCATAAACATATATCTGTCAATTCTTACCGTTATAAAACATAAAAGGTCTCGGATAATCACACCACACATTATACCACGATCCACTGGTCATCAAAACACAGAAGTTATTTCTCCCGTTGCTGTTTGGTTTTCCATGGCCCCAGTTCCTGTATGAGTCTTCGTCTGTATAGAAAGTTTGTTCTCCCAGAGACCACTTCCATTTCCCAGAGTCCTCTCTTTGTAGGCCGATCCAAGCTTGCTCTGCAGGTTCCTTCTTTAGTGTGCTGTTCAGCTTCATTATCTCTTCTATTTTGTTGATGGAGGCGAGATCAGTGTATTTCTCTCTTGCAGTAAGTCTGAGCGTCACTCCAGGTTTTCCTCTTATTCACAAAGTGATAGCGATGTGGAATATATGCCCCGATACCACATACTGCAGGGAGAAACAAAATATAATAATAATAATAATAATAATAATAATAATAATAATAATAATAATAACAAACATTGGTCATAAATAAACACAACTTATATCCAAATCTCACATTTCTGTTATGGGATAAAGATCCAAATCAAACACACAACACTGACACAGAATTTATCAGATTTATACACAAGTGCCGTTCAAACATTGTATTTGAATCGAAACTCACATTACTTATAGTGCATAAAACACTGACCTGAGAAGAGCAGCACAGCAAATACCCATTTATCACTCATGCCTGGAAATAAAGACAAATGATTTAATAAAGGAGGAAATAAATAAGCATGTCTTAAAATGTACATAATACTGCTTTTTCATTATTAATTCTGTCTGTCTTCCTTTCGGCTTTTTCCCTTTTACTCGGGAGTCGCCACAGCGAATCATTTTGATTCGCACGTTTTTTTTTTCATTATTAATTCGGAAAGTAATAAAATTTGTATCAAAGTATTTTTTTTTTTGCTTTTTTGTTTTCATATGAAAACCTACCTGCTTTTTTGATGCTGAATGCCAGAATTAACTTTATGAAATTTTATCATATTTGTTTATCTTGTGTTCAGTTCAAGACGATGACATAAACATTTCTGTTTAAAAAGAATACAAATTCATCATATCTATGTGGTACACTGGAGCAGGCAGGACTGTACCACAGAGTGATGAGATCGTAAAAGGGCGGGGCTTAAAGAAATCCGTTCCAAATGATACTGGATTTACTGATCGTGAAATGAACTCCTCTCCCTCTCTGTAATACATTAACTTTATTTACAGTTGAATATTTATTATCTCACATTTTAAATAAACACGATATTTCAGTTATGATGATTAAATAAAATTTAACATGAGTACAATTGAAGTTTGTGTTTTGAGAAATGAATGAGATCACGAGTTATAATGCATTCATTCTGGAATATTAATCCCAATTGAAGTCAAGGGGAGGGTGGTGCTCATCTCAGCCGACTCTGGGCGAGAGCAGAGTACACCATGGATAGTGTATGTACTCAATAATTTATACTCAAACAAGGAGTTTGTACTTATGCAGGCCGGCTTGCCAGGCCATCGCAGGGCAGAACCATGCTGACGCCCATGCAGCGACTGTTGACCAAAGTCAGCGATGGTTCCTTTACATGCATCTCAACATGGACAGTGAGAGACATGGCCAAACTTTGATAACCCAGTTAGGTGCACCACACTGAAAACCCGTCGATAGTGGTGCTTGAACCCATAACCTTGGTATCAGCAATGCAGCACCTAACCACTGGGTCACCACTGCCTTGGGACACACCACAGACTACAGTCGGGAATCACCTAGGCCTCTCTCGATGTGAATGCACAGTGTTAAACCTCATGCAACATCTTTTTTAATACACCTAGGATTGAGTGGTGTCTTTATGAATGCGAAAAGAGTCCTGGATATCAAATCTGCCCATCACTTCCTCGTCCCCCCTGTTGCCTGTACCAACATGTCTATTGACGTCTGCCCCAATGACCACTTTCACCTCTGGGGGTACTCTGCATCACTTCATCTAACTCACTCCAGAATCTCTTCTCATCTAGCTCACATCCTGCCTGTGGGGCATAAGCACTAACAACACTGAACATCAACTTCTAACTTGAGACTCATCACTCTGCCTGACACTCTTTTCACTTCTAGAACATTCCTGACTCACCCCTCATTCAAGATGACTCCTACTCCGTTTCTCTTCCCATCCACACCATGAAAAAACAGCTTAAACCCTGCCCCTAAGCTTCTATCCTTGCTACCTTTCCTCCTGGTTTCCTGAACAGACAGTATACCCACCTTCCTCCTCTGCATCATGTCAGCCAGCTCTCTACCATTTCCTGTCACAGTTCCCACATTCAAAGTCCCTACTCTCAGTCCTCGACTCATGCTTTTTCTCTTCTCTCTCTGCCTACGGACATGCCTCTTACCTCCTCTCCTTCTTCCACTTTTCCTTCTTTGACCTTTCCTTCTTTGACCAACAGTAGTCCAATTTCCACCAGCACCCTGTTGGTTGACAGTACTGATGGCGGCTGTTGTTAACCCGGGCCTCGACCGATCCGGTATGAAATTACTATTGAATGTGTATTTTGGCAAAAGTTTTATGCCCTTCAGGTCTCAACCCTCTGCATTTATCCGAGCTTGGGACCGGCATGAGGACGGACACTTGTGTGTGCCCATCCTCAAGGCTGCATGAATAATAATAATAATAATAATAATAATAATAATGCAGTTCACACAAACGGTTCCTTTTTGAGATTAAGAAAATGATGTTCAGTATCTTTCAGTACATTTATGAAATAAGATTTTTTTTCATTAATTAATTTTTTTTTTTTAATGCACCACGCTCGGTGACACTTCCCCACCAAGCATGCTTATCACGCCTGCCAACAACCTGTCACTGCAAGAACGTCCAGCTACTGCAGATAGATTAGTCGCTGAAAGGTTGGTCGAAACGCAAGGATATATCAATAAATCTCCAGGAAGCACTATTTAAATCCGTGGTGCAGCTTGCGCTCATCGTGAAGCCAGTTGTGAAACCCGTTAACTTTATTCGAGTGACGAGACCTCACCATCATCAGTATACTCATTTTCTTGAAGAATCTGACACTGATCAAAGGTACTTGTTTTACCTTCTAATGTCCACTGGTTCAGTTTGGGGAAGGTATGTCAACAAGTGTGGGGCTCATATCGTAGAAAGACACAGATTGGCTGTGATGTAAAGCGTTGATGAATGAGCTGAATGTGAAGCTATTGGGGGGGGGGTTAAAAATAAATAAATAAATAAAAAACAGTTTGGAAATGAAATGCAAGTAATTGTCAGTGTCCTAAAAACCAGGCTTGCTTTATTTTCAAAGCAAATCTCAGACAAGCTGTTTGCTCATTTCCCTTTCACTGGTCATGTTAAATGGCACCCCGCAACATATGAAAATATTCAGGAAAGCACTGGATGACCTGCATGAAGAATTCTGCGGTCGGTTTCATGATTCTGGAAAAATTGACAGGGCACTTCCGCTGGCATCAGGTCTCTTCTTGCAAGAGACTGCAGGGTACCACAGGAGTTGCAGTTGGATCTGATTGATCTCCAATGTGACATGATGATAAAGGAGACATTCAACTCCCTTAAATTTGATGAGTTTTAAGCTTTATTAAATGCAGCCAAATTTCCAACAATCAAGAAGATGGAACAGAGGATGCTGGTATTGTTTGACTTGACATATGTGTGTGAACAGACTTTTAGTGTGATGAACACCAACAAAGCACCCCACAGGTCCCAGTTGAGTGATGAACATCTTGAATCTGTTCTGAGAACCACAATGGAATTATCACTAGTCTTTGATGCACTGACAAAAAGGGGTGATAACAACATTGTCCCACACAAAGGGTATGGTAATACTTTAATGCTTTATGTTTCTGTTTGATGCTTGACTAGAACATTCAACAAGGTCTTAAAGAGTGAGAGGATGCCGGAGGAATAAAGGAGAAGTGCGCTGGTGCCCATTTTTAAGAACAAGGGAGACGTGCAGACTTGTGGCAACTACAGAGGGATAAAGTCGATCTTGGCGGACCAGGGAGTGAGTTGTGGACAGAACTGTGTTTCTAACTGTTTCCTCAAAGGTAATCATAGTCTACTCACCTTTAACTTTGGGTGAGCACTCAAACCACTGTATTCCGCAACACCACACACAAACAGTTAAACAATCAGCAATGTCCACATTGACTTGCTCTGTATCTTAAAGGGAAGAGGGTTCAGTTGCATGACATTTACATTTTCAGAATGCCAGGTAGAGGAAGAAAGTATCAGGTGTGGATTCTAGCTGCTTACATATATCAATGCCAAAAAAGCCAAAAGGAAGACAGACAGACAGTCGTCCTTTCGGCTTTTTCCCTTTTTTTACTCAGGAGTCACCACTGCAAATCATCTGATTCGCACGTTTGATTTGGCAGAGGTTTTTACATCAGATGGCCTTCCTGTCACAACCCTTTTAGCAAGGGACAGAAACGCGCTGACAGCTTTGCACCTACTCTTTACGAAAGTCAGCAATGGTTCTTTTACATGCCTCACACCATAGACAGTGAGAGACATGGCCCGCCTTTGATAACCCAGTTAGCTGCACTGGTGGGGGGGCAGTGACAACCTTGTGGAGAGTGGGACTGGTGGTCCAGCGATCAGGATAGGGCGATCCAGCGCCCTATACCACTAGACCACCACTGCCCCACATCAATCATATTCAGAATGCCAGGTAGTGGAAGAAAGTATCAGGTGTGGATTCTAGCTGCTTACATATATCAATCTCATAGTCTTCAATTAGTAGTAATGCAGCAGCACCTGCAAGAAAGATACTTTGTTGATCTAATGCCATTTTCTCGGCATCTCTAGAGTTCATCATCTTGACGACTAAAAGAATGAAGAATGAATGGTGGATGGATCCAGCTACCCGATGTGGATAGCTGATGTGGAGCAAACTTGTCTGGATATTGAGTGACGTTGAAGAACTTGGAGCACCCCAGCACAAATAATTCGCAAAAATACCGTAATGGTGAGGAATCGAGTGGAACGTCACGGAACATCCTCAATGGTACGAATGAGCAAGCTATGAGCAAAGCTTATTCCTCTCTGGCACAAACTGTTTGACTGACAGGTGAAATAAACACAAAATCATTTCACCATGGTATGCATGAATGAGTGCCATTGAGGATTAAAAATGTGTACTAGTGTCAGGCTGGCTGTACAGAGGAGGTCAGAGGTACCTGCATTGTGCCTTTGTGGATCTGAAGAAAGCATATGACAGAGTGCCAAGAGTAAAACACTGACCTGAGAAGAGCAGCACAGCAAATAGCCATTTATCACTCATATCTGAAAAAAAAGACAAATAAATTAATGAACGAGTAAATAAATAAACATTTTTCTTCTAATTTTATGTAATAATGCTTTTTCATTATTATTTTTATACTAATAAAATCAAATAAAAGTAAAATAAAAATAAAAATAAAACTTCATATGAGAAACAGTCTGCTGTTTTGATGCCAGGATGCCAGAATTAACTTTATTAAGCATTATCGTATTTGTTTATATTGTGTTCACTTAAAGATGATGACTTAAACAGTTCTGTGTAAAAAGAATAAAAATCATTCATCTCTGGAGCAGGAAGTACTGTACCACAGAGAGATGAGATCGTAAAAGGGGCGGGGCTTACATAGACCCATTCCTGATGGTACTGGATATACTGATAGTGAAATGAACTCCTCTCTGCAGTACATTGACTTTATTTACAGTCGATTATTTATTATCTCACACTTTAAATCAAATGAGATATTTTAGTTATGATGATTAAATAAAATTTAATATGAGTAGAATTGAAGTTTGTGTTTTGAGAAATGAATTCGATCATGAGATATCATGCATTCATTCTAGACTATTAATCCCAATTGGAGTCACGGGGAGGCTGGTGCTCATCTCAGCCGACTCTGGGCGATTGCAGAGAACACCCGAGGCAGTATATGTACTCAATAATTTATACTCATACAGGAAGGCTTGCCAGGCCATCGCAGGGCAAAACCACACTAACGGCTATACAGCTACGCTTGATGAAAGTCAGCGATGGTTCCTTTATGTTGCATGTCCTTTGTTTACATTGCAAATCTTTGATAACCCAGTTAGGTGCATCAAAGTGAAAACCTGTTGATAGTGTGGCTTGAACCTATGACCTTGGGATCCGTAATCCAGCACTGTACCTCCAGGACAACACTGCCCTGAGACGCACCACAGACTACAGTCGAGAATAACCCAGATCCCTATCAATGTGAATTCACAGTGTGGCACACTATGTTTTCTGTTTGATTTCCAGCAATAACGTTCGAGGTGCCAGTAAACAGGAACTATCAACCACTTTGCATGAGACTCCATAAGCCGCTGATCCAATGACAGAGACTTTTAGACTTTTTAAAAACTAAATTAATCAACAGAGAGATGAAATTTGCCCTTGTTTTCTTTTTTTTTTCAGTGTTATATTGGTAAAGTTATGAATATATTATTTATTATGCATGTGTGTGTGTGTGTGTGTGTGGTGGGGTGTTTAACATCAGCCTCCATGTTTTTACAGACATTCATACATTTACATAAAACTGACACAGAGACAAAGACACAGTGAGATAGAGATTAATTTAAAAATTCATAAAAAATAAAGTTCCCCCTCTGCAGCTAACTGGGTTCTCAGATTCTGGCCATGTCTCTCACTGTCTATAGTGATGGTCCATGGTAAAGGAACCATTGCTGAAATTCATGAAGAGGAGCTGAACATCCGTCAATGTGTTTCTGTCTTGCGATGGTGAGGCCGTTGAACCAGGGTGTACTCTGACCAAGACCAGAGTCGGCTGAGATGGGCAAAATCATCCATGCAACCCTGATTAGGATTAACAGAATATGAATGAATGAAAAAATAAAGTTCTCCATACACACTTACTTCATGAAGTGTTAATATCATCGTGAAGGCGGAGCCAGTATTTAAATAATTAGAGAAAAATTCAACATTTTCAGACATTTCAGAGTAGTTGAGACAAACCAGATGCCACAAACTACCATCGAGAATCACCAAGGCCTCTCTCCATGTGAATTCACGAGGTCACAGCTCATGTTAAATTTAACGTCACACCTCACCTTTTTAATACACCTACATCTGAGAGATAACTTTATTTATGAACATGAAAAGATCACGAAAACAAAAACTTGAGGAAATGTGATTTGATCCAAAAAATTCTCAACATACAGAGTTTTACAGGATATTAGGTGACACACACACACACACACACACACACACACACACACACTTACTTTGCATACTCTCTGACATGAGAGACGTACCAGCACTGAAAAAAAAAAAATCACTTTTTGCTTGAAAAACAATTTACAATCTCCTTTCCCTCTGTACACTGTGTATGATTTATTATTATATGATTCATTATGCACTGCTATAATTATTTCATTAAAATATGAAAAATTAAATAAAAACTCAACTACAAACATGAGAGTCTGATCTCCACACCTGCAATGTTAATCCTGGATGTTACTGGTACACTGATGACTGTAAATTCTCCATGGGGATTGTTGTGAACTTATTCAGGTGTCTTTCTGCTGTTCTTCTTACCTTCTGACCATGAACTGGACACACGTCTCATTATATCCCTGTCCTCTTCCATACATCAACCACTCCCTACCCATTTCTTTGTTTTCTGTTTGATTCTCATCAACAATACGTGAGGTGGCAGTGAACAGGACGTGTGTGTGTGTGTGTGTGTGTGTGTGTGTGTGTGTGTGTGTGTGTGTGTGTGTGTGTGTGTGTGTGTGTGTGCTCCAAAAAAAGGGAAAAAAAGAAAAAAAAAAGTCCATGTTTTTACATATGTCCAAATATTTCATAAAACTGACAGGAGGTGCGCACAAGAGAGAGAGAGAGAGAGAGAGAGAGAGAGAGAGAGAGAGAGAGAGAGAGAGAGAGAGAGAGAGAGAATTACTTTAAAGGTTTGATAAAAATATTTTGTTCCTTGCTCGCCTTAATCTTACATAGTAAAGTGTTTAGTATCATCGTGAAGGTGGAGCCTGTGTTTCTGTTATTATATAATATGGACAGCAACACTAGAACTTAAATAACAAGGGTAATGTAAATAAACAGGAACAGTTGAAAGTAATATGAAAGTGATGTGGATGGAAAAAGTAACTACATGGTTCACAGTCTCCATGTTTGTAGTAGGAGGGAGTCATGGGTAATGGAGTGAGAAATAAAGAATGAGGAAATACGTGATGGCTACATGTGTAGACAAGACAACTAAGGACTCAAAAATATCCTGAGTTCACCTGAAATGTAAACACACTGATCAGTGCACTTCCTCTTCCTGGATGAGGATTTATTTATTTATTTATTTATTTATTTAAGTGTTATTTATGCACATGCCACTCTATGTTACTCTGGAGTGTGTATTATGTAGAACCTTTCTTACTGGTTATCTGATTTCCAGCTGATAGACTGCTGGCCTTCTGAACTTTTATGGTGGTCGTAGAGTAATTATTTTAAGACTGGCACAATGGCATAGCCTTTTTATAAACATCAGCAAAATAACAGCTCTCGAAAATTACAATTAAAATTAACCCCTCCCTAGTCATCCCTTTGTTTTCTGTTTGATTCCCAGCAACAACATTCGAGATGCCAGTAACAGGAAGCATCATCTACTTTGCATGAGACTCCATAAGCCGCTGATCCGATGATAGAGACATTTATACTTTTTAAAAACTATATTAATCAGCAGAGAGATTAAATTTACCCTTGTTTCTGTTTTGTTAATGTTTTATTGGTAAAATTATGACTATAGAAGTAACTATGAGTGTGTGTGTGTGTGTGTGTGTGTGTGTGTGTGTGTGTGTGTGTGTGTGTGTGTGTGTGTGTGTGTGTGTGTGTTTTAACATCAGGCTCCATGATTTTACATGTGTTCATACATTTGCATAAAACTGACACGGGGAGAAAGCGAGAGTGAGAGAGAGATTAATTTAAAAATTCATAAAAAATAAAGTTCCCACTGCAGCTAACTGGGTTCTCAGATGTCGGCCATGTCTCTCACTGTCTATAGTGACGGTCTATAGTGAGAGGTTCATGTAAAGGAACCATTGCTTACATTCGTGAAGAGGAGCTGAACATCCGTGAGCGTGATTGTGCCCTGCGATGGTGTGGCGAGCCGTCCAGGGTGTACTCTGCCCTCACTCAGAGTCGGCTGAGAAAGGTGCTAGCCTTTCCGCAACCCTGAGTAGGATCAACTGGTTAAGAAAATGAATAAATGAAAAACTAAGTTCTCCATACACTCTTATTCCATGGAGTAATGTGATAATATCATTGTGAAGGTGGAGCCTGTATTTGCTGTTATTATACATTATGTACACAGGAACTTAAATTAATGGAGATTAATGGAGATCTTAATGTAGAGTGCAGTGTAAACATTGCAGACACGTGCAAAGAAATAGTGTAAAATAAATATGCCTTATATTTACATATAAATAATGAATTGAAATGAAAGATTTCTACATAGTAGTAGGCCTCCGTCAGTCTCGAAGGACTACGGAGCTGCCCTCTGGCTGGTATCAGTCTCCACTGCACAGAGCCTGCGTAGGAAGTATGGAGGACAGGCTGTTATCCAAGTAGGAAGTCCCCCTCTCGGCACCGCTGCAAGGGTCCAATGGAAGGGCAGAAGCCAACACGACTGGGTTCCAGTGGCGCTGCAGGCGTTGCCAGAAAGTAGCCATGAACTAACTTCCTCAGGGGACTCCGATTCCCAGTTAGAAACACACTGACGGCTTTGTAGCTACTCTTTACGAAAGTCAGCAATGGTACTTTTACATGAACCTCACACCATAGACAGTGAGAGACATTGCCCGCCTTTGATAACCCAGTTAGCTGCACTGGGAGGGACAGTGACAACCTAGTGGAGAGTGGGACTCAAACCCCCAACCTTAGGATCAGCAATCCAGTGCTCTGTACTAGTAGACAGTGAACACATACTCTTTCTTTTTGATATTTAGAGAATGATGTTCAGTATCTTTCAGTACAATTATAAAATATATATATATATATTTTTTTTTTAATGTGTCACCTTCAGTTTTGACATTGAAATACATGCAGAAATCCCTATAGAGCAGAGGTGGGCAAACAATGGCCCACGGGCAACATGTGGCCCGTTTGTATTTTTAATCTGGCTCGGAGATGATTGAATGATACAGGATTCATAATTTCTGTGAATGATCGGTCGGTTGCATTCATTTTACTTTGACTTGTAATGACAACTTTTCAACACCAGTGAACCATTACGAGCACTCAGTTAATTTTGCGAAGTTTGAGCTACTTCCTGTTATTACTCTTCCACTGCACAGAGCACATCTGCAGCAATATCATAGAAAAGAAAAGTCAACAGTGAGTGGTGGGTTGTTCAAAAGGAATGGACACTTAAATACTTTTTTTTTTTTTTTAATGATGTCTGCTCAAATGCTGTATGTCTTATTTGCCAAGAAACTATGATGGTTTTCAAAGAATACAACATCAGCCGCCACTTCCCCACCAAGCATGCTAATTACACCAATAGCCTGTCTGCGCAAGGACGTCAGGCTACTGTTGAAAGGTTGGTCACGAGCTTGTGGGCTCCACAAAACACCTTCAACCGAGCAACTTCCATCCAAGAATCAAGCACGAGGATATATGCACAATTCACCAGGAAGCACTGTCTATATCTGTGGTGCAGCTCGAGCACATCGTGAAGCCGATTGTGAAATTCATTAAGTTTATTTGAGCGACAGTACTTCAGCATCATCAGTTTTGGTTTTTTTTTCTTTTTTCTTGAAGAATCTGAAACTGATCACAGGGACTTGCTTTACCTTCTAATGTCCGCTGGTTCAGTTGTGGGAAAGTATATCAAAGAATGTGGAGCTCAAACAGGAGATTATTTATAGATAGGGCTCCTTGAGAACACTGACAATGTTCCTGAGCAGAAAGACACAGATTGGCTGTGATTTAAAGCTTTTACTTTGGACAAACTGACCCAAATGATTGAGCTGAATGTGAAACTATAAGGGGAAAAAAAAAAAAAAACAGTTTGTGCAAGATAGAAGTAAACGTCAGAGCCTTTAAAACCAGGCAGGCTTTATTTTCACAGCAAATCTCAGACAAGTCATTCACTCATTTCTCCCACACTGGCCACGTTAAAGGACGCCTTGCAACATAGGAAAAAATCCAGAAAAGCACTGGAGGATCTGCATGAAAAATTCTGCCATCAGTTTTGTGATTTTTGGAAAAATTGACAGGGCACTTCAGCTGGTATCAGGTCCCTTCTCGCAAGAGCCTAAAAGGTACCGCAGGAGTTGCAGTTGGATCTGATTGATCTCCAATGTGACATGATGATAAAGGAGAAGTTCAACTCCCTTAAACTGGATGAGTTTTATGTTTCATTAAATGCCGCCAAATTTCCAAAGATCCAAAAGATGGCACAGAGGATGTTGTTTTGTCTGGCACGACATTTGTCTGAGAACAGACTTTTATTGTGATGAACACCAACAAAGCACCCAACAGGTCCTAACTGAGTCCTAACATCTCAAATCTGTTCTGAGAATGACAACAGAATTATCACCAGACTTCGATGCACTGGCAGAAATGGGTGATAACAACACTGTTCTCACTGAAGGGTGTGATAATATTGTAATGTTTTTTGTTTGTTTGTTTGTTTGTTTATGTTTGATATGTAATGTTCAAAATGCATTTCTCTATCGAATCTGATGGCCGGGCCCACATCTGCTATTGTGTATCAAGGGTCAAATGACTACAACAATTCCTCAAAAGATTATTTTAGTCGTTTATTTAGAGGAATGAATTCAAATATTGATTTAAAAAGTCCAGTGATTTATCATGACAAGTATAAGAACCCCATTTTAAAGAATTCAATTTAACTATAAATATTCATCATATATATAATCTTAAAGAATGTGTAACAATAGAAAACTACACAAAATACAACACAAATACAACTAAATAACACAAATTATTCCATCATTAATATCTTTATCATTAAGGTACTTAGTTATAAATGTCCAATATCTATGACTAAATTGTGTTATTAACTCAGAGAATCTTATTAAAGCAGAAATATTTACTTGTACTTTAATTACACAGTAAACTTCTTAAAATAAACTTGTACATAAAACATACTGAAGTACAAAACAAGCAAATACCTTCACCATGATTCCCTTGAAAACCTTACAATAGAAAACATATCAGAGTGAATATCATCAGTACGAATAACATCATGCTTGGAATTTATGAAAGGAGAATTTGTGTCAAATGGTTTATATAAAGGAGCAAATATTTAGATAAAGAGAATAAATCATTTTAAAATCTACACGGGAAAAGCAGTTGCGGTTTCAGTGGTGCTCCACTCTGATGTTGAGAACCGCAGTTTAAGTCTTCAGCCTTCACATGTGAACATACGCAATAGATTATAAATGTGTTGGTCGGAATACAGAGAAAACATTAATCACGTCAAAAATAAACAACAAATCCTCCACACTGAATAACCTTCTTAGGTATGTAACCCATGTAAATACATGGTTACTAATTTTATTGGAAAAAACCCTAGTTTCCTAGTCCCCTTGAACGCATCATAGGCACGTGCTGCGTGCGCCTGGCTGAGCACAGAGAGCGTGCAGCAGAGTGCTGAGGAGCAGGACGCATACAGAGCCCTCGAAAAGCGACACAAGTGAGTCAAACGATCAAAAATGTGGTTAAGTGAACTTTTAACAAGTTTAACTAAGTTTGTGTGCTTTTCAGAGCCTTGTATGTGTTTTGTTCTCTCTGAATCAAACCGGGTGGAGAGTGTTTGTTTTCTTGGAAACTCCGGTGAGTCATTACAATATGAAGCTAGTTTAAGAACCTATGCTAACTTTACACGTGGTGAACCTATGCTAACTTTACACGTGGTGACTTTTAAAACTGTGTGCACTAATTTTTGTCTTTAAAAAGCTAAGACCAGTCGGAGTACACAACAAAGATTGTGCTGTGCACAAAATGAGCCTTACATTTTATTTTTCTAAATGTTTTGTTGAAGCACTTTTGCGAATGCACTAAAGTAGTGCAGATAAGCACTTTTGTTTGTATTACATACCATTCAGTGCCTTTTATGCACTTTTGTCATTTTATTTAGGAATTACTGTTGTTAAATATTTTATTCATTGTGTCTGTACTGCATGTGCAGACTGGATTTTTAGTGGACCTGGATCTGATCTTGAAGCTGGTTTCGGACACGGATGGCGAGCCAAATCCAGTGAGAACTCTTGGGGGATCCAGAAGCAGTGTGGCCAGTTGTTCTCTGGATGCGAGAGTAGATCTACAGACCCAACCACTTCAAATCACAGGATCCCAGATAAGAACAAATAAAAACACCTTTATCCCAAACGGATCACAATCCTGGAAAAGACTCCCGAATTCACACAAATCGAACCTTAGAGACTTAAGCTTATTTTATTTTTATTTTTATTTTGTAAAGAGTGTTCTACAACATTGTTTGCACTGTTTCTTGTGATATTGTTAATTGTAATAAATCTGCCAGCTGTTCAACTTTAAATCTCCACAATTCATTTTACTCCTCTAGAACCTAGTATAAAATCTAGCACAGCTATATCAAGCTGGTGTTACAGGTAGAACAGATAAAGTTGAGTTTGCGGCTCTCAGACAGGCTGATCCACTTCTGCTCTCCTCCAGACTGTACTGCTCCAGTTCTCTCACCGTCGCTGCAGTCTTCGGACCCAGTTCCATAGCCCGGGGCCCAGTCCTGGTAGAAGATCATCTATTCAATCACCCAGTACCAGAAACTCAGCGCGCAGGTGTGACGGATGCCGAGTCACACGTGTTCGGTAGAGGCGTTTTGAGCCGCTTCCTTCACCTCTTCACCTCTTCACATCTTCTCAGAGTGCACTGCAACCAGGTCATGATGATGTTTCCTGCAGTAGCTCACAGATTCTTTCCAGGTCAGGTTCCTCTTGATCAGGATCAAATTATCTGTAAACATGTACAGTGGAAGTATTGATTCCTAAAGTATTCTGAGTGTATAATCTAAATAGTGCAGTCAGTGTTGTATATCAGAGGGACAGTCTCTGATGATGAATAAGAAATAAACATGTTGAATAAGTGTAATGAGACTCACTCTCATGGCAGATGAACGGGAGGTTTTCAGTGCACTTTACATCACTCCCGAAGTGTCTCTCAGATCCAGAAACTGCAGCACAGTTCAAACCTCCACTGGGTTCATCAGAACTCCAGTATCTGAAAGAGGACGTACTCTGATCTGACCACTCCCAGGAATCATTAAACAGACCGATACAAAAACGTAGAGTCGATGAATTTCTACTCAGTCACATAAAAGGAGAGTTTAGTCTCGTCAATGACACATACAGAAGGCCCTTCACTATTCACGGTTTTGCAACCACGGTTTTAGTATTCTCTGACTGCCGAGCAACAAGCACGTGATTCATATTCAGCCAGTGTCTGCTCTCCTTTCTCCTGATTAGTTGTGCTGATGTCCCACCCCTTTTTCCTCATTCGTGCACAAGTTGTCAATGAGCCTCTTTTTTGTGTGTGTTTTAATTACCAGTTAAGCTTTATGATACCACTCAAACGCTATGTGTCTTCTCTGGCTAAGCGATAGAAAATGCTGGTTGTCCCTTCTGAAGAAATAAGACTTTCTCCTGAGAAACGGCTGTTTTCTCTGAACTGTTGTATTAAAATCTTTTTCAATTATTATTCCAGTACAGTACCTAAGTTCATGTTTATTTATTATGTATATGATTATGATCTTGTAGCATGTTTAACAAACGATACCAAAAGGATAAACTTTACTACAGTACTCTTCATGTCCTTTTACATTGAACTTGGAGTGACGTTTCCAAGATGGCGCTGCCCAGAGGGCGACATCACGGAGTTCTTAGAGTCAAATTGTTTCTTTGTTCATTTTAATTTGTTGTATTTGTTGTTTTGTCTGTTCATGTTTTGCTCTATGCTCGTCTACGACCGGTCGACTATACTACAGCTATAAGATCAGAGTATTTTTGGGCATGTATAACTCAGCACGCTCAACTGGGCTTGTTAGCCGGGATGTGGTTAGCAGAGCTAATATGCTTTGGTAGGCAGCTCAATGCGAGCTGCAGCCCAGCGTACAAGTATCCCAGGCGGGAAGGGGCCGAACGACGACTCAGGCACTTGGGATTGCAGTGGATTCACAGAAATCATAGTCCTGTAGATCCCTCTGTGCTGCAATCTGAGCAGGAAGCTCGTCCGTCTTGTTTCACAGGGACTGAAACATTTTCAAGTAGTATGGCTGGAAGCGCTAACCAAGCCTCTGAGAGCTATACCCGGGCTTAGCCAGTAACCGCTAGTTAACCACTAGCATTGAGCTCCCATAGCATCTAAGCTCTAGATAGCAGTTGTTGCGTGCTTAGTTTCCCGAAGCTGAAGTTGCTCATAGCTGTAGTAGGGTCGACCGATCATAGATGAGCAATAGTGGAAAATATGAACAAACAAATAAAACAAATTAAAATGAACAAAGAAAGAATTTGACTCTGAGAACTCCGCGACGTTTCCCGCTAGGCAGCGCCGTCTTGGAGACGTCACTCCAAGTTCAATGTAAAAGGACATGAAGCGTAATAAAGTTTATCCCTTTTTTAATCATTTGTTAAACATGCTATGGAACATAAAATCTCACGCACAAACATTCTCAGAATTAACTTTGTACTGGAATAATAATTGAAAAAGACTTTAAAACGAGTGCTTTACAACAGTATATGCTGTATACTGTTTATATTTTATCATCAATAAAAATATGAGTAAAAATTGAAAAGTTTTTCTTAATCATTACTATATTTTATTACAGTAATACTGAATTAATGAGTAAGACTGTCTATAGAATGTGTTTCGGAAGCATATTTTAGCGCATGTAATAGATACATAGTATTTTACATAGTATTTTACTTCTGGCTACTCATTTGTGCATGTGACGTGATACATGGGGTTTTACTTCCAGGTACAGAACTCGCGGATTATCTCGATTCGCAGGAGGGCTTGGAACCGAACCCCCGCGAATATCGAGGCCCTACTGTGAACACATAAACAAATTATTATTGCATTTTCTTTTTTTAAGAAAAACACACCGTGATTCTGGCATCAATAATAATAATAATAATAATAATAATTATAATAATAATAATAATAAAACCAGGTCATTTGCACTGCATCTTGTGGTATTTTTGGAGGAAACGAAAGAAGAAAGACAAAACCAACACAATGATATAATTCACATTAGTTTCTTTTAACTTTGCATCACATTCTGTTTGGTGTGCTGAATACGATGTGTGGAAGTTGTAGGAGGTAAATATTAATGTGAAACACTCTGTATGATGTACTGATGATGTTTATGTCTCTTAAACTTTTTTTTTACGGTCCATCTCTTTGCCTTTGGTCCTCGAAACAGATTGTATCTCAATAGCTGCTGTTTCTGTGTTAGTGCAGCAGTTTATATTTCCTGGATATAAAAGTTCCATTTGCTAAATTTTTAGTGAAAAATAAAAGTTGAAGTACAATGTCTGTGTGATTTCATTTTTCATGTTTACAAATTGGATCCTGAAGTTGCTAAGAAGTGTGTGTGTGTGTGTGTGTGTGTGTGTGTGTGTGTGTGTGTGTGTGTGTCGTGAGTATACAATATGATGTTATACAAAGTGTCCTGGGCTCAAGTCCCTGGGTTTGTTCAGGGTCCTTGGGTTTCCTTCCCCAGTTCAGACATACACATTAGAGTTACTGGCTGTTCCAAATTACTCCTAGATGTGAGTATAAATGGTTTGTGTGTGGCCCATAGATGGTCTGTGGAAATGTTCAGGGTGTACTCTGCCGCCATTCAGTGTCAGCTCCAGCCTTCGTACATCTCTCGCGGTATGATTGAGGTATTATACATATAGACATACATACTATTATACATAGCTGAGTTATATAAACCTAGCATCGCTAACTCTTCTGATAATTTTAGTCTTCTCGTATGTACGGATATTTCTCACGCGGAACAAGGAGCAAAGACAAAGTGCATGAAAATGTGCACTTAAAATAGATTTTATTAAAGAGCAAACTGATTCAAGTTTAGACATGACAGTCAAAATCTTACACTTTAAGAAGCAAATGCTCAGAAATACCAGGTATAGACACCATCAGCTGCGATGATATAGACGTTTTATGAAGGGCGAAGGCTGGTCGGACCGGGGGGGGGGGTGTGCACATCTCGATTGACCGGAACTTGAGTCCCAGGGGCTATAGGCCTAAGACCTTGAAGGGGAAATAAAACGCCGACTAAATAAGTTGGCAGTAGTTTAAGTATAGTTTATTGAAGCGATTGTGGCTAAAATTTTATATCATAAATAAACCATTGCACACACAGCGGTTTTGGTTTATGTGCTTGTCATATAAGTTATCGACCCGAAAGCCGCCATTGATAGGCGCCTGCCTACTCAAAGTTACCGTGACATCACTGAGTTGGTACAAAGTACCACATGAAATATAATGCATGCATATCACAGCATATTATATGATATAGGATCAGGATCAGGATTCAGGGTGACTTCACTCATGGCTGAGGAACACCTCCCTGGATCTCTTCCAGCAGGCTCTATCTCGTGCGAGACTTGCCAGTTGTGTCCTAGGCATTCAGTTAGGTCGTCGCGCCATCTTGTTTCCAGCTCTGGGGCGTTGACTCTGTTGCTCTGCTTGTCCAACGGTTGTTGGAGAATCAGGCCACATGGCCTGCCGTTCTGTGCTTGCTGTTGTTGATGGTGTGCACGATATCCCTCACTCCTGTTTGCTCTCTGATCCATGTGTTGGGCTTTCTATCCTTTAGAGAGACATTCAGCATGAGGCGTTCAATTTTCCTCTGTGCCACTCTCAGCATTTCCTTCATTGTGTTGTTGAGTGCCCATGTCTCGCTTCCATATATCATGACCGGCAGGATATATTCGTCATGTATCTTCCATTTGATTCTCATGCTGGCCTTTCTGCCTTTCATGATGGACTCAAACTTGCCGAATGCTGCCCAACCGAGAGTTATCCGATGCTTGATTTCTGCCAGGAGATCCCCGTCTTGCGTGATGGTCTTGCCGAGGTATACATAGCTGTCTACTTGCTCTATGGTCTTACCGTCAACTGTGACCACTGCAGGGGTGATGTGTTTGTTGAACATCACTTTGGTTTTACCGAGATGCATGTTCAGCCCGACTGGCTTGCTGGTGTTGTTGATGTCGTTGAGCATCTCCTCCAGTTGCTGCGGTGTGTGGGCAAGTAGTATGATGTCATCGGCAAATTCCAAGTGCGCAAGGTACTCCCCGTCAATGTTGATTCCTCAGTCTTTCCAATCGATTTGGCTCAGAATTACATCTTGGAGATAGGCGAGCTCCTCTCTGTAATCTGATGTCACCGCTATCCTTATGGAGCCTGAGGGTGGCAGTGACTTCCTTGTAGAGGTCTCTGATGATGTTGATGTAGGTGTTATTTACTCCTTGATTGGCTAGGGCATTGAACATCAGTGTGTAGTCAATGGAATTGAAGGCTTTCTCATAGTCCACGAAGGCCAAGCTTAGGGGGATGTTGTACTCATTGGCCTTTTCTTGGATTTGGCTCACGACTTGGATATGATTGATGGTGGAGTATCCCGATCTAAATCCTGCCTGTTCTCTGGGTTGGTGGAGTTCAAGAGTGAGTGTCATTCTTCTCAGGAGGATTTGAGAGAAGGTCTTGTAGATGACTGGGAGGAGGCTGATTGATGTCCGCCTTGTTGCCCTTTTTGTGCAGTAACCTCACTATGGCATTTCTCCAGTTTCCAGGAACCTTCCATTCAGTGATGCACCTGTTGAAGAGAGAGGTTTGCTCTTTGATTACTGGTTGTCCGCCATCTTGAAGCATGCCTGCCGAGATGTTGTCCTTCCCAGGTGCTTTGCCTCGCTTTAGCCATTTGATGGCTGATCTTACTTCATCATGCAGAATAGGTGGTGTACTGCTGTTAGGTAGTGCATTGGCAAAGGGTTGGTCTAGCAGACGCCTGGTGTTGTAGAGCTCTGCGTAGAATTCCTCGCATCTTCTAATGATCCTATCCAAGTCATGGATGAGTGTGCCATCTGCTTCTTTAAGGGCAGTCATCATTTTCCTGCCTATACACTGATCTTTCTGTGTTCATCAGAGCCCTTTGTTTTTCTCAAGAGCTGTCAGCTGTTCCTCTTCATTGTAAGCGTTGATCTCCTCTGCCATTCTGCATCATATCTCCTTGCAGACCACTGAGTAATCGATGTTATCTCTAGGTGTTCCACTTCGTTTCATTTTTTGGCATCTTTCTCTCAGCTGCTTGGTCTCATTGGACAGTTTATCCGATTTGCGTGATCTTCCTACCGTGTTTATTGCTGCCTCCATGATTGTGTTAGTGAGGTTCTCTGAGTTTGTGGTTAGATCTTCTTCTCTGTTCCAGCTCTAGCTGGAATTGGGAGCATTTCTCTGAGAGTCTTTAATGGTTTGGCCTCTTCGTTTGCTTGATAAGGCGGTGTCGTTCAAATTTTGTGTTGATCGTGAGTGCAGCACGCACCAACCTGTGGTCGCTGCCCGTGTTGAATCTATTTAGTACAGAGCCATCCATAACAGTGCGGTGTTTGTCCATTAGGATCAAACGTTAGGATCCGTTAGGATCGTATAGTCGATCTCATTCTTGGTCTCTTTGTTTGGTAAGATCCAAGTCCATCATCTGCCCACTTTCTTATGGAAATTAGTGTTCATGATCTTCAGCTGGTGTCTTTCGCTAAAGTTGACAAAGGTATCGCCTCGGTCATTCCTACATCCATAACCAAATTTACCCACGCAAGTCTCTCCCGGCTTGGCATTGCCTACTTTGGCATTGAAGTCGCCCACGATGATGTTATAGTGGGTCTTTGTGGCTGTGTGGAGGCGTTCTATGGTTTCATAAACCTCTTCACACTCCTCGTTGCTATGGCTGGTCGTTGGAAGGTAGACGACAATTAGGCTCTTGTGGTGTTTCCGATTGAGCTTGATGGTGATATAAACAACATGAAATCTCACGCTGACAACACACACAGTTTTTCAGCAGAAGACGATTCATCTATTACTCTCAGAAGACGAATCAAATATTATAGTTCAACCAAAAACATTCTCAAATATATTTCAAACTACATCTGCAAGTACATGTACTAAATACATTTACAAATTGAGCTAAAGTTATTTATCTATTCAAAGGCACAAACAAATATTAATCCATATTTACAGCACAAAAACATACTATTAATTTCAGAAAAGTACTTACTGATCATTAGGTTGCAGACACAGGCTGGATGGCTGATGATTATTTTAGCCATTCGTTCTCTGTGTGTCAATGTTTGTGTTCTAACACATGTGTAGGAACTGGAGGCGGTACTAACAAACTGTGCTGTATTCTCATACTCGCACTTTGTTTGATTGACAGTGCTCAGCTATTATTGATTACTGATAATATTATGTTTGTTGATTGGTCAGCTCGGGCTTGCACATGCACAGGTCCCATTACACGTTAACTTCCGGTTTACTTCCTGACTGGTCATGTGGAACTTATCTCCGACTTTCTCTTCAATAACAGTCATTAAGTTTATGTATAAGATTGTAAATACACATAATTTCTTGTCCAGCGGAACTCAACTCCTGCTGTGGGGGGTGCACCAGCATACGCCCTTGGTTTTATTTATAAACTCATCTTGAAACCTGCTTACAGAACAGAACCAGAACCAGAAGTGGAAAACATGTACCATGCATAACCTTCATGAATAATGTACATTTGAACATCACTGCTCTTAACAACTTACTTTTAACAACAAAGCTCAGTGTTTTAAACTTTCTATATGAGTGTAAATTATCAGTATATTTTCCTTTTCAGTGCAGCTAACTGGGTTTTCAAAGGCAGGCCATGTCTCTCACGGTCTATGGTTTATGTATTTATTTTATAGAACTAGGTTGTCACCGTCCCCCCAGTGCAGCTAACTGGGTTATGATATCAATGTGTTCATGTAAAAGAACCATTGTTGACTTTCGTAAAGAGTAGCTGTAAAGCCGTCAGCGTATTTCTGTCCCTTGCTAAAAGGATTGTGTCAGGAAGGGCATCCGACGTAAAAACCTATGCCAAATCAATCGTGCGAATCATTCGCTGTGGCGACCCCTGATAAAGGGAAAAAGCCAAAGGGAAATCATCATATAAAGGAAAATGTAACATAATGAATCAAAAATAAAATAAAAATAAACATACTGTAGTTTAAACATTTATGTCAGCTAAACACAGCCATATTTTCCCTGAAATAACCATGAAGCCTCTATTAATAAGAAAAGCAAGTAAAATATTGATAATATACAAATGGTAATAAGCGGGCAGTAGTGGTCTAGTGGTGTAGGGTGCTGGATCGCTGATCCAAAGGTTGGGGATTTGAGTCCCGCTCTCCACAAGGTTGTGACCCCCCCCCCAATGCATCTAACTGGGTTATCAAAGGTCGGCCATGTCTCTCACTGTCTATGGTGTTCGGCATGTAAAGGAACCATTGATGACTTTCGACAAGAGTAGGCTGCAAAGCCGTCAGTGTGTTTCTGCACTGTGATGGCCTGACGAGCTGTCCAGGCAGTACTCTGCCCTCGCCCAGAGGTGGCTGGGATGGGCGCCAACCTCCCCGCGACTCTAGTTAGGATTAAGTGGTTACAGAAAATCAACTGAACTGAATGAATGGTAATAGATGACAAGATCATGGTTAATGGACAGGGTGCAATTTACTTCATAAAATATTTAAAATGTGATCAAAAATCAGGATAAAGAGAATATAATATAAGAGTAATGCAGAGACCGGAATATATGAGACTGCAGTGTAGATCTGCTGATGTTGGATACAGATGATGGGCCACAGATTCAGTCTTCAGATTTCATGTTGTCTGGGAATTTCTTGATCAATCATATAAATAAAAGAGAAATATTTTAATTGTAAATCTAGGAAAACCTGATAAGAGTAGCTGCATCTAAAAACACTGTGACTGACCGTCATAGGTCACGCAGATGAAGTTGAGTTTGTAGTTCTCGGGCAGGTCGACCCACTGCTGCCCTCCTCCAGACTGCACCGCTCCGCTTCTCTTCTCATGGTTGCAGTCTTCATTCCACATCCCATTCCCCGGGGCCCAGTCCTCATAGCAAAGCATTGTTCCGAAAACCCAGAACCAGTTACTCTGGATGCAGTTGTGACGTAGTCCGAGACACACGTGTTCGGTGAAAGCGTTTCGAGTCGCCTCCTTCACCCAGAGCTGCATCTCCTCAGTTCGCACAGAGACCAGATCATGATAATGGTTCCTGCAATAATGCAGAGCTTCCCACCAGGTCAGACTCTGCTTGATCAGGATCAATCTGTCTGAAGAGCAAATTGTGTAAGACATAATCAAAATGTTCAAGTACAAAATAATTAAAATTAATCTTCTTCTTCTTCTTCTTCTTTTCCTTTCGGCTGTTCCCTTCAGGGGTCGCCACAGTAAATGATCTGCCTCCATCTCTCCCTATCCTCTGCATCTTCTACTCTTACTCCAATGACCTTCATGTCCGCCTTCACCACATCCATAAATCTTCTCTTTGGTCTTCCTCTGGGCCTTCTGCCTGGTAGTTCCAACCTCAGCATCCTACTACCAATATACTCACTATCCCTCCTCTGTACATGTCCAAACCATCTCAATCTAGCCTCTCTGACTTTGTCTCCAAAACATCTAACATGTGCTGTCCCTCTGATTTACTCATTTCTGATCTTATCCATCCTCGTTACTCCCAAAGAGAACCTCAACATTTTCATCTCTGCTACCTCCAACTCTGACTCCTGTCTTTTCCCCAGGGCCACTGTCTCTAAACCATACAACATTGCTGGCCTCATCACCGTCTTGTACACTTTTCCCTTCATTCTTGCCGATAATCTCCTATCACACATCACACCGGACACTTTTCTCCATCTATTCTAACCTACCTGCATGCGCTTCTTCACCTCTTTTCCACACTCTCCATCGCTCTGGATTGTTGAGCCTAAGTACTTAAAATCCTGCACCTTCTTTATCTCTGCCCCCTGTAACCTCAAAGTTCCTCTTGGGTCCTTGTCGTTCACACACATGTATTCTGTCTTACTGAGGTGAACCTTCAATCCCCTCCTTTCCAGGGCAAACCTCCACCTCTCTAGATTTTCCTCCACTTGTTCTCTGCTCTCACTACAGATTACGATGTCATCTGCAAACATCATAGTCCATGGAGATTCTTGTCTAACCTCGTCTGTCAGCCTGTCCATCACCATAGCAAACAAGAAGGGGCTGAGAGCTGACCCTTGATGCAGTCCCATCTCCACCTTGAACTCTTCTGTCACACCGACAGCACACCTCATCACTGTCTTACATCTCTCATACATGTCCTGCACCACTCTAACATACTTCTCTGTCACTCCAGACCTCCTCATACAATACCACAGTTCTTCCCTCGGCACCCTGTCATATGCTTTCTCCAGATCCACAAAGGCACAATGCAGCTCCTGCTGACCGTCTCTGTACTTCTCTATTAACATCCTCAAAGCAAACACTGCATCTGTGGTGCTCTTTCTTGGCATGAAACCAAACTGTTGTTCACAAATGCTGACCTCTGCCCTTAGTCTTGCTGCCACTATTCTTTCCCATAGCTTCATTGTATGGCTCATCAACTTTATCCCTCTGTAGTTGCCACAACTCTGTACATCTCCCTTGTTCTTAAAAATGGACACAAGCACACTTCTCCTCCATTCCTCTGGCATCTGCTCACTTTCTAAGACCTTGTTGAATATTCTTGTCAGAAAATCTACTGCTACCTCCCCTAGACACTTCCATACTTCAACTGGTATGTCATCAGGGCCAACTGCCTTTCCACTCTTCATCCTCTTCAATGCCCTCCTCATTTCTCCCTTACTAATCTTTGCTACTTCCTGCTCCTCAATGGTCACCCCTTCTACTATTTTTTCTCTCTCATTTTCCTCATTCATCAGCTCTTCAAAGTACTCTTTCCATCTTCCCAGCACACTTCTGTCATCAGTCAATACAATTCCCTCTCTGTCCTTTATCACTCTAACTTGCTGCACGTCTTTCCCATCTCTATTTCTCTGCTGTGCTAACCTGTATAAATCATTTTCTCCCTCCTTACAGTTCAACCTATCATACAAGTCATCATATGCCCTCTGTTTGGCCTTTGACACTGCTATCTTCGCCTTCCGCTGTGTCTCCCTGTACTCACGTTTACTCTCTTCCGTCCTCTCTGTGTCCCACTTCTTCTTAGCTAACCTCTTCTTTTGTACACACTCCTGCACTTCCTCATTCCACCACCAAGTTTCCTTATCTACTTTCCTTCCAGAGGACACACCAAGTACGCTCCTACCAGTCTCCATGATCACATTGGCTGTGGTTGTCCAGTCATCTGGAAGCACTTCCTGACCTCCTTCTCTTCCTTCACCTCTGTGGTACTCTGCATCACTTCATCTAACTCACTCCATAATCTTTCCTTTTTTTTTGCTCACATCCTGCCTGTGGGGCATAACCACTAACAACATTGAACATCACACCTTCAATTTCTAACTTGAGACTCATCACTCTGTCTGACACTCTTTTCACTTCTAGAACATTCCTGACAAACCTTTTTTCCTTCAAGATGACTCCGACTCCATTTCTCTTCCCATCCACACCATGATAAAACGGCTTAAACCCTGCTCCTAAGCTTTTAGCTTTGCTACATTTCCACCTGGTCTCCTGAACACACAGTATGTCCACCTTCCTCCTCTGCATCATGTCAGCCAGCTCTCTGCCTTTTCCTTGCATAGTTCCAGCATTCAAAGTCCCTATCTCAGTCCTAGGCTCACGCCTTTCCTCTTCTCTCTCTGCCTACGGACACGCCTCCCGCCTCTCCTTCTTCGACGTCTTCGACCAACAGTAGTCCAATTTCCATCAGCACCCTGTTGGTTGACAGCACTGATGGCGGTCGTTGTTAACCCGGGCCTCGACCGATCCGGTATGAATTTTGTTTTGACCATTTGAATTTTTAATGTGGCAGAAGTTTTACGCTGGATGCCCTTCCTGTCACAACCCTCTGCATTTATCCGGGTTTGGGACCAGCATAAGGGGGAGAGACACCGGTTAGTGCCCC
Source organism: Plotosus lineatus (assembly GCA_024760905.1). Classification (NCBI taxonomy): domain Eukaryota; kingdom Metazoa; phylum Chordata; class Actinopteri; order Siluriformes; family Plotosidae; genus Plotosus; species Plotosus lineatus. Next base: position 16,965,194 of record CM045744.1, read on the forward strand.
CCCCCCCCCCCTGCCTCATGGCTGCATTATATAGTGCAGTATAATATATATATATATATTATATAAGTGTGTGTATATATATATATATATATATATATATATATATATATATATATATATATATATATATATATATATATATATATATATATATATATATATATATATATATATATATATATATATATATATATATATATATATATATATATATATATATATATACACACACACACACTTGTGAGGCGTGACAAGGAGTGTCATAAAACGAAAGCGCGGTCTTGTGTGTGGAGCAAACTTGTCTGGCCATTGAGTGACGTTGAGGAACTTCGAGCACCCCAGCACAAACAGTTTGCAAAAATACCCCAATGGTGAGGAATCGAGTGGACTGTCGCAGAACATCCTCAATGGTACGAATGAGCAAGCTATGAGCAAAGCTTATTTCTCTCTGGCACAAACTGTTTGACTGACAGGTGAAATAAACACAAAATCATTCTGCCATGGTACGCATGAATGAGTGCCATTGAGGATTTAAAATGCGTACTAGTGTCAGGCTGGCTTTAGTATCATCGTGAAGGTGATGCATGTCTTTCTGTTATTATATAATATGTACAGGAACACTGGAGCTTAAATAACAGTCGTGATGTAAATAAACAGGAATAGTTGGAAGTAATATCAAGGTAATGTGGATCAATGACGTGGAAGATGTGGATATGAGTGGAAGACAACATTGATGTGGATGGAAAAAGTAACTTCATGGTGGAGTTCACAGTCTCCATGTTTGTAGTCTGGAGGGAGTCATGGGTAATGTAGTCAGAAATGGAGACTGCAGAAATATGTGGCAGCTGCACGTGGAGACATGACAAGTAAGTACTCAAAGTATCCCGAGTTCACCTGAAATGTAAACACACTGAACAGTGCACATCCTCTTCCTGGATGGGTATTTTTATTCTTTTTTTTTGTGTGTGTTCTTTACACACACACCACTCTGTATTACTTTGAAGTGTGTATTACGTAGAACCTTTCTTACTGCTTATCTGTTCTCCAGCTGATAGACTGCTGGTCTTCTGAACTTTTATGGTGGTCATAGAGTAATTCTTTTAAGAGTGGCGCAATTGAATAGCCTTTTTATCACCAGCAAAATAACATCTCCCTAAAATTAAAATTAACCACTCCCTACCCATCCCTTTGTTTTCTGTTTGATTCCCAGGAACAACATTCGAGATGCCAGTAAACAGGAAGCATCACCCACTTTGCATGAGACTCCATAAGCCACTTATCCGATGACAGAGACGTTTCGACCTTTTAAAAACTATACTGTGTGTGTGTGTGTGTGTGTGTGTGTGTGTGTGTGTGTGTGTGTGTGTGTGTGTGTGTGTGTGTGTGTGTGTGTGTGTTTTAAATTCAGCCTTCATGTTTTTGCATATGTTCTTACATTTACATAAAACTGACAAAGAGAGAAAGAGAGAGTGAGAGAGAGATTAATTTAAAAATTCATTAAAAAAAATAAAGTCCCCCCTGCTGCAAACTGGGTTCTCAGATACCGGCCATGTCTCTCACTGTGTATAGTGACGGTCTATGGTGAGAGGTTCATATAAAGGAACCATTGCTGACATTCGTGTAGAGGAGCTGAATATCAGCATGTTTCTGCCCTGCAATGGTGTGGCGAGCCGTCCAGGGTGTACTCTGCCCTCACTCACAGGTGCCAGCCTTTCCGCAACCCTGATTAGGATCAACTGGTTCAGAAAATGAATGAATGAAGAAATAAAGTTCTCCATACACCCTTATTTCATAGAGTAAAGTGCGAATATCATTGTGAATGCGGAGCATGTATTTGCTGTTATTATACATTATTTACAGGAACACAGGAACTTAAATCAGTCTTACTGTATCTTCTTCTTTTCCTTTCGGCTTTTCCCTTCAGGGGTCGCCACAGCGAATCATCTGCCTCCATCTCACCCTATCCTTTGCATCTTCTTCTCTTACACCAACGACCTTCATGTCCTCCTTTACCACATCCATGAATCGTCTCTTTGGTCTTCCTCTAGGCCTTTTGCATGGTAGTTCCAGCCTCAGCATCCTATTACCAATATACTCACTATCCCTCCTCTGTACATGTCCAAACCATCTCAATCTAGCCTCTCTGACTTTGTCTCCAAAACGTCTTACATGTGCTGTCCCTCTGACGTGCTCATTCCTAATCCTATCCATCCTCGTTACTCCCAAAGAGAACCTCAACATTTTCATCTCTGCTACCTCCAACTCTGCCTCCTGTCTTTTCCCCAGGGCCACTGTTTCTAGCCCATACAGCATCGTTGGCCTCAACACCGTCTTGTACACTTTTCCTTTCATTTTTGCCGATACCCTCCTATCACACATCACACCGGACACTTTTCTCCAACCATTCCAACCTGCCTGCACACGCTTCTTCACCTCTTTTCCACACTCTCCATTGCTCTGTATTGTTGAGCCTAAGTACTTAAAATCCTCCACCTTTCTTATCTCTGCTCCCTGTAATCTCACCGTTCCTCTTTGGTCCTTGGCATTCATGCACATGTATTCTGTCTTACTGAGGCTAATCTTCATTCCCCTCCTTTCCAGGGCATACCTCCACCTCTCTAGATTTTCCTGCACTTGTTCTCTGCTCTCACTACAGATTACAATGTCATCTGCAAACATCATAGTCCATGGGGAATCTTGGCTAACCTCGTCTGTCAGCCTGTCCATCACCATAGCAAACAAGAAGGGGCTGAGAGCTGACCCTTGATGCAGTCCCACCTCCACCTTGAACTCTTCTGTCACACCAACAGCACACCTCACCACTGTCTTACATCTCTCATACATGTCCTGCACCACTCTAACATACTTCTCTGCCACTCCAGACTTCCTCATGCAATACCACAGTTCTTCTCTCGGCACCCTGTCATATGCTTTCTCCAGATCCACAAAGGCACAATGCAGCTCCGTCTGACCTTCTCTGTACTTCTCCATTAACATCCTCAAGGCAAACACTGCATCTGTGGTGCTCTTTCTGGGCATGAAACCAAACTGTTGTTCACAAATGCTGACCTCTGCCCTTAGTCTTGCTGCCACTATTCTTTCCCATAACTTCATCGTATGGCTCATCAACTTTATCCCTCTGTAGTTGCCACAACTCTGCACGTCTCCCTTGTTCTTAAAAATGGGCACCAGCACACTTCTCCTCCATTCCTCTGGCATCCTCTCACTCTCTAAGACCTTGTTGAATGTTCTTGTCAGAAAATCTACTGCTACCTCTCCTAGACACTTCCATACCTCCACCGGTATGTCATCAGGACCAACTGCCTTTCCATTCTTCATCCTCTTCAATGCCCTCCTCACTTCACCCTGACTAATCTTTGCTACTTCCTGGTCCTCAACAGTCACCTCTTCTACTCTTTTTTTCTCTCTCATTTTCCTCATTCATCAGCTCTTCAAAGTACTCTTTCCATCTTCCCAGCACACTTCTGTCATCAGTCAATACATTTCCCTCTCTGTCCTTTATCAATCTAACTTGCTGCACGTCCTTCCCATCTCTATTTCTCTGCTGTGCCAACCTGTATAAATCATTTTCTCCCTCCTTACTTTCCAACCGAGCATACAAGTCATCAAACGCGCTCTGTTTGGCCTTTGACACTGCTACCTTTGCCTTACGCTGTGTCTCCCTGTACTCCTGTTTACTCTCTTCGGTTTTGTCAATGTCCCACTTCTTCTTAGCTAATCTCTTCCTTTGTACACACTCCTGCACTTCCTCATTCCACCACCAAGTCTCCTTATCTACTTTCCTTCCAGATGAGACACCAAGTATTCTCCTACCTGTCTCCCTGATCACATTCGCTGTAGTTGTCCAGTCATCTGGAAGCACTTCCTGACCACCCAAAGCCTGTTTCAACTCCTCCTTGAAGACAACCCGACACTCTTCCTTTTTCAACTTCCACCACTTTGTCTTCTGCTCTGCCTTTGCCTTCTTCACCTTCCTGACCATCAGCATCATCCTGCACACCACCATCCTATGCTGTTTGGCAACACTCTCACCTGCTACTACTTTGCAGTCACTGACTTCCTTTAAATTACATCGCCTGCACAAGATGTAGTCTACCTGTGTGCTCCTACCTCCACTTTTATAAGTCACCCTATGCTCCTCTCTCTTCTGGAAGAAAGTATTCACCACAGCCATTTCCATCCTTTTTGCAAAATCTACCAACATTTGTCCTTCTGCGTTCCTGTCCTGGATACCAAACCTACCCATCACTTCCTCGTCCCCTCTGTTTCCTGCACCAACATATCCATTGAAGTCTGCCCCAATGACCACTCTTTCACCTCTGGGGGTACTCTGCATCACTTCATCTAACTCCCTCCAGAATCTCTCCTTCTCTTCACGCTCACATCCTGTCTGTGGGGCATAAGCACTAACAACATTGACCATCACACCTTTAATTTCTAACTTGAGACTCATCACTCTGTCTGACACTCTTTTCACTTCTAGAACATTCCTGGCAAACTCCTCCTTCAAGATGACTCCGACTCCATTTCTCTTCCCATCCACACCGTGATAAAACAGCTTAAACCCTGCTCCTATGCATCAAGCCTTGCGACCTTTCCACCTGGTCTCCTGAACACACAGTATGTCCACCTTCCTCCTCTGCATCATGTCAGCCAGCTCTCTACCTTTTCCTGTCATAGTTCCAATATTCAAAGTCCCTACTTTCAGTCCTAGACTCATGCCTCTCCTCTTCTCTCTCTGGCAACGGACACGCCTCCCGCCTCTCCTTCTTCGACGTCTTCGACCAACAGTAGTCCAATTTCCATCAGCACCCTGTTGGTTGACGGCACTGATGGCGGTCGTTGTTAACGTGGGCCTCGACCGATCCGGTATGTCATTCTTTCTTGTGATTCGCATAGTTTATTTGGCATTTGTTTTACGCCGGATGCCCTTCCTGACGCAACCCTCTGCATTTATCCGGGCTTGGGACCGGCGTGAGGGAGAGACACTGGTTTGTGCCTCACGGCTGCATTCCCCCCCTCACGGCTGCATTAAATCAGTCTTACTGTATAGTGCAGTGCAAAAGATTCAGACGCGTGCAAAGAAGTAGTGAAGACTAAACATGTCTTATATTTACATATCAATAATCCCTTCCTTTCTGCTTTTCCCTTCAGGGGTCGCCACAGCAAATTATCTGCCTCCATCTCACCCTATCCTCTGCATCTTCTACTCTTACTCGAATTACCCTCGTATCCTCCTTCACTACATCCATAAATCTTCTCTTTGGTCTTCTTCTAGGCCTTGTGCCTGGTAGTTCCAACCTCAACATCCTACAACCAATATACTCACTATCCCTCCTCATGTCCAAACCATCTCAATCTAGCCTCTCTGACTTTGTTTCCAAAACCTCTAACATGTGCTGTCCCTCCGATGTACTCATTCCTGATTCTATCCATCCTCGTTACTCCCAAAGAGAACCTCAACATTTTCATCTCTGCTACCTCCAGCTCTGCCTCCTGTCTGTTTCCCAGTGTCACTGTTTCTAAACCATACAACATCGCTGGCCTCAACATTGTCTTGTATACTTTTCCTTTCATTCTTGCCAATACCTTCCTATCACACATCACATCCGGCACTTTTGTCTTAACATTCCAACCAGCCTGCACACGCTTCTCCACCTCTTTTCCACACTCTCCACTGCTCTAGATTGTTGAGCTCTGTACTTAAAATCATCCATCTTCTTTATATCTGCTCCCTGTAACCTCACCGTTCCTCTTGGGTCCTTGGCATTCATCCTTGTCATTGACACACGTATTCTGTTTTACCTGGCTAACCTTCAATCTCCTCCTTTCCAGGGCGTACCTCCACCTTTCTAGATTTTCCTGCACTTGTTCTCTGCTCTCACTACAGATCACAATGTCATCTCTAAACATTATAGTCCATGGAGATTCTTGTCTTACCTCTTCTATCAGCCTGTCCATCACCATATCAAACAAGAAGGGACTCAGAGCTGACCCTTGATAAAGTCCCACCTCCACCTTGAACTCTTCTGTGACATGGACAGCACCACTCACCACTGTCGTACATCTCTCATACATATATTATATATATGTATTTTTTTAATGTACTCCACAAAGATAAATAATTAACAGGTCCAAAAATTTTAGTACAGGGCAGTGGTGGTCTAGTGGTATAGCGCAGTGGATCACTGATCCAAAGGTTGGGGGTTTGAGTCCCACTCTCCACAAGGTTGTCACTGTCTTCCCCAGTGCAGCTAACTGGGTTATCAAAGGCCGGCCATGTCTCTCACTGTCTATGGTGTGAGGCATGTAAAAGAACCATTGCTGACTTTCGACAAGAGTAGGCTGCAGAGCCGTTGGTGTGTTTCCGCCCTGCGATGGCCTGGTGAGCTGTCCAGGGTGTACTCTGCCCTCGCCCGAAGTTGGCTGGGATGGGTGCCAGCCTCCCCGTGACCCTAATTCGGATTAAGCGGTTACAGAAAATGAAGTGAAAATTTTTCGTTTGCAATATCATCATACCAGACTTGAGGGAGCACCACTCTATAGGGTCACTAAGGAACTTCATTAGAGTCACTCACAAAGCATGCTGGGAGTCTCGACTCATGATTCCTGATGCTAGAATTAATTTGGGTATCAAAGATGTAAGCGCGATCTCGAAGGCGAACAGGTAAAATTATACAAAATATTTAAAGATTCAAGATTTTGTGTCTGATTAAGATTTTATATATTTTTTCATACCGGCATATAATACAGAGATTGGCAGGGAAAAAAATAATAAATTGAAAAGTTATAAATTATTTTTTAGCCGCACTTTTGCGAGCACTTCGCTGATCCGTCAAACAGAAAATAAGAAATGAGTGGCCTGATCTGTAGTTAATATTTTAAATAGCTTATCTTGCTCAATATGCAGTTTTATTTCAGTGCTAATGTTTGTGGCAAAGTTGAAAACATTACATTTTCATAAATCGATTTTTTTTCTGATTCTTAGAATTTTTATTTTAATAACTACAAACAGCATTTTTAATTGTGTTGATTTCTCTCTTTGAAATAAAGAATAAATACTGTCACGAACAGGCTCACTTTTAATTTAAAATTCTTCTTACAACATATCACAATACATATTGCAATGCATGCTAGAAATTGCAATGTCTGTCTTCCTTTCAGCTTTTTCCCTTTTACTCGGGAGTCGCCACAGCGAATCATCTGATTCGCACATTTGATTTTGGCAGAGGTTTTTACGTCGGATGCCCTTCCTGTCACAACCCTTTCGCAAGGGACAGAAACACGCTGACGACTTTGCAGCCTACTCTTCACAAAAGTCAGCAATGGTTCTTTTACATGCCTCTCACCATAGACAGTGAGAGACATGGCCCGCCTTTGATAACCCAGTTAGCAGCACTGGGGGGACAGTGACAACCCTGTGGAGAGTGGGACTCGAACCCCCAACCTTTGGATCAGCGATCCAGCGCCCTATACCACTAGACCACCACTGCCCCCATGCTAGAAATTGCAATGTATCGCAATATATCATAATTCAAAAAAAATCTAGGTGAAACCCAGCTCTCCCGTTCCCGCTGGACACACCCTTGATACACGTTTGTTTTTTCTGAAGTAGTGTTCTGTGTGTTTCATAGCCAATCAATACCAAGTATTCTCTTTTGTCCTTGTTTTGCTATTACTATGTATGACTGGATTTATTGTCCTATTGTTCATTTCTGCCACAGGTTCTCTGCCAGCCCCTTAGACTTAATTACTGGCTTAGACATGTATTGCATTCATTTGACTTTGACTTGTCAATTCCTGTTACAGTATTACTCTTCTACTGTACAAAGCCCATCTGCAGCGATGTCAGAGCAAAGAAAAGTCGACAGTGAGTGTCAGGTGGCTCATAACAAATGGACACCTAAATACTTTTTAACAAAGTCTGGTAAAAGGCTGTATGTTTTATTTGCCACGAAACCATTGCGGTTTTAAAAGAATACAACATCAAACGCCACTTACCCACCAAGCATGCTAATCACGACAACAACCTGTCACTGCAAGAACGTCCGGCTACCGCTGATAGGTTGGTCATGAGCTTGCGGGCTCAGCAAAACACCTTCAACCGAGCAACTTCGATCCAAGAATCAAGCACGAGGATATATGCATAATTCAGCAGGAAGCATTGTGTAAATCCATAGTGTGGCTTGAGCACGTAGTGAAGCTGGTTATAAAACTGGGTAAATTTATTCTAGCGACAAGACTTCACCGTCGTCATTTTATTCGAGTTCTTGAAGAATTTGATGCTGATCACAGGGACTTGTTTACTTTCTAATGTATGCTGTTTCAGTTTGGGGAAAGTATATCACCGAGTGTGGAGCTCAAAGAGAAGACTCTTTCATTTTTGGAGTTCCTTGAGAACACTGACAATGTTCTTGAGCTAAAAGACACAGATTGGCTGTGATTTTAAGCTTTTACCGCGGACAAACTGACTCACATTAACGAGCTGAATGTGGCTTTATTTTCAAATAATTTTTATTTTTGAAAAGTCTTTATTTTCAAAACAAATCCCAGGCAAGTCATTCACTCATTTCCGCCACACTGGCAACGTTAAAGGGCACCCTGCAACATGTAAAAATATCCAGGAAAGCATTGGATTACCTGCATGAAGAAGGGCACTCCCTTCTTGCAAGAGCCTGAAAGGTACCACAGGAGTTGCAGTTGGATCTGATTGGTCTCCAATGTGACATGATGTTAAAGGAGAAGTTCAACTCCCTTAAACTGGATGAGTTTTATGCTTCATTAAGTGCAGCCAAATTTACAAACATCCAGAAGATGGCACAGAGGATGCTGGTGTTGTTTGGCTCGATATATGTCTGTGAACAGACTTTTAGTTTGATGAACACTAAGCACCCCACAGATCCCATTTGAGTGATGAACATCTCGAATCTATTCTGAGAACTACAACAGAATGCTCACCAGACTTTGATGCACTGGCAGTAATGGGTGATAACAACACTGTTCCCACTGAAGGGTATGTTAATATTTTCAAGTATTTTTGTTTGTTTGGTTTTTTTTTGTTTGTTTGGTTTTTCTCCGTTTATGTTTGATATGTACTGTTTAAAATACATTTTTTGTTTTTATCATTTCTTGCTGTCCACACCAGCTTGTCAAGTTTTGAAATGTCAATTTGGCCCCCCAGCCAAAATAATTACCCACCCCTGCTATAGAGTATTGAGGGTTAAATAACTGCAACAACTCCTCAAAAAATATTATTTTATAGTCGTTTATTTATAGAAATTAATTCAAATATAGATTTAAAAAGTACGGTTATTTAACATGACAAGTATAAGAACCCTGTATTAAAGAATCCACTTTAAATATAAACAATTTTCTATTCATATATAATAAACTGAATTATTCTCAAAGAATGTGTAACAATAGAAAACCACACAAAATACAACACAAAAACAACTAAATTACACAAATTACATCATCAATATTTTCATCATTAAGCTACTTAGTCATAAATATCCTATATTTATGACTTCATTGTGTTATGCACTCAGAGAATCTAATTTAAGCAGAAATATTTACTTATACTTTAATTACCCAGTAAATACCTTCACCATGATTCCCTTGAAAACCCCAACATTACAAGAAAAAACGCACTAGTATCAGAATGAATTTTATCAGTTTGAAAAACATCCTGCTTGGAATTTATGAAAGGAGAATATGTGTCACATGTCACATAAAGGATCGAATATTTAGATAAAGAGAATAAATAATTTTAAAATCTACACGGTAAAAGCAGATGCGGTTTCAGTGGTGTTCCACTCTGATGTTGAGAACCGCAGTTTAAGTCTTCAGCCTTCACATGTGAACATACACAATATATTATAAATGTGTTGGTCGGAATACAGAGAAAACATTAATCACGTCAAAAATAAACAACAAATCCTCCACACTGACTAATCTTCATAGGTAGAACAGATGAAGTTGAGTTTGCGGCTCTCAGGCAGGCTGATCCACTTCTGCTCTCCTCCAGACTGCATTGCTCTGGTTCTCTCACCGTCGCTGCAGTCTTCGGACCCAGTCCCATACCCCGGGGCCCAGTCCTGGTAGAAGATCATTTCTCCAATCACCCAGTACCAGAAACCCAGAGCACAGGAATCATTAAACAGACCGATCAAAATACGGTCAGTAGATGAAGTTTGACTCAGTTTCCAGATCTCTTCATTCTCAGTTTGGATCCTCACACTGACCAGGTCCATATGGTTCTCTATGCAGTAGGTCTGAGCGCCATACAGGTCTTTATCTCAGGAACAAATATGTACTGATCACTTCCTGTGTTCATTTCTGAAATATGTTTATTTTACATCATGAAGAAATTATTCATCACAAAATTAAATTTCTGTTTTTCTGAAATGAAATCAAAATCAATTAAAAATCCAAATGAAACTAACAACACTCACAATCAGGATATTTTAAGATTTAAATATCATAAAGATATGTCTGTAAATTATTACCATTATAACACACAAAAGCTCTCGATATATCACACTTCTCATCATTCCACAATCCACTGGATTTATTCATCTCAACACAGAACTCATTTCCCTTGAGATTGTCTGGTTGTCCTCTGCCCCAGTTCTTGTACGAGTCTCCATCTGTGTAGAAAGTTTGTTCTCCCAGAGACCATTTTCATTTCCCAGAGTCCTCTCTTTGTAGGCTGATCCAAGCTTGCTCTGCAGGTTCCTTCTTCAGTGTGTGGTTCGGCTTCATCATCTCTTCCATGCTGTTGATGGAGGCGAGATTAGTGCATTTCTCTCTGCAGTAAGTCTTAGCTTCACTCCAGGTTTTTCTCTCATTCATAAAGTTATAGCGATCTCGATCCAAATCAAACACACAACACTGACACAGAATTTATCAGATTTATACACAAACACCGTTCAAACTTTGTATTCGAATTAAAACTTACAATACTTATAGTGCATGTACCTCCACATTTCTAGATTTTCCTGCACTTGTTCTCTGCTCTCACTACAGATCACAATGTCATCTCTAAACATTAAAGTCCATGGAGATTCTTGTCTAACCTCTTCTATCAGCCTGTCCATCACCATAGCAAACAAGAAGGGACTGAGAGCTGACCCTTGATGCAGTCCCACCTCCACCTTGAACTCTTCTGTCACACCAACAGCACACCTCAGCACTGTCTTACATCTCTCATACATGTCCTGCACCACTCTAACATACTTCTCTGCCACTCCAGACTTCCTCATGCAATACCACAGTTCTTCTCTCGGCACCCTGTCATATGCTTTCTCCAGATCCACAAAGGCACAATGCAGCTCCCTCTGACCTTCTCTGTACTTCTCTATTAATAAAAAAAGCAAGTAAAATATTGATAATATACAAATGGTAATGAAAAGATCATGCTGAATGGTTGCAGTCTTCATTCCACATTCCATTCCCCGGGGCCCAGTCCTCATAGCAAAGCATTGTTCCGAAAACCCAGAACCAGTTACGCTGGATGCAGTTGTGACGTAGTCCAAGCCACACGTTTTCGGTGGAGGCGCTTCGAGTTGCTTCCTTCATCCAGAGCTGCATTTCCTCAGTTCGCACAGAGACCAGATCATGATGATGGTTTCTGCCAAGCCACACGTTTTCGGTGGAGGCGCTTCGAGTTGCTTCCTTCATCCAGAGCTGCATTTCCTCAGTTCGCACAGAGACCAGATCATGATGATGGTTTCTGCAATAATGCAGAGCTTCCCACCAAGTCAGACTCTGCTTGATCAGGATCACTTTGTCTGAAGAGTAAATTGTGTATGGCATAATCAAAATGTTCCAGTATAAAATAATTAAAATGAATATCAATAATAAACAAATCTGGGAACTACTGATGGAATTTAGTTTAATTTTAAAATTCCACAATGTTCTAATTGCTCTGTATTTAAATCAGAAATCTTTCTGCTATTCATTTTATTAAATAATGTGGATACAACACAACACAATAGCAGCTTATTCCTTCATTTGACCCACTCTCATGGTAGATGAACGTGAGGTTTTCAGTGCAGTTCACATCACTCCAGTAGTGATTCTCAGATCCAGACACTGCAGCACAGTTCCAAACTCCACTGGGTTTATCAGAACACCAATATCTGAAAGAGGAAGTACTCTGATCTCACCACTCCCAGGAATCAAGAAACAGACTGATCAAAACAGAGAAAGTAGATGAAGTTTGACTCAGTGTCATGATCTCATCATTCTCAGTTCTGCTCCTCACACTGACCAGGTCCCTGTGGTTCTCTCTGCAGTCGGTCGGTTCTCTCTGCAGTCGGTCTGAGCGTCACGCCAGGTCTTTGCCTCAGTAACAAATATGTACTGATCACTTCCTGTGTTTGTTTATGAATGATGAATCAAGATAAATCAAAAGTTAGAAAGTAAGATGCAGCAAGATACTGTAAATCAAAATCAATCAAAAGATAAATCATTCATTATGAAATCAAATTTTTGTCATTCTGAAATTCAAACAAAATCAATTAAAAAATCAAATGAAACTAATAACATAGAATCAGGATTTTTTTTATCTTTAAATACCATAAACATACTGTATATCTGTAAATTCTTACCATTATAGCACACAAAATATTTCAATGCATCACATGGCTGATCATTCCACAATCCACTGGATCTAAACATCTCAACACATAACTCATTTCCCTCTCTGTTGTCTGGGTTTCCTGTGTACCATTTCCTGTACGAGTCTCTGTCTGTGTAGAAAGTTTGTTCTGCCAGAGACCACTTCCATTCCCCAGACTCCTCGCTCTGCAATCCTATCGACGATTGCTTCGCAGGCCTTCTTCAGTGTGCGGTTCTACTTACTCTGACCCTCAGGACATGGAATGTCACCTCTCTGGTGGGGAAGGAGCCTGATCTGGTGCGTGAGGTGGAGAGATACTGACTAGATCAGGGGTGCTCAATCCTGCTCCTGGAGATCTACCTTCCAGATGACTTTATCTCCAACACTAATGTGGCCCATGTGACATGTAAGATCCAGTCAGGTCTTGATGAGATGATTGGATGGTTAGGTGGGCGTGATTAGGGTTGGAGCGAATGTCTTCTGGAAGGTAGATCTCCAGGAGCAGGATTGAGCACCCCTGGACTAGATATAGTCGGGCTCACCTCAATGCACCAGATCAGGCTCTTTCCCTTATTCTTTTCTGGAGTTGCTCATGGGGAGAGGAAGCAAGCCAGTGTGGGTATTCTTGTTGCCCCCCATCTCGGTGCCCAAATGTTGGGGTTCTCCCCGGTTGATGAAAGGGTAGCTTCCCTCCATCTTCGGGTGGGGGGACGGGTCCTGACTGTTATTTGTGCTTATGCACCAAATAACAGTTCAGAGTACCCACCCCAAAGACTCCAAAAAGGGTGGGTACTCTGAACTGTTATTTGTGCTTATGCACCAAATAACAGTTCAGAGTACCCACCCTTTTTGGAGTCTTTGGGGTGTGTGTTGGAGAACGCTCCCTCGGGAGACTCACTCGTTGTCCTGGGAAACTTCAACGCCCATGTGGGCAATGATAGTGTGACCTGGAAGGGTGTGATCAGTAGGTACAGCCTCTCCAGTCTGAACCCGAATGGTGTTTCGTTGTTGGGCTTCTGTGCTCGTCACAGTTTGTCTATCACGAACACCATGTTTTTAACATAAGTGTGCCCATAAGTGCACTTGGCACCAGGGCACCCTAGGTTGCAGTTCGATGATTGACTTTTTAGTCGTGTCATCGGACTTGCGGCCATATGTTCTGGACACTCGGGTGAAGAGAGGAGCTCAGCTGTCGACCGATCACTACCTGGTGGTGAGTTGGCTTCGCTGCTGGGGGAGGCTGCCTTCCAGACCTGGCAGGCCCAAGCGTGTAATCAGGGTCCGCTTGAAACGTTTGGCGGAGTCCCCTGTCCGAGAGGCCTTTAACTCCCACCTCTGGCAGAACTACAACCATGTCCCAGAGGAGGCGGAGGACATGGAATCCGAATGGGACATGTTCCGTGCCTCCATTGCTGAAGCGGCAGCCCATAGCTGTGGCCGTAAGGTCATCGGTGCTTGTCGTGGCGGTAACCCCCGAACCCAATGGTGGACATCTGCAGTGAAGGTGGCCGTCCAGCTGAAGAAGGAGGCCTTTCGGATTTTATTAGCCTTTGGGACTCCCGAGGTAGCAAACAGGTACCAGCAGGGCAAACGTGCTGCAGCCGAGGCTGTCGCAGAGTCAAAATCTCAGGCATTGGAGGAGTTCGGTGAGGGCCTGGAGAGTGATTATTGGTTGGCCTCAAAAAGGTTCTGGACCACCATCTGACACCTTAGGAGGGGGAAGCAGTTCTCCACAAACACTGTTTACAGTGGAGGTGGGGAGCTGCTTACCTTGATTAGGGATGTCATCGAGAGGTGGAGGGGATATTTTGAGGACCTCCTTAATCCCACCAACACGCCCTCCGTGGAAGAGGAAGACCTTGGGTGTTTGGGTGGGGTTCTGCCCATCACTGGAGTGGAGGTCACTGAGGTTGTCAACTCCTCGGTGGTCAAGCTCCGGGGTTGGACGAGATACGTCCGGAATATCTTCGGGTTCTGGATGCTGTAGGACTGTCTTGGTTGACATGTCTCTGCAACAATGCGTGGTCATTGGGGGCTGTACCTCTGGATTGGCAAACTGGAGTGGTGGTCCCGATTTTTAAGAAGGGGAACTGGAGGGTGTGTTCCAATTATCGGGGAATCACACTCCTCAGCCTTCCTGGGAAAGTCTATGCAGGGGTACTAGAGAGGAGGATCCGGCCGATAGTTGAACCTCGGATTCAGGAGGAACAATGTGGTTTTCGTCCTGGCTGCAGCACTCTTGACCAACTCTATACACTCTGTCCACATGTGCTTTGTGGATTTGGAGAAGGCTTTCGACCGTGTCCCTCAAACAATCTTGTGGGGCGTGCTCCGAGAGTACGGTGTTTCAGACCCGTTGCTACGGGCCATTCGGTCGCTGTATCATCGGAGCCAGAGTTTGGTCCATATTGGCAATAACAGGTCAAATTAATTTCCAGTGGGAGTTGGAGTCCGCCAAGGCTGTCCTTTTTCACCGATTCTGTTCATAATTTTTATGGACCGAATTTCTAGGCGCAGTCAAGGCGTTGAGGGTTCTGGTTTGCTGGTCATCGGATCTCGTCTCTGCTTTTTGCGGATGATGTTATTCTTTTGGCTTCATCAAGTCGGGACCTCCGGCTCTCACTGGAGCAATTCGCAGCCGAGTGCGAAGCAACCGGGATGAGGATCAGTACCTCCAAGTCTGAAGTCATGGTTCTCAGTCGGACAAGGGTGGAATGCACCTTCCAGGTTGGGAATGAGGTCCTGCCCCAAGTGGAGGAGTTTAAGTATCTTGGGGTCTTGTTCACGAGGGAGGGAAGGATGGAGCAAGAGATTGATAGACGGATCGCTGCAGCCTCTGTTGTTAAGCGGAGCCTGTACCAATCCGTCGTGGTAAAGAAGGAGCTGAGCTGCAAGGCGAAGCTCTCAATTTACCAGGTGATCTACATTCCAACTCTCACCTATGGTCACAAGCTTTGGGTAGTGAACGAAAGAACAAGATCGCGGATACAAGCGGCTGAAATGAGCTTCCTTCGCCGGGTGGCGGGGTTCTCCCTTAGTGATAAGGTAAGAAACTCTACCATCTGTGGGGAGCTCGGAGTCCGCTGCTCCTCTGCATTGAGAGGGGCCAGTTAAGGTGGCTCGGGCTTCTGGTCAGAATGCCTCCCGGACGCCTTCCTGGTGTGGTGTTTCGGGCATGTCCACCCGGGAAGAGACCCCGAGGTCGACCTAGAACATGCTGGAGGGACTATGTCTCTCGGCTTGTCTGGGTCCGCCTCGGTGTCCCCCGGGAGAGTTGGAGGAAGTGGCTGGGAGAGGGACGTCCGGACCTCTTTGCTTAGGTTGCTGCCCGACCCTGGACCTAGCGGAAGTTGATGAGATGAGATGAGGCACACACACACACAGACGCACACGCACACGCACACGCACACACACACACACACACACACACACACACACACACACACACACACACACACACACACACACACACACACCCACAGAGAAATTTACTTGGCATCCTCTCTGACATGAGAAAAGTATCATCACTGAAATAAAGTCTCTTTTTGCTTTGAAAACAATTTAAAATCACCTTCCATCTGTACACTGTGTATTATTTCTTATTATATGATTCAGAATGTACCACCATAATCATTTCATTAAAATATGAAAAATCAAATAAAAACTCAACTACAAACATGAGAGTCTTATCTCCACACCTGTAATGTTAATTCTGGACTTTACTGGTACACTGATGAGTGTAAATCCTCCCAGGGGGGTGTTGTGAACTTGTTCAGGCGTCTTTCTGCTGTTCTTCCTCTCACCTTATGCTCCTGAACTGGACACACGTCTCATTATATCCCTGTCCTCTTCCATACATTAACCCCTCCCTACCCATCCTCTTTTTTCTTTTTTGATTCCCATCAACACCATGCGAGATGCCAGTAAACAACATTAACCACTTTGCATGAGACTCCATAAGCCGCTGATGCGATGACAGAGACGTTTAATGTATTTAAAAACTATATTAATACACAGACAGATTTAATTTACCCTTGTTTCTGTTTTGTCAGTGTTATATTGGTAAAATGATGGATATACTATTTACTATTAGTGTGTGTGTGTGTGTGTGTGTGTGTGTGTGTGTGTGTGTGTGTGTGTGTGTGTGTGTGTTTTATCATCAGCCTCCATGTCTCTACATATGTTCTACATTTACATAAAACTGACAGAGAGAGAGAGAGAGAGAGAGAGAGAGAGAGAGAGAGAGAGAGAGAGAGAGAGAGAGATTAATTAAAAAAGTTCCATCACTGCAGCTAACTGGGTTCTGAGATTCCGGCCATGTATCTCATTTTCTATGGTGACGGTCTGTGGTGAGAGGTGCATGATAAGGAACCTTTGCTGACTTTCGTGAAGAGGAGCTGAATGTCCGTCAGAGTGTATCTGCCCTGTGATGGTGTGGCGAGCCGTCCAGGGTGTACTATGAACTTGCCCAGAGTTGGCTGAAAAGGGTGAAATCCTCTGCTCAACCTGATTCGGATTAACTTGTTCACAAAATGAATGAATGAAAAAATAAAGTTCTCCATACATCCTTCTTTCATGAAGTAAAGTGTTCATCGTGATATCGTGAAGCCGGAGCCTGTATTTGCTGTTATTATACATTATGTACTGGAACACGAGAACTTAAATCACAGGCTTAATGTAAGGTGCAGTGCAAACATTTCAGACACGTGCAAAGAAGTGGTGTAGAATAAACATTCTATAAAGCACAGTAAACAGTAATGAATGAAACTAATTCAATATTTGGTGTGATGATGACTTTTGTTTAAAAATAGAACAGCATCAGGTTCAGTTTGTGCACTTTCACAAGTACAGTATCTCCCGGCCCTCTTACAGAACCAGCACCAGCTCCCATGCAAATGTTGACAGTCACACTTGATTCTTTATTTATTATTTATCTTTATCTACATTCTGATGTTCCTGAATATGCTGGCCATGAAATGAACTCCTCTCCCTCCCTGCAGTACACTGAATTTATTTACTACATTATTTATTATCTAACACTTGAATTAAAATGAGCTCAGCTGATAACATTAAAGTTAAATAAGAGTCGAACTGGAGTTTGTGTTTTGAGAAATTAATTAGAGAAATAATTGGAAAAAGATTCAACATTTTTTCAGAGTAGTTGAGATAAACTGGATCCCACAAACTACCATTGAGAATCACCGAGGCCTCTCTCGATATGAATTCACAACGTCATAGCTCATGATACACCTTAACGTCACTCCTCACCTTTTTAATACACCTACATCTGAGCGATAACTTTATTTATGAAAATGAAAAGAGCAGGAAAAGGAAAACCTGGAAAAATGGGCTTTGATCCAAAAAAAAAAAAAGCAACACACACAGAGTCTACAGGACATAATGAAATAAACTCACACACACACACACACACACACACACACACACACACACACACACACACACACACACACACACAAATACAAACTTGTAATTTCGTCATCAGAAAAGTAACATCGCTGAAATAAAGTCTCTTTAAAAACAGTTTAAAATCACCTTTCCCTCTGTTCACTGTGTATTCTTTCTTTTTTCTTCTTTTTTTTGATTCAGAATACACTGCTATACAGATACAATCCAGAGCAATGGAGAGTGTGGAAAAGAGGTGAAGAAGCATGTGCAGACAGGTTGGAATGGTTGGAGGTGTTGAGGCCAGCGATGTTGTATGGTTTAGAAACAGTAGCAGTGAGGAAAAGACAGGAGGCAGAGCTGGAGGTAGCAGAGATGAAAATGTTGAGGTTCTCTTTGGAAGTAATGAGGATTTTTCCCTTTATCAGGGGTTGCCACAGCGAATCATTGGCGCTTCTGATTTGGCATCGGTTTTCACGTCGGATACCCTTCCTGACACAACTCTTTATCAAGGGACAGAAACACCTGACGGCATTGCAGCCTACGAAAGTCAACAATGTTTTTTTTACATACCTCTCACCATAGACAGTGAGAGAGATGGCCTGTCTTTGATAACCCAGTTAGCTGCACTGGAGGGGGGGGGGCAGTGACAACCCTGTGGAGAGTGGGACTCGAACCCCCAGCACCCTATACCACTAGACCACCGTGCTGCCCAAATGCTATACATATTTCATTAAAATATAAATAATAATATAAAAAATATAATAAAAACTCAACTACAAACATGAGAGACTGATCTCCACACCTGTAATGTTAATCCTCAACTTTACTGGTACTCTGTCTGTCTTCCTTTCGGCTTTTTCCCTTTTGCTCGGGAGTCGCCACAGCGAATCATCTGATTCGCACGTTTGATTTGGCAGAGGTTTTTACGTCAGATGCCCTTCCTGTCACAACCCTTTTTAGCAAAGGACAGAAACACGCTGATGACTTTGCAGCTACTCTTTATGAAAGTCAGCAATGGTTCTTTTACATGCCTCACACCATAGACAGTGAGAGACATGGCCCGCCATTGATAACCCAGTTAGCTGCACTGGGGGGGGTAGTGAAAACCTTGTGGCGTGTGGGACTCGAACCCCCAACCTTTGGCTGAGCGATTCAGCACCCTATACCACTAGACCACCACTGCCCCTAACTTTACTGGTACTCTGATGAGTGTAAATCCTCCCAAGGGAGTGTTGTGAACTTGTTCAGGTGTCATTCTGCTTTTCTTCCTCTCAGCTTCTGCTCCTGAACTGAAATCAATGTTTTTACATATGCCCAAATACAGCGGTACCTCGGTTCTCGACCACAATTCATTTCAGACGGCTGGTCGAGTTCTAATTTGGTTGAATGCCGAATTTATTTTTCCCATTACAAATAATTTATAACCCGTTCCATCGACTTTTGAATAGAAGTTTCCGGTACCGTCACTAGTACCATGGGAATGGTACACAAATAAAGTGAAAAATTATTGAATACAGTACAATAAAAAGAAAACCACAGTACAGTTGAAGCATAAGAACAATTAAGATAATAATTTTTATCTTTGTGGTGGTGAGCACTTAGCATACGTAAATGTTGGAGAGGGAGAGAGAAGGAGGATCCCCTTCCACAACAGAGAGTGAGAGAGGAGGAGGATCCCTTTTCATAACAGAGAGGGAGAGAGGAAGCCGATCCCCTTCCATAACAGAGAGGGAGAGAGGAAGAGGATCCTCTTTCATAACAGAGAGGGAGAGAGGAGCGGATCCTCCTCCGTAACAGGGAGGGAGAGAGGAGGAGGATTCCATTCCATAACAGCTTCAGCTGAATCAGCCAAAGGTGTTTTTTTCTCTTGCTACTTGCTTTGCATAGATGACTCTTCTTCAGGATGTCACTTTCTTTTCTTGAAGAACATTTCTAATGTGCCTTGTTTCTGCCTTCTTTTCAAAACCTTACAAAAGTGGCTCTTTTCTGCTTTGTTTCTCATTCATTTTCGTTCATTCTAATTTCTCGCATTTTTTTAGTGTTCGACTTCCAGGTTTTGGTCGACTTCTGGGACAAAAAAAAAAATCCTGGATTTTTTGGTCGAATTCGAATTTGTTTTATCTCTAAAGCATTCGAGTAACAAGGTTCCAATACATTTCCATAAAACTGACAGGAAGCAAGATGGTGGGATTACCACCTGGAGGGGTTACTTAAAAGTCTGAAAAAAAAAATTGTTCCCTGTTCACCTCCACTTTACTCCGGAAAGTGTTAGTATTATCGTGAAGGTGGAGCCTGTGTTTCTGTTATTATATAATATGTACAGGAACACAGGAATGTAAATAACAGGCGTAATGTAAATAAACAGGAACAGTTGAAAGTAACATGAAGCTGATGTGGATGGAGAAAGGAAATGCATGGTGGAGTTCACAGTCTCCATGTTTGTAGTCTGGAGGGAGTCATGGGTAATGGCGTCAGAAATGGAGGCTGAGGAAATATGTGGCGGCTGCACATGTAGACATGACAAGTAAGGACTCAAAAATATCCTGAGTTCACCTGAAATGTAAACATGCTGATCAGTGCTGTAAGAACTCTCTCTGTGTAGAAGCTCTTATGTAAACCTGCACGGTCTGGATTCCTGTATCTCAACGTCTTAGAGTACTCCGGGAACAGAAGACACTAAACCATACGAGTAAAATCAATCTGGTTTATTCATCAACTGCTCAGAGTATGTTTCTGAGCACAAGCTTTTTATGCAGTTTCTTTGTGTTTGCAAGCAGATAGTAACAGAGTCATATGTCCTTGGTCAAAGTACATTCGTCATAGCATAGGGTGGGGGTGTGTGTGTGTGTATGTGTGTGTGTATGTGTATGTGTGTGTGTGTGTATGTGTATGTGTGTGTGTGTATATGTGTGTGTGTGTATGTGTGTGTGTATGTGTATGTGTGTGTGTATGTGTATGTGTGTGTGTGTATGTGTATGTGTGTGTGTATATGTGTGTGTGTGTATGTGTATGTGTGTGTGTGTATGTGTATGTGTGTGTGTGTATGTGTATGTGAGTGTGTGGATGTATGTGTGTGTGTATGTGAATGTGTGTGTGGGGATGTATGTGTGTGTGTATGTGTGTGTGTGGAGGTATGTGTG
Source organism: Plotosus lineatus (assembly GCA_024760905.1). Taxonomy (NCBI): domain Eukaryota; kingdom Metazoa; phylum Chordata; class Actinopteri; order Siluriformes; family Plotosidae; genus Plotosus; species Plotosus lineatus. Next base: position 16,986,386 of record CM045744.1, read on the forward strand.
TGTGGAGAGCACCATATCATGTGACTTAAGGGCCACTGTTTGCATTCAAATGCGTAAGTAGGTCAAGATAGAAGGGGACAGCCTTGAACATCCAGTTAGGTCTGGCTGATGTTTTACACAAAACTTAGGACATCGGGGTACAACAGGATAAGGAGAACTACTTGCTTCATGGTTCAATAAACATGTACGTATTAGGTCAGAGATATATTCTAACAGTTCCCCTCTTTTATACTTTAATGTTCATGAAGTATAAATCATTCGTTAATAAATCGTTGCAGAATACACAAAGGTTCAGTGGGTGTCGAAGGTCGGGATCTTTCAGGAGACCAGGGACCGCGGTTGATCGGGGCCTGTGCTTGAAGGGCAGCTTGAGCTACGACGCCCTTCGCCCACTGCCTCGAGATACTCGGGTCCCCTCAAGATCCCGACCCCTCACTACACCCGGGACGAAGGGTAAGAGGTGCCGTCGGACTGCGCATCCAGTTGCGCATACGTTGGTCCACTGAAAGCGTCCATCAGGGCCCACACACGATTCAGCAGACACCTAAGGATGCAAGGTCCGAACACACACACCAACAGCAGACAAATGCATACAGGCACAAACATGGTTAAATATGGAGTGAATCATTCTTCTAAATACATAACACGGGATATTTTTGGTTATCCGTTCCCAGTAAAGGTGGTACTCGTAAGCTTATGTTGAGCCGAATCCGTTAGAAAACACTTCTCCCCTCTTAGGTGATATATGTGTCTTAAGACCTGGAACAGAGGTAATAAAGATAAACAACATCATGGTCACACAAAAACAAACAATACAATACTTCATTGCGGGCTTTTCTTCAGTCTGGTAGCATGGATCCACTGTGGAAAGAGATCAGTTAGTACGGCGGTACGGGTTACAGCGAGTATCTCCGTGGGCTCACTGTAAGGAGAGTCTCCCAAAGAGGAATTTAGTTTTGCAAATTTCTTGACCAGCACCTTGTCTCCTACCTTGAAGGCATGAGTGCTTGCATCGGCCGGGACCGAAGTATTCTGATTAGTGCGTTCCCAATAGTCGTTTAGGACCTTAACAAGGCCCACGGCATACTCGCTCATGTGTATGTCTAGATCTTCCGTCCCCAAAGCCTGCTTTCCCTTCCTCCAAGGAGCAGGAAAGGGTCTCCCATTACCACTTCATAAGGGGATAGATTCCCTAAGGCCACCTGCGAGGTCATCCGCAGATCCGCTAGGACCACAGGCAGCACCGAAACCCAATTCCTGGATCCGGTGGCGTGCATTGCTTTTCGTAATTTTCCTTTAATGGTTCTGTTTGTTCGTTCCACGATTCCGGAGGACTGAGGGTGATATGGGACATGGAAACGCCAATTGATCTTTAGCTCTTGTGCCAACAGTTGAGTGACTTTTGAGGTGAATGGTGTGCCTTTGTCCGAATCAATACCCAACGGGAGGCCATATCTGGGAATAATTTCCTGTGATAACTTTTGAACCACTACTCGGGCGTTTTCGTTCCCACACGGAAAGCTTCAACCCATCGAGAGAATTTATCCACGATAACCAATAGATATTTAAAGGGGCCCTGCCGGGGCATGTGGGTAAAGTCTATCTGCCACTCCTGGAAGGGAGTATCTGGTTTCGGCAGATGCTGATGTGATGCATGTGGTTTGGACACATTGTTCTGTGCACAAATCAGGCATTTGTCCAAAATGCTGTGCACCGTAGAGGCTAGTTGTCGTATACAAAAATCTTTTTCCATATCTGTCACCACCCCTCTTCGACCGCGATGTGTAGGCCCGTGAAACTCGCGGACGAGGAAAGGAAGGCAGTGCGTGGGCAGACATAAGCGACCGGTCGAATCGAGCAGAATGCCGTCACCCGAGGGCTGAGAGCCCTGCGAGGACCAAAAATCAGTGTCTTCTGTGGACGCCGAGGACTGAAGGGATTTCAGATCCAAGTCAGGGAGGAGGGCGCTAAGCATGTGTGAGGTTGACACCAGCGCGGGCTGCAGGAACGGCGGCATGGAGCCGAGCGAGGCAGCCTGTTTAGCCGCGCGGTCAGCCAAAGAGTTACCTCGTGCCTCATCAGTGTGGTCAGAGGAATGACCGCGGGTCTTTACGATCGCTAAACGGAGCGGGAGATTGCAGGACACAATAAGATCCTGGACTAAGGTGGAATGTGAAATGGGCTTACCGTCAGCAGCAGTGAAGCCACGAGATTGCCAGATACGGCCGAAATCATGCGCCACCCCAAAAGCGTAACGAGAGTCAGTGTATATAGTAACATCCTGGTCGGAAGCGAGAGTGCATGCCCGAGGGAGCGCATATAACTCTGCTGCTTGAGCGGAATTAAAGGGAAGCGAGTACGCTTCCAAAACTTGGTCCGGTAAGGAACATACTGCGTAGCCGCAGAGGAACACTCCGTCGGAGGGTTTCGAGCATGACCCGTCTACAAACAGGGAGAGACCTGTGGAGAGAGGAGTAGACATTAAGTCGGATCTAATGCTGGTGTCATGAACAATGGTGTCCATGCAGTCATGTTCCAATGGTTCGCAGTCGTCATGAGCATTAAGCAGGCGCTGTAGAGCCTGCGCCACGTTATCTAGGGAAGAGGAACAGGATATAGTTAGGTTATCAGTAGCACAAAGGATGGCCTCGTAACCTGAACGACATTGAGAAGACATGTGTTGTGTAGACAGAGTATTAAGGATATGCCTAACCTGATGGCTGGTGTGTAAAACGAGTGGATGAGAGAGCACTATTTTTCTGCTTCGAGAACTAACACCGCACTGGCAGCGACAGCGCGAGAGACAGGCAGGTAAACCCTGAGCCACAGTATCTAGAGTTTTGGAGAGGAAAGCACAAGGCCTAAGTCCCCCGTGGTCCTGCGCCAAGACTCCAGAAGCCGTGCCGGCCTGGTGAGCGACGTAGAGATGAAAGGGTTTGTTGTAATCCGGGAGCCCGAGAGCGGCGCGGAGCATAGGGCCGACTTCAGGGCTTTGAATGCTTCCAGCATGTCCTCAGTCCAGACCAAGGGTTGATGGAGAGGGTCAGTGTGAGCCACGGCAGAGCGTAAACGTTTGTCATAAAAGGAACAGTCCGGGATCCATTGGCGGCAGTAGTTAATGAGGCCCAGGAAAGCCAGGAGCGCTTGTTTAGTGGCAGGCTTCTGAGTGTCCACTATGATCTTAACGCGATCCTGAGTAAGGCGTTTTATCCCGTGAGAGAGTTCATAGCCCAGATATATCACAGTGGGGAGGCAGAACTGTAACTTGGGCTTGGAGACCTTGAAACCCTTTTTTTCCAGTAAGAGGAGCAACTGGACAGTGGCGTCGAGGCATAGTTCATAGGTAAACCCTGTAACCAGGAGGTCATCAGCATAAGAGTGTACGCAGGAACCAACGGGGACGTCCAAAGAACCCAACGCGTCCCTAACTGCAGCCGAAAACACGGCAGGAGAGTCAATAAATCCTTGAGGTAATCTAGTCCACGTATACTGTCGCTGCCGATGTGTGAAAGCGAAGAGAGGTTGTGTGCTTGGCTCAACAGGGATACTAAAAAACGCCGAGCACAGGTCGATTACGGAAAAATGAGTGTGATCGCAAGGAATAGAAGCCATAATAGAGGGCACATCCGGAACAACCGGTGAAACTGGAACGATGAGCTCGTTAATTTTTCTGAGGTCTTGTGTCAGACGCCAGGAACCGTCTGGCTTAGGAACCGGGTTCACAGGCGTGTTATAAGGGCTTGTGCACGGCACAATGATACCCTGTTCCAAAAGAGCGGCCAAAATAGTGTCGATACCCAACATTTTTTTTTTTTTTGAGGCGACAAGGGGTATTGTCGGATGTACACGGGCAAAATGTGCTTCACGGTAGCTTCATATGGGACGCAGTCCACACAACCCACGTCATTCTTATGCTCTGCCCAAAGATTAGTGGGCAGTGTGTCGAGTACAGGGGGCGAGGTGGAACTCGCCACGCACGCTGAATTAACATTAAAGGCAAGGGCTGCGCTTGCAATGATAACAGAGAAAGCGGAGGCGGTGTCGCGCGTTTGGATGGTCGTGCTCGAACCTTGGAAAGAGATTTGGAACCCCAGAACACTCATGAGGTCACGGCCTAACAAATTAAAGGGGCATTCGGACATATGTACAAAGGAGTAGGATATTTGCAATTTATCAAGCGTATGATCATCAGGAAAATGTAGGAGAAGGGGTGGCGTATATGGGGAGGAGAAAGGAACCCCATCTATTCCCACAGAGCTAATAGACCTGGAAGATACAGCACCCTGATAGTCCCTGCCTAAAGAAGATAGGGTCGCCCCGCTATCGATAACAAAAAGATGTTCCACCCCCTCTAGAACAATAGGAAGGAGCGGCAGATTCTCATTGCAGGGTGAATTAAACACTAGATGCATTAAGCTACAGGTCTCAGGGTCCTCACTCCGCGGGCAGCCCTAATCACGCCCTCGCGAATATGGGCGTGGTGTCGTCACTTCAGTGGGATCCGAGGATGGTGGGGGCGAACTAGAGCCAGCATTACGGCGTGCTGCAGAATTCTCCTCATCTCTCTGTCTCTTTCTACATTCCTTCTTCCAATGTCCTTCCTTTCCACAGTAATGACATTTTCCTGTCTTTCTGTATAAATCCCTTCTTCTATCCTTATCGCGAGGGCCCTGGGGGGCCAACGCCAACAGAACCTTATTCTTTACATTCAATAGTCCATCTGATTCTAGCATACGAACCCTTTCTCCGGCAGTTCTAACGATGAGACGTTGACGATCTGTGAAATGCGGTTTAAGTGCGCTCTGGACTTCTGGGAGACAATTACTTAAAAAACTGGACACGAACATAGAATTTGCCGCTTCGGTATCAAGAGGAAATCCTCCCACATGACGCCAAGTTTCAGTAAAACGATTCCAAAATACTGAGGTTAATTCGCCTCGCTTCTGTTTGCAATTGGTCACGTGTGAAAGATCACAAGCCCCCTCCCGTCGGGAGACTAGATAAGCCGTTAGTTGCGCGCGCAGCTGGGTCAATGCCTCGGGATTGTCCCGCCAGAAGAGGGTGGACCGATAGGTGGTTTTACGATGACCCTCGACTTCCCCCTCTTCCTCCATCTTTACATTAGTTACAGCATCGTTTTCCGGAGCCAGACAGGGAACATTCTGAAGGACCACTGCCTCATTATATGCTTCTTTCATGTATTCATAATCCTAGGAGGGTTGCCCAATCCATCATAAATCATGCGATGGCAGGATGTCAGAAATCCTGCATCAAAAGTCCCATTTCGAGGAAAGTTTGGTACTTGGTCGAGTCCCTCAGTCCATCCCGCCAAATTGCTGAGCCATGGCTCAGTATAATAAGCTAGACCACATCTATTCATCCACTCCTTCGGAGTTTCCCGGACCTTAGGCTTCGGGTAGGAATTTCCCATTGTCTATCTTCTAACAAAAACAAAAAAATACGTTGGCATACAGGAATACACGTGCACCTTTTGTATAGCGCTCTTCCCAGTTATAGCAACTGAGGATAACCCGTCCCAGTTATAGCAACTGAGGATAACCCGTCCCAGTTATAGCAACTGAGGATAACCGTCCCAGTTATAGCAACTGAGGATAACCGTCCCAGTTATAGCAACTGAGGATAACCGTCCCTTATGAAAAGGGGATAACACAAACGTTCAGATACTGCTAACCAGGTAATCAAGAAAAAATCTATGTCTTACCTGATCAGGAGTATCACGTCGGGGTCACCAAATTGTAAGAACTCTCTCTGTGTAGAAGCTCTTATGTAAACCTGCACGGTCTGGATTCCTGTATCTCAACGTCTTAGAGTACTCCGGGAACAGAAGACACTAAACCATACGAGTAAAATCAATCTGGTTTATTCATCAACTGCTCAGAGTATGTTTCTGAGCACAAGCTTTTTATGCAGTTTCTTTGTGTTTGCAAGCAGATAGTAACAGAGTCATATGTCCTTGGTCAAAGTACATTCGTCATAGCATAGGGTGGGTGTGTGTGTGTGTGTGTATGTGTGTGTGTATGTGTATGTGTGTGTGTGTGTGTATGTGTAAGTGTGTGAGTGTATATGTGTGTGTGTGTATGTGTGAGAGTATGTGTATGTGTGTGTGTATGTGTATGTGTGTGTGTGTATGTGTATGTCTGTGTGTATATGTGTGTGTGTGTGTCGGTGTGTGTGTGTGTGTGTATGTCTATGTGTGTGTGTGTATGTGTATGTGTGTGTGTGGATGTATGTGTGTGTGTATGTGTATGTGTGTGTGTGGATGTGTGTGTGTGTGTAGGTGTGTGTGTGGATGTATGTGTGTGTGGACAGCACCATATCATGTTACTTGCGTCACTGTTTGCATTCGTACGTAAGTAGGTCAAGATAGAAGGGGACAGCCTTGAACATCCAGTTAGGTCTGGCTGATGTTTTACACAAAACTTAGGACATCGGTGTACAACAGGATAAGGAGAACTACTTGCTTCATGGTTCAATAAACATGTACGTATTAGGTCAGAGATATATTCTAACAAGTGCCCTTCCTCTTCCTGGATGAGTATTTTAAGTGTTCTTTAACCCTTTACGCCCGACAGTGATGAATTTGTGACACAAGAATTAAGCGTCTAAAAATGTAATTTATATCACTATGGGCATCTGGGGAATGACTGTTACAAATGCGGTATGTTTCCTGTTGAATAAGAGAATGGTATTACGTCATCTTTTCCCAAGCTTTTTTCAGTTAGGCCTGATACATCGTGAGTGGGTGACGTCAGTGAGTCATCGTTCAAATTGTCAGTACTAAAAGCACAATGGATCAAATACCAGGTGAGATTCATGCACATAAAAAAAATCACCATTGAAGAATAATGATAGTTTTGTAATTTTATGAGGTAGAAATAGTTTATTGAGTTCATTTTACTAAAAAAAAAAAAAAAAAAAAAAAAAAAAAACATTATATATGAGTGATGTGTTCGTCACATCAGGGGTATGAACAAGCTTGGCTGTCAACAGTGATTACTTACAACATAGTTTACAAATAGTAGAATTCCTGTGAAAAATAGTGTTTTTATACCAATACGCTTCTAATTTTTATGGAACCTCAATACGAGCATCAATTATAAACATTATTGTTTTATGTGAGGAATATATTAGTGTTATTTATCGATTCAAAGTGAGTCATCATGGGGTAAAGTCTGATCCAATTTAGTTACTTAGAAAACATAATCATTGAGTCAATTTGAATGGTGAATGTCTCTCATTATTTTATTTCACCACTGGTATGCCAATAGCCCTCAGAACTTTTGATGGCAGAAAAACTTTAGTGTTGAAACTGCTGAGCGGGCCACTTGTGACAATAGTGACGAATCTTAGACAGAAATGGATTATGATGACAAAGGGGCTGATCCTAACTTCAACCCTGATGATGTGAATATGGAAAAGGAAATAGATCTAGATGAAGAAATCCTCCAAATTATGTCAATGAGCTCGATGGAGATTTGGCCGTTATCATAAATGAACACGCCCCAATGCCAACTGCAGATGATTCTAGTGCAAGCAGAGCAACAAGACGAAATCTCACTCGCCAGTGGTCAGTCCTTCAAAATGAAAATCCTTCAATGATGGTGCCCTTTCTTGGTCCTCATCCACCTTGTTCTACTGAAATTATCTCTTGGTCGTGGAATACTTTGCTGCGGGACTGTCAGACCATCAAGATTACCTGAATTATCAAAGGATATGAAATGACAAAAGCCAATAACGAAAAAAAGGACGAGGTGCTATCAAAGCTGCTAAAATAGAGAATGAAAGCTCAGAAGCAGTATATATATGTAAAATGGTTAAACAATAGAGTTGTGAACATGTTATTATCTACTTTCGCAAAAGTCGACCCCGTTACTACAGGACATCACTTTGATTCCAAAACAAAGAAGATAGTTAAAGTTGATTGTCCTGATATCGTAAAGCAGTAAAATAAATCAATGGAAGGAGTAGATTTAGCTGACCAACTAATCTCGCTTTATAGGAATCGCATCAGATCTAAGAAATATTATATGAGACTAGTGTTCCTGTCATTTGACCTGATGAAGGCTGGTAAAGTGGGTGGGAAGAGGAGGGGAGGAACTGCTTCTTGCACAGAGCCAAGCAAACCTCGTGAAAAGGGCTGTCATCGTCCTTCAGTTGCCGTTCAAAAAGATGGAGTTGGGCATCTTGCATGAATTACAGATAAAATGCAAAGATGCAAAAAAATGCAATGTGAGCCTGAACAGCAAATTCAACTGCTTCGAAGCTTACCATGAGTAGTTGCAGGATAAAGTACCACAGAACTGTGAACATCCTTATTTTCATACCAGGACAGTAGGTAAGGAGACTTGGTGGTGGAATGAGGAAGTGCAGGAGTGTGTAAAATGGAAGAGGTTACCTAAGAAGAAGTGGGACATTGAGAGGACCTAAGAGAGTAAACAGAAGTACAAGGAGACACAGCGTAAGGCAAAGGTAGAGGTGTCAAATGCCAAACAGAGGGCGTATGATGACTTGTATGCTAGTAGACTTGTATACTCCCTAATCTAAACCAACAAAGGAATGTATTCACCATGAGAGAAAAGTTTTAGAATGGGCCAGCAGGAGCCCCCAGAGTGTAGAAGCTATAGCTCAGATTAAAGTTGGGAAAGTTCTGAAATGTTTTCTCCTGATGTAAATGATTTTAGATCATAAGAAACTGGTATTTTACCAGTGGTTAAGGAGCAGCCATATAATCAACAATTTAATTTGTTATATTCACAAAGAAAAGTCCCACTCTCCACAAGGTTGTCACCCCCCCACCGTGCAGCTAACTGGGTTATCAAAGGCGGGCCATGTCTCTCACTGTCTATGGTGAGAGGCATGTAAAAGAACCATTGCTGACTTTTGTAAAAGAGTAGGCTGCAAAGCCGTCAGCGTGTTTCTGTCCCTCATGATGATTCGCTGTAGCGACTCCCGAGTAAAAGGGGAAAAGCCGAAAGGAAGACAGACAATATTCACAAAGAAAAGAGATCAATACATTTACAATCAGCAGCATGAGAAGCATGTACTTTTGTCAGTTTCATTTTATTCTGGAGCCACTTTGAATACCTGTCTTGGTTAATCACAAAACAAAGATCATGTTAGAGTATTTCACTATAAGACGCTTCAATAGTATTTCATTGTTTTTTGTGACAGAAATCAGTCATATTTACCAAGAGTGCCTATTCACAGTGTGGCGATTACGAGGGGGCTGTAAGTGGAAAGTAGTCAGACTACACCACCCTGGGAATTGCACCCAGATATATTTCTAACAGAATGATAGTGGTATCTGCTTTGTATGGGTCAGGCTTGTAACGCCTGACATAGTTTCCCAAGTTCTGGCTGTTGCTGGACATTTGCGACTTCTTCAGGTGGTTCTCAACTATCCCTGAATGTTTCGACCCTTATAACCACTACATCCTCCAGCTGGTGGGTCCACAGTTGTGGCGAGTCACTGTGAATCACTCTGATTCAGGGGTCGCAACTTACAGCTCTAGAACCGCATGCAACTCTTTAGCGCCACCCTAGTGGCTCCCTGGAGCTTTTTCAAAAATGTATGAAAATGGAAAAAGCTGGGGAGGGTATTTTTTTCATATGGTTTCTGTAAGAGGACAAGCCTGACAAACATTAAGATGTTTTCCAAGGTTTTAAAATTCTGTATAAAAAACTAGTACTACATTTCAGAATTTCTGTCAAAGAAGAGTTGCGTCAAAGCCTGCGACACACGTTTCAGCGAGACACTTTATCAGGCAGGATGCTGTTGTAAACAAACTGGTTGGTGTGTCATTGGCCATGGATCCCAAATGAAAAAAAAAAAAAAGAGAAATGAGAACAGAGGAATCAAGGAAGAATGGACCAAATCATTTGCTTTCATATGCCAAAGCGGGATGATTGTATACATGTTTCCTTTGTAATGAGAAGCTGTCAAATAGCAAAAAGAGTCATTTGGAAAGACATTTCCAAGGAAGACATGCTAAATTTGCAGCCGACTACCCAGTACCCAGTTGGGATTGAGAGAAAAGGTGCGATTGCGGTACTACTGGGGAAATCAGAAGATCACAAAGATAGATTTAAGACGTGTATTTCATCTCCAAAATCCACTACGACTGCTAGTTTTGTTACATCCAGGGAGATAAAGTCTGGAAAACCATTCATAGATGGTGATTACAAGAAGGATTCGTTCATTAAATGATCAGAGCACCTATTTTCAGAGTGCAAAAACAAAACAGAGATAATACAGAAAATTAAAGACATGCCTCTCTCTCGCAAAGATAGTGAAGGAAAGGGCGCTTAAACGGCAGGCAACATCACCAATAAGCAAATCAAGGACAATAATTAAGCTCCAGCATACTCAATTGCCTGCTCTGAGTCGTGTGATGTGATTGACATTGAACAGACAATGCTGTTATGCAGGTCTGTAAACTCTGATGGGCCGCTGATTTCTTTATTGGATTTCTAAAATTTAATTAATGCAACAAAACATTATGCATTAATATAGTACTGGAAGTTAAACTTCAGGCACCAAATATTGTACAACACAGTACTCACGTGGTGTCATTCTCTCCAGGATGTGCTGCAGGGAAAATAAACATTTAATCATACATGCTCATTATATATTTTTAGCTTAGTTAGTCATTTTGATAGTAGGCTAATAGTATTGCTAATACTGTATACACTGACAGCCTGTGTTGCTTTCCTATAAGGCTTATATAGGGGGTATTTTTTTGTTTGTTTTTTTGTTTGTTTTTGTTTGTTTGTTTCTTTGCGGCTACAGTCAGATTTGTTTTTTTTTACATGTGTGTAGAATACAAGTGTGTAGAATACAAGTGTCTGAATGAGAAGGACCTAAGAGGAAAGGTGAGGTTACAGAGAGCAGACATAAAGAAGGTGGAGTATTTTAAGTACTTAGGCTCAACAATCCAGAGCAGTGGAGAGTGTGGAAAAGAGGTGAAAAAGCATGTACAGGCAGGTTGGAATGGTTGGAGAAAAGTGTCCGTTGTGATGTGTGATAGGAAGGTATCGGAAGAATGAAAGGAAAAGTGTACAAGACGGTGTTGAGGCCAGCGATGTTGTATGGTTTAGAAACAGTGGCAGTGAGGAAAAGACAGGAGGCAGAGCTGGAGGTAGCAGAGATGAAAATGTTGAGGTTCTCTTTGGGAGTAACAAGGATCGATGGGCTCAGGAATGAGTACATCAGAGGGACAGCACATGTTAGAGGTTTTGGAGACAAAGTCAGAGAGGCTAGCTTGAGATGGTTTGGACATGTACAGAGAAGGGATAGTGAATATATTGGTGGGAGGATGCTGAGGTTTGAAATACCAGGCTGAATGCCTAGAGCAGGTGTCACCAACATGGTGCCCGCAGGCACCAGGTTGCCCACAAGGACAACATGAGTCACCTGTGAGCCTGTTATATATGAATATCATTAATTATTAATAATAACATATAATTAAAGGTAAATTGAGCAAAAGTGTGTATCGACCTGGTATCCCTTCGCATTAATTGGTACCCAAGAAGTAGCTCTCAGTTTCATAAAGGTTGGTGACCCCTGGCCTGGAGGAAGACCAAAGAGGACATTTATGGATGTGGTGAAGGAGAACATGAGGGTTGTTGGAGTAAGAGTAGAAGATGCAGAGGATAGGGTGAGATGGAGGCAGATGATTTGCTGTTGCGACCCCTGTAGGGAACAGCTGAAAGGAAAGGAAGAAGAAGAAGGACTAATATGGCTCTTTGAGCATTTTGGGTTGCTGACCCCTGCTCTGATGTTTCCAGTTTTTCTCTTCTTTTCTATGCCATAACCAGCATGGCGCTCTCTCTGCTTGCTCACCAATTCTATGAACAGCTGCTCGTCTCTGTGCTGAAAATCCTCTGTAGCCTACCTCAACTGGGAAAAGGTAGGCTTTCCAATCTCACTTTTTACAAATTTCTACCAGTTCCACATATTTAGCACTATTTCTCTGATTTGCTTCTTCACACCCCTCCTCCCAGGGTACTGCTAACTCTATCACAATGGTGGACTTCTGAGATGTTGACCATATCATACCTTCTGGCCTAGGAGTTGTCTGGACAATGGGCGGGAACACTAGTTGTTTTCCCAGGTCTGCCTGCATCTCCCATCAAGAAGACAGATTGGGTTTCTTTCCAGCCAGACCCAGAAATGCAGGAGATGGAGTAAAGTGCAACAGAAAACATGTATTATTCTCAAGGGAAATGCTGGAGACAGGTGACAAAATTAATACTGGTGGTGATATGGGAAAATAATAAACAACAAACACTAGAGATGAGGATACGGAAAACTGGTTGCGCACAGCTGTGAGAGAAACACAGTGTATTGGTTACGTGATGCAGGGCAATCCTCTGGCACCGAGGTGAACACGTTGCTTGTCTTTATAGAGGAGTTAAAAGAGTGGGATCAGGTGTGCGCACTGCAATCAGCCCACATAGGTCAGCCACGCCTCTCTGCCAGAGTCTGCACCGCTGGGGAGAAAACAGTTAGAAGCGTGGCCAAATTCAAAGACCCCCAAAACACAGGCCATAACAATAACACCCCCCTCCCCTCAGGGATGCCACCTGGCATCCTACCAAGCTTATCTGGGAACCTGCTGTAGAACTCGGACAGCAGGTGAGGATCCAGGATCAGGGATCAAGAGATCCACGAGCATTCCTTGGGACTATACCCTTCCCAATCCACCAGGTACTGGTCGCCACGACCCAACCTACAGACATCAAGTATGAGGAAGGGTGTCTTCATGAATGTTAGCTGCGTGAAGGGGCTGCAAGGTTGCTATAGTCCCTGATGAACCTCTTGTAGAAGTTCTTAAACCCCAGAAACTTTTGTAGTTTTTTTTTTATGTGTTGCCAGAACAAGGTCTGGAATCGGCCCTTCTCCACAATCTTCCTCAGGGTCCGGTCACCTCTTCTGGTTATGCAGCGTTTTCTGCCACATTTTTTCCTTCCCACAGACGTCCCACTGAGGTGCCTTGATATAGCACTCTGGGAACAGCCTATTCGCTCAGCAATTTCTTTCTGTGTCTTACTCTCTTGCTTGAGGGTATCAATAATGGCCTTCTGGACAGCAGTCAGGTCGGCAGTCTTACCTATGATTGTGGTTTTGAGTAATGAACCAGGCTGGGAGTTTTTAAAAGCCTCAGGAATCTTTTGCACTTTTAGAGTTAATTGGTTGATTCAGATGATTAGGTTCATAACTCGTTTAGAGTACCTTTTCATTATGCTAATTTTTTTGAGATAGGAATTTTGGGTTTTCATGAGCTGTATGCTAAAATCATCAGTATTAAAACAATAAAAGACCTGAAATATTTCAGTTGGTGTGCAATGAATCTAAAATATATGAAAGTTTAATTTTTATCAGTACATTACAGACAATAATGAACTTTATCACAATATGCTAATTTTTTGAGAAGGACCTGTGTGTATGTGTGTGTGTGTGTGTGTATATATATATATATATATAAAAGATTATACATATATATTGAAACAATGACAACACCAAAGAAGAAAATAATCATGAAAAAAGAAACAGGAGACCCCTCCGCGCAAACTTAACCACACATTAAAACATGAGATAAAGCAATCCGATGAGTGGGTGGGTGGGGAGACATGGCAAAGCACCAGTTCGTTTCCACGTGGAAAACACCAAAGCAAAGCACCAGTTCGTTTCTCCACTCTAACGGCTGCACAGCTCAATCTATCATAAAACTAATAAATTCATGAAAATTAAAATAACAAGCATGAGTCCCTGTAAGACAGCTCCATCCTAGGTGTCCACTACCTGTTGCAATGATAGCTTGCTCTGCACTTGAATGGCAACAGAGGGAAACCACAAAATAGGTATGTATATATATATATATATATATATATATATATATATATATATATATATATATAGATATAGATATAGATATAGATATAGATATATATATATATATATATATATATATAAATATACAAAAATAAAAGGACAGGACAAAGAGTTTCTATTGAAACTCCATTTATCACTACAGATCTGTTTCGAGGGGTGGTGAAACCATCCTCTCTCTTCAGGTGATTATAGAGGAATTCTATAATCACATGAAGAGAGAGGATGGTTTCACCACCCCTCGACAGGTGATTATAGAGGAATTCTATAATCACATGAAGAGAGAGGATGGTTTCACCACCCCTCGAAACAGATCTGTAGTGATAAATGGAGTTTCAATAGAAAGTCTTTGTCCTGTCCTTTTATTTTTGTTTATTTGCTCTACCAAAAAGTATTGAGCACTCTCCTACGGAAGGATCTACTCAGAAAATCCTCTCTCTCTCTCTCTCTCTCTCTCTATATATATATATATATATATATATATATATATATATATATATATATATATATATATATATATATATATATATAAGCAAAGATTAGTAAGGGAGAAGTGAGGAGGGCATTAAAGAGGATGAAGAGTGGAAAGGCAGTTGGCCCTGATGACATACCAGTTGGAAGTGGCTAGGGGAGGTAGCAGTAGATTTTCTGACAAGAATATTCAACAAGGTTTTCGAAAGTGAGCAGATGCCAGAGGAATGGAGGAGAAGTGTGCTTGTGCCCATTTTTAAGAACAAGGGAGATGTACAGAGTTGTGGCAACTACAGAGGGATAAAGTTGATGAGCCATACAATGAAGTTATAGGAAAGAATAGTGGAAGCTAGACTAAGGGCAGAGGTCAGCATTTGTGAACAACAGTTTGGTTTCATGCCAAGAAAGAGCACCACAGCTGCAGTGTTTGCTTTGAGGATGTTAATAAAGAAGTACAGAGAATGTCAGAAAGAGCTGCATTGTGCCTTTGTGGATCTGGAGAAAGCATATGACAGGGTGCCGAGAGAAGAACTGTGGTATTGCATGAGGAAGTCTGGAGTGGCAGAGAAGTATGTTAGAGTGGTGCAGGACATGAATGAGAGACGTAAGACAGTGGTGAGGTGTGTTGTCGGTGTGACAGAGGAGTTCAAGGTGGAGGTGGGACTGCATCAAGGGTCAGCTCTCAGCCCCTTCTTGTTTACTATGGTGATGGACAGGCTGACAGACGAGGTTATACAAAAATCTCCATGGACTATGATGTTTGCAGATGACATCGTGATCTGTATTGAGAGCAGAGAACAAGTGGAGGAAAATCTAGAGAGGTGGTGGTATGCTCTGGAAAGGAGGGGAATGAAGGTTAGTCTCAGGAAGACAGAATACATGTGTGTGAACGACAAGGACCCAAGAGGAACAGTCAGGTTACAGGGGGCAGAGATAAAGAAGGTGGAGGATTTTAAGTACTTAGGCTCAACAATCCAGAGCAGTGGAGAGTGTGGAAAAGAGGTGAAGAAGCACGTGCAGGCAGGTTAGAATGGATGGAGAAAAGTGTCCGGTGTGATGTGTGATAGGAGAGTATCGGCAAGAATGAAGGGAAAAGTGTACAAGATGGTGATGAGGCCAGCAATGTTGTATGGTTTAGAGACAGTGGCCCTGGGGAAAGACAGGAGTCAGAGTTGGAGGTAGCAGAGATGAAACTGTTGAGGTTCTCTTTGGGAGTAATGAGGATGGATAGGATCAGAAATGAGTACATCAGAGGGACAGCTCATGTTAGATGTTTTGGAGACAAAGTCAGAGAGGCTAGATTGAGATGGTTTGGACATGTACAAAGGAGGGATAGTGAGTATATTGGTAGTAGGATGCTGAGTTTGGAACTACCAGGCAGAAGGCCCAGAGGAAGACCAAAGAGATTTATGGATGTGGTGAAGGCGGACATGAAGGTCATTGGAGTAATAGTAGAAGATGCAGAGGATAGGGAGAGATGGAGGCAGATCATTTGCTGTGGCAACCCCTGAAGGGAACAGCCGAACGGAAAAGAAGATATATATATATATATATATATATATATATATATATATATATATATATATATATATATATATATATATATATATATATATACACATACAGCTGCGACACACACAAAAAAGCATCAATAATAACCTCATAAAATTGCAATATTATTTAGGAATATAGACACATTTTACTCACCAAAAATCCTTTTGATTTGTACACAGAATCCATCCTCCTTTTTTTCCTCAAGAAGATTTCATTTACTCTGTCGTACAGATTATCCGTGCTTTTCAGTTCCATCAAGAAGTCCTTTTCTATCGCCATCGAGGCTAATGCTGAAAGTCGAGCCTGCCCTGTTGTATCCAGTGTTGCTCCAAACACCATGTTGATCTGTGGAAAATAACAAGCACTCCCAGCAATACAATTTGCAGTGTTCCTCGGAGCCTGTGAGCCAGAGGTACCGCTCATAGTTAGTGGACTGAAAGTGGGGGACAAATCCTTTTCCAAGTTGTGACATGCTTGCTTGCTTCAGAGTTGCCCGCCCATTCTTAACGATGTCCAGCTTTTCTTGAAAAGTCCGTCTTGAAAATGGCTTTGACAGTAAATCTGCAACTAAATCCATTTCTTCTCCTCCTTCAGGCATTGTGGGTTGACAAAACCGCTATTAAATCAACACAGCAATATATTTGCTTGTGCAGCTCGCTACAGATGCAGTTTGCTAGCTCTGGCTAGTACACTCTCTCACTATCCAATCATATGGTGTGAAAATGCTGACGTTTCCGTATGCCTGTGAGAAGGCCTTGGTGTCGCCAACTCTAAATCTGATTGGTTAAAGCAACAGTTTTCTCAATACTTATTTTATGCTACAGGGCCCGCAGAACTGATTAGTAGATTTCTGACCCTGGCAACAAATAATGGCTGAAATGTGATTGGTTAAAAGCTTAAATATGAAAACACACATCTGGAAGCAGCGCAACCAGGGGAAAAGCAATGAAAGGAAGCTGACAGACAATTTGGAATTATTTAATAAGTATTCATGGACAAAATATAATTAACATCAGTCTGTGATTCAGATATTCTTCAGGCCAGCAGAGAAGGCCTTGCAGGCCCTGACAGCCCACCACTGGCTGAGTTATATAAACCTAGCATCGCTAACTCTGGTGATAATTTTTTTCTTCACGTATTTACAGATATTTCTGACACGGCCAAGGAGCAAAGACAAAGTGCATGAAAATGTGCACTTAAAATCGATTTAATTAAACAGCTAAACTGATTCAAGTTTAGATATTACAGTCAAAATCTTACACGTTAAGAAACAAATGCTCAGAAATACCAGGTATAGACACCATCAGCTGCAATGAAACTCATCTGAAAACATGCAACTGGGCGTACAGAACAGAACCAGAACCAGAAGTGGAAAATATGTACCGTGCATAGCATTCATGAATAATGTAGCATCACTGGTTGCAGAGCTCAGTGTTTTAAACTTTCTGTATGAGTGTAAATTATCAATATATTTTCCTTTTCTAAAAAGCATATAAAGGATTTTTTTACATAATGAATCAAAAAATAAAACTAAAATAAAAACGCTGTAGTTTAAACATCTATGACAGCTAAACACAGCCATATTTTACCTGAAATAACCATGAAGCATCTATTAATAAGAAAAGCAATTAAAATATCAATAATATACGAATGGTAATGAAAAGATCATGCTGAATGGAGACAGTGCAATTTACTTAATGAAATAATAAAAATGTGATCGAACATCTGGTCAGGTCAGGTCAGGTATGAGGGCATGCACCGGGACAGCACTTCGCTGCGTCCACCAGCCACCTCCACTCATCCGGCCGTCTCTTGGCGATCGACCAGGCCTGCACAGGGCCCATACCCCTCGGCAGGGCAGCCCTCAGCTGCGACAACCACATCGCACGTGGTCGTCCCCGCGATCGGCTCCAGCCCCTAGGATCCCGAACGGACAGGATCCGGTGTGCTGGGTCTGAAGGCAGGAAACGCGCCAAGTGCCCATAGTAGCGCAGCTGACGGTCACGGATCAAGCAGGTTCCTCTTACCATCCCCGCATCCCCGAGCACCTTCTGGTTGGTAACAAAGTCCCACCAGCGGTATCCGATGATGCGGCGAAGGGAAGTCGTAACAAAGGAGTCCAGTCGTCGTCCAAGCTCAACCGTGAGCATCCATGTCTCACTTGAGTAGATCAAGACAGGGAGCACAAGGGAGTGAAAGACTCGGACTTTCGTCCGCCTGCTCAGATACCTCGACCACCACACGGTCCTGTCCAGTGAGTCCATCGCCCCATAGGCTAGATCAAGTCAACGATTGATCTCGGCCCTGCAATCAGTGGAACGATGGACCATGCTGCCAAGGTAAGTGAAAGACTCCACAATCTCTACTCTTTCACGACCCACAGTGATCGATTCAACAGCAGCATCCAAGAGGTTGCCGAAAGCCTGGATCTTGGTTAAAATGTGATCAAACATTTGGATAAAGAGGATATAATATTACAGTAATGCATAGACCAGTATATATGAAACTCTAGTGTAGATTTGCTGATGTTGGATACAGATGGTGGGCCAATCAACCATATAAATAAAAGAGAAAGATTTTAATTGTAAACCTAGAAAAACCTGATGAGAGCAGCTGCATCTAAAAACACTGTGACTGACCATCATAGGTCACGCAGATGAAGTTGAGTTTGTAGTTCTCGGGCAGGTTGACCCACTGCTGCCCTCCTCCAGACTGCACCGCTCTACTTCTCTTCTCATGGTTGCAGTCTTCATTCCACATCCCATTCCCCGGGGCCCAGTCCTCATAACAAAGCATTGTTCCGAAAACACAGAACCAGATAGCTGGCTGCATCTGTGACGTAGTCCAAGCCACACATGTTCGTTTGAGGCGTTTCAAGACGCTTCCTTCACCCAAAGTTGCATCTCCTCAGTTCACACAGAGACCAGATCATGATAATGGTTCCTGCAATAATGCAGAGCTTCCCACCAGGTAAGATTCTGTTCGGTCAAAATCAATCTGTCTGAAATGATTTACATGTACAGCCCATATTCAATATTTACTCAATTAATAACCACACTGTACTTTATTAAAACAGCATTACTTAACTTTCTCTCATAGCAGATAAATGGGAAGGGTTTGTTGCAATTCTCCTCAGTCCAGTAAAGATTCACATTTTTCTCAGTCCTGTTGACTGCAGCACAGTTTTCTGTGCCATCTGTATTGTTCAAGTTGTCAGAACTCCAGTAACCAAACAGGGAATTACTCTCATCCGACCACTTAAAGCAATCTTTAAACAGGCCAATCCAAACATAATATGTCACTGAATCTTGGATGACATTCCAGATCTTCTCATTCTCAGCCTGGTTCTTAACACTCTCCTCTTCTTCTTCTCCTTTCGGCTTTTCCCTTCAGGGGTCGCCACAGCGAATCATCTGCCTCCATCTCACCCGATCCTTTGCATCTTCCTCTCTTACATCAACTACCTTCATGTCCTCCTTCACCACATCCATGAATCGTCTCTTTGGTCTTCCTCTAGGCCCTCTGCCTGGTAGTTCCAACCTCAGCATCCTACTACCAATATACTCACTATCCCTCCTCTGTACATGTCCAAACCATCTCAATCTAGCCTCTCTGACTTTGTCTCCAAAACACCTTAAATATGCTGTCCCTCTGATGTGCTCATTCCTGAACCTATCCATCCTCGTTACTCCCAAAGAGAACCTCAACATTTTCATCTCTGCGACCTCCAGCTCTGCCTCCTGCCTTTTCCTCAGAGACACTGTTTCTAAACCATACATCGATGGCCTCAGCACTGTCTTGTACACTTTTCCTTTCATTTTTGCTGATATCCTCCTATCACACACCACACCGGACACTTTTCTCCAACCATTCCAACCTGCCTGCACTCGTTTCTTCACCTCTTTTCCACACTCTTCACTGCTCTGGATTGTTGAGCCTAAGTACTTAAAACCCTCCACCTTCCTTATTTCTGCTGCCTGCAACCTCACTGTTCCGCTTGGGTGTTTGTCATTCATACACATGTATTCTGTCATCCTGAGGCTAACCTTCATTCCCCTCTTTTCCAGGGCATACCTCCACCTCTCTAGATTTTCCTGCACTGGTTCTCTGCTCTCACTACAGATCACAATGTCATCTGCAAACATCATAGTCCATGGAGATTCTTGTCTAATCTCATCTGTCATCACCATAGCAAACAAGAAGGGGCTCAGAGCTGACCCATGATGCAGTCCTACCTCCACCTTGAACTCTTCTGTCACACTGACAGCACACCTCACCACTGTCTTACATCTCTCATACATGTCCTGCACCACTCTAACATACTTCTCTGCCACTCCAGACTTCTTCATACAATACCACAGTTCATCTCTTGGCACCCTTTCATATGTTTTCTCCAGATCCACAAAGGCACAATGCAGCACTTTCTGACCTTTGCTGTACTTCTCTGTAATCATCCTTAAAGCAAACACTGCATCTGTGGTGCTCTTTCTTGGCATGAAACCAAACTGTCCTTAGTATAGCGTCCACTATTCTTTCCCATAACTTCATCATATCGCTCATTAACTTTATCCCTCTGTAGTTGCCAAAACTCTGCACGTCTCCCTTGTTATTAAAAATGGGCAGCATCACACTTCTCCTTCAATCCTCTGGCATCGTCTTACTCTCAAAGACCTTGTTGAATGTTCTTGTCAGGAAATCTACTACTACTACCTCTCCTAGACACTTCCATACCTCCACCGGTATGTCATCAGGACCAACTGCCTTTCCATTCTTCATCCTCTTTAATGCCCTCCTCACTTCACCCTTACTGATTTTTGCTACTTCCTGGTCCTCGACGGTCACCTCTTGTACTCTTTTTTCTCTCTCATACAAGTCTTAGTCTGGTTGTTCACACTGACCAAGTCAATGTGATTTTCTCTGCAGTAGATCCAAGCATCAAGCCAGGTCTTTTTCTCATTAATGAATATATATTCATTAGTTTCTGTGTTCTCTCCTTTAAAATAGAAGAGAAAAAGAAGAACTCGTTTTTTTTATTTTGAAAGCTCTGCACAGAAAAGTAAATAAAAAGTGATCAATAATGTAAGAAAATAGGGAGGTTTTCAGACAGTCAAACAGTCTGACACATTTAACATTTTTACTGCAGGATAAACTTTTTCCCCTAAAAATTTACCTCAGTTACACACAAAAGTAAATTTATTGCTGCAGCTATAATCATGCCACAGCTCATCTCCTCGTCCTATCACAATACAGAACTCATTACCCCCGTTGTTGTTTGGTTGCCCAAAGTACCAGTTCATGTACGAGTCTTCATCTGTGTAGAAAGTTTGTTCTCCCAGAGACCACTTCCATTTCCCAGAGTCTTCTCTCCAAAGTTTGATCCAAGCTTGCTCTGCAGGTTCCTTCTTCAGTTTGCGTTTCAGCTTCATCATCTCTTCCATGTTGTTGATGGAGGTGAGATCAATGTATTTCTCTCTGCAGTAAGTCTGAGCTTCACTCCAGGTTTTCATCTCATTCACAAAGTGATAGCGATGAGGAATATATACCCCGATACCACATACTGCAGGGTAAGATGTGATATAAATCTCGCTTTAATGTGGGACTATACTTCTGTGAAAGATTACATTTTTTAATCTTGAAAAAGGGAGAAAGAAAATCCACAGTGATAAATTTGTCACCAACGTGTATTCAGCTCATCGTATAAAAGAGCTTTTTGGTTATTTTTTATCATTGATAGCAATATATTTTATAATTTATTGCGTGCATTTCGAGGCGACATGACGACGGTGTGGTTGGTAAGAAGGTCCTGGTCTGGCTCTCGGCCATTTGCATGTCAAGTTCGTATCGTCTACCCACAACAATTGAATGACCGTTTGGAGTAAATCCCAAATGATATGGAATGCAATACGGCATAATAAATTGAGAGTGAATGATGAATTCATGCTTCATCTAAAAAAAAAAAAAAAAAAAAAAAAAAAAATAGAGTGCGAAATAGTGACTATCCAGAATTGTGTTATTAAAAACAATAATATATGATAATAATAAATGATAAGTGCTTTAAAAAAATCTGATTACAATGTTTGTCCACTGGTGTCACTGTTGCTTGAAATTGTGCCAGCATTTCTTTATACCATTTTTTAAAAATCATTTTCATTTTAATCAGGAAGGTTACTAGAATTGTTTTCAGAGACATTTATTTAGATTTAAAGAAACAGTCTCTGTTGTAACTGCTGTGAAATCTACAGTACAGTATACTTTCTAATTGTAATCCACATGAAAAAAGCTATTCTAAACTCAATTTTAACTCCATAATCTCTGAGTCTCTCCTCGATAAAAAAGGCACAGGTGCAACCCAGGGATAGTCCAATGTTGTGAACCCAGAAGTGCTGATTCACAGAGGCACAATCTTAAATCTGTACAGGATACTGTACATGCATATGCAGCCCCCACACCCCCCGAGACAGACAGACAGACAGACAGACAGACACACACACACACACACACACACACACACACACACACACACACACACACACACACACACATTGAATATCACTACAAACCCAAAAATAAAGCAAACCCATGGATGATAAAGGGTGCCATTGTTGCAAAGCTTGACATTAAACCACAAACTCTTTGTGACCCTAGGCTTACATTGAGGCGTGATGTCTTCAATCTTCACAATTTGAGAGAATCATATAGAATAGATTAATCATAGAATAGGGAATCATATAGCACAATAGAATAATATTAGTTCTAATATAATCCACTCTTATAATATTAGATTATATGCACACATGAAAACCATAACAAAATTAAAGGAGCACACCAGGACCAAATGATTATGAGCCAAATGATCATGAGCAATTTTGGAGGAATCATCCCGTATTCTTTTCAGGTGATACGTTGCATTCTGGCCCAGAAAGATGCCGCTGCAGCAAGAAAGTGTTATGGTAGTGATCTTATGGAAGACCCAGATCATTCAATCCAGAATATCTGTATTGGCCTTCAAAGCATTGCAGGGCATTGAAGGCGCACTATATATTCCTCAACATCCTGAAATCAATGCAGTATGCCTGACAAGGTCCGTTCAAGAAGTGTTGATAACATAAATGCAGGAGCTTCATGGACACACACCTCAGCAATGGAACAACAGGTAAACTGATTTACAGGCCGTACTGCCTATGGTTGCCAGGTGGTTATAAAATGGGTTGCAGGGTGTTTGGTTCAAGCACCATGACCTATCTGTAATGTTCAGAAAAGTATATCCGTCAGATCATAAAACTGGTCCTGAAATGTGTGGCCTTTTACATTTTCCGCAGATTTAGAGGGGTTTTTTTTTTTCCATTTTAAAATGTATTTTCCCAATATGCATTAAAATCTGGGAGATGCAGGATTATAATCCTTGTAGAAGCAGGATCACGTATTTATCAGTAGGAGACTCAAAAAGTCACTAACATGGCCAGAATGAATCACCTTCTATTCACTAATAATAACTTTGGATAATAATTGTGTAATTAGTTATGCTGTGCTGATTGATGCTGCTTTTTTACATGTTCAACTTTTCTTCATTATCTATAGTTAATAAAGTCCAATCCATCAGTGATTGGTGGGAGCACAAGATACACCATGTAAAATGTTCAGGAAACGTTACATTTATCATTGATCCCGTTTTAAGTCTGGTGCTTTTTTAACAATTTTGCCACATATGTATATTCCATGGTTCATGGTGCACCTGTGTTCCAATTTATGTGGTTATCGGACCTATGGAGACCTTAACAGAAGCTCAGTGGGACATGAAAATAATGAGTCTTTCCTCATTACAAAACTGAGCATGAAATGGGTGTAAACTAGGAAATATTTGAATTATTTAAAAAACTGTGTTCACCATATATACATATTTTGAAATGATATTATTTCCCAGGCATGCACTAAATATTTTAATGTATTGATTCACAAATAAACAATTGCATGGAAATTTGAAATTTGATATTCAAATTTGAAGTTGGCTAGATGGAAAATATGCCAGTTTTGTGATCAGACATGTTTGTATAAGATATGTAGTTCAGATTTAAAGTAAAAACATATACTGTACCAGTTTATTATTTACTAGTTACCAGTTAAAGTTCAGTTTTCTGACCGAGGAATAGGAGAAAATGCCTGGTCTAGTACCATACGCACTGGACTCAATACAATCAAATGGAAGTTACTTTTAAAATATATAGAGAAAAAATTATAGTAAAGAAGTAAAGCGCCAAATCTGGAAGTAGATTCTGGGTTTGGTTACACCCTGTGTTTATAATTTCCAGCAATACCGCAAGCATGTATTATTCAGGTTTTTTCAACATTTTGCTATATTTATTGATGTATTTCTCATTAATTTAAAACTCAAGTAATACATAATATCTGATCAGTCCATTTACTGTAACCACTTAACCCTAATTAGGGTTGCAGGGAAGCTGGTGCCCACCTCAGCCGACTCCGACCGACGGCAGAGTACACCCTGGACGGCTCGCCAGGCCATTGCAGTGTGGAAATATGCTGACGGCCTTGCAGCCTACTTTTGTCAAAAGCCAGCAATCGTTCTTTTACATGAAACTCACACTATAGACAGTGAGCGATATTGCTGGCCTTTGATAACCCAGTTCGCTGCACTGCAGGGGATAGTGACAATCTTGTAGAGAGTTTGACTCGAACCCCCAACCTTAGGATTAGCGATCCAGCACCCTATACCACTAGGCCATCAATCAACCAATCAATCTGGGTGCCGTGCCAGAATTCTGATGTAGGCAGCAGCCATAACAGCCTTGTCATAGCTGTATACGAAGGGCAAAAAAATCCACAGTAGCAGTCCAAAGTTCTTTCTGCAGGGTGTTTTTATTGAGACACCATCTCTAGCGAGCTGGCTGTTGACTCTAAAGCATTCATCCGCCCTTTGATAGGTCTTGTTTTTATTCCTACTGGGTTGCTCGCCACACTTGTCACCAAATTTGGAAGATGGTGGGGGAGCCGGTTTAGTCGCCGACCACTCGACCAGGCAACAGGTTGTCCTGGCTTACATGTTCCCAGTAGCAGGGCTAAACCTGACCTGACAGTATAGACTAGGCCATTACTGCCCTTATAATATCTGTTTGGTGTGAAACATACAAAGTCCACTGAGATCACTGTCTAACTCAAAACTGTCACATTGCAGGGAAACACAAACTACTTTCACACACACACACACACACACACACACACGCCATCTCTTTCTTTTCTCTTAATCTGGTGATCTTTCAGCACTTACATGCACTGTTGGAGGTGGTTTTTTTGTTGTTGTTTTTTTTTTTCCAACCAAAATTCTGTTGTAACAGCATCTTCTGTAAAATGCATCTTTTGCTAAACATTCACTCCACACAATGTGAGTGCAATTTGGCCTTTAATTGAATTTATTTTTACTGTTCTAATTCCACAATGTAAATTCCGATTTCTGGATTGAACATTTTTGTTCCTTCCTAAATGGTTTGAACAATCAAAAACCATTCAATGAGGTATGTATGCTATTTGTTATCCAACTCTTCCATGCACTTTCCACAATGGATCACAGACGTTATGGGCAATGTATCATCACTATCTCAAACCTTTTCTCGGAGAACGTTGCACTTTTCATAGCAGACGGGATCTTGAGTAGGAGAAATACAACCCAGGTTTATTCTCTTGGTAACAATAAGACAACCAGGATTACTTTTTACTGCAATCTTTAAGTGTTCATCTTACTGGAATACTCCATGAATATTGAGTTCTCCTTTAAAACAGCTTTATGACATCAGATTTCGTATACTGTATTCAAAATTTCATTTAATAATGAATTGTTCACAGTAAAATTGTGGACTGACATAAAATTAAAAATCACAAATTAATCCACATTTACAAATCCAACCCCAAACTCTCTCTCTCTCTCTCTCTCTCTCTCTCTCTCTCTCTTACACACACACACACACACACACACACACACACACACACTTCTTCTTTCTTCTTCTTCTTTTACTTTCGGCTGCTCCCTTCAGGGGTCGCCACAGCAAATCATTCGCCTCCACCTCACCCTGTCCTCCGCATCTTCTTTTCTGACTCCAATGACCTTCATGTCTTCCTTCACCACATCCATAAATCTCTTCTTTGGTCTTCCTCTATGCCTTCTGCCTGGTAGTTCCAACCTCAGCATCCTACTGCCAATATACTCACTATCCCTCCTCTGTACATGTCCAAACCATCTCAATCTAGCCTCTCTGACTTTGTCTCCAAAACATCTTACGTGGGCTGTCCCTCTGATATACTCATTTCTGATCCTATCCATCCTCGTTACTCCCAGAGAGAACCTCAACATTTTCATCTCCGCGACCTCCAGCTCTGCCTCCTGCCTTTTCCTCAGCGCCACTGTTTCTAAGCCATACAACATGGCTGGCCTCACCACCGTCTTGTACACTTTTCCCTTCATTCTTGCTGACACTCTTCTATCGCACAGCACACCGGACACATTTCTCCAACCATTCCAGCCTGCCTGCACACGCTTCTTCACCTCTTTTCCACACTCTCCATTGCTCTGGATTGTTGAGCCTAAGTACTTAAAATCCTCCACCTTGGTCATCTCTGCTCCCTGTAACATCACCGTTCCTCCTGGGTCCTTCTCATTCACACACATGTATTCTGATTTTCTGAGGCTAACCTTCATTCCTCTCCTTTCCAGGGCATACCTCCACC
This sequence comes from Plotosus lineatus, assembly GCA_024760905.1. NCBI lineage: Eukaryota > Metazoa > Chordata > Actinopteri > Siluriformes > Plotosidae > Plotosus > Plotosus lineatus. The sequence goes on from CM045744.1 coordinate 17,013,057, forward strand.
TCTCTAGATTTTCCTGCACTTGTTCTCTGCTCTCACTACAGATCACAATGTCATCTGCAAACATCATAGTCCATGGAGATTCTTGTCTCACCTCGTCTGTCAGCCTGTCCATCACCATAGCAAACAAGAAGGGGCTCAGAGCTGACCCTTGATGCAGTCCCACCTCCACATTGAATTCGGCGGTCACACCGACAGCACACCTCACCACTGTCTTACATCTCTCATACATGTCCTGCACCACTATAACATACTTCTCTGCCACTCCAGACTTCCTCATGCAATACCACAGTTCTTCTCTTGGCACCCTGTCATATGCTTTTTCCAGATCCACAAAGGCACAATGTAGCTCCCTCTGACCTTCTCTGTACTTCTCTATTAACATCCTCAAAGCAAACATTGCATCTGTGGTGCTCTTTCTTGGCATAAAACCAAACTGTTGTTCACAAATGCTGACCTCTGCCCTTAGTCTAGCTTCCACTATTCTTTCCCATAACTTCATCGTATGGCTCATCAACTTTATCCCTCTGTAGTTGCTGCAACTCTGCACGTCCCCCTTGTTCTTAAAAATGGCCACCAGCACACTTCTCCTCCACTCCTCCGGCATCTGCTCACTCTCTAGTACCTTGTTGAATGTTCTTGTCAGAAAATCTACTGCTACCTCTCCTAGACACTTCCATACCTCCACAGGTATATCATCAGGACCAATTGCCTTTCCATTCTTCATCCTCTTCAATGCCCTCCTCACTTCACCCTTACTGATCTTTGCTACATCCTGCTCCTCAATGGTCACCTCTTCTACTCTTTTTTCTCTCTCATTTTCCTCATTCATCAGCTCTTCAAAGTACTCTTTCCATCTTCCCAGCACACTTCTGTCATCAGTCAATACATTTCCCTCTCTGTCCTTTATCAATCTAACTTGCTGCATGTCCTTCCCATCTCTATTTCTCTGCTGTGCCAACCTGTATAGATCATTTTCTCCCTCTTAACTATCCAACCTATCATACAAGTCATCATACACCCTCTGTTTGGCCTTAGCCACTGCTGCCTTACGCTGTGTCTCCCTGTACTCCTGTTTACTCTCTTCGGTCCTCTCAATGTCCCACTTCTTCTTAGCTAACCTCTTCCTTTGTACACACTCCTGCACTTCCTCATTCCACCACCAAGTCTCCTTATCTACTTTCCTTCCAGAGGACACACCAAGTACTCTCCTACCTGTGTCCCTGATCACATTTGGTGTGGTTGTCCAGTCATTTGGAAGCACTTCCTGGCCACCCAAAGCCTGTTTCAACTCCTCCTTGAAGACAACACGACACTCTTCCTTTTTCAACTTCCACCACTTTGTCTTCTGCTCTGCCTTTGCCTTTTTCACCTTTCTCACCATCAGAGTCATCCTGCACACCACCATCTTATGCTGTTTGGCAACACTCTCACCCACTATGACTTTGCAGTCACTGACTTCCTTCAAATTACATCGCCTACACAAGATGTAGTCTACCTGTGTGCTCTTACCTCCGCTTTCATAAGTCACCCTATGGTCCTGTTTCTTGTTGAAGAAAGTATTCACCACAGCCATTTCCATCCTTTTTGCAAAATCGATCAACATCTGTCCTTCTGCGTTCCTGTCCTGGATACCAAACCTGCCCATCACTCCCTCGTCCCCTCTGTTGCCTGCACCAACATGTCCATTGAAGTCTGCACCAATGACCACTCTTTCACGTCTGGGGGTACTCTGCATCACTTCATCTAAGTCACTCCAGAATCTCTCCTTCTCTTCTAGCTCACATCCTGCCTGTGGGGCATAAGCACTAACAACATTGAGCATTCCACCTTCAATTTCTAAGTTCAGACTCACCACTCTGTCTGACACTCTTTTCACTTTTAGAACATTCCTGACAAACTCCTCCTTTAAGATGACTCCTACTCCATTTCTCTTCCCATCCACACCATGATAAAACAGCTTAAACCCTGCTCCTAAGCTTTTAGCTTTGCTACCTTTCCACCTGGTCTCCTGAACACACAGTATGTCCAACTTCCTCGTCTGCATCATGTCAGCCAGCTCTCTACCTTTTCTTTGCATAGTTCCAACATTCTACCTTTTCTTTGCATAGTTCCAACATTCTACCTTTTCTTTGCATAGTTCCAACATTCTACCTTTTCTTTGCATAGTTCCAACACACACACACACACACACACACACACACACACACACACACACACACATACTGCTATTATATAACGGCACACCTGAAGTTTTCTTTAATTATTAATGCGCATTAAGTGGAACGATTGTACCTGTACAACATTCATGATGACAAATCAGGATATGCTACACCCGCTGGCCTCCCATTGGCTATTATGGAGCTGTATCTCCATAATACCCGTGATTCTTTTCGACAGAGTTACTGTTGTTTCATGAGTTTTTTTGAGTGTGCTCATTGCAACTTTATTTTTTGGCTCAGGCTTTTAACCTTGCATAAACATTTGACTGTAACTCTGCTAAGAAGAAACTCTGCACACACACACACACACACACACACACACACACACACACACGCGGGCGCGTGTGATTCTCGGTGTGAGTGAAAAGAAGCGGGCTTGTGACATGCGGTTGAGAGATATTGCAAAGGAATATTGCCATACCCGTGTACCATCAGTACGATATTGAAGCAGAAGGAGGGCTTAAAAGGTATACAGTGATACCTCTGCTCACGAACATAATTGGTTCCCAGAAAGTGTGTGTGAGGCGAAAAGTTCATCTTCCGAACATTTATTTCCCATAAGAAACCATTAAAATGAGAATAATCCGTTCCCAGGTCCCCATAAAACATAATTTTCTACTAAATAAGCCTTAAAACTACACAAAAATATACCTTATTTTATGTATAATAAATGTGCTATTGTATTGTAATTAAAGAAATAAACTGTACTGTATAATAAAGTCGTTTTATTTACCTTTGTGATGGTCGTTGATGGCTTGATGGAATGGAGTGGGAGGAGGAGGGAGGGAGGGACTTACTGTTTGGAAGGAGTGTTTGGAAACGCCCACTGTTTGGAAACACGCATAGCCACACACGCACCCTTAATAGCTTCCTTGTTCTTAAGGATGGTGGTAGACTTAGCGTACTGGTACTGGGACGCGAAGTCACACAAACGCACACCTCGTTCGTGTTTTTCAATGATCTCCGCCTGTGGTGGGGTCTTTTTCAGTCCCATAATAGCAAAAGTACACTCAATATGGTCCAAAATGTCTATCAAACACAAACCACTTCCGCATTCAAAGAAAGGGGTGTGACGAACTGTGACGCCGTGAGCGTGTGTCAGCTTCTCGTGGCCGCCACCGTGGCGCTGTTCGACCGCGTGGTTTGATTCGTCCGCCGAAAACTAGTTCGTCAGCAGAGACAATATCCTCGCAAATTTAATGTTCTTGAGGCGAAAAGTTCGTGAGCTTAAGCGTTCGTCAGCGGAGGTTTTACTGTACTTTCATAATTTTTAAATGGCTTAGGGAGTAGTATTGGGGGCCATGGAACGAATCAGTCCTTTTACATGTAAAATGCGGCTCAACTTACAAAAAAAATCAGGTTACGAAACCACTGCTGGAACGGATTAATTTCGTAAGGTAAGGTACCACTGTATATCTATACATACATAAATAAAAAGTAAATGTCCATACCTCATGTATCACATGTACTTCTAACCGTGTATGAGTTATGAGTTTTAGGGGCTCTTCTGCACCTGAAAATTAAACATAATATACTTCTTATATGATATCACTGTCATCCCTGTTCTTATTTTTAGAGGCAGAGATGCTACATCTGATAAAATGGAAATTCAAAACTCTCTATGCACTTTGGTACACTGCACTGTTCTGCAGTATTGTTTTGTACTCACTTATACAATTAATCAAGCTATGTAACCTTGCTCGGGTCACAGGGAGGCTTGTCTCTGACACTGGGTGAAGACAGAGTTCACCCTGAACAGCTCCCCAGACCAGGCAGAGCCAACACACAGCCATACAGACTTACACCTTGGGACAATTTGGACCAACCAAATAACCTAATAGATGAAATTGGAGTACCCACATGAAATCCATCAAACCAGGGAGACCCTGCAAACTTCAGCCAGAAAATGCTTTGCTTAGCCCAGTACCGGAACCCAGCCCTGCTCGCTGTGACAACGATGTGTTAAACACTGTGCATGTGAATGACTTGATAAGTAGAAAATAACTTTGTTACAAATGTTTGCCACTATTTTAGAGCATGAACTCAATATCTAGACCTGATCTGGCTAAATGGCGCAGAATATAATTGGTGTGCAATCAAGTTAAGCTCTGTGTTAGGATTTTTCTTCATTGTGTCCACCTGGATCTGCGTTGTCATTCAGAGCTATGGGATGATCCTAATTAAAAGACTCAGAGACACAGAAAATGCTTTGGTACTCTTTATTCAGATCCCCTGTGTGTTTGTGAGGCACAGACATATTCACACACACACACACACACACACACACACATACACACACACACACACACAGAAGTACAAAGGGATGAAACAGAAAATTGACAAAGTGTACCACACAGCAAGGATGTTGTCACCCCCCAACAACAACACTAAGAAACCAACTCCATATACGGAAATATATTGAGACACATTTTCCTTCTGCCATCATGCAGTCTCGTGGTTTGGCATTTTGTTACAAAAAGAAGATTAGGCAGTGTTTTTGTTTCTTTTTTTGAAGATCAAAGGATCCAGCTTAATGCTTAAAAATACATGATTAACACTTTGTGAATCCCAGTAATATCCTATCACTCTGACTAGCAGTGGATATTTTGGTTACAGTCCAGAAATTCCACAAATATGGTTCAGTATAGTGGTCTTTGGCCATGCAGTGTCAGGTACAGTGCATTTAAAAGTCCACATTTTTACATATTACAATTCCATAGTTTGGCATGTAAAAAAATAAAAATAAAAAAATTTGAGAACTTTTTCTACCATTGATGTGACATATAATTTGCATTACAGTGAGTCGTCGACTTACGACCGCGTTTGGTTCCGGCAGACTTCCGGTCTAACTCGATCTGGTCGTATGTCGACTTTCCATCCAAATACACTCACGCCAAACAAAAACAGATGAATAAATCTCACGCATTTAAATCTATACATCTATTGTCAATTCCATGTCACTGTGACATGCAGCGGAGAGCCATTCCTTTCTGTACTCCACTGTGTGGGTGGGACCGATAGCTTCAAACTCCAATTTTATTGGATTATAATAACATCCACAGACTGTGCATGTTGTTTGAGTAAAGAGATAAATTTCCCTCGTTTTGATCGGCTCATTCCACGAAGCCAAGCACAGCTGGCAAGAAAACACAAATGGACAGACATGGAAAAACTTCAACCCGCAGAGCAGCTGATTGCCAAAACTTTGGACGCGCGTCCTGTCACACAAACACTGCAGCGTGCGAGTCCAATAAAATTAGAGTTTCACGGTATTGGACCCGCCCACACAGAAATGATTGGCTCTCCGCTTCGCGCCACAGTGACGTGGAATTGAAAGTAGATGAATAGATTTGCTCTGAGCAGGTAGAAAGTAAAGCTGCAGCATCGCCTGCTTGGCCTTTTAAGATGCTGGCGCTGCCGGCAGCGCAAACAACCGTCGTACGCCACACTCGCACTGCACTGCCATGAATCCTGCTTCACCACTTTTGCGGTCGTAAAGTCGATCAGACGTAACTCGCATAGGTCGTAAGTCGACGACTCACTGTATTTAACTGGGAAAAAAACCTGAAATCTGGAAAAACAAACAAACAAAACAAAACCACATTGATGCTTAAGTGAACAAGGGGTGTGTTCGTGTTTCAAATTTCAAATAGCATTCAAGATCATGTTAAAACATAATCAGCCATCAGATGATTTTGTTTGCTTTTTTCTTTTTTTTACTTTTACTTTCTAAATTATAGAGGTTATGGGTGACATTAAAATTGGGAAAAGTCTTGAAATCGTTTTGCTTCATTTCTTGTTTTTGCTTCAGAATATAATTAACATGGATGTATTGTTTTTAGATCCACTGAACCTGGACCTAGGTTCATGTTCACAACCATGCTCCAGGTCTGTGCCATGCAAGTTAATTTGGTGGTCCTCAGTGCTATACAGGGGCTAACTGGCTGTTCCAAATTGCCCCTACTTGTAAATCTGAGTGGTTATATATGTGTGTGTGTGTGTGTGTGTGTGTGTGTGTGTGTGTGTGTGTGTTGGCCCTGTGATCGTCTGGTGATCTGTTCAGAGTATAACCCACCTTGGCCAAGTATTGGCTGAGATAATGATATATCCCATTCTAATAGGATGATGCAGTGTTCAGCAAATGAGTGAGTGAGTGAATGAAAATTACTTGAAGAGGGTAAAGGAGGAATTTCTTAGATGGTTAATAAAATCGAGCATTGGAAGATTCTGAATTTTCTGTCACATTACCTTCTCCAGCACACAGTCCAGCTCCTTTCTATGGACCTCTAGGCTTGGGCTTATTTTCACTCTCAACTCTGCACCCAGCTGTGCACCAATTTTCACTTAAGGAGATACGTCTTCGTACTCCCTGGGCTTTTCATAATCTGTCCTGTCTGCTTGTCCCTTATTTTATTCAGTCTGCCTATTAGTTTTACTTTGTTCCCCATTATGTGCTCTTGTGTTTGTTCTCTCTTTGGTTTTTGTCAGTGTGGCTTTTTACAGTTAAATGTGCTTCCCACCTGTCTCACAACTTTCATACCAGGTACCCTGTCGGTGTGCCGTCAGCTTTTATTTTGGTTTGCGGACCAGCCGACATTCACTATGAGTCTTAACATGTTAGCCTTATGACTGTGTTTGTTGTGTTTTTATATTTTGTTTTGTTCTACAACCTTGGGTGTAGGTCTCATGAGGTTTTTTTTTTTTTTTTTTAATCCCTTCTAATTTTTTGATTAACTGAAGAAATAAAGACATTTACAACAATTTTAAAAAATATTTTTAATTTCAAAAATTTACAATCAACAAGCCCAGTCACTGTTCAAGTTAAATGCTCAACACCAGAGACTCAGAGTACCCCGCAGGACTGTTTTCTTTGTACAGACTGAGATGTGTTCCTTGCTGCAGTCACACTGTAGGACTTTTCTATCAATCGAGATGTAAATGCTGAGTATGTCACTGGATATATTAGTACAGTGATACCTCAGCTCACGAACATAATTGGTTCCCAGAAAGTGTGTGTGAGGCGAAAAGTTCGTCTTCCGAACATTTATTTCCCATAAGAAACCATTAAAATGAGAATAATCCGTTCCCAGGTCCCCATAAAACATAATTTTCTACTAAATAAGCCTTAAAACTACACAAAAATATACCTTATTTTATGTATAATAAATGTGCTATTGTATTGTAATTAAAGAAATAAACTGTACTGTATAATAAAGTCGTTTTATTTACCTTTGTGATGGTAGTTGATGACTTGATGGAATGGAGTGGGAGGAGGAGGGAGGGAGGGACTTACTGTTTGGAAGGAGTGTTTGGAAACGCCCACTGTTTGGAAACACCCTTAGCCACACACGCACCCTTAATAGCTTCCTTGTTCTTAAGGATGGGAGCAATGGTAGACTTAGCGTACTGGTACTGGGACGCTAAGTCACACAAACGCACACCTCGTTCGTGTTTTTCAATGATCTCCGCCTGTGGTGGGTCTTTTTCGGTCCCATAATAGCAAAAGTACACTCAATATGGTCCAAAATGGCTATCAAACACAAACCACTTCCGCATTCAAAGAAAGGGGGTGACGAACTGTGACGCCATGAGCGTGCGTCAGCTTCTCGTGGCCGCCACCGTGGCGCTGTTCGACCGCGTGGTTTGATTCGTCCGCCGAAAACTAATTCGTCAGCAGAGACTATATGCTCGCGAATTTAATGTTCTTGAGGCGAAAAGTTCGTGAGCTTAAGCGTTCGTCAGCGGAGGTTTTACTGTACTTGTATTGATATCATGTCACAAGTTAGGAAGTTCACTAACCAGAATCCCTGAATAAACAGTCAAGCACACCACATGCTGCATGATGGTTCCACTGCATTTAGATCAGGCAATGGGACAGAGTACAAAACTGCAAAGTACAGACTGAAAAAGTCCATTACAGCAGCCAAAAGGCCGTGCAGAGAGAAGCTGGACAACTTCTACCTCACTGCTGACCCTGGGCAGATGCGGCACAGCTTGGAGCACATCGCCGGCTATCAGATCAGCACTAAAACCATCAGCTCCACCAACTGGACAGCCTGCCAGATGATCTCAAGACATTCTACACCTGTTTCGAGACCTCTAACTACAGCACAGAGAGGACATGCAAACACACACTGGGACCCACCCCCACATACACACTCCAACCATCTGGACATGATGGAGGTGGGTTGAGTACAGTTCACTGCCATTTTGAACCGGGTGTTTAGCAGTCTAGGCTATTTTTTTTTTTCTTTAGCTCTTATTAATTAAATGAGTGAAATCCTACTTTGGAATTATAGTAATCCTTAGAGGTGTATTCATTCGTCGAAGATTTAGCACTGTAGACAATAGACATCTATTTGTGAGTTGTTGTCCTTTACTGAGATATGTTAGATTGTCACTTGTGAGGTCTTAGGTGCCGATCCATGTGTCAAAAGTTTTGACCCATTTCGTGTGACTCGTCCGTCTAACCCCAGAAACTGAATTGGAGCGTTGTAGAGTCATCTTTTGAAAATCTCCTGTTAGTCAAAGTTGTGAGACAATTGATCGCACAATATATCGTCAACCTTGTTAGTTTACTATATTTGGCGGCTATGTTAATACGGAATTCTTTATCAGAAAGTAGTTCAATTATCATCTCACTTATCTTTGAACATAGCCTTTGTTTATTGTAAACAATTAAAAATGTTTTATATTAGTTTAGGGGTAATAAACTTCGGATCAAACTGATTATTGGAGTTGTCCTTTGAACACTTAGTATATCCAAATTATCAAGCCCAGTGTTTTATGAACCCGCGGATAAGGCTATTTATGTGCCTATATGCTTTTGTGAAAGTGTCTTGACTCTACTGAAGAAGAAACGGGTCAGCACCACAACACAGTGATGAGATACATCAATGGCAATGATGAAGCAACATACAGGAGGGAGGTAGCCAACCTGGTGTCATGGTGTAAGGACAATAACCTCACCCTCAACACAGACAAGACAAAGGAGATGTTTATTCGAGTTTGAGATGGAAAGGGTGAATACTTTTAAATGTCAACAAATCCTCATCTGCTAGGCCCTAACTTGGATATTCAACCCCACACAGCTGGAGAAGAGGACTCAGAAAGGTACTCAAACTCAGGACTCAGAACTCAGGATTCAGAAGCTGTACATTCTGAGGAGGCTGAGGAAGTTTGGCATGTTGCTCCATAGATCATCAGCAACTTCTACAGTTGCATTGTTGAGGGCATCCTGACCAGCTGCATCATTCCGTGGTATGGCAGCTCTACTGTTATGAACAAGAAAGGTCTGCAGAGAATGGCAATGACTGAAGATCACCTGGAGCCTCTTATACAAAGGGTATGTACACACAAAAATGTAGCACATGTCTTTTCCCATCATAAAGTTTAGATGTATCAAGAATGAAATGACTGCAGAAATGTGGTGCCTCACACCAACTTCATGGCAGACGTTTGGATGTTTCTGAAGATATAGGTCGTTTATCAGAGCATCCGCCACAGCATGCTCCACAGGAGAGCTGTCGCCATCATTAAAGACTGCAAACAAAACATGGACTATCCACACTTGTACCCTAAGAACAAAGCTATTGAATTATGAAATGCAGGACTTACCAGTTATAGAACACCATCAGACCCATTAACAGAAGACAGGATTATATAATACATCAATTGGCTGTTTACATCCTATCCAACTGAACAGACAAATTTGGCCATAAAAAATGATGACTTTGCACAGTATTAATATATACTTAATATATTAATAATATATCGTACAGGCTGTATTGTTTGCACTATTTTTCATAGTTTATTTACATTATACACACATTTTATTTTTGATTATTTTTAATACTTCTGGTATTTGTTGTGAAGATCAGAAGAATATTTATTATTATTACTATTATCATAATCATCATCATCATCATCATTATTATTATTATTATTATTATTATTATTATTATTGTTGTTGTTGTTGTTGTACAGGGAACCATGTTTCTGTTTCATGACTGTATGTATGACAAACTAGTTGAACGTGAATTTAAATTATGCAAAAAAAAAAAAAAAATCACATTATGATAATCAAATGAAAAACTGTCTTCACCTCCCTCATCATCATCATCATCATCATCATCATCTTCCTCCGCTTAATCTGAGGTCAGTCTTCACCTGCCTTTACTTTTTAATATGAATGACAAATACAATCTTACATATTTTATTTAAATATTTATTTCATAATAATCCTAAATGGAAGGCAGCGTATGCTCATGAAGCTTAGGGAGGAGACAGTAAAATGATATGCCCATAAAGAATGTCTTTCATATTTGTTTGTGTATAATGGTAATGTTTATGCGTCCCATACTCTACCACCTGCTGCTTTTAACTTGTTACATATTTCCCTAGAAACAGATATTATCTCATTAACAGCTTTGTTATGTCTGTGTGTGCGTGTGTGTGTGTGTGTGTGTGTGTGTGTGTGTGAATTTGCATATGCAAGGCAGGTAACTGTGCATAGCTGAGTTTACACAGTGATGAATGTAAACGTTGCTATTATTCACTTTTGCAGCTGAGCTTTTGACTGACGCCCCGAACATATTCAGAATGATTTTGATGGCAGTTCCTTGTGTGACTGTCCATGCCAACCCTATAAATGACTTGGAGTTGACTGACATCCACATTCCACAGGAGGTTTGATATTATTTATTTGCATTCATTGTTTATGCAAAAACACACAAAGTTCCTTTGGATGACTCAAAGAACTGAGGTGAATGCACAAATTCACACTTTATATGATGAGATGTGACATGTTTCCACAAGACCATTAAACACTTACATTTTAAAGGGTTTTATTTTGAGTTTCAGACAGTAAATAATCTATAAAGTAATGGAAATAAACAACCTGCTAACAATTTGCAGTCAGTCTCTGAGTGGGTCCTGTTTATCTGAAACTATGCAACCGAAGGGATTGTGCAGACAAACAACAAACATCATCAAAATAGACATTGCGTTGGTCTCCGTGTCAAACACACAAGGCTAAGGTGCTGCAGAATTGACCACACTGCACTTGACTCATCAGCATTTGTTGAAAGGGGCTGACATCCCTTTTATACCCATGTGACCAACACTTTACAATTAGATATATTTTATTTGACTGTACTGACTGTAAACCCGTTAGACTTGACTGGCTCTTGATTAATCCTGGTTTTGGACTTTGCACTCATACAGTGATACTTTTAGCACATCTACAGTATTTAACACAAGCTCTCTGATTTAGTGAATTAGCATTTATTATAATACCTTTATTATATTGTAATACTTTTATTTAATGTACCCCACTCCATCTCTTAAAATAGAAATTCCTTTAAATCATGGGAAAATTGCACCACTAAACAATTACGGACTAAAGCAATGTGCAAGATTTGGTTACATCTGCTTATGGTTTGATCCAACTGAACAGTTTAAAGTCCTGCTGTTATAATAGGTGGACTATTATAAGCTTAAACTTGTTAAAAGGGGCTGTTGGCTGAGCCAGAGTTGATGCACTGAGATAAAAACCCCATATGTCACATTTCATCAAATGGTCGGGCTTCTGCCCATGGAGTCAGGCCGGGCCAAGCCCGAAAAAGAGACCTCCCATAAACCTAGCGCCTGTGGGAGGGGCATTGAGGGTTGGGTGCATTGTGAGTTGGGTGGCAGAAGAAGGAATGGGTTCTGTCAGACTGAGCCTCGGCTACTGACTCTGATTATTGGGATATGCTGGTGACATTCATTTAGTTTAATTGTAGCTTCAGACAGTGTTAGCTGACAGTTGTTCCAACTTATCTACAACCCGCTTAATATCAAGATGCTTGACAAATGAGTGAGTGATTAATATATATATATATATATATATATATATATATATATATATATATATATATATATATATATATATATATATCTTCTTCTTCTTTTCCTTTCGGCTTTTCCCTTCAGGGGTCGCCACAGCGAATCATCTGCCTGCATCTCACCCTATCCTTTGCATCTTCTTTTCTTACACCAACGACCTTAATGTCCTCCTTCACCACATCCATGAATCGTCTCTTTGGACTTCCTCTAGGCCTTTTGCCTGGTAGTTCCAGCCTCAGCATCCTATTACCAATATACTCAATATCCCTCCTCTGTACATGTCCAAACCATCTCAATCTAGCCTCTCTGACTTTGTCTCCACAACGTCTTACATGTGCTGTCCCTCTGATGTGCTCATTCCTAATCCTATCTATCCTCGTTACTCCCAAAGAGAACCTCAACATTTTCATCTCTGCTACCTCCAACTCTGACTCCTGTCTTTTCCCCAGGGCCACTGTTTCTAACCCATACAACATCGTTGGCCTCAACACCGTCTTGTACACTTTTCCTTTCATTCTTGCCGATACCCTCCTATCACACATCACACCGGACACTTTTCTCCAACCATTCCAACCTGCCTGCACACGCTTCTTGACCTCTTTTCCACACTCTCCATTGCTCTGGATTGTTGAGCCTAAGTACTTAAAATCCTCCACCTTCCTTATCTCTGCTCCCTGTAATCTCACCGTTCCTCTTTGGTCCTTGTCATTCATGCACATGTATTCTGTCTTACTGAGGCTAATCTTCATTCCCCTCCTTTCCAGGGTATACCTCCACCTCTCTAGATTTTCCTGCACTTGTTCTCTGCTCTCACTACAGATCACAATGTCATCTGCAAACATCATAGTCCATGGGGAATCTTGTCTAACCTCATCTGTCAGTCTGTCCATCACCATAGCAAACAAGAAGGGGCTGAGAGCTGACCCTTGATGCAGTCCCACCTCCACCTTGAACTCTTGTGTCACACCTACAGCACACCTCACCACTGTCTTACATCTCTCATACATGTCTTGCACCACTCTAACATACTTCTCTGCCACTCCAGACTTCCTCATGCAATACCACAGTTCTTCTCTCGGCACCCTGTCATATGCTTTCTCCAGATCCACAAAGGCACAATGCAGCTCCCTCTGACCTTCTCTGTACTTCTCTATTAACATCCTCAAGGCAAACACTGCATCTGTGGTGCTCTTTCTTGGCATGAAGCCAAACTGTTGTTCACAAATGCTGACTTCTGCCCTTAGTCTAGCTTCCACTATTCTTTCCCATAACTTCATCGTATGGCTCATCAACTTTATCCCTCTGTAGTTGCCACAACTCTGCACGTCTCCCTTGTTCTTAAAAATGGGCACCAGCACACTTCTCCTCCATTCCTCTGGCATCCTCTCACTCTCTAAGACCTTGTTAAATGTTCTTGTCAGAAAATCTACTGCTACCTCTCCTAGACACTTCCATACCTCCACCGGTATGTCATCAGGACCAACTGCCTTTCCATTCTTCATCCTCTTCAATGCCCTCCTCACTTCACCCTTACTAATCTTTGCTACTTCCTGGTCCTCAACAGTCACCTCTTCTACTCTTTTTTCTCTCTCATTTTCCTCATTCATCAGCTCTTCAAAGTACTGTTTCCATCTTCCCAGCACACTTCTGTCATCAGTCAATACATTAGCACACTTCTGTCATCAGTCAATACATATATATATATATATATACACACATACACAAATACACTGGTCCTTCTCAAAAAATTAGCATATTGTGATAAAGTTCATTATTTTCTGTAATGTACTGATAAACATTAGACTTTCATATATTTTAGATTCATTACACACAACTGAAGTAGTTGAAGCCTTTTATTGTTTTAATATTGATCATTTTGGCAAAAAAGTAAAGAAAAAACAAAAATCCCCATCTCAAAAAATGAGCATATTTCATCCAACCAATAAAAAAAGTGCTTGTAATACGAAAAAGTCAACCTTCAAATAATTATGTTCAGTTATGCACTCAATACTTGGTCGGGAATCCTTTTGCAGAAATGACTGCTTCAATGCGGCGTGGCATGCAGGCAATCAGCCTGTGGCACTGCTGAGGTGTTATGGAGGCCCAGGATGCTTCCATAGCGGCCTTAAGCTCATCCACAGTGTTGGGTCTGGTGTCTCTCAACTTTCTCTTCACAATATCCCACAGATTCTCTATGGGGTTCAGGTCAGGAGAGTTGGCAGGCCAATTGAGCACAGTAATAGCATGGTCAGTAAACCATTTACCAGTGGTTTTGGCACTGTGAGCAGGTGCCAGGTCGTGCTGAAAAATGAAATCTTCATCTCCATAAAGCTTTTCAGCAGATGGAAGCATGAAGTGCTCCAAAATCTCCTGATAGCTAGCTGCATTGACACTGCCCTTGATAAAACACAGTGGACCAACACCAGCTGCTGACATGGCACCCCAGACCATTACTGACTGTGGGACTTCAGGCATTTTAGCATTTCCTTCTCCCCAGTCCTCCTCCAGACTCTGGCACCTTGATTTCTGAATGACATGCAAAATTTGCTTTCCATCCGAAAAAAGTACTTTGGACCACTGAGCAACAGTCCAGTGCTGCTTCTCTGTAGCCCAGGTCAGGCGCTTCTGCCACTGTTTCTGGTTTAAAAGTGGCTTGACCTGGGGAATGCGGCACCTGTAGCCCATTTCCTGCACAAGCCTGTGCATGGTGGATCTGGATGTTTCTACTCCAGACTCAGTCCACTGCTTCCACAGGTCCCCCAAGGTCTGGAATCGGCCCTTCTTTCACTTTCTCCTTCCCACAGACGTCCCACTGAGGTGCCTTGATACAGCACTCTAGGAACAGCCTATTCGCTCAGAGATTTCTTTCCGTGTCGTACCCTCTTGCTTGAGGGTGTCAATGATGGCCTTCTGGACAGTAGTCAGGTCGGCAGTCTTACCCATGATTGCGGTTTTGAGTAATGAACCAGGCTGGGAGTTTTTAAAAGCCTCAGGAATCTTTTGCAGGTGTTTAGAGTTAATTGGTTGATTCAGATGATTAGATTAATAGATCGTTTAGAGTACCTGAACATGATATGCTAATTTTTTTGAGATAGGAATTTTGGGTTTTCATGAGCTGTACACGAAAATCATCAGCATTAAAACAATAAAAGACCTGAAATATTTCAGTTGGTGTGCAATGAATCTAAAATATATGAAAGTTTATTTTTTATCAGTACATTACGGAAAATAATGCACTTTATCACAATATGCTAATATTAATAAAGGCAAATATAGACCATCTTAGTACAGACATGCTCTGTATTTATCACTAGAGTCATTCTTGCTGAAGCAAACCTCTGCACAGTCAGTCTCGTGCACTCACACATATAAAACTTTATGCATATAACTTAAAGTAATATTTTTTCTTCTCAAATATTATTCCTGACTATAACACCCCTTATTTTCGAGTTGCTGTTCTTTTTGAACCCCTCCCATCTCATTTTCTTCAGTCTCAGAGCTTCTGCTTCTAATAAATAGAAAATAAATGTTTTTTTTTTTCTGTACATGTTTCTGTATATCAACATACAAAGTATAAAGAGGTCCTCAGTGAGAGTGATTTTACTGCCTGCTACCCAGCCATTACTTTAAAAATAAAAATTAAAATGGTGGACATTTTACTTAAATTAAACTCAATTTATTCAATGACCTTTTCATGAGCTTTTGGCCCTGACTTGGCTCCCTGATTTTTTATTTTTTTTATTTTTCAAAGTATCCAGTATGCCGATCGCTTTGCATTTACTGACAGTGTACAAAACTAAAATAAATGTTCTGCCCCAGGATGCCAGAGGAATGGAGGAGAAGTGTGCTGGTGCCCATTTTTAAGAACAAGGGAGATGTGCAAAGTTGTGGCAACTACAGAGGGATAAAGTTGATGAGCCATATGATGAAGTTATGGGAAAGAATAGTGGAAGCAAGACTAAGGGCAGAGGTCAGCATTTGTGAACAACAGTTTGGTTTCATGCCAAGAAAGAGCACCACAGATGCAGTGTTTGCCTTGAGGATGTTAATAGAGAAGTACAGAGAAGGTCAGAAGGAGCTGCATTGTGCCTTTGTGGATCTGGAGAAAGCATATGACAGGGTGCCGAGAGAAGAAATGTGGTATTGCATGAGAAAGTCTGGAGTGGCAGAGAAGTATGTTAGAGTGGTGCAGGACATGTATACGAGATGTAAGACAGTGGTGAGGGGTGTTGTCGGTGTGACACAAGAGTTCAATGTGGAGGTGGGACTGCATCAAGGGTCAGCTCTGAGCCCCTTCTTGTTTGCTATGGAGATGGACAGGCTGACAGACGAGGTTAGGCAAGAATCTCCATGGACTATGATGTTTGCAGATGACATTGTGATCTGCAGTGAGAGCAGAAAAGAAGTGCAGGGAAACCTAGAGAGGTGGAGGTATGCCCTGGAAAGGAGGGGAATGAAGGTTAGCCTCAGTAAGACAGAATACATGTGTATGAATGCCAAGGACCCAACAGGAACGGTCAGGTTACATGGAGCAGAGATAAGGAAGGTGGAGGATTTTAAGTACTTTGGCTCAACAATCCAGAGCAATGGAGAGCGTGGAAAAGAGGTGAAGAAGCGTGTGCAGGCTGGTTGGAATGGTTGGAGAAAAGTGTCCGGTGTGATGTGTGATAGGAAGGTATTGGCAAAAACGAAAGGAAAAGTGTACAAGACGGTGTTGAGGCCAGCAATGTTGTATGGTTTAGAAACAGTGGCCCTGGGGAAAAGGCAGGAGGCAGAGCTGGAGGTAGCAGAGATGAAAATGTTGAGGTTTTCTTTGGGAGTAACGAGGATGGATAGGATCAGGAATGAGCACATCAAAGGGACAGCACATGTAAGATGTTTTGGAGACAAAGTCAGAGAGGCTAGATTGAGATGGTTTGGACATGTACAGAGGAGGGATAGTGAGTATATTGGTAGTAGGATGTTGAGGTTGGAACTACCAGGCAGAAGGCCTAGAGGACGACCAAAGAGACAATTCATGGATGTGGTGAAGGAAGACATGAAGACAGTTGGTGTAAGAGTAAAAGATGCAGAGGACAGGGTGAGATGGAGGCAGATGATTCGCTGTGGTGACCCTTCCCTGAAGGGAAAAGCTGAAAGGACAAGTATATATATATATATATATAAACCTAAACACACACACACACACACACACACACACACACACACACACACACACACACACATTTTTGTTGTCTCACAGCAACAGTGACACAGCAGCCAAGAAATTATGGAAATGAAACGGCTTCATATCTTGGCAGCCAGTGAGATCATTTGCATAAAACAACATCACGTCCTGAAAAATAAATACATAAATAAACATAAGGTACATGGGGAAGTTCAGGATCCTGAGTCTTCAGGCAACAATGACATGCCACATAATGAACTTTTTTTTTTTTTTTTTTTTAAC
This sequence comes from Plotosus lineatus, assembly GCA_024760905.1. NCBI lineage: Eukaryota > Metazoa > Chordata > Actinopteri > Siluriformes > Plotosidae > Plotosus > Plotosus lineatus. The sequence continues at coordinate 17,030,613 of CM045744.1, forward strand.
TGTAGCAAGTGCTGATGGATCAATGTCTAGAAGATAAACCAGCGGTCGGGAATCTATGGCTCTCTAGCCATATATGGCTCTTCCGGAGACGTCATATGGCTCCCAGACAGTTTGGAGTTGAGGGGGCCAAAAAAAATTAAATTAAATTAAATTAAATTAAAATATATATATATTTTTTTTTTGGAACTGGTTTTAAAATACTTGTGATAATCTTAATAATATTAAGTGATTTAAAATTAGTTTTAAAGATACATTTTAAAAGTCAGGGGTGGGTTGCGGCACTTGCAATCCACCGGTGACCCAAGGATCAGGTCGGGAACCAATCGATCGCAAGTACGTCACGGGTCATTGTCAATGTACAGAAATTAATTTTATCAGAGATAAAATTTCAACCCTTCAACCCGCTTCAACCCTTGTAACAGAAAAGATGGCGAAAAGAAAAAAAGACGATGATTACCGTACATTCCAGGCTGCGTGGACAGAGGAATTTGCATTTGTGGAGAGAGCAGGATCCGCAGTATGTCTAATATGCAATGACAAAATTGCATCAATGAATCGCTCAAATATAAAGCGGCACTTCGATACGCGTCATGCTTCTTTTGCATTGAAATATCCACCGGGGGACAGCAGGAAAAAGGCATGCGAAGAGCTGCAACGGAAAGTGCAGACGAGCCAGCAGCAACTGCGTGTCTGGACCACGCAAGGTGACGGTAATTCCGCTTAGCTTTGGCGGGTGCTTTGGCAATAGTGAAGAGTGGAAAGCCGTTCACAGATGGCGAATATGCCAAAACATTTAAGCTTGATGTGGCCATTGAACTTTTTGATGACTTTCCAAATAATGTCAAGATTATAAAAAAATTAAAAGACATGCCACTGTCAGCAAGAACGGTTCACGATCGGAGCATCATGATGGCGAATCAAGTCGAGGAAACACAAATTAAGGACATAAACGCTGGGACATACTTTTCTCTCGCGTTAGATGAGTCAACAGACGTTAGCAATCTATCTCAGTTCAGTATAATTGCCAGGTATGCTACAGGTGACACACTGCGTGAAGAAATCTTGGCTGTTTTGCCAATGAAAGAGACAACAAGAGGAGAGGATTTATTCATGTCGTTCATGGAGTTTGCTAAAGAAAAAAATACCACTGGATAAACTTATTTCTGTGTGCACTGATGGTGCACCATGCATGTTGGGGAAGAACAAAGGGTTTGTAGCACTTCTCCGTGAGCATGAAAAGAGAGCAATCCTAAGTTTTCATTGCATCCTGCACCAGGAGGCGCTTTGTGCTCAGACGTGTGGCCAGCAACTTGGTGAGGTGATGTCGCTGGTCATTCGAGTGGTCAACTTTATTGTCGCCCGAGCTTTAAATGATCGGCAGTTTAATGCTCTGTTGGAAGAAGTTGGGAATCAATATCCCGGTCTGATTTTACACAACAACGTGCGTTGGTTGTCCAGGGGGAAGGTGCTCAACCGTTTTGCAGCTTGCCTGAGTGAAATACGGATTTTTCTATAAATGAAAGGCGTCAAGCATCCTGAGCTGGACAATACTGCCTGGCTCCTGCATTTTCACTATCTTGTGGACATAACTGGCCATCTAAACCAGCTTAATGTGAAAATGCAAGGTATTGGGAATACAATCTCATCCCTTCAACAAGCAGTGTTTGCATTTGAAAGCAAGCTGGAAGTTTTTCTCAGGGACATTGAAACAGGTCGTCTTCTGCACTTTGAAGGACTGCAGCAATTTAGAGATGCATGCTTAGCAAGCGACCCCACACAACATCTGGATCTCCAGCAGCTAGCTGACTATACGTCCAATCTCCTGCAGTCATTCAAGGCACGTTTTGGAGAATTTCGTGCGAACACTGGTCTTTTCAAATTCATTACTCATCCACATGAGTGTGAAGTGGACAAAATCAACCTGATGTGCATCCCCGGAGTCTCCATCGCAGACTTTGAGCTGGAAGTTGCAGACCTGAAGGCATCTGATATATGGATGACTAAGTTCAAGTCACTTAATGGAGAGTTGGAAAGACTTGCACGACAGCGAGCAGAGCTGGCGAGGGAACACAAGTGGTCAGAAATAAAAAAGCTTCAACCTGAAGACCAGCTAATTCTTAAAACTTGGAACGAGCTTCCTGTGACATACCACACAATGCAGCGTGTGAGTATTGCCGTACTGACCATGTTTGGCTCTACGTATGCATGTGAGCAGTCATTCTCGCATATGAGAAACATTAAGACCAACCTACGCTCGCGTTTAACTGATGGAAGCCTCAACGCCTGCATGAAACTCAACCTCGCTACATATGAACCAGACTACAAGGCCATCAGCAAAACCATGCAGCACCAGAAGTCGCATTAAAAGTAAACCTTTTATTATTATTATTATTATTATTATTATATGTTTAAAATACTATATGGCTCTCAAAAAATATATATCTAGAAATAATTTGGTTTTATGGCTCTCCAGGTCAAAAAGGTTCTCGACCGCTGCGATAAACCAAGGTTTTTGTTTGTTTGTTTGTTTGTTTGTTTGTTTGTTTTCCTGTGGATAAGAAAAATCTACACATAAGATTATTTATTTTGTGTGCCATTTTCATGAGAAGATTCATTATTCAATGGTATCGGATCTAATGTGTTGCTCATTTACATGCTAATATTAAAATTTCAATCAAATTAACTTGTTAAATCCAAAGGTTTTTTTTTTTTTTTTTTTTTTTTCATTTCCATTGGCACTTACGGGAGGTCAAAAAAGTTGAGGGTTTTATTTGTTTGTTTGTTTTTTTTTTACCACTGGCACAACTTTGGCTGCTTTTGGATTCTATGAGAAATACATATATTTTATGGTTGTGTTTAAATCTTTACTAGATTCTGCTCATGGACTAATCTTAATGGAAAAGAAGTAAGTAGTAAGCATGTTTCCCCCCAGGGCACGCTAGTTACCTGCAACCTATATCACTCTGGTTAAAATTTCCAGTTTACAGCCAGAGCTCACTTCCCTATTTACTGCCTCTCAAGATAAAGAGATCTTCATTTTTAACTGTGGCCTGAATAAATAACAGTAATTATTTAAGAAGGGCAGAAAAGACCACACAAAGTTATGTACTACATACCTATACAGTAGGCCCTTGACTATTCACAGTTTTGCACTCACGGTTTGAGTATTCGCGGACTGCCGAGCAGCAGACATGTCACTCAAACTCAGCTAATGGCTGTCCTCCTTCTTGCTGATTGGTTGAGATGATGTAATGCCCCTTTTCCTCATTCGCGCACAACTTTTCAATCAGCTTCTTTTTTTCCCCCCATGTGTTTTAATTACCAGTTAGCCTATGTGATGATGCTCAAACGCTGGACGTCTTCTCTGGCTAAGCGCTAGAAAAGGTAATGACGTTGGATGTCTCTTCTGAAGAAATAAGACTTTCTCCTGAAGAAACGACAGTTTCCTCTTTCGTGCCTGCAGAAAAATAAACATCTGAAAGCACTCTAGTATCAAAGTCTTTTTTAATCATTATTCCAGTACAGCGCCCAAGTTAATTTTTAGAATATTTGTGTGTGTGTGATTTTATGTGCTGTGGTGTAGCATGTTTATTGTTTTGTTTTGTTCATCCAATTTATTACATTTCATGTTCTTTTTGGGGGACTTTGATTTTGATGGCTGTGTGTGAGGGGGCGTGGCTGAGATGCTCCTTGGCTTCTAAACATTTATCATAAATGTTCACTTAGGCATTGTCCTGCAATAATAATTGAAAAAGACTTTAATACGACAGCTTTACAACAGTTCAGCTGATTATCTTCAGGCACTTCCGAGGAAACTGTCATTTCTTCAGGAGAAAGTCTTATTTCTTCAGAAGAGAGTTGCATCATAGAGCTTAACTGGATAATATATTATACATATAAAATGATAAATAAAGGCACTCCCCGACATACGTTCATCCATTTTATGTTTTGTTTTGTTTTTTCCAAAAAAAGTGAAATTTTGAGTTTAGACTTACCTACGTAGTACGCTGACGTAATGATGCAATGACGCTGCATTCATTGTTTACAAACTACAGACTGAGTGAGTATATATATATATATATATATATATCTCAGTTATATAGCGTGTTACCCTTGTGTTAAGACGTGGTCTCTGTGATCTTTGTGTTTATACTGTTTTGTGGACTTTTGTAACCCTAAGCAAATATGGTTGGTCAGAAGTGTAAGCCTACTAACATGGGTGCAATTCTCATACACAGAGATGAATTAACTATCTGCTCAGATCAGCACCATGCATACTCTACCATGCATACTCAGTTAAGCAAAGAGAGTTGTAAAATGAAAACCCAAATCCACAAATTACAGAATAATTACAGCTATTTATTATCTTTTAGCAGAATCCTAAGAGTGTATACTTATTTTTATATTAATAGTCATTAGGATTTGTACTTGTTCTTTGTAGGCATCTCTTGAATAAAGTTTACTTACTTGATTACACAAAAGAAAGAGCTCTCCACTTTGCTGGGATTTACATCAGTGCAGGCTGTGTTCTAAACGAGTTCAACGGCACCCTTGTGCACTTGAAAGACCAGAAGTCTGTATAACCCACAGCAAGTACACTACTTTTGCAAGTACACTACTTTTGGTATTGAGCGCTTCACATATTCTCAGCTTTGATTGACTGTTTTAAGCTTCATGTAAAGTGACTCGGTAAAAAATAAGTGACACATGCCCCTGGAACACACATTGCTTTCTTCATTTCTGCTCTTCTCTTAGCTCTCCTATCAACAGCCTCAGCTTTCAGCCTTTCCTCTCCCACCTGGAGAGCCAGACTGCACACAGACCTCCAATCACTCCGATCTGCCGCATGTAGCTCCAAGTTATCTATTGGTAGGCCAGTGGCGAGCATATCTCTCTTGCATACATCCTTGAAACGCAGCTTAGGTCTGCCAATAGGCCTCGAACCGGATTCCAACTCGCCATACAGCAGATCCTTAGGGATTCGCCCATCCTCCATCCGGTACACATGACCAAGCCACCTCAATCTGCGCTGTCTTAGCAGGGTGAACATCAAGGGGGGTATTGGCTCTTGCAAGTACCTCATTGTTAGAGACCTTATCTGTCCAGGAGATGGAGAGGATGCGACGGAGACATCTCATATGGAAGATGTTCAAGCGCTTCTGCTGACTAGAGTAAGTAGTTCAAGACTCGCTACCAAACAATAAGGTGCTCATAATGCAGGCACCATACACAACAACTTTAGTTTGGGTAGTTAGCTTCTTATTCTCCCAGACATGGGCAGACAGCTTAGCCATGTTGCAGCCTTACCAGTTCTCTTTCCAATCTCCACTTCAAGACATTTGTTATTGGAGGTGGTGGAGCCGAGATAGGTAAACTGCGTGACGGCTCCCAAGGTGTAATATTTGATTTTTACGGCAGACGTGGCAGCATTTGCCTGGCACATGACTTTTGTCTTCTTTAGACTGATTGTAAGTCTGAAAGCCTCACATGCATCAGAAAACTGATTGAGGAGGAGCTGGAGTTTTTCAGCGCTGTGAGCAACAAGGACAATATCATCATCAAAGAGAAGATCACGGATGGCTACCTTGCGCACTTTGGTCTTGGCTCTAAGGCACGCAGTGTTAAAAAGTTTACCATCAGAACGAGATCGTATCAGGATGCCTTCTTCAAGGGACTTGAAAGCATGATTCAGTAGAACTGAAAAAAAGATGTTGAAGAGAGTTGGGGCTAGCACACATCCTTCTTTTATGCCGCTGTTTATATTGAATGCCTCAGACCTGTTTCCGTCATACTGCACTATACCCCGAGACCCATCATGGAACGATTTGACAAAGCTCAGGAGTTTAGGAGGACAGCCAAGTAAGGGCAGAATCTTGAAAAGGCCGCCTCGACTAACAAGGTCAAACGCCTTCAAGTCGATGAATGCAATGTAGAGTGGCTGTTGTTGCTCTTTGTACTTCTCCTGGAGCTGTCTCAAGGAGAAGATCATGTCCACAGTTTACAAATTAGTGTGGAAACCACACTGGGATTCAGAGTACACCCTTTCAGCAATCTTTTGAAGGTGGTATAATGCTACTCGGGCAAACAGCTTTCCAGCAATGCACAGAAGTGAGATGCCACGGTAATTGTTATGATCACTGTGGTCTCCCTTGTTCTTGTATAGGGTTGAGATAATAGAATCCCTCATCTCCTGGGGAAAATATCCCTCTTCCCAGCATTTGCAGAGTAGCTGGTGAAGATTGTCGAGCAGTTGGTTTCCACTGCATTTGAAGACTTCAGCCGGGATACCATCAAGCCCAGGGGCCTTCCCAGATGATATGTGAGTGATTGCCTTGGAGAGATCTTCCTTGGTCGGGGGCTCATCTAGTTCAAACATAATGGGAAGCCTTTCAATACAGTCAAGGGCAGAGGGTAAGACAGAGCTCGATCTACCATAGAGCTCGCTATAGTATTCCACCCAGCACTCCATCAGTCTTGATTTATCAGTAATGATTTCACCAGTTGATGTTTTGAGTGGTGAGGACTTGGACTGTGTAGGTCCAATAACCTTCTTGATACCCTCAAACATGCCCTTAGAATTTCCAGTGTCAGCAGCTGACTGGATTTCTGCACAGAAATGCAACCAAAAGTTGTTAGCACAGAGCTTACATTTCACATTCGCACGACGCCTGACCTCCCGAAGTGCTTCCAGAGAACTATATGATGGATTTCGCTGGTAGTTCTGCAGGGCGTGCCTCTTTGCTTCGATGAGCGGCTGAAGAGTTGCGATGTTTGCATTGAACCAATCCTGACTTTTGCGTACATTCTTGCCAAAGGCCTTTAACGCTGCAGCAAGAGTGGTGTCCTTGATATGGCTCCAGTGGTCCTCTGTGTTAAGCTCCAGACAGTCTCTGAGTTTCGAGCTCAGAATGTCGTTGAAAATAGAGACATTTAAGGTGGTGGCAGAAGCATTAATATGAAGTGTAGCAGATTGTTTGACGCGATGGGACTTCTTTGGGCGTAACTTTATCCTCGTGCAGACAAGGGAGTGATCAGAGTCACAATCAGCAATGTGGTATGCCCTTGTAGTACGAATGTTTTAAGGTGTTCCTGTCTTGAGATGATTAGGTCAAGTTGGTGCCAGTTTTTAGACCTGGGGTGCATCCACAAGGACCTATGGTGCAGCTTCACGCCAAAGAATGTGTTTGTAATACAGAGGTGATGATAGTTGCAAAGCTCCAAAAGGCGTTGACCATTTTCATTACATTTGCCAACACTAAAGTGACCAAGACAATCGGGCCAGGAGCCTTGATTATTGCTCACTCTAGAGTTGAAATCGCCTTCACACATCATACGTCACTGTAACAACTTACGTTCACTTTCAACTCATGTTCCGCCGTCCGGAACCAATTAAAAACGTAAGTCGGGGAGCGTCTGTACTTGCAAAGACGAGTTTGGGTTATTTTTAAAGTACATTAAGTATGGATAAATTGTATATCATTTTTTAGCTTTCATGTTTGTCATACTCAAAATCATAATTTTATCACAAGTTTTGGTATATCAAAAAAAAAAGGTCACAGTCACTACTGATGATGAAGGTGGAAAAGTTTACATGATTAATATGATCTGATTCGCTGAAAACACTTTACAAGTGACAAATAATACTGATAAAATACCCTAGAAAAAATAAAATAAAGATCCCTCGCTACTTCATGCTTCAATTTATGTGGCTTCAGTGCATCGTGTTTTTTTTTTGTTTGTTTGTTTGTTTTTTTTTAATATTCAGCGAATTAAACAATATGGAAATTAAAGAAGAATAGGGGAACAAACAAACAAAACCAAAAAACACCCCTCACTGTGCTAAGACCCCTGGGCAGGGTCTCAACCACAAGTGTGCCTCTGTTCACCCAGCAGTATAAATGGGTACCAGTAAAAATATACTGGGAAGGTAACCTGGGATGGACTAGCATCCCATCCAGGAGGAGTTCAACTCCTGATTGCTTCATGCTACGGAAACTGGGGATAAGCACTAGCCTGATGACCCGCTAGGCTCGGGTGTAAAAACCCAAACAGTTAATCAATCAATCAAAAAAACAACAACTGGTAGATCAAGGAAGATATCAAAGAGTCAAGACAGAAAACTTAAAGCAATATGTCTTGAAAACAGAAAATGTACAGTGAAACAAATGGGAGGAAACTGGAGTCAACGTCTGTGACTGAACTGTAAGAAACCACCTAAGGGAAATGGGATTTACATACAGAAAAGCTAAACAAAAGCCATCATTAACACCTAAACAGAAATAAAAAACTAAGGTTACAATGGGCCAAGGAAAAGCAATCGTGGACTGTGAATGAAAGTCATATTCAGTGAGGAATTGGGAATTTGCATTATGCAAGGTGATGATGCTGGAACTTTTGTTTGGTGTCATTCCAATATATATATATATATATATATATATACAATTGTTTAAAGTGTGTATACATTTTTGAGACACCCTGTGTGTGTGTGTGTGTGTGTGTGTGTGTGTGTGTGTGTGTGTGTGTGTGTGTGTGTGTGTGTGTGCAATTTGGATGGTTAAAGGCAGACAAAATAATTTCACTTACAGGATTAACACAGTACCACAAAATAAAAAAAATAATAAATTGTCTGAGACTGTAAAAGGCTTATATTGCTCTTGTCATTGTAGTCAGATTCAGGTGGGTCATCTAGAGAACCTTCATCTTAGAGAACCTTTTAAGGAATTACAGCATGAATAACTATCCAGTTTACTGTATCAGATCCAAATCCCTCAGTTGTTCTCACACACTTTTTTTTTTTTTTTTTTTTTTTTTAATTGAGCATCTGGTGTTTATCTCACCCAATAATGGTTGAAGATGTGGCATAACAGTTCACCAAATCATTACAGGGTCTGCACACATTTACACGCATGGGCAATTTGGAATCGCCATATAACCTAATGTGAATGTTTTTGGACTGTTGGTGAAAACCACTACACCTGGAGGAACCCACTCAGGCTCAGGAAGAACATCTAAACTCCTCATAGAATTTTTCATGGACTTATGTGGTGTTAAATTTTCCTAAAGGGTAAATTATGCTTATTTTAATTATAGTACAAATCATGTGTTGTCCACAGTGTTCATTACATTCAAGCATCCTGGGTGATAAATAGGCAGTTCTGTGCTTCAGCCAGCACTAAACCATAATGTTCTGAACATCATAGTAATGGAAATTTTCTTCTGTGGTTAGCTAAGGACAAGCACCATTACCTGCTGCTTTTTGTGGGATATTTTATATCCCTTTAAATAGGATAAAATGGGCAGCATTCCTGCAAGGTAATGGCTTCCCATTATTCACACACACACACACACACACACACACACACACACACACACACACACACCACAGGGATGCTGTCATTGTGTGGGACAATTTGGAACATTGCTTAGGTCTCAGTATCCATCTCCAGCTGCATACATGCTTCCAGGAACTCTGTAGTGGAGCTTGTTCTCTATCTCTTCATCTTCCTCTACTCTCTCACTCCCATAGCTGACATTTCTGAAGAGCTTCACATTTATTACAGGTCACAGTCACTAAGGCAGCAGTTTAGAAAGACAAAGAGACTCACTGTGGTCCCATCAGCACTAAGCGGAAACTCTCTCCCCTGGTTTTATTCATACACTTATCCCATATTTTATTACATGACAGCAGCTCACACCCGTGGGCCTCCTTTAATTTGTGGAAATTCAGCCGGATCTCTGTAAACTACAGCACAGACTCACCCAAAGTAGTCATGATAAGAGTAGCGTGCGGAAAACCTATGCATTTCCACGATATTATGAATGTCAAGTTGCTTTTCGAGTTAGAATATGTGCCGTTATCATCTAGATGGCAGGGCAAGACAGTTGGTCGCTTTAAAAGTACAAAGCATAGATGTGTTTACTTTTTCTATAAGATGTAAAAGTACAATATTATACTGGTTACTGCTCTCAGGTGATTACCAAATAACTGTCTGAACAAACTTGTTTCATGCATCCATCTATTCGTCCATCTATCCTTCCATACACAGATCCAATTACAATTAAACAAACCTGTTAAATCCATCCATCGGCGCATTCATTCTTCTATCAATGTACATGTTCCCCATTTTGTCCACTCATCCATTCAATTACCCATCCATCTATCATTCTGTCTGTCTGTCTGTATGTCTGTCTGTCTGTCCATCAAGCAATCAATTAATCCATCCATCCGTCAATATGATCGAGGGGAGGCTGGAGCTTCCACTCAGCCACCAGTGGGTAAACGCAAGGATACACCATCAACAGCATGCCAAACCATCATAGGCCCAACTCACAAATTCATCCACACCTAGGGACCATTTTGCAATAGCTAGTTGAGAGGAAACCAGAGCACGCAGAAGAAGCACAGGGACAACATTCAAATTTTACACAGAAACACCTGGGACGTGAACCCGGGGCCTTCTTGCTGTTAGGAAAACATGGTAACCCCTACACTACCATGTCCTCCCCCATTTATTGTTCTACTGATTAAAATTTGCCCAAAGCAATTGCTTGTCATTATTTCACTGGACAAAAACACAACAGCAGCAATAACAGTAAATTATGCACATCAATGCTTTCCATCTCCATCATGCAGAGGAAAACCACATTTGTACTCAGGGTTGTGTGTGATTGACTCACCTACAATCACAGTGCAGGCATTCAAACAAAGACAGAGAAAGTGTGTGTGTGTGTGTGTGTGTGTGTGTGTGTGTGTGTGTGTGTGTGTGTGTGTGTGTGTGTGTGTGCGCGCGCGCATGCGCATGAATGTTTGTTACAAGTGTGGCAACCTGTTTACAACATTCACATTTACCATCATCATCATCATCATCAGCATCATCATCATCATCATCATTATTACCATGATTGTCATCGTCATGTTAAGAAAAGAAATAATGGTGTAATGGGTCGATGAGCAACCAACGATCGTGCTTTTATTGCTAGGATCATGAAACCACATTTATCAAGACAATTAGACCCCGAGGAAATCAATGTCTTATTACTGTGTTCATTATGCAGACCAGTGAACACAGAACTAAATGGGATAGAAAAAGTCATACTGAATGGGCACCATTGACATCTCATTTCCGATTGCAACACCAACATCCTAAATCAAGAAGAAAAGAGCAAAAACTGTTGACACTAACAGCATAACATGAATTATTTAGCAAAGAACAATTTACACCACACCATACACTGTCATCATCAATGTTTACAAATCATTGCTTTCAGGAAAAGTGCAGTATTTCAACATGCATTTAATCAGTTTTTTTTTTTTTTTTTTTTCACTACAGTGCTACTGTAGTCTTCATTCTGATTGGCTGGAAGATATTGATGCACAGTATATTCTATAATGCCGCTCAAAATGCAGTAATATTTGTACAGTATTAACCAAAATATCAGAAATCTTATTAACTCATAGTGTTAAAGAATCCTTCAAAAAATTCCTGGATCCAGAATTTGATCTGGAATCATCACCATAATCTAACACAGCCTTTCTAATCCAGAGGCCCGCCTCTGTCTGAAATTCCATGAAAATCCTTCATTTTATCTAATGCCGCTACCGAACACATAACAAAACAGTAGATAAAACATATTTAACATGAAACAATTTGAACTTCAAAAAAGAATAAATGTTTTAGAGTAATTTCTGATGGATTTTAAGACCACAATTGTAATGTTTTGGTTTTATCTTGGAATCAGTTGCATTTTTCACTCAGTTTTATTGTATTCACGATTTCATCTCCCAAACAGCCAAGACCACAATGGCAGATATAATGTTGGTGTAGCAGTCAGCATGTCTGCCTCGAAGGAAAAAAGGGCAAGGCTCTTGTACAGTTTGCATCTTCTTTCCCTGTTTGTGTGGGTTTCATCCGGGGACTCTGATTTCCTTCTGCAGTTAAAATATATACCCATTATTCACATAGGGTTCAAAACTGTCCCTTGGAATGAGTGTGAATGGTTGTGTATTAGCTCTGCGATGGTCTGATGAGCAGGTGCAATGTATTAGGGTATATCTTGCCTTCACTCAGTGATGACTGTGAGAGGCTCCACACTCCCCACGGCCCTATTGAGTGAGATTGAGTGTGTTTTAAAAACTGGTACTGGGCCGCCTCCCCTTTGCTGAAGAAGAAAACAAAAAGAAGAAAGCGGGTACAATCTATGGCAACAAACATACTGCTTATTCGAAACACAAAAGGTTTATTTGTAAATCATGTGGAAGAAAAACACATTCAGGGTGTAATATATGTTAAACAACATTAACAAATACAATGTGGCCACATAAAACTTTTATCATAACTATAATTAATATTAATTTAAATTTTTAACCAGGCAGTAGTAGCCTGGTGGTAAGCTACTGGGTCAGTGATCACAAGGTTGAGGGTTCAAGCCCCACTCTCAACGGGTTATCACTGTCCCCCCAGTGCCTCTAACTGGGCTATCAAAGGCCGCCATGTTTCTCACTGCCTATGGTGTGAGGTCCCTGCAATGGCTTGGTGAGCTGTCCAAAGTGTACTCTGCCCTCATCCAGAGTTGGCTGAGATGGGTGCCAGCCTCCCCGTGGCCCTAATTAGGATAATAATAATAATAAGAAGAAGAAGAAGAAGAAGAAGAATTGTATTAAATCAGTGGTTCTTAACCTGGGTTCAATCGAACCCTAGGGTTCGGTGAGTCAGTCTCAGGGGTTCGGTGGAGGTTAAGACACACACTCAACTCATAATCATGATTACACGTTCCGCTTGGCCATCACTGGCTGCAGGTGATCACGCTACATTGCTTGGCGGCATTTGGTGTGCTCAATATTCGAATTGTGACTGTTGTGATGGTACGTCATGTGATTCCTTTCTTAATGTTTTAATCCATACTTTGTTGAGCAAAAAAGAAAGTGGTCGGACGAACATGGATTCACATATATAATGGAACGTGATGCTAGTCAGCGTCCTATCTGCATAATTTGCAACGTAGGACTAAGCCCCCGCTGATTGACGTACAGTTTATGTACATGTATATGTGTATATGAGAGATGTATATAATATCAATAAATACATACTCAACACTATAAATGCTTATAATAACAATTAAACATTCAAAAATAATGCATAAGATGTAAATAAAATATAAATACACACACATGCAGACACGCGTGCACACACAGATGCGCACCTCACATAAAAATGTAAGTAATTTTGATGGGGGGAGTTCATGCATTCTATTGGTTCTGTTCTTTGTACACAGTGATATTAATGCACGTTTCATTTTGGTGCCCCAGTAAAAACATATACAGTGCCTATGTCTTGAATTAAAAAAAAACCAAAAAACATATTTTATTTTTCAATAAAGAAGGGTTCGGTGAATAAGCATATGAAACTGGTGGGGTTCAGTACCACCAACACGGTTCAGAGCCACTGTATTAAATGTGATAATAATCATCATCATCATCATCATCATCATCATCATCATCATCATCTTCTTCCGCTTAGTCCAGGGTCAGGTCGCGGGGGCAGCAACCTCAGCAAAGAGGTCCAGATGTCCCTCTCCCGAGCCACTTCCTCCAATTCTCCCGGGGGGACACCGAGGCGGTCCCAGACAAGCCAAGAGACATAGACCCTCCAGCGTGTTCTAGGTCGACCCCGGGGTCTCTTCCCGGTTGGACATGTCCGAAACGCCACACCAGGGAGGCGTCCGGGGGCATTCTGACCAGATGCCCGAGCCACCTCAACTGGCCCCTCTCAATGCGGAGGAGCAGCGGATCTACTCCGAGCTCTCCCCGGATGGCGGAGCTTCTCACCCTATCTCTAAGGGGGAACCCCGGCACCCGGTGAAGAAAGCTCATTTCAGCCGCTTGTATCCGTGATCTTGTTCTTTTGGTCATTACCAAAAGCTCGTGGAGGGTTGGAACGTAGATCGACTGGTAAATTGAGAGCTTCGCCTTGCGGCTCAGCTCCTTTTTCACCACGACGGACCGGTACAGGCACCGCTTAACAGCAGAGGCTGCAGCGATCCGTCTGTCGATCTCTCGCTCCATCCTTCCCTCACTCGTAAACAAGACCCCAAGATACTTAAACTCCTCCACTTGGGGCAGGACCTCATTCCGGACCAGGAGGGTGCATTCCACCATTGTCCGACTGAGAACCATGCCCTCGGACTTGGAGGTACTGATCTTCATCCCGGCTGCTTCGCACTCAGCTGCGAATCGTTCCAATGAGAGCTGGAGGGCCTGACTTGATGAAGCCAAAAGGACAACATCATCCGCAAAAAGCAGAGACGATATCCGATGGCCACCAAACCAGAACCCCTCATCGCCTCGACTGCGCCTAGAAATTCTGTCCATAAATATTATGAACAGAATCGGTGACAAAGGACAGCCTTGGCGGACTCCAACTCCCACTGGAAACGAATCCGACTTGCTGTTACCAATACGGACCAAACTCTGGCTCCGGTGATACAGCGACCAAATAGCTCGTAGCAACGGATCCGGAACGTGATAATAATTAATAATGATAATAAGTAAACCAGTAGATACAACAACAAAGTCAGTAGATACAACAACATAAATTATATCAATGAATCAATGAACGAGTGTGCTGTTTTTATTTCTTTTTTGAAGAGCTTTATATCACATACCAATAATTGACTACTGTTACACCAGAGATCAATATCTTAGAGGCTAACTCGTCCACGGCACAGCAAGAGGGTCCTAGGCTCAGTGAGGGTATTTCTGTGTGTTTCCGTGAGGCTCAGTGAGGGTGTTTCCGTGTGTCGTTTGCACTGTCTCATTATACACATGTGGGTTTCCTGAGGTAACTCTGATTTACTTCCACAGGCCAAAGATATACATTTTAGACTAACTGGCTGTGCGAAATTGCCCATAGTTGTGAGTATAGTTGTGTGTGTTGCCCCTGTGATAGCTTGGGCAATTGTTCAGGATGTAACCATTGATTGTGGCTGCACTTACTGGTTGTTTCAAAATATGTAAAGGACGAATGTTCTTCCTCTGTAGACCTGCTAGTCTTGCAAATGGCTTTACAGTTACACTATTTAATAATAGTCAAATTCTGTTATTCTCATTCTTTATATTGCACACTACATCATACAAGTTAATACTCACTGTATCATTGACTTATTCACACATCATGCTATAATAGCTGCAATGTGAGTGCAGCTAACTGGGTTATCAAAGGCAGGCCATGTCTCTCACTGTCTATGGTGGAGGTTCATGTAAAAGAACCATTGCTGACTTTCATAAAAAGTAGCTGCAAAGCCGTCAGCGTGTTTCTGTGCCTTGCTAAAAGGTTGTGTCAGGAAGGGCATAAAATGCCAAATCAAAGTGCCAGATCAAATGTGTGAATCATTCGCTGTGGTGACCCCTGATAAAGGGAAAAGGCCGAAAGGAAATCTCTCATTCTCATTTTGTTCACTATTTTGAGCCTTTCTCAAGGGAACCCCACCCCCACCCCTGCACAGTCTTGGTCTTGACTCCTTCAAAATTTTGTTCCTGCACTGGTCTCGCTCTTGATTAAAACACGAGTGGACACCACATCCACATCCCTGCAAAAGAGTCCTCAATTTAAGTCATTTGCTTAGAGAGGGGGTTTCTGATGGAACATGCATGTTCTCCTCATGGCTGTTTGAGTTTCCCCTGGGTTTTCTTTTGGAGTCTAGAGACATGCATGTTAAGCTAATTGTTTGTGCCAAATTAACCATAGGTGTAAGGTATGAATGTGAATGGGTTTGTGTGGATGTTAGTCCTGTGATGGTCTATTGAGTTGACTATGACAGCTAAGATTGCCTCCGGTGACCATAGTAGGATTACCATATTTTCCAGACTATAAGTCGCACTTTTTTCATACTTTGGCTGAAGGTGCAACTTATACTCCAGAGCAAATGATGTGAAATGATTACATATAATTTGGTTCATCATAATCATCAGACATAATTTCACATGTTTGTTATTTTTACACTCGCAACCACAAGAGGGCACTCTAGGCTTGGATACCAGTACCTGCTCATCCACCACTGAAGAAATGTCCCCAAAAAGAAAATCCTATTCTGATAATTACAAGATGTATTTAGTGAAATATGCAGCAGAAAATGGTAATCAAGCAGCAGAAATAAAGTTTGGCGTGAACGAGAAACTTGTGAGGGACTGGAGAAAAGTGGAGATTACTAATACTGCAATTAAGAAAACAAAAAAAGCTAACCGCGAGCTAAAACCTAGATGGCCACAGCTACAGGAACAAGTTCGCACATGAGTGCTTGAGCAACATGCTGCAGGGAGGGGCTTGTCAACCTATTATTTTATAACTAATAATAATAATAATAATAATAATAATAATAATAATAATAACAAACATGATTCCTCATGTTTTGTTTTACACTCACAACTGCAAGAACGCAACAATAGGGCAGAAAAGCAGAGATTATTATTACTGCAATTAAGAAAACAAACAAAATCTAATCGCTGGCTAAAAGCTAATTGGAAGCTAAAAGCTCATTGTGGGCTAAAAGCTAGATAGTCACAGCGAGAGGAACGAGCTCGCACATGGGAGTTTGAGCAACGAGCAGCAGGGAGAGGCTTGTCAACAGTGCAGTTGTGTCTCCACGTCAAGGTAGTTGTCAAGAAGATGAATAGAAATAACTTTGCGTGAGGACTTTCTTGGTGTTATCGCTTCATGCAACACAACTGCCTCTCTATCAGAGCGAGGATACAACGTCATAAAAACTGCCAGCAGATTTTCCATTAGTTTGCGCTTTATAGTTCAGTGTAATTTATGTGTTTTTTTTTTTTTTTTTTTTTTCTTTATTATGAATTTTTTGGCTAATGCGATTTGTAGTCTCGAGGGACAAATGATCTGGACAAAACAGTAATCAGTTCAGCAAATAAATAAATGAAAAGTTTTCTCTTTTTATTGAGATTACCTTTCTATAGTAGAAGTACACATGTTTTATACCTACTTTTTATTTATATACACTGCATGTTGTCCCAGCATCCCAACTGTTTTTCTTTTGAACGGATTTAATCCATCATCTCGCCACTGTTGGAGCTGCTGTTCCACATGAACACTCAGGACACAGATCAACAGCTTTGGAGGACACTAGTGTCACTTTAGAGATTATTTTCCATCGAAGAAAGTTTTGCGTAAGGCTTGTACCGATTTCTGAATGACACAAAAGAAAGAGAAATATTAGTTTCCCACTTATATACAATTAATAAATATATTATTATTATTATTATTATTATTATTATTATTATTATTATTATTATTATTATTATTGTTGTTGTTGTTGTTGTTAGAGAATCATGTTTTTATCCTGTAATCAATGTGATAAAATAGAAAATGGACTTTTAGTGCAAGTGTATTAAAACCCGAAAGGAAATCAACAGACACGTTGATTACTATAATCCCAAACTCTGTGATGCTTATTATCTGGGGTATATTATAGACGAAATAGACCCATACAAAATGTTTCATTCATTTTCTATTTATTTATTTATTTATTTATTAAGATAAAGATTACACAGTATCCCGGTGCTTAGATCTATAAACAATATTCATTCATTCATTTTCTGAACTGCTTAATCCTAATTAGGGTCGCAGCGAAGCTGGTGCCCATTTCAGCTGACTCTGGGTGAGGGTGGGGTACACCCCAGACAGCTCACCAGGCCATCACAGGGTCAACACTAACACAACCATTCACATCGAGGGGTGATTTGAAACAGCCCATTAACATTTTTGAACCATGGGAGGAGACCCACACAAATATGGGAAGAACATGCAAACTCCACACAGAAACGCCCAAACTGGGAATTGAACCCAGGCCTTCTTGATGTGAGGCGGATTTGCGAATTACCACACCACTATGCCTCCCCATAAACAGCATATACTTTATTATTGACTTGACCTCTGTGGCTGGTTCAGTATTAATTTAAAATACATAATTTCTTGCTGAAGTTTCTGTTTCTGTTTTTCCTCTACCAGCCAGATACAATTAAGCGTGTAAAGGCACAAGATTTTCTATTACACGTAGGGGACAAATTTAATACCAAGAAAATGCAATATTAATAAATCGCTAAAGAAGAAATATTGAACAAAAATCATTTATAGGTTAAAATATGAAGAGTGTAAGAATGGTTCTGGGTGGGTGGAATGGGACTGAATACTTATGTAATCCTACATAGATATTTAACAAGAGAGTCTCAGTTTTTTTTTTCTCTCTCTCAAACTTCAAATGTCACCACACACTTAAATAAATGGTACTTGTAGTAAAATTTAAATGAGAAAGTCTAAATCAAGTAAAGTGGCAACAAATTCAAGCCCTAAACAGAGATTTCAGAAACAAAGGGAAACGGTTTCATAAATAAATAACCTTTTATTAGAGAATAATTTTATTTATTTTTATTTATTTATTTGTGTGTGTGTGTGTGTGTGTGTGTGTGTGTGTGTGTGTGTGTGTGTGTGTGTGCTCCAAAAAATTTTTTTCACACTTTTACTAATTAGGAATTTAATGAAGGAAACTCAGGGACTCAGCACAGTAACACAATCATCTTGCACTATTGATTCATTTTCTGAACCACTTAATCCTAATTAGGGTCACAGGGAGGCTAGCACCCATCTAAACCAACTTTGGGCAAGGACAGAGTGCACCATGTTTAGCTCGCCAGGCTGTCAATACAGTAGGCCCTTAACTATTCGCGAGTTTGCACTTGTGGCTTTGCATATTTGCACATTGCCGAACAACTGTCACGTGATTCAAATTCAGCCAATGGCTGTTCTCTCTCCTGCTGATTGGTTGAGATGATGTAACACCCCTTAATTAATGAGTAAGACTGAGTATAGAATGTGTTTAAGAAGCATATTTTATTGCATGCAATAGATGCATAGTATTTTACTTCCGGTTGCTCATTCGAGCATGTAATATAATACATGCGATTTTACTTCTGGGTACAGAACTCACGAATTATCTTCATTCGCAGGAGGAGCCGGAACCAAACCCACGCAAATATCGAGACCCTACTGTAATTTTACTTTTAATCATGGGGTTTTCCCCTTTAAAGTCAGAGAGTTGAAGATTACAAGTTTCTACTTGTGTATTCAATGTGAGAGTAGCTTCTGCAATAAAAAGTAATTTATTTCGAGGCATTTAACACATCTTAACAAGGGGAAGAGTAGCTGTACTACACTTTCATTTGTATTTATTTTCTATTTCTTACTTAAATTTTTACAAAAGTGTACATTAATAATGACGAATAATTTTCAATTGCATTTATTTATTTATTTGTTTAATTAAAGAAATGTCTGTGAAAGTTCTGTGGAAGTTCAGATTCCAAATGCCTTTAAGATCACACACACGTGTAATATATATATATGTACATATATATAATTTTCTGAGTTACTGAAATTACTGACTGTGGGACTTCAGGCATTTTGGCATTTCCTTCTCCCCAGTCTTACTCTGCAGCCCAGGTCAGGCGCTTCTGCCGCTGTTTCTGGTTCAAAAGTGGCTTGACCTGAGGAATGCGGCACCTGTAGCCCATTTCCTGCACACGCCTGTGCACGGTGGCTCTGGATGTTTCTACTCCAGACTCAGTCCACTGCTTCCACAGGTCCCCCAAGGTCTGGAATCGGCAATTCTACACACTTTTTCTTTCCCACAGACGTCCCACTGAGGTGGCTTGATACAGCACTCTGGGAACAGCCTATTCGCTCAGAGATTTCTTTCTGTGTCTTACCCTCTTGCTTGAGGGTGTCAATGATGGCCTTCTGGACAGCAGTCAGGTCGGCAGTCTTACCCATGATTGTGGTTTTGAGTAATGAACCAGGCTGGGGGTTTTTAAAAGCCTCAGGAATCTTTTGCAGGTGTTTAGAGTTAATTGGTTGATTCAGATGATTAGGTTAATAGCTCGTTTAGACTACCTGAACATGATATGCTAATTTTTTGAGATAGGAATTTTGGGTTTTCATGATCTGTATGCCAAAATCATCAGTATTAAAACAATAAAAGACCTGAAATATTTCAGTTGGTGTGCAATGAATCTAAAATATATGAACGTTTAATTTTTATCAGTACATTACAGAAAATAATGAACGTTATCACAATATGCAAATTTTTTTAGAAGGGCCTGTATACTAGTCCTTCTCAAAAAATTATCATGTTGTGATAAAGTTCATTATTTTCTGTAATTTACTGATAAACATTAGATTTTCATATATTTTAGATTCATTACACACAACTGAAGTAGTTCAAGCCTTTTATTGTCTTAATATTGATAATTTGGGTAAAAAAGTAAACAAAAAACAAACATCCCTCAACAACAATTCTAGGATTCTATAAATCACCTGAAGAGAGAGGATGGTTTCACCACCCCTCGAAACAGATCTGTAGTGATAATTGGAGTTTCAATAGAAAGTCTTTGTCCTGTCTTCTGAGCAACTCGCACGTGATTCAAATTCAGCCAATGGCTGTCCTCCTTCCTGCTGATTGGTTGAGATGATGTAACGCCCCTTTTTCCTCATTTGCGCACAAGTTGTCAATGAGCCTTTTTTAGTGTGTTTTAATTACCAGTTAAGTTCTATGATGTCACTCAAACACCTGCTAAGCACTAGGAAAAGGCAATGACATTGGACTTTCTATGGGAGAAACAACAGTTTCCTCTGAAGTGCCTTAAGAGGAATAATCGTCTGAACTGTTGTAAAATACTCCACTATTGAAGTCTTTTTCAATTATTATTCTAGTACATGACCTAAGGTAATGTTTAAAATGTTTGTGAGTTATATTTTATTTACTGTGGTGGAGCATGTTTCTCATTTTGTTTTGTTTCTCCAATTTATTACATTTCTTGTTCTTTAATGTCCTTTTTGTTATGGTCTGTGTTTTGGGGGACTTTGATTTTGGTGCTGTGCCTCGAACTAACTGTTTCCTCTCCGCTTCGGCTGAGGGGCATGGCTGAGCTTCTCAGTAGCTCACACCTGAATTCACTTGTCTCATTTACTCCAAATAAACAAAAGCATGCTCACTTCTGCGCCAGAGGATTAACTCACATCACATCACCGCTTCTTTGGTTTGTAACGCTCTCTAACTTTCTCACTCTAAAACTCTGTTTACTACTCGCTCCAGCTGAGGGTCGTGGCTGAGCAGCTCGGACTTAATGCAGTTAATACCTGAATTCATCTCATGCCTAATGCAATACGTTCCTCTAGTGGGCATTTTTGAAAACTACAGTGCTGTTTGTTTTTTCAAGGGGAGAATGCATTTAAAGGTGTTTTTATATGTATGCTGTATCATGTTTATATTTGATTATATATATATTCTATATATATAATGCAGCCATGAGGTGGGGGGGCACTAACCAGTGTCTCTCCCCCTCATGCCGGTCCCAAGCCCGGAGAAATGCAGAGGGTTGTGTCAGGAAGGGCATCCGACGTAAAACCAATGCCAATTATTGATTATGCAAATCAAAAGTATTACCTCCATACCGGATCGGTCGAGGCCCGGGTTAACAACGACCGCCATCAGTGCTGTCAATCAACAGGGTGCTGATGGAAATTGGACTACTGTTGGTCGAAGACGTCGAAGAAGGAGAGGTGGGAGGCGTGTCCGTAGGCAGAGAGAGAAGAGGAAAGGCATGAGTCTAGGACTGAGAGTGGGGACTTTGAATGTTGGAACTATGCACAGAAAAGGTAGAGAGCTGGTTGACATGATGCAGAGGAGGAAGGTGGACATACTGTGTGTTCAGGAGACCAGGTGGAAAGGTAGCAAAGCTAAAAGCTTAGGAGCAGGGTTTAAGCTATTTTATCACGGTGTGGATGGGAAGAGAAATGGAGTCGGAGTCATCTTGAAAGAGGAGTTTGTCAGGAATGTTCTAAAAGTGAAAAGAGTGTCAGACAGAGTAATGAATCTCAAGTTAGAAATTGAAGGTGTAATGCTCAATGTTGTTAGTGCTTATGCCCCACAGGCAGGATGTGAGCTAGAAGAGAAGGAGAGATTCTGGAGTGACTTAGATGAAGTGATGCAGAGTACCCCCAGAGGTGAAAGAGTGGTCATAGGTGCAGACTTCAATGGACATGTTGGGGCAGGCAACAGAGGGGACGAGGAAGTGATGGGCAGGTTTGGTATCCAGGACAGGAACGCAGAAGGACAGATGTTGGTAGATTTTGCAAAAAGGATGGAAATGGCTGTGGTGAATACTTTCTTTGAGAAGAAACAGGAGCATAGGGTGACTTATGAAAGCGGAGGTAGGCGCACACAGGTAGACTACATCTTGTGTAGGCGATGTAATTTGAAGGAAGTCAGTGACTGCAAAGTCATCGTGGGTGAGAGTGTTGCCAAACAGCATAGGATGGTGGTGTGCAGGATGACTCTGATGGTGAGAAAGGTGAAAAAGGCAAAGGCAGAGCAGAAGACAAAGTGGTGGAAGCTGAAAAAGGAAGAGTGTCGTGTTGTCTTCAAGGAGGAGTTGAAACAGGCTTTGGGTGGCCAGGAAGTGCTTCCAAATGACTGGACAACCACAGCAAATGTGATCAGGGACACAGGTAGGAGAGTACTTGGTGTGTCCTCTGGAAGGAAAGTAGATAAGGAGACTTGGTGGTGGAATGAGGAAGTGCAGGAGTGTGTACAAAGGAAAAGGTTAGCCAAGAAGAAGTGGGACATTGAGAGGACCGAAGAGAGTAAACAGGAGTACAGGGAGACACAGCGTAAGGCGAAAGTAGCAGTGGCTAAGGCCAAACAGAGGGTGTATGATGACTTGTATGATAGGTTGGATAGTAAAGAGGGAGAAAATGATCTATACAGGTTGGCACAGCAGAGAAATAGAGATGGGAAGGACGTGCAGCAAGTTAGATTGATAAAGGAAAGAGAGGGAACTGTATTGACTAATGACAGAAGTGTGCTGGGAAGATGGAAAGAGTACTTTGAAGAGCTGATGAATGAGGAAAATGAGAGAGAAAAAAGAGTAGAAGAGGTAACCATTGAGGAGCAGGATGTAGCAAAGATCAGTAAGGGTGAAGTGAGAAGGGCATTGAAGAGGATGAAGAATGGAAAGGCAGTTGGTCCTGATGATATACCTGTGGAGGTATGGAAGTGTCTAGGAGAGGTAGCAGTAGATTTTCTGACAAGAACATTCAACAAGGTACTAGAGAGTGAGCAGATGCCGGAGGAGTGGAGGAGAAGTGTGCTGGTGCCCATTTTTAAGAACAAGGAGACGTGCAGAGTTGCAGCAACTACAGAGGGATAAAGTTGATGAGCCATACGATGAAGTTATGGGAAAGAATAGTGGAAGCTAGACTAAGGGCAGAGGTGAGCATTTGTGAACAACAGTTTGGTTTCATGCCAAGAAAGAGCACCACAGATGCAATGTTTGCCTTGAGGATGTTAATAGAGAAGTACAGAGAAGGTCAGAGGGAGCTACATTGTGCCTTTGTGGATCTGGAAAAAGCATATGACAGGGTGCCAAGAGAAGAATTGTGGTATTGCATGAGGAAGTCTGGAGTGGCAGAGAAGTATGTTAGAGTGGTGCAAGACATGTATGAGAGATGTAAGACAGTGGTGAGGTGTGCTGTCGGTGTGACCGATTTAATTCAAGGTGGAGGTGGGACTGCATCAAGGGTCAGCTCTGAGCCCCTTCTTGTTTGCTATGGTGATGGACAGGCTGACAGACGAGGTGAGACAAGAATCTCCATGGACTATGATGTTTGCAGATGACATCGTGATCTGTAGTGAGAGCAGAGAACAAGTGCAGGAAAATCTAGAGAGGTGGAGGTATGCCCTGGAAAGGAGAGGAATGAAGGTTAGCCTCAGAAAATCAGAATACATGTGTGTGAATGAGAAGGACCCAGGAGGAACGGTGATGTTACAGGGAGCAGAGATAACGAAGGTGGAGGATTTTAAGTACTTAGGCTCAACAATCCAGAGCAATGGAGAGTGTGGAAAAGAGGTGAAGAAGCGTGTGCAGGCAGGCTGGAATGGTTGGAGAAAAGTATCCGGTGTGATGTGCGATAGGAGAGTGTCAGCAAGAATGAAGGGAAAAGTGTACAAGATGGTGGTGAGGCCAGCAATGTTGTATGGCTTAGAAACAGTGGCGCTGAGGAAAAGGCAGGAGGCAGAGCTGGAGGTAGCGGAGATGAAAATGTTGAGGTTCTCCCTGGGAGTAACGAGGATGGATAGGATCAGAAATGAGTATATCAGAGGGACAGCCCACGTAAGATGTTTTGGAGACAAAGTCAGAGAGGCTAGATTGAGATGGTTTGGACATGTACAGAGGAGGGATAGTGAGTATATTGGCAGTAGGATGCTGAGGTTGGAACTACCAGGCAGAAGGCCTCGAGGAAGACCGAAGAAGAGATTTATGGATGCGGTGAAGGAAGACATGAAGGTCGTTGGAGTCAGAAAAGAAGATGCGGAGGACAGGGTGAGGTGGAGGCGGATGATTTGCTGTGGCGACCCCTAAAGGGAGCAGCCGAAAGTAAAAGAAGAAGAAGAAGATATATTCTATATATATATTATATTATATGTAATATTTTATAATGTTTATATTTTATTATATATTTATTATAATGTTAATATTTTATCAATCTTCTTCTTTTCCTTTCGGCTTTTCCCTTCAGGGGTCGCCACAGTGAATCATCCGCCTCCACCTCACCCTGTCCTCCGCATCTTCTTTTCTGACTCCAACGACCTTCATGTCTTCCTTCACCGCATCCATAAATCTCTTCTTCGGTCTTCCTCGAGGCCTTCTGCCTGGTAGTTCCAACCTCAGCATCCTACTGCCAATATACTCACTATCCCTCCTCTGTACATGTCCAAACCATCTCAATCTAGCCTCTCTGACTTTGTCTCCAAAACATCTTACGTGGGCTGTCCCTCTGATATACTCATTTCTGATCCTATCCATCCTCGTTACTGTCTCCCTGTACTCCTGTTTACTCTCTTCGGTTTTCTCAATGTCCCACTTCTTCTTAGCTAATCTCTTCCTTTGTACACACTCCTGCACTTCCTCATTCCACCACCAAGTCTCCTTATCTACTTTCCTTCCAGATGACACACCAAGTATTCTCCTACCTGTCTCCCTGATCACATTAGCTGAAGTTGTCCAGTCATCTGGAAGCACTTCCTGACCACCCAAAGCCTGTTTCAACTCCTCCTTGAAGACAACCTGACACTCTTCGTTTTTCAACTTCCACCACTTTGTCTTCTGCTCTGCCTTTGCCTTCTTCACCTTCCTCACCATCAGCATCATCCTGCACACCACCATCCTATGCTGTTTGGCAACACTCTCACCCGCTACTACTTTGCAGTCACTGACTTCCTTTAAATTACATCGCCTGCACAAGATGTAGTCTACCTGTGTGCTCCTACCTCCACTTTTATAAGTCACCCTATGCTCCTCTCTCTTCTGGAAGAAAGTATTCACCACAGCCATTTCCATCCTTTTTGCAAAATCTACCAACATCTGTCCTTCATGCGTTCCTGTCCTGGATACCAAACCGACCCATCACTTCCTCGTCCCTCTGTTTCCTGCACCAACATGTCCATTGAAGTCTGCCCCAATGACCACCCTTTCACCTCTGGGGTATTCTGCATCACTTCATCTAACTCCCTCCAGAATCTCTCCTTCTCTTCTCGCTCACATCCTGTCTGTGGGGCATAAGCACTAACAACATTGACCATCACACCTTTAATTTCTAACTTGAGACTCATCACTCTGTCTGACACTCTTTTCACTTCTAGAACATTCCTGGCAAACTCCTCCTTCAAGATGACTCCGACTCCATTTCTCTTCCCATCCACACCGTGATAAAACAGTTTAAACCCTGCTCCTATGCTTCTAGCCTTGCGACCTTTCCACCTGGTCTCCTGAACGCACAGTATGTCCACCTTCCTCCTCTGCATCATGTCAGCCAGCTCTCTACCTTTTCCTGTCATAGTTCCAACATTCAAAGTCCCTACTTTCAGTCCTAGACTCATGCCTCTCCTCTTCTCTCTCTGGCAACGGACACGCCTCCCGCCTCTCCTTCTTCGACGTCTTCGACCAACAGTAGTCCAATTTCCATCAGCACCCTGTTGGTTGATGGCACTGATGGCGGTCGTTGTTAATTATATTTTATCAATATCACATAAAAATAAGTTTCTCTTAATCTTTTATTTTTTTTAGCGCATGTAATAGATACATAGTATTTTACTTCCTGCTGCTCATTGGCGCATGTGACGTGCTACATGGGGTTTTACTTCAGGGTACAGAATTCGTGGATTATCTCGATTCGCGGGAGGGCCCGGAATCAAACCCTTGCAAATGTTGAGGGCTTACTGTGTGTGTGTGTATGTGTATATATATATATATATAAAAACAGTTACTTTTCTGTTACCGCTTAATACCAATTAGGGTCGTGGGGATGCTAGCGCCCATCACAGCCGACTCTGGGCGAGGGCAGAGTAGACCCTGGACAGCTTGCTTGGTCATAGCAGGGCAGAAACTCGCTGACAGCTTTGCAGCTACTCTTGTCGAAAGTCAGCAATGGCTCTTTTACATGAACCTCTCAGCAGAGACACTGAGAGACATGGCCAGCCTTTGATAACCCAGTTAGCTGCATGGGGGGGGGGGGGGTGTCCAGCGATCCAGCGATCCAGCACTCTAGCACCGATACCACGAGGCCAGCACTGACCATATATATATATACATACCTGTCAAGTTGTACGGTTTTGGCGTAATTTGTACAAGTGAGCACTGATTTTTAAATGTGTACGCCGTACGTCCGAAATCTGTACGTTTTTCGATCATTTCGTCTTTTTTTTTTAACTCCGTTTTTTGTGTCACCGTTTCGGTAAAGAGACGATACGCCAAATTGGTCTGTAGCCGTTTTCTCGCGAGAATCGCGCGTTGCGTTTATCGTCTGCTGTCGTCTGCTCTTTCCGACCACGTGACCGCACTTTCACTTCCGCCATCATTCCCAGTTAGTTTTCGTGACTCGCAGTGGATACAGTTGATACAAACGTGATAACAATATGGATGGAACAGCTAAAAAGAAAAGGAAAACTAATGCCCACGGACGCCATCTACCAGAATGGCAGCCCGGAAGACCTTGAGAGAAGATGACACCATTTCCCCTGCAACAACAACAAAATTCTTCGAGGCTGTTAGAGGCTTTTATGAAGCTGTTGTCAAAAAGATGATTGATAAATTTCCTTTTGAAGACAGCATTTTGAAAGACTTGGTAGTGCTGGAACCCAAAAAACAGTGTGAAATCTCTTGGAGTGGACACACTTACAAATTACCTTCAAGTCAAACTTAATTGCGAGCTCAAGTGCCATGAAGTGAAGCCATCAAAAGAAATGATTGAAAGTGCCAAAAGTGCTACATATAGTTAGAATAAAGATCACTGTTAAATTTTCTTAATCATGCAGCTGAAGATATTACTCTTTTATTTGATTGCACCAGGTTATATGTTACAACATTACCAATAAATTCATATTATATTAAAAATAGAGTTTAATTTTTGTTTCATATTGCACGCGATAATAAGACGCGTAAGATTAGTTGCTATTTTGTAAGGGCATAAGTAGCCATTTGTAAGATCGCCAACGGCCTAGGATTGACAGGTATGTATATATATATATATATATATATATATATATATATATATATATATATGTATGTATGTATGTATGAGTGTGTGTGTGTGTGTGTTTACCGGTATGTATTCATTGATTCAGGGTCCTATAAAAGCCAGTCATTGGACTTTGACAAGGAAGAATCCTTTTGCGTTTGGAGATGATCTGATCGAAATTCGTAATCCAATAATTCTTTTTAATGATAATTAACCTTGTATATTCTTCTTCTTCTTTTCCTTTCGGCTTTTCCCTTCAGGGATCACCACAGCGAATCATCTGCCTCCATCTCACCCTATCCTTTGCATCTTCTTCTCTGACACCAACGACCTTCATGTCCTCCTTCCCCACATCCATGAATCGTCTCTTTGGTCTTCCTCTAGGCCTTCTGCCTGGAAGTTCCAGCCTCAGTATCCTATTACCAATATACTCACTATCCCTCCTCTGTAACATGTCCAAACCATCTCAATCTAGCCTCTCTGACTTGGTCTCCAAAACGTCTTACACGTGCTGTCCCTCTGATGTGCTCATTCCTAATCCTATCCATCCTCGTTACTCCCAAAGAGAATCTCAACATTTTCATCTCCGCTACCTCCAGCTCTGTCTCCTGTCTTTTCCCCAGGGCCACTGTTTCTAAATCATACAACATCGTTGGCCTCAACACCGTCTTGTACACTTTTCCTTTCATTCTTGCCGATACCCTCCTGTCACACATCACACCGGACACTTTTCTCCAACCATTCCAACCTGCCTACACACGCTTCTTAACCTCTTTTCAACACTCTCCATTGCTCTGGATTGTTGAGCCTAAATACTTAAAATCCTCCACCTTCTTTATCTCTGCTCCCTGTAATATCACCGTTCCTTCTGGGTCCTTGTCATTCATGCACATGTATTCTGTCTTACTGAGGCTAACCTTCATTCTCCTCCTTTCCAGGGCATACCTCCACCTCTCTAGATTTTCCTGCACTTGTTCTCTGCTCTCACTACAGATCACAATGTCATCTGCAAACATCATAGTCCATGGGGAATCTTGTCTAACCTCGTCTGTCAGCCTGTCCATCACCATAGCAAACAAGAAGGGGCTGAGAGCTGACCCTTGATGCAGTCCCACCTCCACCTTGAACTCTTCTGTCACACCGACAGCACACCTCACCACTGTCTTACATCTCTCATACATGTCCTGCACCACTCTAACATACTTCTCTGCCACTCCAGACTTCCTCATGTAATACCACAGTTCTTCTCTCGGCACCCTGTCATATGCTTTCTCCAGATCCACAAAGGTACAATGCAGTTCCCTCTGACCTTCTCTGTACTTTTCCATTAACATTCTCAAGGCAAACACTGCATCTGTGGTGCTCTTTCTTGGCATGAAACCATACTGTTGTTCACAAATGCTGACCTCTGCCCTTAGTCTAGCTTCCACTATTCTTTCCCATAACTTCATCGTAT
The DNA here is from genome assembly GCA_024760905.1 of Plotosus lineatus. Taxonomy (NCBI): domain Eukaryota; kingdom Metazoa; phylum Chordata; class Actinopteri; order Siluriformes; family Plotosidae; genus Plotosus; species Plotosus lineatus. The sequence continues at coordinate 17,059,704 of CM045744.1, forward strand.
GGCTCATCAACTTTATCCCTCTGTAGTTGCCACAACTCTGCACGTCTCCCTTGTTCTTAAAAATGGGCACCACCACACTTCTCCATTCCTCTGGCATCCTCTCACTCTCTAAGACCTTGTTAAATGTTCTTGTCAGAAAATCTACTGCTTCCTCTCCTAGACACTTCCATACCTCCACCGGTATGTCATTAGGACCAACTGCCTTTCCATTCTTCATCCTCTTCAATGCCCTCCTCACTTCACCTTTATTAATCTTTGCTACATCCTGCTCCTCAATGGTCACCTCTTCTACTCTTTTTTTTTCTCTCTCATTGTCCTCATTCATCAGCTCTTCAAAGTACTCTTTCCATCTTCCCAGCACACTTCTGTCATCAGTCAATACATTTCCCTCTCTGTCCTTTATCAATCTCACTTGCTGCACATCCTTCCCATCTCTATTTCTCTGCTGTGCCAACCTGTATAAATCATTTTCTCCCTCTTTACTTTCCAACCGAGCATACAAGTCATCATATGCGCTCTTTTTGGCCTTTGACACTGCTACCTTTGCCTTCCGTTGTGTCTCCCTGTACTCCTGTTTACTCTCTTCGGTTTTCTCAATGTCCCACTTCTTCTTAGCTAACCTCTTCCTTTGTACACACTCCTGCACTTCCTCATTCCACCACCAAGTCTCCTTATCTACTTTCCTTCCAGATGACACACCAAGTATTCTCCTACCTGTCTCCCTGATCACATTAGCTGTAGTTGTCCAGTCATCTGGAAGCACTTCGTGACCACCCAAAGCCTGTTTCAACTCCTCCTTGAAGACAATCCGACACTCTTCCTTTTTCAGCTTCCACCACTTTGTCTTTTGCTCTGCCTTTGTCTTCTTCACCTTCCTCACCATAAGCGTCATCCTGCACACCACCATCCTATGCTGTTTGGCAACACTCTCACCCGCTACTACTTTGCAGTCACTGACTTCTTTTAAATTACATCGCCTGCACAAGATGTAGTCTACCTGTGTGCTCCTACCTCCACTTTTTTAAGTCACCCTATGCTCCTCTCTCTTCTGGAAGAAAGTATTCACCACAGCCATTTCATCCTTTTTGCAAAATCTACCAACATCTGTCCTTCTGCGTTCCTGTCCCGTCCCCTCTGTTTCCTGCACCAACATGTCCATTGAAGTCTTCTCCAATGACCACTCTTTCACCTCTGGGGGTACTCTGCATCACTTCATTTAACTCACTCCAGAATCTCTCCTTCTCTTCTCGCTCACATCCTGTCTGTGGGGCATAAGCACTAACAACCTTGACCATCACACCTTCACTTTCTAACTTGAGACTCATCACTCTGTCTGACACTCTTTTCACTTCTAGCACATTCCTGACAAACTCCTCCTTCAAGATGACTCCGACTCCATTTCTCTTCCCATCCACACCATGATAAAACGGCTTAAACCCTGCTCCTATGCTTCTAGCCTTGCTACCTTTCCACCTGGTTTCCGGAACACACAGTTTGTCCACCTTCCTCCTCTGCATCATGTCAGCCAGCTCTCTGCCTTTTCCTGCCATAGTTCCAACATTCAAAGTCCCTACTTTCAGTCCGAGACTCATGCCTTTCCTCTTCTCTCTCTGGCAATGGGCACGCCTCCCGCCTCTCCTTCATCGACGTCTTTCACCAACAGTAGTCCAATTTCCATCAGCACCCTGTTGGTTGACAGCACTGATGGCGGTCGTTGTTAACGTGGGCCTCGACCGATCCGGTATGTCATTCTTTCTTGTGATTCGCATAGTTTATTTGGCATTTGTTTTATGCCGGATGCCCTTCCTGACGCAACCCTCTGCATTCATCCGGGCTTGGGACCGGCATGAGGGAGAGACACTGGTTTGTGCCCCCCCTCACGGCTGCATTTGCCCCTCCTCACGGCTGCATTTGCCCCTCCTCACGGCTGCATTGCCCCTCCTCACGGCTGCATTCCCCCTCCTCACGGCTGCATTTATATATTTGTATATAAATAGAACAATTCTTTGAAACTGTGGTATTGCTGCAGGCCCAGCAGACAGGTGTACTTTGAGTACTTTGTATTTTTTTCAGGATGGAACATTATGCTCTCCAAGTACTTTAGCTTTTATTTTATTCCTTATTTAATAAACAGCACATTTAAATAGCTTGCGAATCAAAAACAATAATGGCAGTCAAGTCCAAAGAAGAGAAGCTTTAGTGGAAAAGGTAGACTCCGTTCCTTACTAGGACATTAGATAAGGAACTGCATAACTGATATGTACAGGACAGAAAGAATGCACAGTCTAAAATTTGCATTGCTTGTTTGTACAGCGTATTACAGAATGAGTTGATATGCTGGCACCATGTACTCTCCTTATAATTCACTGAACTGTTTAATTTAGGATGGCATGTAGAATCCTGCTATGCAATAGGTTTCTTCAAAGAATGAGACCATCCAAACAGCAGAAATTTCATTTCCATCTTATGTTCTACTTAGCTTCAGGAAGTCCATGTCTTTGTACTGTCAAATAAGGATAATCTGCTTAGAATTGATGAAACAATAACAACAACAACAACAACAACAAAAAAAGAACCTCCTGAGCTCCGGTAAAAGTATGAGCACACACCATAAAATGAAATATAAATGAATCCACATACTTACATTTACAGTTACAGAATTTAGCAAAAGCTCTTATCCAGAGCGACTTATAGAAAATTTAAAGTCTCTATCAGTGAATATTTCAGTGTCAGTAAAAACTCGGCTAACGTTGTTAATTAGTTCCAGGAAAGACAACCTAAATCTAAAATGACTTAAATCAAATTAGCTTGTCTCCAGTGTAAGCTCGGCTACACCAAATATACTTGTCTATGCTAAACCAAAAATAACCATTCCTTGTTCTGTACTTTATTCACAAATGCAATTTTCAGTAATATATGGTGAATAAGAGGGCAAAGTATAAGGTACCAAACCAATAAGAATCAGCGTGGTTTCTAATGGTAGATATTGGAACTACTGTATGTATTTTAATAAGATTTTACATGCTGTATTCTTATTTATTGCACAACATGATTTTATGTGATTTGTTTAATTTATTGTACAGTTACATGACTTTGTGATTTAAATTGTTTTCCAGTGATATTATGATTTCAATATTTGTAGCGGACAGATGTAAAGTTGATTATAATGACGTAAACTTTATTTTTATTTATTTTTCCATATATTTTTTTGAAAACCAACGTAGAGTCAAAAAATGACTAAACTCGAAATTACTTCGGGTGAGGCATGCCTGTATACTGTCAGTCGAAATCACATTGCAAGTTTTTTCTGATCTTGCAGCATGTAGCTTCTCTGTATCAGCCAAGAGTGCAGTCTCTGTGGAGTGTGCTGCTTTGAAGCCAGATTGATTAGGATCAAGATGGTTATTCTGCAAAAAAAAAAAAAACAAACAAAAAACCAAACAAACAAACAAAAAACAAAACAAAAAAACATTTGGTTATAAAATGTGTTCAATAATTTTAGAAGGGAATGAGAGAAGTGAGATCAGTCTGTAGTTGCTGATGTCCGATGGATCCCGAGAGGGTTGCTTTAACATGGGTAGAGCTCTGGCTCCTTTGAATGCTGTTGGTACTGGTCCAAATGATATGGACTTATTGATGACAGTGAATGTAAATGGAAGAAGCTCTTGAGAGTTTAGAGCAGTGGTCCCCAACCCCCGGGCCTTGGACCGGTATTGGTCCGTGGATCAAACTGGTCCATGGAAGAAATAATTAATTCTTTCCGTTTTATTTATTATCTGAGTCTGAACGATCTTTAATTTTTGAAAAATCATTTATTTTGAAAAATGACCAGATTTTCTTCATTACAGGACAGTGAGTTGAGCGCTAAAATGTAACCCACAAGGGGACCAGGGCGTGTTAGACATGTTTCAAACATTAGTGGGGATTTTGGGTGAGCCTTCATTCTCCCAGCTGGTGCACCATCACCTGTTTTTTTTTTTTTTTTTTGTGGAAGAGTTTGAGCTCTACTTCTCAACCAACTTTTATTCAGCTGGAAAAATGGCATTCATGGAGTGTTTAATAATAATAATAATAATAATAATAATAATAATAATAATCATCATCATCATCATTATCATCATCATCGTAATTAAAAATGTAACGCTTAATCCTAATTAGGGAGGTTGGCCCACATCTCAGCTGACTTTGAGCAAGGGCAGGGTACACCCTGGACAGCTCGCCAGGTCATCGCAGTATTAACATAATAGACAAAGAAATGCAGAATTGCTGGCACTGTTCACACTGTTCATGTGGAAAAATAAATAAGTGACGACTTATTTATTTTTCCACATGAACATTCTTCATAATTTATTTTTGGGCAGAGAGGGTGTGATCAGATGTTATACTCATGTTATGTTGTTGGTGCAATGTTACAATGTTACGAAGAAGCTGCTAATAAAGTTGCATGCAAGCACACACAGCGGATTCACGTTTATCATTATATTTACACCCCCAAAAAAAAAAAAAAAAAAAAAAAAAAAAAAAAAAAAACAGTCCGCAGTGATAGAAAGGTTGGGTACCACTAGAGTATTGAGGATGGAATTGGATCCAGTGAGCAGGTTCTAGGATTGCATGGTACAATGACTTCCAAGATAGCATCATTTAATAATCTATACTTCTGTTAAATTAAAGATTTTGTAACCAAGATATATTATTTCAGAACCCTTTTCATCTTTAATGTGACTAGTAAATCATACAATTCAATAAACGTACACATAATGACTGCGCAGTGTGTGTCTACTGTTCCTTGCAATAGCACTTGAGATCTTTCACATTCTGAGGGCATCTACTGTGCACAGCACTCTTCACCCTGTATTCGTTCAATTAGATTTAGGTCTGGTTCTGGCTGGGCCATTCCAAAACTTTAATTTTCTTTTGGTGAACACATTTGGTTGTTCATTTGGCCACACGCTTTGAGTCATTGTCAGGTTGAAATTTAAAAATGCCTCTTCATTGTCAGCTTTGGCGCTATAGCCTGAAGGTTATGTGCAAAAATCGAGTGATATCTGAAATTGCCAGCACTGTGCTTCATCAAGGGGATGGTATTCTTTTGGTGATGTGCAATGAAAAGCACCATTGATCCTTTGTAAGCTTTTTGTGGACCATGGTTTTGGTGTATAATTTATAAACAGAAAAGTCCTACTATTCCAGCTGAAATGTATTTGGGGCTACATTTGTGTGAGGTGCGCATCTGTGTGCATGCGTATTTGTGTGTGTATTCATATTGTATTTACATCTTATGCATTACATTTTAATGTTTAAGTGTGATTATAAGTATTGATAGCATTGAATATGTATTTATAGATATCATATTCACATGTACATATACATCAGTCATGGGGGGTTGTGTGGTTGGGGGGGGTGATCCTATTTCGTGGATTTCAGCTATGGCGGGGGGGGGGTCTCGGTCCCAATTAACAGTGGAAAAGTGAGGGATCCCTTAATATATCTATCTATCTATCTATCTATCTAGTGCCTGAGTCGTAGGACGACCATTGGTGACCTGCCATGAAGGATAACAGCTTGATTATCATCTTCATGGAGGTTTTCTTGGCAGGATTAGTGCAGTGGTTTGCCATTGCCTTCTGCACGATGCAAACCTACGGGCAATTTAGAGCAGCCAATTAACCTACTGTGCATGTCTTTGAACTGTGGGAGGAAACCGGAGCACCCGGAGGAAACCCATGCAAGCACGGGGAGAACATGCAAGCTCCACACAGAAACGTCTGGGCCGGGAATCGAACCCAGGCCTTCTTGCTGTGCGGTGGACATGCGAACCACTATGCCGCCGAATATATATATATAACCCTAGAGTTTTCGTAAGTAGAGGCACATTTTACATGTAAAACGCATGATTCATTCCAAGGCTCCCAATACTACTCCATAAACCCTTTAAAAAATTATAAAGTACACCAATTTTGTATGAAATATGTGTAAGGGTAAAAGAAAATTATTTATTAAACAATTTGAACATTTTATTAACACATTAAACCATTTTATTTATATATATATATATTTATTAATTAAACCATTATTAAACATTTTTTATTAACCAATTTTTTTATTAACCTAACCAAACAATATTAAATATTATTAATTTTAATCGCGGCCGACACCGGGGCTTTTGGGGCGGAACACGGTTTGTCTGGACCTCCGATCTGTCAAGCAGGCAAGTGCGCTTTGGACTTGTTTAGTACTCAACATTCACTTGTTTGCTTGCGGGATCAGAGGTCCAGAGGAGCTGCGCCCTGTCTTAGGGGCTCCGGTGTTGGTTGGGACGCCGCCCACACTTGACTGAGTGGCACAATCTGTGACACACTCAGCCAAATGTGGGCGGCGTCGCAGCCGACGTGGAGCTTTTGAGATGGGGCACAGCTCATCCGGACCTCCAATCTCTCAAGCAAACAAGTGAATGTTCAGTCCAGACCTCTGATTTGTCAAGCAGGTAAGTGCTCATTCACCTGTTTGCTTGAGGGATCGGAGGTCTGGATGATCCGCGTTTTGCCCACATTCGGCGGAGCGCGCCACATTTATTAAACATTTACTGAATTAAACAACGGAAAAAAAGAAAAATAACGCTGCAATGAGCACTCAAAAATTCTCACGAACCAACAGTTCAACTCTCGTTTACGCATGTGACAAACAAGCATTATGGATACAGTACTATGGCGATTCAGCCCTCTCCTGGCCAATGGGAGGCCAGCGGGGTGGGATGTTGGGAGACAGCCAATGAGAGAGAAACTCACGCATTGTTTGAATGTTTGAATGGCACGTTTGGAGCTTTTTGTAAGAACTTGTTTTGTATACAGAGGGAAAAAATAGGAAGAAGAAGAGGGCTGACTATAAATTTATTATATATATGTCACCTTGTCTACCTGCTCCCCCAATACACACCCAGGGTGCGAAAGGAACCGGCGCAGAAGAGGTCTGTGAAAGTGTGAACCGAGGATACCAATGAGAGGCTTAGGGACTGTTTCCAGACTACAGACTGCAGCATGCTCTGTGACTCCTTTGGTCATGACATCGACGGCATCACACACTGTATCACTGATTACATGAACTTCTGCGTGGACAGCACTGTGCCAACACGGAAAGTACGGTGCATCTCCAACAACCACCCGTGGGTCAGCCCTGAGCTTAAAGTCTTCCTGAACCAGAAGAAGAGGGCTTTCATCTCGGGGGATAGAGAAGAGCAGAAGAAGGTCCAGCGTGAGCTCCAGTGGAGGATCAGGAGGGCCAAGAAGGATTATGGGAAGACGATGGAGGAGAAGCTGGCTCAGAACAACGTGTGGGACATCTGGAGAGGACTAAAGACTATCTCTGGATTTGGACAGAGTGTCAGAGGACAGCTGATGGTGACCAGCGCTAGGCGGATGAATTAAACTGTCACTTCAACAGGTTTGAACCCCCCCCCCACTGCCCCCTCCCTGTTTCCCCCTCTTCACATGTCTCCAGACCAGCAAACACCTCCACCCTCCCCAGGCCAACTTCACCTGACTGCAGCAGCCCTACAGACACATCCCCCTCCCTCTGCAGCCCACCCCAGTCCCCCTCTCCCTCATGTCGGACCAGGTGAGGAGACAGTTGAGACGACTAAATCAGAGAAAATCTGCAGGGCCAGATGGCATCAGTCCCAGGCTGCTGAGGACTTGTGCGGACCAGCTCTGTGAGGTCCGATGCCAACTCTACAACCTGAGCCTCAGCCTGGAGAAGGTTCCTGTCCTGTGGAAGACCTCCTGTGTGGTCCCGGTTCCTAAAACAGCTCAAGCCAAGGAAACGGCCCACTACAGACCTGTCGCCCTGACCTCTCACCTCATGAAGACCATGGAGAGACTCCTCCTCGACCACCTCCGCTGTGTGGTGAGCCCCACCCTAAACCCGCAGCAGTTCGCCTACAGGCCCAACATCGGGGTAGAAGACGTCGTCATCTACCTTCTGCAGTGGGCGCTAACCCACCTGGAGATCACCGGTAGTACTGTGAGGGTTATGTTCTTTCACTTCTCCAGCACCATCAACACCATCCGGCCGGCGCTTCTGCAGGGGGAAACTAGAGGACGTGGGAGTGGACGGACATCTTGCTGCCTGGATCATCAACTACCTCACTGACTGTTCACAGTACGTGTGGCTGCGCGGCTGTGAATCAAAGGTGGTAGTCTGCAGCACGGGGGTACCCCAGGGCACCGTCCTCTCACCTTTCCTCTTCTCCATCTACACCTTAGACTTCACCTATAACACGAACAGCTGCCACCTCCAGAAGTTTTCTGACGACTCCGCCATCGTGGGCCGTGTGTCAGAGGGGAACGAGCTGGAATACCGGTCGGTCATCGTCAACTTTGTGGACCGGTGTGAGCGCAACCACCTCTGCTTGAACACTAGTAAGATGAAGGAGCTGGTGGTCGACTTCAGGAGAAGCACACCAACACACCCACTGATGAACATCCAGAGACAGGACATTGAGACAGTGGACACCTCAACAATAAACTGCACTGGTCCCACAACACTAACACCCTGTACAAGAAGGGCCAGAGTTGTCTCCACCTTCTGAGGAGAATTAAGTCCTTCGGAGTATGCAGACCTCTGCTCTGGACATTTTATGACTCTGTGGTAGTCTCTGCAATCCTCTACACTGCCGTCTGCTGGGCCCCGGGCAGTACAGAGCTGGACAGAAAGAGACTGAACAAACTAGTCAGGAGGGCCAGCGCTGTCCTGGGCTGCCCACTGGACTCTGTGGAGGAGGTGGGTGAGAGGAGGATGGTAGCTCACAGCCATCATGGACAACAGCTCTCACCCACTGCACCAGACTGTAGAGAAGCTTAGCAGCTCCTTCAGTGGATGACTGAGACATCCTCAGTGCAGGAAGGAGCGCTACCACAGGTCTTTCATCCCCACCGCTGTCAGACTGTACAACTCCACTTTGTAACTGTCTGTGAAAAAAACAGTTATGTACAATAAAAAACCTGTGCACTTTCATCAACCACATCTACCCCACTGTGACTATGAACCATATCAATCCATCTACTCTGCCTTCAAGATACATTACATTTTTATATCAGCCAGTCTAAAATGTTTTTTTTATTGGATATATATATATATATATATATATATATATTGTTGTTGTTCTGTTCTAATTAACTCAAGGATGTTACGCTTTTCTGAGCACCCCTACTGACGGTACTTCAAGAGCCTGTAACAGTAAATTTCTCCATTGTGAGATTAATAAAGCTATATCTTATCTTATCATATCTTACCATATATATATATATATATATATATATATATATATATATATATATATATATATATAGAGAGAGAGAGAGAGAGAGAGCTGCTGACTGATTTTCATTGTTCATGCAACAGTTGAAAATAAATATCTATTTTTCTCTTAAACAAACATCAACCTTCTGATGAGCAGATGAGACATGAAACCTTTCCCAAGTCATTGCTTAAAAAGTTATTTATTCTTTAATATATTTAATATGCAATTAATATCCTATTAGTCAGATAAAAAAAGTGTTTCCGCAAGATTTGTGTGCGGCGTAATCAATATGATGTCATCATTAAGCGCAAAAATAAACAAACAAATAAATAAATAAATACATGAATGAATTAATAAATTAAGCCCCAGTGAAGCTATCTGCGCCATGTCTCTCACTGTCCATGGTGTGAGGTTCATGTAAAGAACCATTGAATTTCAACAAGAGGAGCTGCAAAGCCGACAGCGTCTTTCGGCCTGGCGAGCTCTCCAGGGTGTACTCTGCCCTCACCCAGAGCTGGCTGAGATGGGCACCAGCCTGCCGGTGACCCTAATTTGGATTTAGCAGTTCGGAAAATTAATGAAATAACTTCTAAGTTTAACATATCACTAAACCTATTGATTATACTTCCCAATGGATATGTTGTAATCTGGCTGCATGTTTTGAGCCTGCTGTGTCTGTTATTCTACCTCATGTGCATTCTGTGTCAGAACCTGGCTTATTTGTGGTGTTAGATTCTGCCACAAATGGTTAAATCTATACAGACAAATATCAAAAAAACAATACTTCGTCTGTTCTGATTCATCTATGATTTTCTTTTACCATAAGGTACCACAACTTGCACTGGAATACTCCGAGGAGTATATGATTTGCATATAGTGAAGGGGTAAAACATTCTCTCAGTTACTTCAAGCATAAATGGCCAACTCTCTATATAAAACTGTGAAGTGTCAATTTAGTAGCAAAATAAAACCATTAAAACAGTTCACACACACTGCATCTTGTGAAAAAATATAACTTTGTCAAAACCAGCAAACTATTATCCTGGTTTTATACAGGAAGATTCGAGCAGCTACTCTAAGCAAAATGTAGGTGGACAGCAATGCCATTGTGAAAACTGGTGGCATGGACGTTCCTTTGAGACGAATCACACATTACTCCACACCTTGCTATTGAAGCAATCCATGTTGGTCACTCACTCCTGGAGATGGTCTTACATTTCCTTCATCTTTCTGAATATGGATGAAAACTATAAGAGATGATTTTGATACAGCTGTTTCTTTGGAGTTTCTTTTTTCACATTATAATCGAGTTTCACAACAACAAGTTTTTGAGATGAGATTTCAGTACATCCATGTACTTCAGATAATTAAGGACACCAACTCAGTGACTGATTGTCATCCCAACCAGCTGATTTTAATTTCAATTTCTAATTCTAGACATTCAGCAAAGCAATTAGCCAATTTGAAACAGCCAATTAGCCAGATGTGCTTGTCTTTGGAGTGCAGGAGGAAACTGAGTATCCAGTGAAAACTTACCCAAGAAAGAGAATATGTACACTACACATAGACATGCGTGAGCTGAGTCCCGGTACTTGAATCCAGGACCTTCTTGTTGTGAGGTGGATGTGCAAACCACCTCAGCCACATAAAACTGTACATGGTGCTAGCTGTTTCATTTAAACCATAATTATTTTATTATGTTATGATCATTAATCCAAAAATATACATCATAAAAGACACTGTGCCAGCCGACAACCAGGAATAATATATACTTTTAAACATATATTTACAATACAGAAAGGGAAAACATTCAATTATTTATCCTTCATAAACTGTTCTCACTATTCATAATGCTGCCTTGAATTATCATTTCCGTTTCATTGGTTTTTATTAAATAACATCCAAAAAAAAAAAAAATCACTCAGGAAGGATTAACTAGCCTCTTGAGTAAGGGGTTGCTATTTCTGGACTATACAGTCTCATGTCTAACGGAAGAAAGAAAGAAAGAAAAAAAAAAAAAAAAAAAAAAAAAAATATATATATATATATATATATATATATATATATATATATATATATCCTGTTACTTTTAATACTTTACATAAAAGCACAAGATTGATGTGTAAACAATGTCCCAGTGCCTTCAGTTTTCTAAAAAATATACTATAAAAGCCTCCAAGATTTTTCCGTTGTAATGCTGCTCACACACAGGATTAAATAGGGGTACAAAATCCTGGAAGAAATAGTTTGTTCATACATATATATATCAGTGCTTCTCAATTATTTTCAGTGGCGCCCTCTCCAGAAAGAACACCCCCCCCCCCCCCACCGGCCCTCGAGCGACTATCTTCTTCTTCTTTTCCTTTCGGCTGTTTCTTTCAGGGGTCACAACAGCAAATCATCTGCCTCCATCTCACCCTGTCCTCTGCATCTTCTACTCTTACTCCAACAGCCTTCATGTCTTCCTTCACCACATCCATAAATCTCTTTTTGGTCTTCCTCTTGGCCTTCTGCCTGGTAGTTTTAACCTCAGCATCCTACTGCCAATATACTCACTATCCCTCCTCTGTACATGTCCAAACTATCTCAATCTAACCTCTCTGACTTTGTCTCCAAAACATCTTACATGGGCTGGCCCTCTGATGTACTTATTTCTGATCCTATCCATCCTCATTACTCCCAGAGAAAACCTCAACATTTTCATCTCTGCTACCTCCAGCTCTGCCTCCTCCCTTTTACTCAGCGCCACTGTTTCTAAGCCATACAACATTGCTGGCCTCAGCACCGTCTTGTACACTTTTCCTTTCATTCTTGCTGATACTCTCCTATTGAACATCACACCGGACACTTTTCTCCAACCATTCCAACCTGCCTGCACACGCTTCTTCACCTCTTTTCCATACTGTCCATTGCTCTGGATTGTTGAGCCGAAGTACTTTAAATCCTCCACCTTCGTTATCTCTGCTCCCTGTAACATCACCGTTCCTCCTGGGTCCTTCTCATTCACACACATGTATTCTGATTTTCCGAGGCTAACCTTCATTCCTCTCCTTTTCAAGGCATACCTCCACCTCTCTAGATTTTCCTCCACTTGTTCTATGCTCTCATGACAGATCACAATGTCATCTGCAAACATCATAGTCCATGGAAATTCTTGCCTAACGTCGTCTGTCAGCCTGTCCATCACCATCACAAAGAAGAAGGGGCTCAGAGCTGATCCTTGATGCAGTCCCACCTCCACCTTGAATTCGTCGGTCACGCCGACAGCACACCTCACCACTGTCTTACATTTCTCATACATGTCCTGCACCACTCTAACATACTTCTCTGCCACTCCAGACTTCCTCATGCAATAGCACAGTTCTTCTCTTCGCACCCTGTCATAGGCTTTTTCCAGATCCACAAAGGCACAATGCAGTTTCCTCTGACCTTATCTGTGCTTCTCTGTTAACATCCTCAGGGCAAACACTGCATCAGTAGTGCTCTTTCTTGGCATGAAACCAAACTGTTGTTCATAAATGCTGACCTCTGCCCTTAGTCTAGCTTCCACTATTCTTTCCCATAACTTCATCGTATGGCTCATCAACTTTATCCCTCTGTAGTTGCCGCAACTCTGCACGTCTCCCTTGTTCTTAAAAATGGGCATCAGCACACTTCTCCTCCATTCCTCCGGCATCTGCTCACTCTCTAAGACCTTGTTGAATGTTCTTGTCAGAAAATCTACTGCTACCTCTCCTAGACACTTCCATACCTCCACAGGTATATCATCAGGACCAACTGCCTTTCCATTCTTCATCCTCTTCAGTGCCCTCCTCACTTCACCCTGACTAGTCTTTGCTACTTCCTGGTCCTCAACGTCACCTCTTCTACTCTTTTTTTTCTCTAATTTTCCTCATTCATCAGCTCTTTAAAGTACTCTGTCGATCTTCCCATCACATTTGTCATCAATCAATACATTTCCCTCTCTGTCCTTTATCAATCTAACTTGCTGCACACCCTTCCCATCTCTATCTCTCTTGTGTGCCAACCTGTATTGATAATTTTCTCCGTCCTTCCTGTCCAACCTATCATACAAGTCATCATACACCCTCTGTTTGGCCGTTGCTACCGCTACTTTCGCCTTATGCTGTGTCTCCCTGTACTCCTGTTTACTCGCTTCGGTCCCCTCAGTGTCCCACTTCTTAGCTAACCTCTTCCTTTGTACACACTCCTGCACTTCCTCATTCCACCACCAAGTCTCCTTATCTACTTTCCTTCCAGATGACACACCAAGTACTCTCCTACCTGTGTCCCTGATCACATTTGCTGTGGTTGTCCAGTCATCTGGAAGCACTTCCTGACTACCCAAAGCCTGTTTCAACTTGTCCTTGAAGACAACACGGCCCTGTTCCTTTTTCAGCTTCCACGACTTTGTCTTCTGCTCTGTCTTTGCCTTCTTCACCTGCCTCACCATCAGCGTCATCCTGCACACCACCATCCTATGCTGTTTGACAACACTCTCACCTGCTACTACTTTGCAATCACTGACTTCCTTCAAATTACATCGTCTACACAAGATGAAGTCTACCTATGTGCTCTTACCTCTGCTTTTATAAGTCACCCTATGCTCCTGTCTCTTCTGGAAGAAAGTATTCACCACAGCCATTTCCATCCTTTTTGCAAAATCGATCAACATCTGTCCTTCTGTGTTCTTGTCCTGGATACCAATCCTGCCCATCACTTCTTTGTCCCCTCTGCTGCCTGCACCAACGTGTCCATTGAAGTCTGCACCAATGACCACTCTTTCACCTCTGGGGGTCCTCTGCATCACTTCATCTAAGTCACTCCAGAATCTCTCCTTCTCTTTTAGCTCGCATCCTGCCTGTGGGGCATAAGCACTAACAACATTGAACATCACACCTTCAATTTCTAACTTGAAACTCGTCACTCTGTCTGACACTCTTTTCACTTTTCGAACATTCCTGACAAACTCCTCTTTCAAAATGACTCCTACTCCATTTCTCTTCCCATCCACACCATGATAAAATAGCTTAAACCCTGCTCCTAAGCTTTTAGCTTTGCTATCTTTCCACCTGGTCTCCTGAACACACAGTATGTCCACCTTCCTCCTCTGCATCATGTCAGCAAGCTCTCTATCTTTTCCTTGCATAGTTCCAACATTCAAAGGCCCTTTTGTCAGTTCTCTACTCATGCTTTTCCTCTTCTCTCTCTGCCTACGGACACGCCTCCCGCCTCTCCTTCTTCGACCAACAGTAGTCCAATTTCCATCAGTTGGTTGACAGCACTGATGGCGGTCGTTGTTAATCCGGGCCTCGACCGATCCGGTATGGAGGTAATATTTGCGATTTGCATGGTAAAGTTTGGCATTAGTTTTACGTTGGATGCCCTTCCTGACACAACCCTCTGCATTTTTCCGGGCTTGGGACCGGCATAATGGGGGAGAGACACTGGTTCGTTCCCCGGGCCCTCGAGCAACTATAAATAGTATTACTTGTCTATAAAATTGTTATTAGTACACCTCTGCATAACATTGTACAATATCTTTATTAACATTAAAAACAAAAATAAAGAAAGAATTCAAATTACAATAAAGAAAAAAAAAACTTCATTAACATACGTTTTTTTAATCTGTAACAGAAAATATTTAAAGTGCACAAATGTGTCAGAAATTGAAAAAAAAAAACAAAACAAAACAAAAAAAATCCTTATTTAAACTCATTCAAACTGAACTTATTTATGTCTTAATATATCCGTCTCTCTCCACTTGTATCTTGAGGGGTTGTTTACTGCACTTCATATCACTGGCTTGTGCGAAAAACCGTGACACCCAAGCGAAACAATGAGAGCGCGACTGCCAGCGAGTGGAGTGGAGGTGCAATTACACTTAATTCTCATATACTATTCCAGAAAAGCATGTTCCCATCATACGCACTCCCAACCCCTCCGGCATCATACCCTCCCCACTATTTGAGAAGCACTGATATATATATATATATATATATATATACAGGGATCACTCACTTTCTACTGTTAATGGGGACCGAGACACCCCCGCAACCATCAATTTCCATGAAGTAGGATCAATCCCCCTGACTGATGTATACCTGTGAGTATATGTGCATATATCAATAAATACATATTCAATGTTCTAAATGCGTATAATAACAATTAAACATTCAAAAATAATGCACAACATGTAAATAAAATATAAATACACACACACACACATACAGATGCCCGTGCGCACACAGACGCGCACCTCACATAAAAATGTAAGTAGTTTTGTTTGTTTGTCTTTATTTATTTATTTATTTTTGGATAATTGGCCTTGTTTTGCTGCATTTTCCTTAACTTTTCCCCTATTTTTCCGTAATTTCCTTATTTTTTTTCATTTTCAATGAATTTTTTGAAAAAAAAAAAACCTGCGACACACTGAAGCCGCAGAAGCTGAAGCAGAAAGTAGTGAGGGATCACTGTATTTCGATATATAAATCTGTGCAAGTTCCAGGAACTGCTAAGCAAGGACATAGCATCTTCACTGGTCGAAGTGGCAGGTTTTGGGGAATAAGAATAAAATGTTACACTACAGTGTTTCTGTGCCTGTATGGTGGAGGAGGCAGAAACGTTGCTGGTTGCATTCTATTCTTTGACAGATTCTCTGGGTTTTCACAACCATTCTGCTTGTAGAAGAAATTGTTCCTGCAACCCAACGGGGGATCTGGGAAATGCTGTGAAATGCTGACTGGGTCACTGTGATTATGCTTCTTGTTTGTACCACAGTGATCTTTTTGTGTTGCACTGCTCTGATGGATCACGTTGCATGGTAGAACATTGATGCTACTTTTATCACCATTGTGTACGATGCAAGCAGGATAGGCAGGAGAAGCAGGCTGGGTTTGATGGGTGACGTGACATATTTGCCTTGAAACTGAAGGAAGGACACACTTACTGGGATGATCAGCACACAGACTATGACCATGACCATTTTGACTCCTTGGTGCACTTTGAGTAGGGTGAACTAATGGAAGTGTAAAATGAACATGATGTTTTTCTATTTGGGTGCTAAGGTTTACATGGCTGGTTGTAGTCCTGCTTGTTGTCCTTGACAGCAGAAAAAGAGAAACACCACTTTTCTTCAGTGTCTCTTGGCTCTTTTCATCTGTGTTATGGTTTACAGGAGTGTTCAGATTCACCTCTTTAATCTTGAGCTGGCTGTCAGAGTTACCATGGTAGCCTGGGTTGTCCAATGCATGAATTTCTCTGTTATTTGGGTTTGTGATGAAAGGATTCTCCTCAACAGGGTCTGTAGCATTAACAAAAGAAAAAGAGTGATGAAGAAAATGACTTCATCTATCCACCTACATACATATTCCAAAGTTCTGTTCTCCATAATCCATATATATATATATATATATATATATATATATATATATATATATATATATATATATATATATATATATATATATATTTATTTATTTATTAACCACCAAGCTACACTGGTCTACAGCAAACATAAATGTCTACCTGAGGAATTCTTGTCATTCCTGACAGCCGCACAATTATCCTCATCAACACTTCTTCTCTGTGCTCTTTCTTTTTGCAAAGCAGCAGGATCCATGCTATAACGTCGACAGGTGCTGTCTTCCAAAAAGGCTGGGCTGAGCTTCATCTTGAGCTTTCCATGACAGAGTTGCTCCTCCTTCCCAGGCGTGGATTCGAAAAACAATTCACCAGAGGACGTGGCTGCCTCATAAGTCTGTGTCTCTTCACTCACTTTTCCCTGTCGTTGAATATGTAAAAAAAAAACAAAAAAACAAAACAAATAAGAAGGCTTATGTCTTGTTATTAGCTCAGGGGAATGGTAGCATAGTGGTTAGCGCATCTGCCTCACAGCTAGAAGATCTCTACACAATTCAAATACATGCACGATAAGCTAATTGGCCATTTCAAATTGCCCCTAGATGTGAGTTTGAATGGTTGTGAGTGTGTTAGACCTGAGTGGACTGGTGATAAAAATTAAAGAGTATACTATTAGTATTATACTATGTACTTAAAGTCTCACCTGATTGGATGGCAGATGAGGGCTGGATGGATGGGAGGAAGCAGGAGCATTTACATTTTTAGGAACCAAATACTCCTCAGCATCCACCACATCTAGAAGTTCGTCTTCATCTAAAAGACTGTGAAAGAACTTACTGTGGTTGGGACTGGGGATCTTCATACAGTCATCCCCCTGAAACAAAAACAAACCCCTGATATTCAAAGAAAACAGGATGCCTCTAAAAATAAGAGAAAACAAGACTTTATTCTACTTACTTGTATGACAAGGAATCTCTGAGGATCTCTTGCCATCCTGCAGAACTCGGCAGCGAGCTCTTTAAACCTGGGCCGACTGTCAGCATCGATCATCCAACCTTGAGCGGAGATGGAGGATCATTAATGAGGCACAAAATGAAGTAGCCCGTTTCAGTACAAAATGAATCAATGCGACGTTTATGAATAAATTCCACCTGAACCATGTCTTTTCATTTTTGTCCTCGATTTCTTTTATCTGACTAGACACTATCTGAGAAAATCATTTTATCCCTGTCAAAATGTTGTATATTGACACTTCACACAGAGTTAATTCACTTTATAAAGCTCATGCATGAACAGTGATTATCAATAAACTGTATTCCAGTTATTAACAGCACAGAGATAAGAATCACTACACAGTGTTGCATAATTGTAATTAGATAAAATACATTCTGATTTGCTGCACTTTAAAAACAACAACAATGACATATATTTACTTTCACGTACATGTGGACACGTGTAAGAAAATACAAAACAATATTTAAGCTTTGAGACTCACATTTGACCATCATCATGTAAACGTCTATGGTGCATATTGGAGGTTGAGCCAATCGTTCTCCTTTCTCCAAAATATCGGGGATTTCACGATTGGGAACACCATCATATGGCTTTCCTCCAAATGTCATCAGCTCCCAGATGGTCACTCCTGATGAAATAAACACTTGTGTCTGATTTACAAATGGCTGAATCAGTCTGAATGGTATAAATAGAAATTAAATAAAACTTCTGTCTACTTAAGAAAGAGCCGTTAACGATCTCTGGAGTTTCACAATGAAAGTTTCCCTTACCATAACTCCAAACATCGCTCTGGTGTGTAAATCTTCTGTAATGAATACACTCCAATGCCATCCACTTGATGAGCATCTGCCAAAGAAGTGCAAATGGATATTCATTATGATTCATGAAATTAAATTGCTTGATGAAGTGCTTATTATGTTGCCGAAGAATGTCACTATGGTCGAGCTTTCTCACCTTGTCTTCATCTGTACAGTGCTCCTTTCCATCAGCATTCAGAAACTGAGCAAGCCAAAAGTCGTTGATCTGGATATGGTTTGGTGACTTCACAAAAACATTGCGAGCAGACAAATTCCTATGGACCAACTTTCTTTCCTCTAAGTACATCATACCCTGAGAATGTCATCATAAAAAATCAAAAACATTAGAATATTTTTCTTATACTATAATGACACTTTTTAAGTCCCTCAAGGTTCAGTATTAAGCTGCTCATGTTATATTCTATTACTGCAAACCATGTGTGATTCTTACATCTGGTTCTGATCTTACATACTGCTTACTTATAGCCATCCTCATAGCTTTTATTAGAGATGGGCATGATGAATGACAGAGCAACCCATAAGAATATACCAGTGCTAATAAAGAGCAATCAACCCTGGGCATGACCCATATACTGATGCACATTGAGTAGAATGCCTCACCCCCCCCCCCCAAATAAATAAATAAATTAATTAATTAATTAATTTTAAAAATGACTTTGTATGCTATTGGTTTTGGTAAGGATATTACAGAAAATTCAGAGGAGTAAAAGGAAAAAAAAATAACCCTATGTACAACAATATCTTTTTACTGTAAAAGAAGAAAGAGAATTTATGTGACATATCAGTTACAGACCACTGTGCCAAAGAATCCTTTGGATCTTTTAGGATTCAGAATATATTAACTGTAAGCACAGAAATAAATTTTTTTTTTTTTTTTTTTTTTTTTTTTTTTTTTTTTTTTTTTTAGCATTTATCAACCCTCATTAAAACAAGAAATTTCAGTAATGATTTGCAGGGAATTATGGAACAATATTTATATACAGTATGTGAACGCTGCAGGAGAGGATGACATCTAGAAAAGAAATACTATAGTAATCTGTTTACACTCCAATCAGAGGACTAATATTTTTTCATTAAATCACTGGGTGTTGGGATGCCAAGCTTTTCTTGACAGCTCCATTGAGTGTTTTAATTTACTGACTGGGCAAACGGAAATAGGAACAAAACAAAGCTTTGTTGTAGCCAATCAAGATGTGCCTCCAGAGTTAATTACTTCATCAATAATCCATTATGCAACATTTGGCACTACAGTCCGAGTGAAGGAATAAGCTGGTGTTCCTGGTTTAGCTGAAGATACCAAAGAATCCTTCATGCTAATACATCATGCTTCCATCACCATAAACCCATTCATTATTCCTCCATGTGCCATGTGATGTCTTCGAATTAAGATCTGCTACCAATCAGGCTTGTGGCATGACCACAACAACTTCCAACAGCAGGGATGTGTTGCAGGTGGCTACATGATTGATAGAAGTCATTAAGTCGGTGTCCAATCCTCTTTGTGATGAAGAGCTGTTGTGTGTCTCTTCTGCTCAAGCTATCAGTTCATGGCTGATAGGTGACGTGACAGTGTCACAAGGTAGCAAGCAGAATGAGGGGAAAGTTGCAGTCAAGCATGACGGTATAATGCCATTTTATGGCAGTAGCATGGGTTTCTTATAATGTAAACATTGTGGTCAGAATCCATGTGTGAATTTCTCTCAGATGTATTTTGTAGACATGTTTACATTATTTCTTACAACTGTTCAAGTAAAAAAGATGTAATATTGCTTATAGCAATAAATAAAGCAAACATTTGAAACAAATCATTCATTCATTCAGATAATGAATGTATTGAGCTTTATCCTGATTAGGGTCATGGGGAGGCCGGCGCCCATCTCAGCCGACTGCGGGCGAGGGCAGAGTACAACCTGGACAGCACACCAGGCCAACACAGGGCAGAAACATGCTGACAGCTATGCAGATACTTTTTTATGAAAGTCAGCAATGGTTCTTTTACATGAACCTCTCACCACAGCCATTGAGAGACATGGCCGGCCTCAAATCAGTGGCGAATGTTTTTTTTTCTTTCTTTCTTTCTAAGACCACTGTCATTACCACAAAACAGTGTACATGTGCAGTACAAGTTCAACTGTAGCTGAATATTTTATATATATATATATATATATATATATATATACACACACACACACACACACACACACACACACACACACACACACACACACACAGTGGTATGAAAAAGTATCTGAACCTTTTGGAATTTCTCACATTTCTGCACAAAATATCACCATCAAATGTGATCTGATCTTTGTCAAAATCACACAGATGAAAAAACAGTGTCTGCTTTAACTAAAACCACCCAAACATTTATAGGTTTCATATTTTAATGAGGATAGCATACAAACAATGACAGAAAGGGGAGGGATAAGTAACTGAACCATCACATTTAATATTTTGTAGCCCCCCTTTGGCAGCAATAACTTCAACCAGACGCTTCCTGTAGCTGCAGATCAGTCTGGCACATCGATCCGGACTAATCTTGGCCCATTCTTCTTTACAAAACTGCCATAGTTCAGTCAGATTCCTGGGATGTCTGGCATGAATCGCTGTCTTGAGGTCATGCCACAGCATCTCAATGGGGTTCAAGTCTGGACTTTGACTTGCCCACTCCAGAACGTGTATTTTGTTCTTCTGAAACCATTCTGAAGTTTATTTACTTCTGTGTTTTGCGTCATTGTCTTGTTGCAGCATCAGTCATCTTTTTAGCTTCAACCGTCTGACAGACGGCCTCAGGTTTTCCTGTAAAACATCCTGATAAACTTTTGAATTCATTTTTCCATTAATGATTACAAGTTGTCCAAGCCCCGAGGCAGCAAAACAGCCCCAAACCATGATGCACCTTCCACCATGATTCACGATGGGGATGAGGTGTTGATGTTGGTGAGCTGTTCCATTTTTCCTCCACACATCACGTTGTTTGTTCCTCCCAAACAATTCAACTTTGGTTTCATCAGTCCACAAAATATTTTGCCAAAACTTCTGTGGAGTGTCCAAGTGCCTTTTTTGCAAACATTAAACAAGCAACAATGTTTTATGCAGAAATGTGAGAAATTCCAAAAGGTTCAGATACTTTTTCATACCACTGTATATATATATAATGCAGCCATGAGGGGGGGCATAAATTTAGTGCATAAATCTTCTCTTTGGTCTTCCTCTGGGCCTTTTGCCTGGTAGTTCAAACCTCAGCATCCTACTACCAATATACTCACTATCCCTCCTCTGTACATGTCCAAACCATCTCAATCTAGCCTTTCTGACTTTGTCTCCAAAACATCTAACATGAGCTGTCCCTCTGATGTACTCATTTCTGATCCTATCCATCCTTGTTACTCCCAAAGAGAACCTCAACATTTTCATCTCTGCTACCTCCAACTCTGCCTCCTGCCTTTTCCTCAGCGCCACTGTTTCTAAGCCATACAACATCGCTGGCCTCACCACCGTCTTGTACACTTTTCCCTTCATTCTTGCTGACACTCTCCTATCGCACATCACACCGGACACTTTTCTCCAACCATTCCAGCCTGCCTGCACACGCTTCTTAACCTCTTTTCCACACTCTCCATTGCTCTGGATTGTTGAGCCTAAGTACTTAAAATCCTCCACCTTCTTTATCTCTGCTCCCTGTAACATCACCGTTCCTCCTAGGTCCTTCTCATTCACACACATGTATTCTGATTTTCTGAGGCTAACCTTCATTCCTCTCCTTTCCAGGGCATACCTCCAATTCTCTAGATTTTCCTGCACTTGTTCTCTGCTCTCACTACAGACCACAATGTCATCTGCAAACATCATAGTCCATGGAGATTCTTGTCTCACCTCGTCTGTCAGCCTATCCATCACCATAGCAAACAAGAAGGGGCTCAGAGTTGACCCTTGATGCAGTCCCACCCCCCCCCTTGAATTCGTCGGTCACACCGATAGCACACCTCACCACTGTTTAACATCTCTCATACATGTCCTGCACCACTCGAACATACTTCTCTGCCACTCCAGACTTCCTCATGCAATACCACAGTTCTTCTCTTGGCACCCTGTCATATGCTTTTTCCAGATCCACAAAGGAACAATGTAGTTCCCTCTGACCTTCTCTGTACTTCTCCATTAACATCCTCAAAGCAAACATTGCATCTGTGGTGCTCTTTCTTGGCATGAAACCAAACTGTTGTTCACAAATGCTGACCTCTGCCCTTAGTCTAGCTTCCACTATTCTTTCCCATAACTTCATCGTATGGCTCATCAACTTTATCCCTCTGTAGTTGCCGCAACTCTGCACGTCTCCCTTGTTCTTAAAAATGGGCATCAGCACACTTCTCCTCCATTCCTCCGGCATCTGCTCACTCCGTAGGACCTTGTTGAATGTTCTTGTCAGAAAATCTACTGCTCCCTCTCCCTGACACTTCCATACCTCCACAGGTATATCATCAGGACCTTACTGATCTTTGCTACATCCTGCTCCTCAATGGTCACCTCTTCTACTCTTTTTTCTCTCTCATTTTCCTCATTCATCAGCTCTTCAAAGTATTCTTTCCATCTTCCCAGCACACTTCTGTCATCAGGCCACACATTTCCCTCTCTGTCCTTTATCAATCTAACTTGCTGCACGTCCTTCCCATCTCTATTTCTCTGCTGTGCCAACCTGTATAGATCATTTTCTCCCTCTTTACTGTCCGACCTATCATACAAGTCATCATACGCCCTCTGTTTGGCCTCAGCCACTGCTACTTTCGCCTTACGCTGTGTCTCCCTGTACTCCTGTTTACTCTCTTCGGTCCTCTCTATGTCCCACTTCTTCTTCGCTAACCTCTTCCTTTGTACACACTCCTGCACTTCCTAATTCCACCGCCAAGTCTCCTTGTCTACTTTCCTTCCAGAGGACACACCAAGTACTCTCCTACCTGTGTCCCTGATCACATTTGCTGTGGTTGTCCAGTCATTTGGAAGCACTTCCTGGCCACCCAAAGCCTGTTTCAACTCCTCTTTGAAGACAACACGACACTCTTCCTTTTTCAACTTCCACCACTTTGTTTTCTGCTCTGCCTTTGCCATATATATATATATATATATATATATATATATATATATATATATATATATATATATATATATATATATATATATATTATATTATATAATCATTGCTGCTGTTTGAAGTGTTTTAAAAGTGTTCAATTTGACACTTCACTTCAGCAAAAAAAAAGTGTACTTCATCACCATTTGGTGATAACTTTATTCCACTGAAATACTCATTTGTTGAATCGCTTAATCCTCAGGTCAGCTGGGATGCTGGAGCCTATCTCGGCTAATACACGTACACCCTGAAAAGCTCGTCAGACCATTGCATCAAAACAGAAACTACCATTTATACCAATATTTACACCTACCGTCAATTTGGAACGGCTAATTAACAGATTCTCCATCTCTGGACTGTGCAGGAAAACCAGAGTACCAGAAGGAAACCCATGCACAGGAAGTACATGCAAAATGCCCAAGTCTAGGGCTCAAATCCAGAACCTTCCCTCTGTGAGGATGACATGCTAATCACTACACCAACATGTTGCCTTTTATTTCGCACTAATTGATTACCCCCCCCCCCCCCCCCCCGAATTTATTGTGCCAGAAAGCAATGCTTCCTCTTTCAGGAGTGGAAACTTCATAGAAAAGAAAGATTTCTATCGTATCGTAATTTTTACATTGACTGCTTTCTGGCAGACTCCCTTATTAAAAACAATTATTATTTATTTTTAATTTCATTTATACAAATGGGCAATTGAGGGTTAAAGATCCTGATAAAGGACCCAACACTAGCATCTGGTAATAGAGGAGATTGAGCTCCGAACCTTCTGATCAGTAATACAGAATCCTAATTAATGAGCCATTTTGACTGTCATTTGTATCTGTTTCTTTTTTGAGGGCTCTCCATGTTAAAATATGTGAAGGTTGTCAGGTACATTGCCAGAGTACACTGAAAAACAACTGCTACTGAAGGTCACCTTGGATTGTGTCCTGGATCATCTCGACTTGAAACCCATTTAACTTTGCACCTTCACACATCTGCTCTGTGGAGGGGTCTAAGAATCAAAAGTGTGTGAGCTTTAATAAAAACAGAGCAGAGCTGAGCTGGTTGATGTAGCTAAACATCACAAGAAAAAGGCAGACATGAAGATGGGGTCGGGGTGGGAGTGGGGTGTTGAAAAAGTAGGTGCATGCTGTGCTAACCCAGCATGTTTTTTTTCGCTAATAGTTGAAGTGTGATGAAGGGAAAAAATCAAGGACATCACTTTTGTTGGACAGGTAGGTTACTTTAAAGTTTGAAATTCCTTGATTTCCTCCAGCTGTTTGTGATTGCAGATTTTGGGTGAAGAAACCCCCCCCCCCCCCTTTTTTTTTTTTTTTTTTTTTTTTTTTTACTGAATTACTTCAAGGGCAGCAGAAGATATCTGTACTTGAGGGTTACAAAGCACATAGCGTGCGTCTGTCTAGCACAAGATATAGATGGTAACTTCATGCTCCAGACCTTAATAAGTCTCTGAATTTCACAGGAACACAACACTTTCATTACCTTCGCGATCTGCACACACCAGTTGAGCAGCAGCTGAGAGCCAACGTTATCCTTGTATTCATGAACATAATCCAGCAAGCAGCCATAGTGCATGAACTGGGTCACCAGCTGCACGTTTGGGTTCATGCACACCCCCAGCAGACGTAGCAGGTGCGGGTGATCCATGCTGGACATCATTACAGCCTCCTGGGGGAAGAAAAAGGGAAAAAAAAAAAGAAAACTGACCTTGAAATAAACAGCCATGAACATCAGATAGAGGTTTGTGTAATATTATTAATATGCCCATGCAATGGTTTTAAAAGATTTTTTTTTAATATATAGTTATATTTTCTGAATGATTGAAAAGGTTACACATTAACGTTGGCCTTAAAGGAAGGTAAGAAAGGGTTCTTTCAACTTTCAAAGAAAAAAAGAAAGGGCATCAGTGTCCGTCCTCGTATCCCAGACTATGCATTATCCACAAAGCCGTACACAGTGAAAGAAAGAGACAGAAAAATAATGAAAATGTGTTTTAATGTTCTCTTGGCTCTCAGAAAAGGTGAACACCATTAGCGAGAGCGACCTTCATTTAGAGTGCCCTTATTTAGAGTACAGGTGCATAAGTAGATCGGTTCTTGATGAAAACAGGATGTTTTCTGTGTCATATATTAAACCTTAGCATGTATAAATGTTGATTTTTTTTCACATTAAAGAGTGTCATTGTGTCTCACATCCAGAAACTTTGTGTCAGACTCCAATCCTGTAGTTTCACTGAGGACTTTTACAGCCACTGGAATTTTCACACTCTCACCTTCAGGCATCCAGAGGCCCTTAAAAAAATCAATTGAAATATATTATAATATAATAAATACACATTTATCATGTAACACACACACACACACTTGTATTTTTTTTTCTTTTCTTTTCTTTTTTTTCCTTGATTACCTTGTAAACAGTACTGAATATTCCGGTTCCTAGGATTTTAACCATCTTGAGTTCAGTTTCCTTCAGTAAGCACAGATGAGCCTGATTCAGTCTTGAGCCACTGGCTTTAAGAGGCTCCAGGAGCTGATCAACACACAGATCCCAGATCAGTTCTTTCACTAACACACTTATGTATACATTAGGCCCTTAACTGTTCGTGGTTTTGCACTTGTGGCTTTGCATATTCGTGGATTGCCGAGCAACTGTCACATGAAATCAAATTCAGCCGATGGCTGTTCTCCCTCCTGGTGATTTGTTGAGATGATGTAACACCCCCTTTTCCTCATTCGTGCTCACTTTGTGCCTGTTATTTTTAAGTGTGTTTGTTTTTAGTTATAGTTAAGCTCCATCCTGCCACCCAATCGCTGCGCACCTCCTCAGACTTCTGGCAAGGCACTGAAGTGCCAGAAAAAGGTAATGGCGCTGCATGAAAAATTAGAAATGCTTGATATGATTCAGGAAGGAAAACATTTTGCTGCAGAAGTGCTAAGAAGGTAAATGTTGTATGAAACAAGGTCATCATCAGAATGGAACCTGCCTTAGTAGTCTGGATACTTCTAGTTCAGGGGTCTGCTACCTTTGCCATTCAAAGAGCCATTTGGACCCGTTTTCCAGATTAAAGAAAACACTGGGAGCCACACATTTTTTTTTGTTAACATTTAAAATCAAATAACACTGTGTATGTTTCCCCCCCTTTTCCTTTCATGTTAACATAAAACAACAATGTGTTGCATTGATTTAAACAAATCACCAGACTCCCCGCGACCCTAATTAGGATTAAGTGGTTCAGAAAATTAATGAATGTGTTCGAGTCCTTCTTGTATTTTTATAAAGAAAAATAATATCGAGAAAGAATCGAGTGCAAACAGATGTGTTAACGAGTTGCATTGTCTACCTCACCATAACGCCCTTTGTGGAATTTTCTATTTCCTTATTTGTTATTCTTAATGTTGCTTTGTCATAGTTGTGATTTACAAAAACGACAGCAACACAGAAAAGTATATGAAGACTTATTTTAAGAAGGAGCCTGCTCAACATTCTTTTAAACAATATTAATGCTGAATGCTGCACTGACCGACCCATTCTCAGAGCGGAGACTGAACCACACCCAGTCATTTATTTTGTCACTGGGAGGAGAGTTATTTAATTCGGAGATTGCTGTGTATAAACAAATCTCATCCACCGTCTCTTCAGCTGTGATTTCCGTTCCTGGAGTACAAACCCCGGCGGCAGAAAAAAATCTCTCGCTCGCCTCGCTGCTGATGGTGAGAATACTCCTTGCCATGAGCACAAGAATTTGGAAATCCACCAACACAGCAGATCAAAAACACTGAGATGCTCAATGTAGCTGATAGGCATGTCCACAAGAACATACAAAATCACCCTGCCCACGCCAAATAATTATCCGCCAACACCCGTGACTGTTAATTTTCATCTATGTAATTTTCAACCCTAAAAAAGCATTTTTGGAAGGGTACCCACTGGGCTGTGGGTACCCAGCAGATTTTCCCATTATTCAGGTGAAACTTGGTTTAACTCTCAAACCCCTGGAAGCCAGACAGGTGAAAGAGCTGCATGAGGAGCCATGGGTTGCCGACCCCTGATATAATGCAAAGTACGTAAATATAATACAATATCTCCCCCTAGTGGTCATTTCTGTATTCATTGCTGTATGTTTAATTGAAGATATTATACTCAGTTCGTGTCCTTTTATATATAAAATATACAATATATATATATATATATATATATATATATATATATATATATATATATATATATATATATATATATATATATATATATATATATATATATGTGTGTGTGTGTGTGTGTGTGTGTGTGTGTGTGTGTGTGTGTGCGTGCTTGCTCCTGTACTACATAGTACAGTATACCATGTTTTTTTTTTTGTTAACTCGATTAGATTAGCTAATAAACATGTCTCCACAGAAAGCTATGAGAAAAGGTCAGTTGTGTGGAAAACTGTTGCGTTTAAGAAAGAGCTCATAGCTCAGCATGAATCAGGCGTGCGTGTTACTGATTTTGCTAAGGGATTATGGCATGGCTAAATCAACGATATACTCGATCCTGAAGAAAAAAGAGTGTTAAAGCCAGTAATGTGGCGAAAGGCTTGACGGTGTTCAGCAAACAAAGACTGCAAGTGCTGAAAGAGGTGGAAAAATTACTGCTCCTATACATAAACAAGCAGCAGTTAGCAGGAGATAGTGTTAGCGAGGATGTGATTTGCTGCAAAGCTCAAGAAATCTACGATGACTTGGTGAAAAAGACCCTAGCTCGAATCCTGAAGGGTTCCACTTTAAAGGACGTCGAGGCTGGTTCGAAAATAAACAAAACAAAAAAATAAAGACACAAAATAAATTAATCTATTAAGAATTTTGTGCGCTTGTCCTGTGTTTCACATTTAATATACTATTTCATATATAAACAACATTATGAAATAACATTATGTTTAAAAAGGGTAGTCTTCTAGCTTCTTGGAACGGATTAAAAGCGTTTACATTATTTGTAATGGGAAAAGCGAATTTGGAATTCGAACAAATCGGACTCGAACAGCCCATATATGTGTGTGTGAGTGTGTTTATATTTTATTATCAATAAATTTCACAGTGATCATGATATTTTTCCATTCAATAGACCTCCTGTGGTGGCATGGATATTTTGTTTGATTGATTGATTAACTGTTTGGGTTTTTACACCCGAGCCTAGTGGCTCATCCCCGGTTTCCGTAGTGCGAAGCAATCAGGAGTTGAACTCCTCCTGGATGGGACACTAGTCCATCACAGGTTACCTTCCCAGTATATTTTTACTGGTACCCATTTATACTGCTGGGTGAACAGAGGCACACTTGTGGTTGAGACCTTGCCCAGGGGTCTTAGCACAGTGGAGGTCTCAGTGGGATTTGAACTCACAACCGCCCGATCATGAGCCCAACACTAACCACTACACCACCGGCTCCACTGGCATGGATATTGTGTCTCAAATAGTGAAAGGATGGTTCATGGAATCGTTTTCACACTTGGACTGACACCACAAAATCCCGATTTTAACCATATTGAAAGTATTTGAGGACAGTGATGGCCTGGTGGTAAGGTGCCGGCTCACTGATGACAAGGTTGTGGGTTCAAGCCCCACTCTCATCGGGTTGTTACTGTCCTTCAGTGCAGCTAACTGGGTTATCAAAAGCTGGCTGTGTCCCTCACTGTCTATGGTGAGTGGTTCATGTAAAAGAACCATTCCTGACTTTCAACAAGAGTGCCTGCTTAGCCGTCAGCATGTTTCCACCCTGCGATGGCCTGGTGAGCTGTCCAGGGTGTACTCTGCCCTTGCCCAGCGGCGACTGAGATGGGCGCCAGCCTCCCTGATGAGGATTTAGCAGTTAAAGAAAATAAGTGAATGAAAGCAGATGGGATGTGATGGAGAAGACTTTATGGATACTTTTGATTTTCCTCATCGATCCAAATAAAATGAACCCTGGATGCGAATAAATGTTGTGAAGGTGTTTAGGTTTAAAAAGAAAAGAACACAAACAAACAAACAAACAAAAAACACTGCCATGGTGATTACACACTGTAATCAAAACTAAAGGCCAAACCAAAAAATTTCAGTGACTTTTTTTTCTTTCTTTATGGGCAGTGAACTTGGTAGCAGTTGTCAAGTAGAGTTATTTGTACTTCAGCTTGCAGAAAGCGGCGTAATACTCTCTTCTTCTTGATGCTCTTGCGTCTCACATAAATGGCCAAACCGAGTGCCACAATCACGAGTACAAACAGCATTCCGAGCACTCCGGCTGCAATCAGAGGGGTCCTGTAAAGAAAATGGTGATGTACAGTACATCGAACGAAATTCTGTTGCAATGACTTAGCAAATAATGTGGAAATAAAAACAGCAACAGTGCTGTACATACAAAGGGTGTTGCGAAAAATAATTCCATAAAAAAAGCCTATATATATATATATATATATATATATATATATATATATATATATATATATCATATATACACACACACACACACACACACACACACGTACATATCCCTCCCTACTTCAGTGCATCTGGGTTTTTTTTTAATATTCATCGAATTAAAAAATAAGGAAATTAAGGAAGAATAGGGGAAATAGTTAAGGAAACTGCCACAAAAAGAAGGCCAATTATGAAAAAAAAAACAAAACAAAAACCTAAACCAACACAACACAAAACAACCCAAAACCTCCCATCAAAACTAATTACATTCTGCGTGCGTGTGTGCACATCTGTCTCTGTGTGTGTGTATTTATATTTCACTTACATCTTATGCATCTTTTTTAAATGTTTAATTGTTATTATAAGCATTTATGTCATTGAATATGCATTTATTGATATTATATATACATATACATTTACGTATACAGACACTCCCCAACTTACGTTTTAGTTTGGTTCCAGACGGCCGAACGTAAGGTGAAAAAAACGTTGTACTTGAACGTTGTTTTTTTTTTTTTTTTTTGGTTGAAAAAAAAGTTGTTACTGTATGTTCCATTGACATATGACGTTTATAGTGTACTATACATCCATAAATACCATTACCGAACCTCATAAAACACCCCTAAATCAATTGTTATGAACATAACATTGTAAAAATATACCAATAAAAATGTATAAAATATATCAAATAATATCAACATTAATTTCAAATAAATTAAATTCAAGCAAAATAATTTCAAATAGATACATTTTAATCAAATTCACTCATCAAATATCAATATATCAATATGAAATATCTGGGGGCAGTGGTGGTCTAGTGGTATAGGGCGCTAGATCGCTGATCCAAAGGTTGGAGGTTCAAGTCCCACTCTCCACAAGGTTGTCACTGTCCCCCCCAGTGCAGCTAACTGGGTTATCTAAGGCAGGCCATGTCTCTCACTGTCTATGGTGAGAGGCATGTAAAAGAACCATTGCTGACTTTCATAAAGAGTAGGCTGCAAAGTCGTCAGCATGTTTCTGTCCCTTGCTAAAAAGGATTGTGACAGGAAGGGCATCTGACATAAAAACCTCTACCAAATCAAATGTGCGAATCAGATGATTCACTGTGGCGACTCCTGAGTAAAAAGCCGAAAGGAAGACAGACTCATCAAATATCAAACACAGTATCAAATATAACCTTTAACATTCTTTATGATGCAATCTTTTTGCTTGTAAATGGTTCTGATGGTCGAGGGAAGGTCACTTTACATGAAGCTGAGCCGAGTCACTTAATATTAAGCTTAAAACAGCCAATCAACGCTTAAAATATATGAGGTGCTCCACTGGAAGTAGTTCACTTGCCAGTTCAGTTGACAAAGCGCGGGTTATCCGGACTTCCGGTCTTTCAAGTGAGCAAGGGCGCCGTTGAATTCTTGTTTAGTACTCAGCCTGCGCTGATGTGAATCACCAGCAGAGTGGAGAGTTCTCTTTCTTTGCTGTATTCGGGTTATCATTCATTTCCCAACACTTTTTGCTTAACTGAGTAAGCATGGTAGATTGCGCCGATCAGAGCAGATAGTTAATTCAGTCTTGGGAAAATCGGAAATTCCGGCATATACCAGAAAATGTGCACCCATGCTAGTAGGCTTACGCTTCTGACCAACCCTAATGCTTAGGGTTACAAAAGTCCGCAAAACAGTGTCAACACAAAGATCACAGAGATGACGTCTTAACATAAGGGTAACATGCACTGAACTGGGAAGAAGGAGGGGCACATTCAGTTTGTCGTTTGTAAACAATGGACCCTGCATCATTACTTCATTGCGTCATTACGTCAGTGTACTACGTAGGTATGTCTCGTACTCCAGAGACCACGCTAAACTCAAAATTTGACTTTTTTTTTTTTTTTTTTTTAAACCCACAAAATCAAAAACACGTAAAATTAATGAACGTAAATCGGGGAGCGTCTGTACGTCAGTCAGGGGTGGGGGGGATAAAATATATATTATAAAGGGATGCATAAATTACAATATTTATAGTATATCACATATTGAGTTGATATTGCACAGCAATAGTAATGGGTGTGTGAGTGAGGATGGGGGAGGTGATTTCATTTCTAGCAACAGAATTCAATGATTCCATTTTTTATTTCCAATTGTCTCCATACACATGCTATATATATATATATATATATATATATATATATATATATATATATATATATATATATATATATATATATATATATATATATATATATATATATAGACAAAAATTTTAAGAAAATGTGTTTCGTAACCTGGATTTTTCGTTTGTTGGGACTTTCGTAAGGTGAGGTACCACTGTGTGTGTGTGTATGTGTGTATGTATATATATATATATATATATATATATATATATATATATACACATATATTACGAAAGACGTTTTCTTAAAATTTTTGTCTCTGAATAAGAAACAAATTCACATTACGAAGAAGGCACCATGCCAAAAAATCCAAACAATGCGTGAATTGCTCTCCCATTGGCTATCTCCCAACATCACGCCCCGCTGGCCTCCCATTAGCTACCTCTCAACATCCCGCCCTGCTGGCCTCCCTCCTTGCCAATGTTCCAGAAGTGGTTTCGTAACCTGATTTTTCCATAAATTGTAAAAGGCCTCCTTCGTTCCAAGGCCCCCAATACTACCCCCTAAACCCTTTAAAAATTATAAAAGTATACCTTTTCAGACATCCTTTTGCTTCAATATCGTACCAATGTAGACGGGTTTAAGCCATATTCCTTTGCGATGTCATTCAACCACATGCCATGAGCCCGCTTCTTCTTTTCACTTGCACCAGGAATCACTTTCACCAGGAATCACATGCGTGTGTGTGTGTGTGTGTGTGTGTGTGTGTGTGTGTGTGTGTGTGTGTGTGTGTGCGTGCGCGTGCACGTGTGTTGGCCATGTCTACTTAGCAGAGTTATAATCTTATAAATGTATAAGCAAGGTTAAAAGCCTGAGCCAAAAAATAAAGTTGCACTAAGCACACTCGAAAAACTCACGAAACAACAGTAACTCTGTCCTTTACGCATGTTAGAACTCCGTGAAGAACAATGGGTCAAAGGCACACGAAAAGCATCATGGGCATTATGGAGACGCAGCTGCATAATAGCCAATGGGAAGATGCTGCATCTCTGTGATGAACAATGGGTCAAAAGCACACGAAAAGCACTATAGGTATTATGGAGATGCAGCCCCATAATAGCCTATGGGAAGGAGCTGAATCTCCATGACGAACAATGTGTCAAAGGCACACGAAAAGCATCATGGGTATTATGGAGATGCAGCCAATGGGAAGGCAGTGGGGCAGGGTGTTGGGAGATAGCCAATGGGAGAGCAATCGCGCATTGTTTGAATTTTTGAGATGGTGCGTTTCGTAAAGTTTTTTTCGTATCTAGAGACGGAAATTTTAGGTAAATGCGTTTCGTAACTTGGATTTTTCGTTTTTTGGGGTCTTTCGTAAGGTGAGGTACATATAGGTATATAAGATATATATATATATATATATATATATATATATATATATATATATATATATACACACACACACACACACACACAGTAGGCCATTGACTATTCGCGGTTTTGCACTCACGATTCGCATATTCGCGGACTGACAAGCAATTGACACGCCGTTCAATTTCAACCAATGGCCGTCCTCCTTCCTGCTGATTGGTTGAGATGACCGAATGCCCCTTTTTCCTCATTCGCACACAAGTTGTCAATAAGCCCTTTTTTAGTGTGTTTTAATTACCAGTTAAGCTCTATGATGCCATTCAAACGCTGTGCGTCTTCTCTGGCTAAGCGATAGAAAAGGTAATGACATTGGATGTCTCTTCTGAAGAACTAAGACTTTCTGACATGCCTGAAGAGGAGTACATAATCATCTGAATCATCTTTGTGTGTGTGATTTTATGTACTGTGGTGTAGCATGTTTATCGTTTTGTTTTGTTTATCCAATTTATGACATGTTCTTTTATGTTCTTTTTGTTATGGTCAGTGTTTTTGTGGGACTTCAATTTTGATGGCTATGTTCTCTAACTCCAACTGTCCGCTCCGGCTGAGGGGAGTGGCTGAGCTGCTCCGTGGCTCACACCTGAATTTCACTCTTCTCATCTACTCTCAATAAACACAAGCATGCTTACCTCTGCACCAGAGGATTAACCCACACATTTGTTACAGGTGACAAATAGAGCTAGTGAGATGAAGCGCGGCATATCCGGACTTCTGATCTTTTAAGTGTGCAAGATCAAGCTCCGTGTGTCACCTGCAACAAACACATTACATTCAAAGTGGAAGAACTTAAGAAGCGCGCTTTAATTGAGGTGAGAGTGCGATTTGTGTTTATAGGGAGTAAATGAGATTACTTCATTCAAGTATAAACTACATTCAGTCCGAGCAGCTCAGCCACGCCCTTCAGCCAGACCGGGGAGAAAGCACACACACACACACACACACACACACACACACACACACACACACACACACACACACACACACACACACACACGTTCTAAACATTAACTTAGGCACTGTACTGGAATAATAATTGAGAAATACTTTAATACTACAGCTTTACAACAGTTCAGAGGACACTGTCGTTTCTTCAGGAGAAAGTCTTATTTCTTCAGAAGAGACGGCTTGAGTGGCATCATAGAGCTTAACTGGATAATATACATACAAAATGAACACACACACACACACATATATATATATATATATATATATATATATATATATATATATATATATATATATATATATATATATATATACAGTATAATGTTTATATATTTTATTAATAAATATCAGAGTACAAAATTAAAAAGTTTTTCTTAATCATATAATACTGTACTACTGAGTAAGATTGTCTACAGAATGTGTTTAAGAAGCATATTTTAGCGCATGTAACAGATTCATAGTATTTTACTTCTGGTTGCTCATTCACGTATGTAATATGATACATGAGGTTTTACTTCCAGGTACAGAACTCGCATTCGCGGTAGGGGCCGGAACTGAACCCCCACGGATATCGAGGGCCTACTATATATATATATATATATATATATATATATATATATATATATATATATATATATATATATATATATATATATATATACAGTCATGCCAGCTGATTCATTTCCACATCAGTATCTTGTAATATTCCTGGATAATTTTCTTATCTCTGCATGAGTTATTGCAGAGAACCTTGAGGTAACCATGTACAATCACCTGCCTCCACATATAGTGCTATTTTTCTCAATTACCTTAATTTCTTCTCTTTACAGCCAAAATTATTCATTAATTTCTTTCCACTAATTTGAGTCAGACACTAGTTCAGTCACTTGTGAACACAAAACTTGACGACGGTAACTAAATTCCTGCCAGGTCTACCTCTGAACACCATTCAACCTCTGTAACTGATCCAGAATGTAGCCATGCAACTTTTTTTCAATTTTTCAAAGTTCTTCAACACTGGTCAACTGCCATGTTCTATCTATTGGTTTTCTGCAGCTGCCAGCAGCAGGTTCAAAACTTTGATGCTTGCCAACAAAGACAAAAATGGCACACACCTACCTTCTAAACATTTATCACAACTGGAAGTGTGCTGTGCTCCTTCAATCCCCCAGCACTGCTCCACCAGCCCCTTCATCTTCCAGGACACAAGGAAAATGTATCTAGACTATTTTATGTTTTGGCACCAATCAACTTTCCATAGATATCTGGACAGCTCAGTCACTGGGTAACTTAAAACCTTCCTCTTTTTTTAAGTTCTTCAATGAGAACTTTTAGTCTTAGAAAAAAAGAAAGAAAAACCCTGTCAACAGAGTTTTGTGTGATGATATACTCTGTTTGTGTCCTAGTATTCCAGTATGAGAACAATCCCACTAAAGGGATGCGCAAGAAAACCCTGAATATCAGATAACACCTTGAGACTGGCGGACTGCAAAAGAGAACTTAAAAGCAACATGAACCAATCCCAACAGAAACATGCTGAATACAGAAGACAATGCACCAAGTTTCGGACAGCTGCTAGAAAGGACAAAGAGGAGTGGTTGAAATCCAAATGCCAAAGTATCGAGAACAGCGCTCAAGAGAATCGTTGTCGCGAAACCTATAAGCTGATCAAAGATCTTAATTGTAAGTTCCAACCTCACCAATTGACAATCAAAGATGAATCGGGCAACATCCTCCAATCAAAAAAGGAAGTCCTGAACCGTTGGACAAGTTACTGCAAATCTCTCTACAAAGCTCAAGACACAATTCTATTGTCAATATGCTAGATAAAATTGCACCGGTAGTTGAAGACCAATCTTTCTTTTGGCCATTAACTATTAGTTAGTTAGTATTATTGTTAGTACCTGTCCATTGTTCCAATGCAATCTTGAATCCGAGGTCCGGTGCATCTGAGACACACACAGCAATGATTTATTACAAAAAAAAAAAAAAAATATATATATATATATAAAACCATCACACATTCTCATAACTTATGTGGTAAAAATGTTAATTATCCTATTGCATAGAGGCATGGTACATTTACAGTCTATACAGTAATAGCCCTAATTTAAGGAGGTTAAGGCAATGTACCCAAAATGCACTTGTACTTGTGGCAGAAAATTTTGAACAGGCTCTCATTTTGACTCCTCACAGTTACACTGCTCTAATTAACAATTTACTCCCAATTATAATATTTTCTATTAAAGCCGAGAACTCTGAATCAGGTTCAGAATCTCTGATGGGTGGAAGGGATAATAATCTAATTTATTAATAAACATATGCTCTAATAATAATCTATAAATAATCTACAGTGTGATGCACATGTAATCTCGGTAGTGTAGGTGATACAGAGATTTAATTCTGCATTTAATTCAGTAAAGAATCATACACAACTGCTCTATAAAGAAATGATCTCATCATGACTAAGTGAACTGTTTGTCATATTTAATTTTATTATGCTGTATATTTGCCCATGCTTATTTATTTTTTAGGCTGTCATATGTTTGAGCA
The DNA here is from genome assembly GCA_024760905.1 of Plotosus lineatus. Taxonomy (NCBI): domain Eukaryota; kingdom Metazoa; phylum Chordata; class Actinopteri; order Siluriformes; family Plotosidae; genus Plotosus; species Plotosus lineatus. The sequence continues at coordinate 17,096,798 of CM045744.1, forward strand.
GTCAGTTCAGCATTAATTAGGCTAATTAAAGCTTAACACACACACGCACGCACGCACACGCGCACGCACGCACGCACACGCACGCACACACACACACACACACATACCCTCGTATACAGTGGGCATGGCAGGGTCTGCACTCATTGTTGCTGTGGGCGTACTTGAAGATGAAGCTGTCTGCACCCTGCAGTCCATCAGGACATTTCTCCACACAGCTGGGCCCATCTTTCACATGAACACACTTCATACACTGATCTGTACCCTAATAAAACAAAACAAAACAAAACAACCCCCCCCACACACAGTAATTTACTAACAAACAAACAAAAACAGGTATAGAGGGAGACATGTAGTAAATAAGCCAATGAAGAGAGAATAAATAATCCTTGGCCTCTTACTGGTCCATGACAGGTCAGTGTTTTATCTCTGGATTTCTCACACTGGCTGTCGCACGCCACACAAAATGAACCATTGACAAATTCCCGAAATTCTCTGTAAAACACACACACACACACACACACACACACACACACACACACACACACACACACACACACACACACACACACACCATCATTAGTATTGCGACGCAAATATCTACTATGTAAGAATTCCTCTTGTTTATAAACCTCAGTGTGCCCAGAGCTCCAGGGCTGTGAGATAAACCATGAATTTCCATTTACAGTGAGATAGAAAAGACTAGTCACGATTACTAAAAACTATCAGCAGAATAAGTGAACAACCTTGCCAAAGAACTTGGCCATAACAATGAAATTGTTATAAAACAATATACATATTGTTATACAGTCGGCCCCTCTACTTACGAAAACCTCTGAATACGAAAAATCCAGGTTACGAAAAACATTTTCCTAAATTTTCATCCTCTGTATGCGAAACAACCTCTTCTTACGAAAAGCGCCAAACGCGCCATTCAAAAATGCAAACGTTCCATTTAAACATTCAAACAATGCGCGAGTTGCTCGCTCATTGGCTGTCTCCCAACATCCCGTCCCACTGGCCTCCCATTGGCCAGGAGGGAGCTGCACTGTACCCATACTTCCTGTTTGTTACTTCCTGTTTGTTCGTGAAGGAGAGTTGAACAGGGCGGTTGGTTTGTGAGTTTTTTTGAGAGTGATCATTGCAGCGTTATAGTTCGTCATCGTTTATGAACACCAAGAAAGTGATTCCCGGTGACACCGAAAAGAAGAAACGGGCTCCGTTATCAATCGAAGTGAAGCAGGAGATAATTAAAAAATACAAAAGTGGGAGCGCTTGAGCGAAATTGCAAAGTCGTATGGCCAAAACCCCTCTACAATCGGGACGATATTGAAGCAGAAGGAGACCTTAAAAGTGGAGATACAGTGACGTAGGCGATTATTTTGGAACGATATTGAGGCAAAAGGAGGCATTAAAAGCGGAGATACAGTGACACAGGCGATTATTTCAGAAAAAGCAACTGCCATATTTAAGGACCTCGTGAAGGAGGGTGGGGGTGAAGGTTCTTCAGACCAGCAATCCGCTTTACACCCAAGTGTCGCATGGGTGGTTCGAGAGTTTTCAAAAAAAAGGTAAATCATTTTCTTTAACTTTTAACACATATTTCATACAAAATTGGTATACTTTTATAATTTTTAAAGTGTTTATGGAGTAGTCTTGGGAGCCTTGGAACGAATCATACATTTTACATGTAAAATGCACCTCTACTTAAGAAAACGCCAAGTTACGAAAAAGGCACTGGAACGGATTAATTTCGTAAGTAGAGGGCCAACTGTATATAAAAGCTTTTGTATAAAACTGTATATAAAAGCTTTTTCTGCTTTGCACACATTTAGCCAGAAGTATGACAAGTTAAAAATTAGGTACAGTGTGTGCAGAAAAATCATATTTATTCATAAGCTAGTTCTGCAATTGTTAATGTCATTTAACAATTACATTTTCAGTTCATTTGCCAAAACACTTAATCCTACAAATGTTGCAGGCACATTTGATCCATATTTGTACAAAGACAGGGTATGCCCTCAACAGCTCATCAGACCATTGCAGGCCCAACCCACATACAACCACTCACACTCACACCTTGGCCTTATGTGCATGGTTTTGGACTGTGGAACGAAATCATAGAACCCTAAGGAAACATTTGCGAGCACAGGAAGAACATGAAAACTTCACACAGAAACGCTTAGGCCTGAAACTGTAACTCAGGACCTTCTTGTGAAGTGGATGTGCTAACATCCTTTCTATGCATTGCAATACTTTCCTAAGAAACTTATGTGTAAAATGTCATTTATATTTTATAAAATGAAAAGACACCCAAAATAGACAGAAAAAGAAAACAAACAAACAAAAAAAAAACACTTTTTTTTCATCTCTGAAGGTGAAAAAATAAGTGTGACATGAAGCGAATACACTCAAAAATCAATGGGTGTGACACGATCCTATCGAAGTCATGTCTACTCATTAGATGCTCAGTGTTAAGAACTGATCTTTTATCCTTTGGATTCCCACAACCTTGACACACACACACACACACACACACACACACACACACACACACACCCACCCACACACTCACACACACACACACATACACACACACACACACACACACACACACACACCAGTCTGCTTCTGCTTTGCCCGATCTCTTCTCTGCTCCGCTCTCTTTCTGCTTCAGCTCAGCCCCTGCATTCGGTTACAGAAAACGTGCCAAAAGCTATAAGAACGATGGTATCCAGCACTGTCACAGTCTTCACAGCGGTGGAATAAATGAATGAATGAGATGGAGTGTTTTGTCCCAACATTGCCATTTTTCAATAACTGCATTAGAACAAATCGTCATATCTTTGTTCATGTATTGCAGTTCCAGTTTGCACCTTTGATATATATTAAAAAACAACAACAACAACAACATTTGGGTTAATTGTGTGTGCAGGGTTTGGGTTGGGTAGCTATGCCACAGGGGTAAGTAGGGCATGGTGCTGTAGTACTGTATTTCTGTTTTGGAGCTTAGTTGAAGTTGGCTGTTACCAGCATAAATCAACTCTGTCACAACCACCATTAGCTAGCTCTCACCAGCAAACAGGGGATCAGCTCCTTCCTCAGGCTTCCCATGCAAGTCAGAACCACCCCTCCTTACTCAAGACTCCTTACATGGCCTCCATGCAGCTAACCTGGTAACCTGGGACTCACTACCCAGGGCTAACCATGTAGGGGATATTGGAGCAGCGAGCGGCCCCAGAAGTGCAGTTGGCATGGTCTGCCAACCACCAACGTTCGTCCCAGCTATGGGTTAAATAGTAGTGGTCTATCACTACCTCTGGCGGAGTAGAGTGCAACTCTAAGCACCGGCAAGAGGGGGGCCTGTTGGATGTCACAGTAGCAGTCAGTGAACAGAAGCAGGAAGTCCTGGACCTGTGCAACTTACCATCTCTGGTTGAAGACAGGGATGACTTAGGCGAAGGGCAGAGGTAGGAGGACAGTTTACTGACCACCTTACAGCGGCCACAGGACTACGAGAAGGACAACTCATATGACAAACCATAGTGCAGGAGTGGCGCCCACAGTCATTATTAGCAATAGAAAAGCCATGATGGCGAACAGAAGTAAAACTAGGGTTAGAGTCCCTAAAACAGCTCTCACCAAAGTCCAAGACTCATATCGTTTCCATGACAACTTGTCCCCAAACCCGCAAGGAAGGAACAAGCCCGATGGAGGTACCTGTATTGCGAGAAGACTTGTCAACTGCAGGAACACCACAACAATATCAATGCTGAATGTCAGAACCATAAAGGAAGCAATATGCAGAGAAGAGTTGGCAGCCAACTTGAGCTTGTATGAAATTGATGTTCTGGGAATCCAGGAGCACTGCATTGTGCACAAGGAGAAAGTCAAGTATGAAGTCATCAATAGCAACATATTCATCACGACATCTGCAACTAGGAACCAAGCTGTGGCTTCTGTTGGAGGAGTAGGGTTTCTACTCAGCTATAGAGCAAGCAGTTCCCTAGCCAAAGTTACACCGAACTCAGAGGGGATACTAACAACAAGCTTAAAGGGGAACCCAGCAACAAGCATCCTTGTCACCTACTGTGAAACCAACATGACATATGAAGACACAGTGAAGGCTCATTACAATGACTTGTCAAGAGCACTTGAAGCCATTCCAGCCCACAACCTACTTATAATTGTATGGGACTTAAATGCAAGAATAGCACAAGATGCCAAATTCACATTCCACAAGGAAACAAATAGAAATGGTAGACAGCTGCTGGATTTGGCAAGCGAAGAGGACCTTGTCATCTCTAGCACCAACTTTCGGAAGAAGGCACATAAGCTTTGGACCTTCGTCTGTCCAGGAGGCATCAAGTGCCAGCTCGTCCACGTCCTTATACATAGATAGTGGGGCATCAGCATGCTGAATGTGGAGGCATACAGTTCCTTTGCAAGTGTTGTCTCGGATCACAAAATCGTATCTGCCAGGGTAAGACTGAGCCTGCGGAAGAAGAAAGCAGAGCCAAGGAAACAGCAGTATGACTGGACCCTGTTCAAAACCAGAAGAGACATGCAAGAGCAGTACACTATGAAGGTACATAATAAGTTTCAACCACTACAGGAACTTGATCAAACTGCTACGGACCGGTATGAGAGTTTCATCAAAGCTACTAAGAAGGCAGCTGAGAAAGTGGTCCCACTCAGGAAAAGGGGAAGAAAGACAAGGCATTTGGAGGACCCCAGGGTGATGAAGGCTAGAGAGGAGCTGAATGTCGCGTATGGACGATACAAGGAGGATACAACCGAAGAAAACAGACAAGCGTACAATCAAACAAAAAAAGAAGCTGAAAGCAAGCTATATAGCAGTTGAGGAGGAAGATCTCAACAACAAGATCAGAGAGGTGGAGAGAACCCATTCAAACTGCAAGCATGGACAGAGCTATAAACTCATCAATGACATCACTGACAGAAAGACAACTAGAAAGGAACACACAGGAACAAATGATTGAGAACTGGTATAACCACTTCAAAACTCTTCTTGGAAATCCCCCTAGTGTCAAGGAGGAGGAGGAGGAAAATCCTACTGTGTACAAGGAACTCAACATTAAGGAGGACCCATTTGAACAGGGGGAATATGAGCAGGCCAGGAAATCTCTGATGGAAGAAAAGGCTAGTGGGGACGATGGAATTCCACCAGGAGTTTTGAAGAGATGCAAGGGGCTGAATCATCCTGGATTTCTGTAACAGAGTACTGATTCAGGGAGAAAAGCCGAAGCAGTGGTTCCTGTTAAACATCATCCCCATAACTAAATCTGGTGATCTTAGACTAGGGAGCAACTACAGGGGTATCAGCCTGAGCTCACTAGTGGCCAAGGTCATAACCAAAATGGGTTCAGAGAAGGAAGGTCTACAGTTGGGCACATACTTGCACTACGGAGACTGATAGAGGGAATAAGAAGTCACAACCTACCTGCCATAATCACTTTCATATACTTTCGGAAGGCATTTGATACCATCCACAGGGGCAAGATTCTGAAGATTTTGAAAGCTTACGACATCCCAGGGCAGATCGTCAGTGCCATTGGTTGTATGTATGAGGGCAGAATGGCAAAAGTGATAACTCCAGACAGGGACACCAGGCCTTTTGAGATACAAGCAGGAGTCCTGCAAGGGGACACCCTGGCACCATACTTGTTCGTAATAGTACTGAACTATGCACTCAGAGTGGCCATAGAAGGGAGAGAAGAAGAACTAGGCTTCCAACTGGTGAGGAGAAGGAGTAGGAAAATCGGACCTTTGGCAGTGACGGACCTGGACTTTGCTGATGATATAGCACTCGTTTCTGAGGTAGTCCAGCAAGCCCAGCAGCTACTCCGGAATGTAGAAACCTCAGTTGCAAGGGCAGGCCTACAGATGAATGCAGGGAAAACCAAGTTCATGGCCTTCAACCAGCAGATGCCAGTATGTTTGAAGAACACAGACGGATCCACTCTAGAGGAAGTGGATGACTTCAAGTATCTGGGGTCCCATATGGAAAGCACCTCCAAGGATATCAACCCCTGCAAGGCAGCAGCATGTAGAGCCTGTAACAAGCTTAAAAAGCTTGAAAAGATCTGGAAGTCAGACCTGCCGAGTAAACTCAAAACACACCTCTTTCTTTCAACAGTGGAGTCGGTACTTTTGTACGGCTGTGGAGCGTGGACGGTCACCCCTAAACTGGAGAAAAAGTTGGACGGTTGCTACACAAGGATGTTAAGGTGCGCCCGCAACATAAAGAGGGAGCAACATTGTACAAACAAAGAACTTTACGCTGGTCTTCCAGAACTGTCAGACAAAATACGAGCCAGGCATCTAAGATTCGCCGGACACTCTCAGAAACAGCAAGGAATTAGTCTCCAACATTTTAGAATCACCTTAAGTATAAACTGTACATCCAGACGAGGCAAAAACATTGGCTTGGTGTCAAAATAACAAAGCATGTTATTCAATGAGTGTTAATTGTTCTTAGTATTATCACAATGAGTACATCTCTTCCACACACCATCAGGCGCACAGGCTTTAATAGGTGTCTTTTATCGCCATGTCTGAATCTTTAACAGGATTTTTAACAAAGGCTGCTCTGTATAAAGTTTAATGAAGAAGTGTGACACTGTTGATAATTTGTTTTGGTGAGAAAACGAGTGTATGTAGCTGCAATTATTCAGCTGCTATACACATTTAATCCAGCAAAAGATAAATGCACTGACCCGTGGTAGAGGTTGCAGGATTTCACACATGTCCTTCCACGACTGTAATATCTACATGACACACACTGATCAGGACCGGGACCCCAACATCCTGCTTCTGAGCATAGCTGATCACACACACGCTGCTCTGTAACTGTAACACACACACACACACACACACACACACACACACACACACACACACACACACACACACACACACACACACACACACACACACTTTATTGGTCACTGGTCCATGTGGTTAAGCAGGTAATTAGTGAGGCGGCTAACAAGGGCAGTCAATTCGCCTCACCACAGAGCCATTAGTGCACTCTTGACATCAAACCTGACACCGTTTATCCCCTATGAAGGATTTCATGTGTGTTATATAATGTACGAACAGTCTTGTCCTCATCTATTCTAACTGCATTATCTGCAGTAAGTTGCCCATTTAAAATTGTCGATAAATCTGATGTCAGATGCTGTCCACTCACCGCACCGCTGCGTCTCCTTGTTGTTGTTCAGCAGCACTCTCTGACTGCTGGAGCGGAAAAGCCTGGTCCAGTTCAGAGTGTGATAGAAACACAGCTGGCTGTTGTTGCTGATGTACACATTCCCCGCACTGATCTCCTGCAGAGACTGGAAGCTAAGGGATGTGATCCAGCGCTGCTTCAGGATCAGCAAAGAGACACCACTGAAAGAAAAACAGCATAATACGCAGTGTTAATCAACACAATGCACAAACACACTGATTATGATTCATGCATCCTCTCGTGTTCACCTGTAAAGAGTTCGTCCTCCAATAATGCTGAGGTTGGAAAACACGCTGAAGTCTGTCATGTTCTCCGGCCACGATTGGATGTTCAAAAAACCTACAAATAAATCACTGGTCAAATTAATCAAATCAAAAATTGATTTAAAAAATATTCACTAAAAACACGCTTGATATTTAACAGGGACATTTTTCCCCTTATACATGGTGCCTTTTGTCTAACTTTTTTTCTAACAGCACAAAAATACACACTGATAAGGAAATTAAAAATACACATTACATACGTAAATAAATAATAAATAAATAAATAAATAAAACACAAGGTTTTATTACTAACCAGATGGCCTGCAACTGTCATCGGATGTTTAAATAATGATGTTCAGTGCGAGAAGCACCATTACTTTTTCCTCTTTATGCTACAGTTTTCATTATAAGAGCGCTTCACTCCATTAGCCACACAACACAGAGGCGCACGTTTAATATGATGGAAGATGGAGCAAGCAATAGAACAGTTTAATTAAATTCTAACAAACTGATAAATACTGTAATACCTACATCAGCATCCCCAATACATTCAGATTAATCATAAAAAAAATCTTGTGACCATTTACAAAGAGAGCTGTAAAAAAAGTCGTTTCCCTTTACTGATTTATCTTATTTTTGTTTATTCATAAAATGTAACTATTTCTCACACCTGCAGACAAAGTTATTATGTTTATGTATTACACACAAAAAAATAAATTAATAAAATGCAAAAAAAAAGATACTACTACTACTACTACTACTGCTACTATTACTACTACTACTACTACTACGAATAATAATAATAATAATATTTGTCAGTGGAAAAAGAAGGTACACTCTTGGTTTCAGAGGCTAGCATTGCCACCTTTATCAGAAATAACTTCTTGTATGGTTCTGTGTGCTTTCATTGTAAACAACCCTGTCGTATTTTGTATTTATTTATTTTATTATTTTTATTATTATTATTTTTTTTTTTTTTTGCGTGTATTACCCTGTTTATTCCTAGCATTTAACCTTTCAACCCCAACTCTGAGTCAGCCATTCTGTCACTTCTTATGGTTCTTCTGTTTGAGCCATACCCACATACTTCACTGGATTTGTATCTTTATTTTCTTGAAACATCCACTTTTGGTGCAATTTCTACTTTCAGACAGATGGTATCATATTAACTGTAAACACTCTTTAATATCATGCAAAATTTATAATTTGATCACCAAGTCCAAACTGCCAAATCCTTGATGCGGCAAAAAAACAGAAGTCATAACATTCCCACCACCAGGCATCAGATTTGCAATGTTTTTCTTCTCCTTTCAACATGTGTACAAGTTCAATTCATAATTCTCCCACTTAGGTCTATGTGCATGACTTTGGAGCATGGTAGGAAACTAGAGTACTGGCAAGCATAAGGTGAACTTGGGTCCAACAATGCCCACAGCTGGAACTCAAAGCGAGGACCTTTTAACTGTGAGACACATGCTGCCCACAACACCACCGTTTCAACCAGGTACGAACCAATGGTGTTTAATTTGGAACATGTGATTCTGACTTTGTTGACTTGAAGATGTGGTAAAGATAATGATGTACTTACATTTTATGCAAAATCTCTGGCCTTTTATTTTGTATCTAGTTGTGTGTTTTGGCTTTATATTATAATTTTATAATTATCTGTAGTCAAAGTAACGCTGTGATGGCCTGGCAAGCTGTCCAGGGTGTACCCCGCCCTCGGCCAGTCGGCTGAGATATGCGCCTCCCTGTGACCCTACTTATGATTAACCGGTTCAGAAAACGAATGAATGGATGAATGTAGTCATTGTATCAAAGAGTGCAACATGCTTATGATAAACCATAAACAAATTAAATACAGCGGTACCTCACCTTACGGAAGTTTCGCCAAACGACAAATTCAGGTTACGCATTTTCCTAAAATTTTTGTCTCAGGATATGAAACAAGTTCGAAAGCGCCATCTTAAAAATTCAAATGTGCCATTCAAACATTAAAACGTGCCATTCAAACATTCCAACAATGCACGAGCTGCTCTCCCATCAATGACATTCAAACATCCTGCCCCGCTGGCCTCCCATTGGCTAACAACTGAGCTGTCGTTCATGTCACCTTCACTCAAGCTCCATCTTGGACAGGTCCACCTGACGCCATCTTGGACACCATCTTGGACATCATTGCCTAGCAGGAATGACGCATCTACCTCCCATTGCCTATTATGGAGCTGAATCCACCATGATGCTTTTGGTGTAAAGGACAGAGTCACATTGTTTTATGCTTTATTTCTTGACTCAGGCTTTTAACCTTCCATAAACATTTGTAAGCTTATAACTCTGCTAAGAAGACATGGTCAACACGCACGCGCACACATACACATACACACACACACACTTGTGATTTCCAGTCCCAGTGAGGAGAAGAAACAGGCTTGAGTGATATCACAAAGACTATGGCCAAACCTGTATACCATCGGTCAGATAATGAAGTAGAAGGAGGTCTCCAAGGCATGCCTTTATAATTTTTAAAGGGTTTAGAGGTAGTATTGGAAGCCTTGGAACAAATGAAAACGAGCGTTTTACATGTAAAATGTGGTTCAACTTACGAAAAATGCAGGTTATGAAAAAAGCTCTGGAACGGATTAATTTTTTAAGGTGAGGTACCACTGTATATTGTTGCGCATTTGCTTTCTGATTATTCTCTAATATGTATAGTACATTTGATGACACATTTTATTTTGAATTCATATTGCATATAAAATTGATTCAACCTATTAATATGTTTAATTAAGCATTTATCTTTTGTAAATTATACTGCATATCTATTTTCAGTTTATATTATTCGATTTGTGTTAAATGTGTTATTTCCTCATGTATATGCTGTGCTATTTAAGGGATATATCATTGAAAATTCCTACTCACCTGTGATCTCTTTAACTGTGAGGAACACACTGAGTCTATCAGGGTCCAAAGCTCTGACACCATGGTACATGTCTCTGTTAAAAAGTCAAGCAAAACATCAGAGGCAGGAAGGAAATAGTTGAGCACTTGAGTGTGAAGCTTAAAATGGAGTTTGAAAGTGTGAGCCCCTGAGACACTGAGAGGTAAACAAAAACTCATGAAGTGAAGGATGGGCTAATGATGTCTTAGAGTAAAGAGGCAGCTTGAAAAAAACAAACAACCAAAAAAACCCACTAAATGAATTCTGACAATCTTACTGAATGTCCAGCAAGAAACTGTCAAATATGGCAAAACACATGAATAAAAATACTAGTGTACAGGTGCACAGGCTCAAAGTTAAGTTTCAAAAAAAAAAAAGATCAATGTCAACTGCACAAGGCCTGAAGTTCAATGGGGATTTTTATGCGGTTGCAAAAAAGTGAACATACTCAGGGGGAAAATCAAGCTTGGAGATGGATTACCTTACCAAATACCAAAACAAACAGAAAAACAAACAAAAAAAAAACAATTGTAAATTAGTAAAGACTGGATTGGCAGTCTTGTTGGTATGAGGGGGGTGGAGTGATAGGGGTGTTTCCTTACCCTTTAATTCCAGTGATGAGGAAAATCAGGTTGCCGTTGATTTTAGTGCAGTTGATGAACTTGTTGATGTTGCTGGAGTCAACAGTCTGTGCCATGTGCAAACTGCCTGTGCCTATTCCATCACACACTCAAAACACCAACACACACCAACAAACACTCAACCTTTGATATGTATCGAACTCTAAACTGTTCGATGCTTGAGCTGGAGAAATCCCAAACTAGTTTTATTTACATTTGAGGAGACTCAAGGAGAGTACACCTGGTGAGGCAATTATACCAGCCATCTACACAGCCTCCATCCCCTGCAATCCCAAGCGCCGGAGTCGTCGTTCGGCAGCTTCCCACCTGGGCTTTTTGTTAGCTGGGGTGTGGCTCGCATTGAGCTGCCTACCATAGCATATTAGCTCTGCTAGCCACATCACGGCTAACAAGCCCAGTTGAGCGTGCTTAGTTATACACGCACGAAGATACTCCGATCTTATAGCTAGCTGCAGTAGAGTTGACCGGTCGTAGACGAGCATAGTGCAAAACATGAACAAACAAAACAACAAATAAAACAAATTAAAATTGACAAATAAACAATTTGATTCTGAGAACTCCGCGACGTCGCCCTCTGGGCAGCGCCATCTTGGAGATGTCACTCCAACTTCAATGTAAAAGGACATGAAGAGTACTGTAATAAAGTTTCTCCTTTTGGTATCGTTTGTTAAACATGCTACAGAACATAAAATCTCACGCATAAACATGAACTTAGGTACTGTACTGGAATAATAATTGAAAAAAAGATTTTAATATAACAGTTCAGAGAAAACCGTCGTTTCTCAGGAGAAAGTCTTATTTCTTCAGAAGAGACATCCAACGTTTTCTATCGCTTAGCCAGAGAAGACGCATAGCGTTTGAGTGGTATCATCGAGCTTAACTGGTAATTAAAACACACACACAAAAAAAGAGGCTCATTGACAACTTGTGCGCGAATGAGGAAAAAGAGGCGGGACATCGGCTCAACCAATCAGGAGAAAGGAGGACAGCCATTGGCTGAATCTGAGTCACGTGCCGGTTGCTCGGCAGTCAGCGAATACTCATACCGTGGGTGCAAAAACCACGAATAGTAAAGTGCATACTGTACACTGAAAAAATAGATGGTCAACAAGAAACAAGCCACATTAGAAATGTTCTTCAAGAAAAGAAAGGGACATCCTGAAGAGTCATTTACGTATACCAACTGCTCACGACCACAATGGTTAAAATTCTTATCTTTATTGTTGTTATGCTTTAACTGCACTGTGGTTTTTGTTTTAGTGTGTTATAGTCTGTGTTGTGAGAGACTCTGGTTTTGGCGTCTCTCTCTCTCTCTCTCTCTCTCTCTCTCTCTCTCTATATATATATATATATATATATATATATATATATATATATATATATATATATATATACAGTAAAACCTCCGCTGACGAACGCTTAAGCTCACGAACTTTTCGCCTCAAGAACATTAAATTTGCGAGCATATTGTCTCTGCTGACGAACTAGTTTTCGGCGGACGAATCAAACCACGCGGTCGAACAGCGCCACGGTGGCGGCCACGAGAAGCTGACACACGCTCACAGCGTCACACCCCTTTCTTTGAATGCGGAAGTGGTTTGTGTTTGCTAGACATTTTGGACCATATTGAGTGTACTTTTGCTATTATGGGACTGAAAAAGACCCCACCACAGGCGGAGATCATTGAAAAACACGAACGAGGTGTGCGTTTGTGTGACTCAGCGTCCCAGTACCAGTACGCTAAGTCTACCATTGCTCCCATCCTTAAGAACAAGGAAGCTATTAAGGGTGCGTGTGTGGCTAAGGGTGTTTCCAAACAGTAGGCGTTTCCAAACTCTCCTTCCAAACAGTAAGTCCCTCCCTCCTCCCACTCCATTCCATCAAGCCATCAACTACCATCACAAAGGTAAATAAAACGACTTTATTATACAGTACAGTTTATTTCTTTAATTACAATACAATAGCACATTTATTATACATAAAATAAGGTATATTTTTGTGTAGTTTTAAGGCTTATTTAGTAGAAAATTATGTTTTATGGGGACCTGGGAACGGATTATTCTCATTTTAATGGTTTCTTATGGGAAATAAATGTTCGGAAGACGAACTTTTCGCCTCACACACACTTTCTGGGAACCAATTATGTTTGTGAGCAGAGGTATCACTGTATATATATATATATATATATATATATATATATATATATATATATATATATATATATATATATATATATATATATATATAGTGTGTGTGTGTGTGTGTGTATATATGTGTATATAATATGCATGCAGGCGCTGAAAGGGGGCGTGGCTATCACACGCGGGTGGCGCGCGAAACACACCTACCTGATTCCCCTTCATCACTGGGCTAAAGACGAGTAGAGTGCTCCTCCCGGTGCTAGAAGATTGTCCCTCTTCTTCGTGATCTCTCTGGCTCTCAGCTTCATGCTCGACCCTTAATTCATGATTTTCGTGTTTCTCCGCATCACTTAACAGTGACTATGTGCTCGTGCTCTAGTGCCTTCCCTGTGAACAAAAAAAGCTCATCCGTTTTCATCACACTCTGTCTCCTGCATTTTGGGGTCCGGCTGAATGTTCCCGGTGTCAGAGAAGGGCTAGAAGAACCGTAGTCACTGTTAGCGATACGAAGAAACACGGAAATCGTACATTAATGGAATTGGTCGAGCACGAAGCTGAGAGCCAGAGAGATCATCGGGAAGAGGGACAATCTTCTCGCACCGGGAGGAGTGCGCTGCTCGTATTTATAGCCCATGATTAAGTGGAATCAGCTGTGTGTTTATAGCGCTTCACTGACGTGTGACAGCCACGCCCCTCTTCAGCGCCTGCATGCATAGAGAGAGAGAGAGAGCTGCCAAAACCAGAGTCTCTCACAACACAAACCATTACATAGTGTACTGTATTCAATATTTTTTTCACTTAATTTGCGGACCTATGGTATGAGTCACGATACCATTAACTTCTGTTCAAAAGACGACGGAATGGATTCAGACAGTTTACATTATTTGCAATGGGAAAAGTGGATTCGAATTCGAAATTCACAGCAGGAATATCCTCAATTTAAGTCTCAGAATCGTTAGGAAATTTCGTTAGGGAAGTTTGCAAGTTCTTCTTCCAGGTACTCTGGTTTCCTCAAGTACACAGACATCCACATTAAATGGCTGTTTCAAATTTCCCCTAGGAGCAGTGGTGGCCAAGTGGTAAAGGTGCTAGATCACTGATCCCATGGTTGGGGGTTCAAGCCCCTCTATCACCGAGTTGCCACTGTTCCCCCTAGTGCGGCTAACTGGGTTATCAAAAGCCGGCCATTGTCTCTCACTGTCTATGGTGAGAGGCTCATGTAAAAGAACCGCTGCTGACTTTTGTCAATAGGAGCTGCATAGCTGTCGGCATGTTTCTGTCCTGCAATGCCCTGGTGAGTTGTCCAGGGTGTACTCTGCCCTCGCCCAGAGTCGGCTGAGATAGGCACCAGCTTCTTAAATAAGATTAAACAGTTCAGAAAAAGAATGACTAAAATTTCCCTTAGCTTTTAGTGTGAGAGTGAATGGTTGTGTGTTGGCCCTGCAATGGAATGGTAAGCTGTTCAGGAAGTACCCTACCTTCACCTAGTTGGCTGAGGTAAGCCACAGCCTTCCTGCAATCCTGGTAGGACTCAGAAATTGACTTTCAAAGGTGGAGTTTGTAGTATGGGCTTATAGAGATTAATGTTTACCTTTTGGACAGATGTCGGTACAGGGAACACACATCCTAATGTGGTTCTCCTCCACCTCCATCTTGTTACTCGGGCAGGCTCGAACACAGGAGCTGTGATCCACCACAAAGTTATCTGGAATAGATCACAGCTTTTTCAAAATATCAGCTGATACTAATCACAATGTTTTCTTTTGACTTTATCAACCCACATCTCCCCCCGCATTTCACTCACGTGGACATTTCTTGACACAGAATGCTCCATACGTGTATCTAACTTTGGGATTGTGCTCCAGCTGGAAGGCCGTTGGGTTGTAAATAAATGGTTGAGGACACTGAGTGACACAAGCACCGCTGTCATTGAAGTTAGTACAAGCCTGCATCAAATAAACAACAATGTATAATCAAAAGGTTAAAGGTCACTGCGTCACTTCAACTCGTGTCATTCACCTGGAAACTGAGCATTACGATTTGTTTTGGCATACACTGTGACGTCTTATTAATTGAACTCTTCATATGTGGAAAGGGCAAGAAACATTATGAACAATTGATCGGAGGCAGAATGTAAAAGAGTGAAATGCTGTTTGAATTAAAATCTAGGCATGTATACAATCCCTGTGTGCACACAGCAATAACCTCCAGTAACTGAAACTCATAAAGCTATAAACATCATCATTTCAGGGGCGCCATTAGTTTTCTCAGAAGAAATCAGCACAATTTTGCAAAATGTCAATTTGATTCTTCAAGTCCTTCTCAAAAAATTAGCATATTGTGATAAAGTTCATTATTTTCTGTAATGTACTGATAAACATTAGACTTTCATATATTTTTAGATCCATTACATATAACTGAAGTAGCCCAAGCCTTTTATTGTTTTGAGTTCATCAGTTCATTTTCTGTAACCGCTTCATCCTAATTAGGGTCACGGGGAGGCTGGTGCCCATCCCAGTCAACTCAGGACGAGGGCAGAGTACACCCTGGACAGCTCGCCAGGCCATCGCAGGGCAGAAACACGCTGACGGCTTTTCAGCCTACTCTTGTCGAAAGTCAGCAATGGTTCTTTTACATGCCTCACACCATAGACAGTGAGAGACATGGCCAGCCTTTGATAACCCAGTTAGCTGCACTGTGTGTGTGTGTGTGGGGGGGGGGGGGGGGGACACGACACAGTGACAACCTTGTAGAGAGTGGGACTCGAACCCCCAACCTTTTGGATCAGCGATCCGGGGCCTTATACCACTAGACCACCACTACCCCATCTTTTATTGTTTTAATATTGATAATTTTGGCAAAAAAGTAAAGAAAAACTAAAAATCCCTATCTCAACAAATTAGCATATTTCATCCGACCAATAAAAAAAGTGTTTTTAATACAAAAAAAAGTCAACCTTCAAATAATTATGTTCAGTTATGCACTCAATACTTGGTCGGGAATCCTTTTGCAGAAATGACTGCTTCAATGCGGCGTGGCATGGAGGCAATCAGCCTGTGGCACTGCTGAGGTGTATTGGAGGCCCAGGATGCTTTGATAGTGGCCTTAAGCTCATCCATAGTGTTGGGTCTGGTGTCTCTCGACTTGTGATGGAACTTCACAATATCCCAAAGATTCGCTATGGGGTTCAGGTCAGGAGAGTTGGCAGGCCAATTGAGCACAGTAATACCATGGTCAGTAAACCATTTCCCAGTGGTTTTGGCACTGTGAGCAGGTGCCAGGTCGTGCTGAAAAATGAAAATCTTCATCTCCATAAAGTTTTTCAGCAGATGGAAGCATGAAGTGCTCAAAAATCTCATGATAGCTAGTTGCATTGACCCTGCCCTTGATAAAACACAGTGGACCAACAACAACAGCTGACATGGCACCCCAGACCATCACTGACTGTGGCTACTTGACACTGGACTTCAGACATTTTGGCATTTCCTTCTCCCCAGTCTTCCTCCAGACTCTGGCACCTTGATTTCCGAATGACATGCAAAAGTTGCTTTCATCCGAAAAAAGTACTTTGGGCCACTGAGCAACAGTCCATTGCTGCTTCTCAGTAGCCCAGGTCAGGAACTTCTGCCGCTGTTTCTGGTTCAAAAGTGGCTTGACCTGGGGAATGCAGCACCTCTAGCCCAGTCCACTGCTTCCACAGGTCCCCCAAGGTTCTCAGCAATCTTCCTCAGGGTCTGGTTACCTCTTCTGGTTGTGCAGTGTTTTCTGCCACACTTTTTCCTTCCCACAGATGTCCCACTGAGGTGCCTTGATACAGCACTCTGGGAACAGCCTATTCGCTCAGAGATTTCTTTCTGTGTCTTACCCTCTTGCTTGAGGGAGTCAATGATGGCCTTCTGGACAGCAATCAGGTCGGCAGTCTTACCCATGATTGCGGTTTTGAGTAATGAACCAGGCTGGGAGTTTTTAAAAGCCTCAGGAATCTTTTGCAGGTGTTTAGAGTTAATTCGTTGATTCATATGATTAGGTTAATAGCTCGTTTAGAGTACCTTTTAGTTATATGCTAATTTTTTGAGATAGGAATTTTGGGTTTTCATGAGCTGGAGGCCAAAATCATCAGGATTAAAACAAAAAAAGACCTGAACTATTTCAGTTGGTGTGCAATGAATTTAAAATATATAAAAGTTTAATTTTTATCAGTACATTACAGAAAATAATTAACTTATCACAATATGCTAATTTTTGTGACCCTAGGGAACATGCTTTTTTTTGCAGTATTAGGATAAAGTGTAATTCTACATCCATTACAGAAGGTGGCAGTGGCTTCCTCACTTTTAGAGTGTGCCCAGAGGTAAAATAAGAAGTAAAACTAATAAACCCACCATGGAAATTTTTAACAAGGACGGAAAGAGAGGTGGAGAGAGATGGAGACAGTGAGAGAAATTAAAGTCTCCCGGAAGTTAAGTCGAGGAGGTATGATGAAACGGATGTAGCACTCGGCTTCACTGTGCTGCGGTTAGAAACGAGGAAAGACTGCTGTGTCACTTAAAGACATCACACCCCGACCATGTGATGAGCCGTGTGAGTTTTTTTTAGCGAAAACGTGCCAAGTATTGCCAACAACCATCCCGCTTTGTGAATGCTACTCAAGCAAACTAGCGAGCTGTTAGCATTACAGACATTCCCCGACTTATGTTTTTAATTGGTTCCGGACAGCCGAATGTAAGTTGAAAGTGAACGTAAGTTGTTACAGTGACGTATGACGTGTGACGTATGACACTCGTACTGTACTATACATCCATAAATACCATTACCATATCTCATAAAACACCCCTAAATCAATTATTATAAACATAACATTGTAAAATAATATCAAATACATCAAATAATATCAACATTAATTTCAAATAAGTCACTTATTTATACCGAGTCACTTTACATGAAGCTTAAAACAGCCAATCAACGCTTAGAATATGTGAAGCACTCAATACCGAAAGTAGTGTACTTGCAAAAGTAGTGTACTTGCTGTGGGTTATACAGACCTCTGGTCTTTCAAGTGCACAAGGGTGCCATTGAACTCGTTTAGAACACAGCCTGCACTAATATGAATCACAGCAAAGCGCCGAGTTATTTGTTTTGTCTAAGTAAGTAAGTAAGCTTTATTCAAGAACAAGTACAAATCCTAATGAGTATTAATATAAAAATAAGTATACACTCTTTGGATTCTGCTAAAAGATAATAAATATCTTTAATTGTTCTGTAATTTGTGCATTCAGGTTTTCATTCATATTACAAAAAATATGTACAGTATATACTCGTATATACACACTCAGTCTGTAGTTTGTAAACAATGAATGCAGCATCATTGCGTCATTATGTCAGAGTACTATGTAGGTACGTCTAAACTAAAAATTTGACTTTTTTTTTTTTTTAACAAACAAAAAAACGTCAAACGGATGAACGTAAGTCGTGGAGTGTGTATATATATATAAGGTGGAGTACCAAACTGCTCAGTACAACAAAACCCGCAGCAGAGCGGAGGAACTGATCATACCTACACCAGACACGGTCTCTGTCATGCTGGTGACGTCAGCGCTGTGAAAATAAGTCCAGGTCCCAGTTCAGCATTGAGCAGGAGCTGAGGGTTCAGTATTGTGCTTTAAACCCGGCTTCGAAAAACTGTGCACTGTGAAATGTGCTGATTATAGCCATTAATCTGGACTTAATAATTTTGTTAATAATAATACTAATAGTTTTATTCATTTTTGTTTTGTAGGTTAAAGTATTTCATGTATTGTGCTCCTGATTTTATTTAATTTTATTTTTCAGTATCAAATGGTTCAAATTGTTGGTCAAAAATGTTTACATTTTAAATAAGGATCCTTTTTTTTCAAATTGATGCACTTTAAATCTTTTTGTTTAAAAACTAAAAAAAATGTTAATAATGTTATTTTTTGTTGGAAGTTGATCTATATTTCTTCATGTTTTTGTATTCCATAATGATACTAAGGATTTATTATGTTAATAAGGATACACTGTTATGCAGAGGGGTACTTATGTAACACTTTTTAGACAAATAACACTATTTATATTTGGGGGAAGGGTCCTTCTTCGGGGGGGGGGGGGGGGGGGAAGAAGCACTGATTCAGGGAGACAAAAGCTTTGAAATTAACTTTTCAAACATGTTGTTAATGTTTGATCAAGTCTCTACTATAGCCCAGACTGCAAAATATTATACAGTATGATAGTGATATTGTCCCACAAAGAATGATTTATAAGTGTAAAAGAAAGAGGACGTACGAAGCAGTCGGTGTGTTTGGGTCCTGAACAGCCTCCAGCACACTCGCGGTGACAGCAGTCACTTACGTACGGACTGAAACAGCGACTGTCACACTGATCAGCACACACTGTCTTTGTTACTGATACACACACACACACACACACACACACACACACACACACACACACACACACACACACACATTTAGCTAACACCATCTTTTAGTATTAGACACAGTTACAAAAAAAAAAAATACTCTTATAAATGACTTTTTAAACTCTGTCTGAAGTCTTTTAAAAGAAAGAACAGCAGCATATAACATATAAAGACAGAAACAAAGACAAACACAACACAACAACTTAGGCTGGTACTGACACAATGATGTGTATTATGTATAAAATTACACACAAGACCGTACCCTCTATTGTTTCATTTTTCTAACCAAAAATCATAAAATGTTTGGAGGGTATAAACACTACAAATAAAAAAACAAAAAAAAACAAATAATCAGTGCTTGCTAAATTTACTCTGATGTATATTTCATTACAGACAGAATGAACCCAAGATAGTTATGTTTGTTTAGACTCAGTGTCATTTCTTATGTTAATTTACATCTAAATTACTTCACTTTCAGGCCTGTCGGGGCAATTTAGAGCGGCTGGTGAGGTAAAAACCATTAAACAATGATGTGCAGTGTAATAAATGATTGCATTCATAACTTAGAACAAAAGTGGTATCTAGAAAATACTTTTCCCCTCTTTTTTTTCTGAAATAAAGGATCTCCAGGATTCAGTTGAATATGTGAGCCTCAACAATGCCTTTTCTCAAATGATTCAAGGGCTCTGAAAGAGGTTTAGTCCATAAAGGGTAAGAGCACAAGCCTAAATTGAATACCCATGACCTCCGATCCTCCAGACAGCACTGCATTACAAACAGATGGGCTCAGGATTAGTATGGCAAACATTTATCAATGAATTCATTAAAGCTCCGTTGGAGCAAAAATAAAGACGTATACTAATGGTCTCTCGAAGAATTGCACTGACAACCCGTTGAGAATGGGGCTTGAACCCCCAACCTTAGGATCAGTGATCCAGCACCTTTACCATCAGTATATGATGTTCAGATGAATCTGTAATCCAGGTCCATGGGCACTACAACAAAGCCCAAAAGGACCATCACATTTTTATCAGTAAGAAATCCACAATGTCTTGCCATGAGACTGTGTCAGTGCCCATTATTATGGTAACTTGCATCTCTATGGTGCATTAATGCAGAAAAGTATACTGAGATTTTAGAGCAGCATCATTTCCAGGGACACCCATACATAATTCAGCAAGACAATCAAGACAAGTTCTGCATAGATTGCGGAGGAAAAGAATGGTGTGCTGGTGCTGGACTGGGCAGCTAGCTTGGCGTCCTGGCCTCCTCCCAATAGAGGACCAGTCAGAAGAAAAAAGGGACAAAATAACACCTAAACTCTTAATCACTTGGTGCTTTCAGATGCTAGATATCATTTATGTGCTGCCAAAGGGACTGGCAACATTACAATAATATACATGTTTTACCTTATCATCTCCTTAAAGGAAATAAAATTAAAGTTTTATTCTACAAAAGAATAAAGTTCATGAACTAAAACATCAAGTTATTGTTCTCCTGTATGGGTTCAAGTATGAGTCAACAATAATTTACATGATAATCTAATTTATGATAGTATTAAAATTAATTTTTACATTTCAACATACCGTTCCAACTTATTAGAATTTAAGATTGCAGCTTTAATGAGTCAGTGTACTGGGAAGTGTATTAGCAACACACACACACACACACACACACACACACACACACACACACACACACACACACACAAATACAAACATGTGTTTGTTACAGGGCGTGCAAAGTTAATTTGTGTATAGGATACTTACAGATTTGGCACTGGTTCTCTTGGTGGCCCCAGCAGCGTCCATTACAGGATCGATGACATCGTCTGCCTGTACAAAAGGGAGGGTCTTCAGAACGTGTAAAATATATGAAAACAATCAGCAATGAGGTGATGCAATGGAGTCCACCCCAAGGCAAAGTAAATATCTGCACACAGACCCCCTCCTGGCCAGAGGGTTCAAATCACTAATTTTGAAGGGAAAAAACAAACAAACAAACAAACAAACAAAAAAGGAATATCCTTTTTTCTGAGTATAACTGAGGTTGCTGCTTTAAGGACAATAAATGTAAAGTTGAAGCAGTTTTCCTCATGTCTGGAGCTTGTATTCTGATAACACTCATTCCTAGATTCTTCTACGCAGGGCTCAACGACAATAAAATCCAACCAAGGAACCATCTGGTTATCGATAAAAAAAACCATTAAATCCTGAAGGGGTCGACCTCAAGCTGAACTCCAAGCACAACTATTTTGAGCATGAATATTTATTACTATTTATTAAAACCTAGAAATAAAAAAAGAAAGATTTTATTAAATGCCCATCTCAGCAAAGATGCTGCTAATTTTGCTCCTAACTCGTGTTTTTGTGGATTGGCAAAAAAAAAAAAAAAAAGTTGAAAAATGGAGCTTACTGCCTGGAATGTTCAGTATTTTTGGCTGTCGTCGTGCCAAGTTAAAGTTATAAAAATAACAAGTTTTAATCACTCATCCAGCATATTGTAGTAAATGAACCCTATATGTCACATGATAGTATATAATATATTCTACAGTACATGGACATGGCCAAATTAGCAAAAACAGATTTTAAAAATCCCTAGTTGGAAGGATCTACAACATGGCTGACATTTGACCTCTGAACTGAAAGTCCATGTGTGATCCTATTGGAGTTTTATAATAGCAGCGTGTTTATCTCGTTTTGAAGTTCGAAGACCAATCTCAAAAACTTTGTTAAGTTTCCCCTTTGACCTTGACATTGAAAAATAAAATCATCTGTGAGGTTCCAAGCAGTTATTGTTTCCCCCATGTTTGATGAAATGCATGCACGGGTGTGGTCAGGGTTGGGCTCAGACAAACCGACAAACTCAGTTTTGGATGGATACAAAATTGTGCTTTGAATGTGTTCATGTGAAGAGAACATTGTCCTGCTTTGAAATGTGAAGGTTAATGTGTGCAGAGCTGTATGTATTGAAGTTCTATGCGAATATAAATGAATTAAATGTTGTAGAAGTGTGAGGTCATAAATCACATTGCCTGCTATTGTCTCTTGAGCAGGAAAGAAGTTAAAATGCTCGAAGTAATTAATATGCATGTACCAGGCCTCCACTCTGCCTCAACAATTTGATCTGCAAGATTACAAACATTAGAGCTGAACTCCTGCCAAGCCTCCTCTCTCAACACATCTCAAACCGCCCGTTTCAGCTTCTGCTGCTAAATCCAAACCAGCAGTAAATCAGTTCTGGTTATATCGCAAAATATTTACTCACATGAATAACCACTGTTGTTGGATGGCACCACCAGCAGCTCGGCATGTGGGTTTCTCATGATGTCCCGCCAGTGGATGGTGTCCACATGGCACAGGAACTTGTTCTGATCCACATACACACCACCGTTCAGGACCTCTGAAGGATAATATGGAAAACGTCATATATTTAATTCAATTTAATCCAGAAAATTGCTTTAGTGTGCAAAATGTGTCATTTTAATTCGCTTCAATAATGCGGATTCTAATTATGGTTATTTGCACAGATCGCGAAATGGAGCCTATCTCAGCCGAGTCTGGGCAAAATCAGGGTACATCCTGAACAACTTGCTAGATTATCATACGGCCAACACAAATACAATCATTCATACTTTCATTCACACCGAGCTGCAATGTGGAACAGCCAATTAGCTTATCTTTGGATGGTAGGAAGAAACTAGAGATGCCCTCAGCGAGCCCAGGACTTGAACCTAGGAGCTTTTTGCTGTGAAGCAGATGTCCTATCACTACACCAGGGGTCACCAACCTTTTTTAAACTGAGAGCTACTTCTTGGGTACCAATTAATGTGAAGGGCTGCCAGGTTGATACACACTTCTGAAATAACAAATTTGCACAATTTACCTTTAATTATATGTTATTATTAATAATTAATAATATTTATGTGAAGATATTGATTTGATTTAAAAAAGCAAAAAAAAAAAATTAGATGTTGCTCAATGGAGAGTAGTGCTATGGAGCCACAGGCCTGTTCTAAAAATAGCAGTGAACAGGCCCGTGGGTGACTCATGTTGTCCTTGCTTGCGACCTGGTGCCGGCGGGCACCATGTTCGTGTCCCCTGCACTAGATCATCATGTCTCACCAAGAAATGTCATCAAATCTATAAATTATTTCAGGCTATAGCTAACTATTCCGCAGAAGAAAAAAAAAAAAGGGGGGGGGGGGGTTATTGTAAACAAATTAAATTGTTGCATTCATCCATTTATTGCATTTTTTCTGAGGTTGAACCATATATTTTCTTTGTAAAAGTGCACTGCAGAAATCTCTAAGGAAAGCTTGCATTCTACTTAGATAAAACCATTGTGCTAACGTAGATATGATTTTTTGGAGAATGACAAATGAATGAGCGAATGTGTGGAGGAGCTGCTCGTCTTCTCTCAGCCTCCTAAACCCGTAATCATGTTTCAGACTTCTGATTTCATTTCAGCTGCCTCAAATCCTACGCTTTCATAACAAGGCAGGATGAAATATGGCAGGTTTAAAAGGATTAAAAGATGAATGAGATGAATGAGGTGTTCCTCTTTTGTTCATGCCGATGTTCCAGCAGAAAGCAGAATTAAACATGTGACTTGATCAGATTCTACTATTCATGTTATACAGTATGAATATCATTAAAACATAATGCAGTACAAATATATTATGTATAACAGTGGCAGGTTAAGAAAACCTATTTTCAAAAAATTTCCCACTGTGTGTTGATTTTTTTTTTCTTGTCACCACAGTTTCCCTCCTAAAATATAAATCTTGAATTGGAGCCAGAGGTTCCTAAAGTGTGACATTCTAAACAACCTGATCAATTGCTTTCTATCGCATCTTTCTCTTCTGAAAAGTAAAAATCTACTGAATACAAAAAAAAAAAAAAAAAAAAATAAAACTTTAAATATGATTATATACAAATATCTATCTCTGTTTCTGTAAATGTGGCTAACTTTGTGTCATGATGAAAAATAAGAACTGAAAGGTCA